>OY720423.1:52602638-53802638 GCA_963082815.1 Melanotus villosus
TATTCGTTTGTTAATTCAAAATATAACTCTTTCCTGGATATATTTTCCTCTCTGCGCTGTTAAATAAATAAGACGTCTAGTTATAAAGAAATCGTCTGCGTGGATAATGCTAGGAATAATTTTTGAAAACAAAATACCTCATTCCTCATACTTATCAAATATCACAGTGTTGAACATTGTATTTTTTGGCATAATACAGGATGTACTTCTTTATTATTATTTTTTAGAGTTGAACAATTAAACTTTAAGTGTTGTATATAAAAAAAAATGTTTTTGTTTCAACCACAAAGCAATTGAGAAATAGAATTTTCCGTAAATAAACCTGATGTGCTTATTGTCTTACTGTGTTTTAATTAAAAGTTATAAAATTTACATTATTGTAATCTTAATCTGCAGTTCATTGATTTCTATATACCTACTATAAAATAAATGGGAACGACTTCAAAGTAATTGAAATAAATTACAGAGAAGTTCTGTTTTATCACCAGCTCATATGCAGAGTGGAACTGAAAAGTTTTTTCTTATTATTTTGAGTTGAAAACCAAATCTTCATGGTTGAATATAAAGAAAAAAATGTGTTTGTTTTAACCACAAAGCAATTTAGTAACATCAAGTTTCGATTTTTAAGTGGAACATCCTGTATATTTTCACATTTTTGGAATCCTGAGGAAAGTTTGAATCTCAATCCTTTTTAGGAAGTTGCAAAAAAATTTCAAAATTTTATTTAACCGTAAAAGTGCCATGGCCCATATAAAAATAAAAACATAAATAAACATGTTTCAAAGGCGTTTCCAAAAATTTTAAAAATTAGCATAGGTAAATTCATTTTGAGATGAAGATTTTATTAAATAGCTTAAATTAATTTTCCTCAATAGTTATTTACAAAAGTAAAAGAAAAATAAATGTTATAAGGTATGATTATGTAAAGCAATAATAAACAGAACGAGCAAAAAACCTGCTTGTCGGAAACAGATTCCAATAAGTTACCTGCAGAGATGAAGAGCTATGTAGGTAATAGTTATTTAAGCATCAAGGGAAGTAAGTAGCTGTTACCAGTCGAGAACGAGTTTGCCAGCCCGAGCGAGCGAGGGCTGGCAAAGTTCGAGACTGGTTGTAGATAGTTACTTCCCGAGCATGCTTATAATATTTTTCTCCATGCCCAACAAAAATTTGAATAATTTTCCCTTAATAATTCCACGTTAATTGATAGAAAATTAATCTATTATAAACAAAGCAAATAGTCACCTAGTGTTGATTTGCTTAGTAGCAATTGTTTTTCAGTTGTTTCTGTCAATATAAAAAAACCACTTGTACTTGCGTTTCTTGGTAGTTTTCAAAAGATAAAATGCAAATAGGCGATAAGGACAATAGAGAATTTAGCGTAGATGAAGCGGCAAATATTGCGTGTTTGGAATTACTACCAGAAAAATCGAAAATCCCTTATGAAAATGCATACAAGTTGTTTAAAAAATGGTGCGCGGAGAAAAACATCTATTCAGTGGAAGAAAACGTGTTTTTGGCGTATTTTTTAGAAAGATCAGTCAAATTAAAATCTCCATCGAGCTTATGGTGTGACATTTACGACAATAAGGATATTTCTAAATATCCAAAGGTATTAGCATTTTTAACACGAAAACAATGATGGTTGACAACCTAGAAAGTCAAACGTATTTACTCTACTCGTAATTAATCTTTTTTTGAATGAAGCTCCTGACGAAATTTATTTGTTAATGAAGGTTGGTTTTTAATATAATCTATTAAATTAGTTCTTTAACTCTTTTTATACCATTTTAGTTATACCCTAACCCTACTTATCTTAAGTTTTTACATTTCATATAGGTTAGTATCAATTAAGTTCAAACCCGTTCAGATCACTTACAAAACTAAAATTACTGTAATAACACGTAATTCACTTACTTCCCTTGGGGAGTAAGTTTTACCTTACTTCCCTAATGTCATGACAACCAGTAAACAAACAGTAAAATCAACTTACCTGCAATGGATATGTCAAAGTAAGTGTAACTTACTAGATGGGCATGGAGAAAAATAAGTTTATCAAGAAACAAGCTGTTAACGCGTACCAACAAAGAAAGTCCATTAATTCGGCCAATTTTGCTTTTCGTTTTGGACGTGAACATCTCTTTTGTGCTCTTACTTTCCCACTAAACCAGACAGTTGATATTAATTATGTAATATTTTTCAAAATCACTTACATTTTATAAAAGTTCCAGTGAAGGTATAATTTTTCCACTTGAAAAAAATATTTGCGTAATAACGTCAATAAATGTGTGTTTAACCGTTGCTAATGAACCGTTTTCTTTATTTTCAGGGATATTCTTGTGTGGATTTATTAAACGCTGGTATGAGACAATCTGGCGTCTTCTACCTTCAAATACGTGGCACTACCTATTGGTTCTTAAAGGTTTACTGCGAACAGGAAATTTCAGACGGAGGATGGACGGTAAGATCGCATTTCTTGTTTATTTATTTTATTTATTCAATTTTGCCGTATAAACTGACGTTTAGTTGTTTCTGTCCTGCCCATAAAAGTTGATGTTTTATAAATAATCGTTTAAAATTTTTATTCCGCTAGCAAAATTTTATTCCGCTAGCGATTTAAAATTTTTATTCCGCTAGCGCTTTAAAAATGTTAAATAAATGTCAAAATTGAATAAACAGTTGTATTACACGTGCGGATTAAATTATTAATGTATTAAATCGCGGTATTAAGGCGCTTGCGGCTGCGCCGCTCGCGTCGTTAAACGTACCGCTCATTAAACATTAATTTAATCCGCATGTATAATAAATAACTATAAACGTTTTAGATAACGCAAGGGCTTCAACATAAATGGTTTAAATAAATTCGCGGCCCGTATTCACATTTCATGTTTACATTTAACGTCATATTTAATTACCGTGGTAATATTGTGTATCCTCTATTATACCCATATGATATTACGTAAAGCTATATCGTTTTATGTTTACTTTAAATGCGGCTTTAAACCTAAGGTGAGAATACGGGCCAATAAATTTACTAATTAAAGCAAGACATAATTATTGATTCATACATAATTATTTATTTTTCACCCTAAATGTTTTACGACTTTGTATATTTGAATCAATTAAAAAGAAAACTTGAAAATATTTATGTTACAAGAACATATTAAAAAATTTTGTAATTATTGATGCTGGGAACAGAAAAAATGTAAATAAAAGTACAGTGATAATGTTGGATACATAAAACAAAATATTCAACTTCCTATTTAAGAAAAAGCGAAGTCATGTTTGGTGTTTTAAATGGAACACCCTGTATAATGTCTAGTATTCTGATTAAAATTGAATGCATGGGGCTGTGATAAAATATGACAATCATTATAACAAATGTCGGTCATACACACAGATTTCTAACTTAGATTTACAACTTCAGCTATTCTGGTGAGGCAGGCCGGCCATCTATCAAGTAAATAAACCCACGTAATTGTCATGTGTGATGCGAATTAGCATGTAATTCTCAAAAACGTATTGTTTTCCTCATGTCAAGTATTGTGTGTTTTAAATCGAACAAGCTTTGACAATTTTAAATAAAATTGCAAATTATTATATTCCTCTTGAAAACTCACTACATAAAAATACCTTATACAGGGTGTCCCTAAAATGCCTTAAAAACTTCAGATATCCTTTGGCTACAACTGATAGAGACCCCAAAAATTGTAAGTAGGAACTTCCTATCGCGCTTAGTTTCTTCATACGAGACCGTTAAAGAATCTGAAACTTGGCAACACTGTTAAAACTTGTTTACTTGGAAAAATACCTAAATGCATCATAATGATGGCCGAGAAAACCAAAATTTGAACAAAGAAAAACACAAATGAACTCAAAAATATGAACTAAAGGCAAATTTAATACACAAATCGCAAATTGTCAGTTCAAAATCGACACTTGGCACAGCTTTCAAAACCTGCATTGTTGTCAAATTGTACTTTTACCAAAAGAATGATTTTTAACAGTAGCTACTTCTAAAAGAAGAACTAAATTGCTAATTCAATAATAATTACTCTTTTTAAATTAATTTCAATTTCAAATAGGTACATGTTTTACTTAATTTCTCATAATCGTTTGGCTAAACTTAAATAAATTTCAGTACTAAAGATATGAACTTTAACACCCTCGTACAAGAAAACTAAACCGCGGAGGAAATTTTTTCTTGCAGTTTTGCCTTAAAACACTTCCACTGCCCACTTCGACTGGGGATACTGGCCGTAAGAACCAAGCATGGCACCGATCGGAGTCGGCGGCTCCTAGGCTCCTACAGTCAAATTTTTATCTTTACTGTATATTCAACAAACTGCTTTGTCACTTATTATCTCATTCAGACAAATAATCACAACTTAGAAATGAAACTATGTCAAAAATTGTCTATTTACAGTCACAAATTTACATAAGGGTTGCTATACAACATACACTATTTTCTCGCTTTGACCAGCTTTTTCCAAATAAATATAGCGCGCAACTTAAAACCAACCCGATAAAATTCACTCTAAAACATTCTTCTGCCACACCGACACGAAAAACATCCACTCGCTATCAATGCCAGCAAACAACTGAGTGTTTAGTGTATCCCTACAACTGGCCACGTACGTGGCCCCTGGCACAGGCTCATATAGCCGCGCGTCCCCGTATGTGGCCGGTGGCACCGAACGTGTTAAGAATTCATCAAAAAAAAACGTTTACCTGAAGCTTTTAAGACATTTTAGGGACCTCCTGTATAATTAATAATTGTCATACATCTTTATTTCGGAGATATTTTACGTAACCATTAAACTGAAATTGGCCCTTTTACTTATATTTTTTGCTAACTTTAAAGATGGTGGATGGAGAAATAAGAATTCGTAATCGCGAAGATATTCTTAAAAAGTTTTATGAAGACATATTCTGTAAAAGCTAAAAAATCACCTCGCAGCCCAAATAACAAAAGCGCAAATTTAACTAAACATTAGGCCGAGGATATACCCCTATAAGCAAGCATGAAATATAAATGGTCCTAAAACAAATGGCGAATAGGAAGACAGCAAGTCCAGATTGAGTAGTGGTCATAACGGGTGGGAAAACGCTACTTATTACACCATTTAAAAATATTATTCAACAAATACCTACATTTGATACAGGAACAGCACCTGAATCCTGGAAAAATGCCAATGTGCTACTAATACCCAAAAAAGGAAATAAAAGAGACCCCAAAAATTACCGTCCAATTTCGCTTCTGTCGCATGTGTATAAATTACTAACAAATATAATCACAAACCGAATCATAAACTGCTTAGACGCATTTCAAACACCTGAGCAGGCAGGACTTCGACAGGGGTATAGCATAATAGACCATACACATGCCATGCGACAAGTTACAGAAAAACCACATGAATATAATCAATTGCTATACCTAGCCTTTATTGACTTCGAAAAGGCGTTTGCTACCGCAGAGAAACACTTATTAACGCTATAGGTACATACAACTACTTAATCCAAAACGTATATGAAAATGAGACTATGACCATACAGACTTTTGACAAGACAGAGCTGGTGAATGTAAGATGAGGCATCAGATAAGACGACACGATTTCGCCGACATTATTTACAAACCTACAGGAAGTCATGTTTGAGACTCTAGAATGGGAAGAAAACAGCATTAATATCAATAAAGTATGAATGAGGTGTATTCAAGTGCTAAGGTCTCCAATTTTTTTCTTGGGGCGGGGAGCAGATACAAACATGCAGCTTTGTTCATTGTTGAACGCAATCTTTATGAATGTGTAGCATAGATGGCAAAACCATACGACGCACACAAATCTGGGTCCAGCAGTTGCAGTGTGTTAAGTTTTTGATACTGAAAATGAAGAATTTTACATTCAACGATCAGCGTGTTATTATTCGTTTTCTTAACTTGCGTGGGGTCAAACCAGTTGAGATTCATCGGCAATTGACTGAAACATGTGGTGATGGTGTTATGGACGTGAAAAACGTGCGTGCATGGGTGCACAAATTCACAGAGGGCAGAACGTCGTGTGAAAGTGAACCGAAGAAATCTCGTGCACGTATCAGCCGGTCTCAGAACATGATTACCCGAGTGGGGCAAGAAAAACAGCCAGAGAGGAGTCCACATGTGCTTTTTCATCAAGACAACGCTCCAGCTCATTGGGCAGCAAATCTCCAGAATTTTCTTCGTGACAAAAATATTGAAGTGGTTCCTCATGCTCCTTACTCGCCTGACCTTGCACCAAGTGATTTTTGGCTCTTCCCAACGCTAAAGGATAGTCTCCGGGGCCGTACATTTTCCTCTCGTGCTGCTCTCGCATCGGCAATTTTCCAGTGGGCTAAACAGACACCTAAAGAAGCATTCGGAGCGACCATGCAATCATGGTGTCATCGTTGCGAAAAATGTGTACGTCTAGGGTGAGACTATGTTGAGAAGTGACTAAAATTTGATGTATGTGTTGTAAGTAGTTTATAAGAAAATAAATTGGAGACCTTAGCACTTGAATGCACCTCGTATATCTCAACAACCTCCACTTTGCCGATGACATCGTCCTGTTATCGGACAATAAAGAAGTTTTAGAAACGCAGAAGACGCAACAGCTCTTAAAATACAAGACAATTTAATAGAAATAGTATAGGAATATGTATACTTACATCTCACGCGCCATTAAAAAAAAAACACTGATTTCGCCCACTTAATACAAAAATAACTATTTTATTTGCCTGCCCATGTTTTTTTATTTTGATACCGACATTTTTTATAAAGGGTCATGGCACGAAGAAATTTTGAAACTCTTTGTGGTGGTACGAGGAACCCAAAAGATATTTCTTAAAAATGTGAAACATTTATACTTAAATTACCGTTAACCATAGTAAAATAAATAGTTAGCCACGAAACAATAGGGTATTAATGAAATTCATTTGTTCAAAAATAACAATTACCCATACAGCCATCTGAATTTAGGACACACTGTATTTTAACTTCAAGAAAATACACTTTATTAGTCATCTTCGGCCTATCCAGTCTTGGCCAAATTAATTATGATCAATTTGTTGCAAGAAACAATTATGAATAGATGGTCTCAAGAATCAAATTTTAAAGCAAATATGACAATCTGTAACTTTCTAGATGCAATTATATGTTCCTCTTAAAATCTTAACTTTATTTCTTTAACACTGACTTACGTGTTGTTTTAAGAACAGCTATTTGATTGTCATACTTCGTTTACAACCCAACAACATTGCAAAAATTTAGTCGCGTAAACTAATTTTTATTTTAGGTTATCCAAAGAAGAGATGATTTTGGGGATCCCAGAGAAAACTTCAACAGAGATTGGAATGACTACAAAAATGGATTTGGAGAACCTGCTAAGGAATTTTGGCTTGGCAATGAAAATATTTATATGCTCACAAACAACGAAGAGTATATTTTACGAGTAGAATTGGAAGATTTCGAAGGAAACAAAAGGTATGTATTTAAAACGTTTTATTATCTTTATTTGAACTATTAACTTTGTTTTATTTTTTAATATTTTTCACAAACAACAATAACAAGCGTTCAAATTTTCCGTCTAAAAGGAGGAATGACCCTTAAATCTTGAGGGCGATTTATACAATATAGGAACTTTCTATTCTTTGAGTGGGAGTAGATGATACATAATCAGAGAGCTTATTTTGTCTTTTCTCTAACCAACTTAATAAGAACAATATAAAAAAATTACAAATAATTTGCTAAATGTTAAATTCTCTCTCCATCAAGTGTGCCCTAATTTTTGTAGAATTGTGCATGTTTGCTTGTTTTTGACAACTACGAAACATTTGCTGTTACTCCTTTGTTCATATATCAATTTTGTTTTTGCAAAGATTTCCAGATTTAAATATTTTTTTTTTATTATTACATTTCCAAGAGTATTTACAATCTTGAGATTTAAAATGGATTTAAAACGTTGTTTTGTATACATTCAGTTAGCCGATTAAAATATTTTTTAGATAATATTACACTGGTTAGAAAGAGCAAAAACAAGCTTTCTGATGATGTATAATACATCCCCCATCCCCAATTGCAATTTAAAAAATCCAAGATAGCGACCGTACAAAAAACTATGTAGTAATTTTTTTCCGTATTACACCATCTAAGGTTTCAAATCTATATTTCTAATTAAGCGTATTAACAAGAACGCGCCTTTTCCGTCCAGCATAACATTTGATTTGAATTATCATTTAGAGCTAGAAATATAAAGAGTTCCTGTCGTACATAAATAATTTGCAAAACGAGAAAAACTTAATGCATACTTCTAGGTGTTATTAAATACAGTAATAAGGTTGGCTAACAATTGCTTCTCTTTCGCTATGCTCCATATTTCCATCGCGAACTCTCAAGGTAAACAAGCTCATCTTCACTTTCACTGACCATTATTGATGTTTAAACTGTTAGAGACCCACATTCACTCTCTAATGTATTTTATCACGATTTCTGAAATTTTATAATCCCAATAAATAACTGGCGTTTGACATATAAGATTTTTTTTATATATATTGATTTTGCGTATATTATATTATTTATTTAAAAAAAGAAAGTAAATGTTAAGTACACTTTTCGCATAAATTTTGAACAAGCTTGAGTCGGTAATTTTGTTATATAAATTAAAAAGGGTGTAGAGTAAATTATGATTTTGTTTGTAAATTTTTAATTTTGCGTCAGATGTAATTCAGAAAGCATCAATTGTATTCTAGATTAATCGGCTGACTTTTAGAAGAGGTCACATGTCATTCAGATTATGCTATTGAAATTCAGAAAGGATCAATTGTATTTCAGAACTCATTAAACCCTCCAATATGTAAACAACATATTATTATTTCACATAGTTAACACATTGACAAAAGTTTAGTAGGCATGACGACTGGTTGCTATTTTGGTTTGCTTTAGTTTAAGTTTAACACTTAGAGCATCCCGGGTTCGAATCCCTACGTTGGTGGAGATTTTTTCTCAGGCCTCTGGGATCGGTACTAGGCCTGCTCTACTTGAAAGTCTGGTCTATAAGATAGAGTAACAAGTCCACTACACACGTAGCAACACACACATGACACAGACGTCTGACTTGAAGTAATGCCTAAAAAAGACGAAAAAGAAAGAAAGAAATACTTAGAGCAATAACGCACGAGGCGGTTTCTGACGAATCGGCCGACGATTCGTCCGGCGCTACCTGTGTGCGCTTTCGTTAGGTCATGCGAATGGCTCGACGATTCGCCTGTAGAGCCGTGAGTGTGTGTAGGGTTCAACTTATTATAAGCGATTCATATGTAGAGTCGGCGGACAAATCGTCAGCCGATTCGTCACAAACCGCCTAGTGTGTTCTTGGCCTATGGCATGGAATTTAGAGATATGTGCGACATTTGTCGTGTATGTATCGCACGACATTCATTATTACGTATACTTCTTCCGTGTCGCCATTCATTTCACACAAATTGTTTTGGACTCGGTAATGAGCTATGTGTCAGTTGTCCCCTGTGCTGGACCGAGGTAACAGGAACAGAACCTGTTTTGCGAAAACATTACAAACAACACTCTGAAGAAGACAGAAATGTACAGAATTGTACAATGCGCCAACAGAGGAGACGACTGGGTGGCTTTGGGTGGTTTTGGTAAGTGCGTTAGGGATAAAATACAAAACAGCATTCCACTGAATTCGATCCAGTCGAGACGCAATGCTAAGAAAAGAGGGGAACAGCATTTTGACTGAAGTGGAAATAGATGCAATGATTTCATGGATAAAGACCGAATGCCACACTACGCTCAAAAAATACCTGAAAAGATAAGACAGAATTTTCATAAAGAACTCGCTATATTTATAATTGGAAATTATTTGGAAGGAAGATTATTTACACTGAAGCAGGTGAATCACGAACCAACGACAATGAATGAAGTTGAAAATAAACACAAGAGAGCGCAAGTCGAATATGTGCAAAATTTAAACAGACATTCAACAGGAGAAGAAGTTGTTTGGATGGATCAGACGAATTGTAATTTGTTTTGTCGGGAACAAACTACTCTTGCCGGTTCGAGAGCTATCCAGCAAATGCCGCCAACGAGAGGCCCTAAAATGTTCACCTTATTCGTGTGATTTCAGCGGTAGGCATTGTGGCTGGCAATAGACAGAAGAAGAGGCAAGCCTTTTGCATAGTTTGCAAGAGATGGACAACCAACTGAACTATGTACTTAGTGGTAGTGTGTGATATTGCACCCTACCACTCCAGATTGAAAACAGTGTTTGACGGGAGCGACACTGTTGCGTTTAGCACCATACAGCATACAGCACCAACAACGGCTCATCTATTTTGAGGGAAATATTAACCAGGCGAAAAATTCTATTGTGGGAGGAGGTTGGGGTCGTACGACACAGCATACAACAGTTTACCATGCAGCAGCTTTGGCAATGGAAGATATGCCATTAGGCCGTTAAAGTTTTAACGTTTCTATTGTAAAGATTTTTAAAATAATAAATATTTCGAATTAAACTTGAGGTTCCCTCAATTGCAGTTGATGTTTTCGGGATTACACTTAAAAATCTGAATTTCATCTGAACTTTTCTGAAATTTACTTGAGTAGTCTAAATTGCAATTTACGTTTTCTGATTTCCAGTTGGAAATTAATTCTTTCCGAATTACACCTGACGCTTCCTGAATTACAATAAAAAAATCTGAAAATATTTAATACTTTCTGATTTACAATAAAAACATCTGAATTTCATCTAACCTTCTCTGAAATTCACTTAATTAATCTAATGCTTTATGATTTAAAATTGGTTAAGGTGTAGTTCATTTTTAGCAAATAATGTTAAATATTCAACAGAAATAATTTCAATTTGTTATATCTGCCATTTTTTTTTATTTCACAAATTCCATGGCATCAGTGATTTTTGCTAAGAGTAAGATTTAATTTCAACCGGTTTTCAGTTACAAGAAAATCCAAAATTATGCAAAAATGCATGAATTGATTCGGTTTTTTTTTCTCTACGAAACCTATTTGCACTTTTGGTCCAAAATAATTAGGGATGTAAATACTTACATGTTAAAAATTTACCATTGGAATTCCTATTAACAATTAACAATTCACTGCTCTGTATAGCGTTTTATCATTTTAACAATTAATATTCTTCCTGTCACGTTTAAATAATATTGTATTCTATCTTAAATGACCTAAAGCGATGTAGCTTTAAAATAGTGCTTGTTGTTGTATTAAGTTTTATTTCTTGGGGAAAATACGAAATACTGTTCCAAAGATATTGAAATTCCCAATTAACGCCTTTACAAGGAATTTATTAAAATGTTTCATTTTGCAAATCGCCAATGACTTAAATAAATATTTGGTAATGTTGCAAAATGGATGTTAATATTCTTCTTCCTTATCTTTCAATGACAAACACATGAGCAATAAAGCCTCAAATCAATATGGTCCAAGTTATTTTAAAGTAAAAATGGAAAATAAATATTCTAAAATTACTTCATTACTACATTTATAATGTGTTTTACAAAAATTTTAGTTAAAATATGAAAGGAATACAATAAATCAATTACAGTTTTCTTTTTATAATTTCGCAGAAAAAAAACTTTGATAAGATTAATAAGAAAATAAGCTATTTCAGCTGTGATTGTAACTTTTCAATTTCAACAGTTCTAGTGTGTGATTTTACTTTCAAATCATTGTTAAGTAAAAATTCCCTTAATTAGCTTGTTTCTTTTGTAAATTCGGTTGTTCTGCAAAAGGTTTTTAACCGATTCGTTTCGAATCAATTCACTGGTTCTTGCCTTCTTCTACTTTTACAAATGGTCGCGTTTCTTTTATTTTACGAAACCAGTCGCCAGTAACGATATGGAAGCATAAAAAATTTCCTTGCATTTTCTAAATAAATTAAATTAGTAACGGTTGCCCAAATTTTGGTTGTAAAAATAATTATTTATTTATTGGGTGAAATTTAAACGTATGCATGCCAAAGTGCCTGCTAGATGTTTGACGATTCCGTAAGATTTTCAGCCCTGGTAGCAAAGATTGCATTAATACCTCGCATTCAGAAGAGAGCCAAGTTTTAATTTTTTTCCGAATATATAATCTCACCTAACATGGATCGACTCCCAAAAAAAAAATCATAAAACATAGAAAATTCTAAATTAATCAATTTAGTATGTGATTTATGTTCCAAATTATTATTCTTAGGCACTTGATAAGTGATAACCAGAGACTGGAAAATATGCAAAGTGTATATCTCTATTTTATAGCATATATTTTTTAATCTTTGTTTCTATGCGTTTCACATCTTGTTAATGCGATCTTTAATTAGTTTTTTTAGTGCGTATTTGCATATATTACCATTATATTGCATAATACATATGCAAAATGGTATAGTGCATATAGTGCTCTTTTCGGTCAACTTGATGCATATGTTTTTTGTGCAAATGCTAATGCCAGAAAAATAAATGAAAAGTTGACTTTTTTTAGAGAAAAATGAAGGGTTTATAAAATTAAACGCAATTAATAGGGTTTTGAGTGGTGTTGAGTTCAATGAAGCTCTACTGAATGTAGATCCCTAATTTATAGAATAGTTCGTGCGAAGTTGAGCGTACAGTTTCTTTGTACAAACACATGTGTGTGATTAAGTAGTAATTAAGTCTATATTGTACAGTTTTAAGTGCCATTATTTACATAAACCAGTACCTATATGTCTAAAATAGTATATTATAGACCAAGGTAGAGAAGACATTTTTTTCAGCCGAGCAGTATTATTTCCCGACATGCGAAGCATGGAGGGAAATAAGTTGTGAGGCTGAGAAAAGTCTTCTCTACCGTGGTTTATATACTATTTTTTTCACTACTAGCACCTTTATTCCTTTTAATTAATCATTTTTACATCAATAAAAAATAAAATGACAGTTGCATAATTTATTTCTAAATATCCACAAAAATCAAATAGCCTTGCTCGAAAACAAGGGGAGAGGTTAATTTCAATTGACATTTGTGTAAAGTGTAATTATAATAGGCACCTAAATGCAGAGCAATTGTTTCTATTATTAACCAGTAGTCAATAATAAAAAATTATTGACCACTAGGAGAGAAAATCATCTTCTGGGCTCGAAAACAAGGTCAATAATGATATCTTCTAATACTAGTAGTGAAAAAATTATATTTTATTTTTGTTTATAATAAAAGACGATAAATAAACAAATAAGAAATTTTATTTCGCATGTAGTACCTAATGCATAATAAATAATGTACGTTTGTTTGTTTATTTAATGGGCGAAATCATTGATTAATGATAATTTAATTTTGCCTATAATTGTGCATATTTTAGTAATTTTCAGTGCATATTTGCGTACATATTTTCCGATTTTTTTGGTGCATATTTTCCAGTCTCTGGTGATAACTAATCTTCTAGCACGAACCAAAATATCTGGTATAAGTAATCAATGCATATGCTTTTATCTATATGTTTTGGGTTTCTTTGTAAAAAAGCTTTTTGTTAAACCTTTTCCTAGTCTGTTCCCCAAAAAAAAACCTGTTATAGTTACAATTTGTAGTTTATTTGATATTGCCAATGTGATTTAATTTTATGTACATGTATCATGTAAAACCATTTTATCTCATAGCCCACTTAATAATGTATTGCCCACCCTGCATAATTTAAATGTTAATTAATTCTGAACGGGCTAGTACGTTCACAAAAATATACCAATCAAAAAATTTACTGTCTAAATCTGTGGCACATATAATTAATTGGTCATCCTCATCATCATCTTAGATCCTTTCGCCTCCCACGGAAGATTCTGCGGCAATAAATTTTATATCGGAATTGCGAATTCCGTATGGTTTTTGTGTCTTTTCCAGTTTTACTTTACACTTATTACTTTTATATTTTAGTTCTTAACTACGCTAATTGTTTGTCTTTCCGTGCACATCAAATCACACATATTTTTTCTTCTCTTTCTTATCTTTAGTTTTTATTTTTATTTCGTGTCGTGTTATTCCTCTTTTTGTAAGTTTTTACGCCGATTTCTCTCTCAGGTGTTCTTCGCTCTTCCTTTCTTTCTTCTTCCTTTGATGTTATATTCTAATCCTTTGTTTTATAATATCACTATTTAGCTTCCTTAACGTATGATCATATGACCATCCCCATTTTCTTCTGTTTATGTACTTATTCTTGAATTAACTAGTCCCTGTCCTGTTATTTCCCATAATTCGACATTCGTTATTTTTTCTGACCAATGTAACCCTAAAATCCATCTTAAACACTTATCCACAAGCGTTTGTAAGTTCTTTATAATTTTTTCCCTTATGTCCAAGTTACGGATATATGTATACAGCCAATACTGATCTTACGATGGTATTAAATATTCTAACTTTTGTTTTTAGATGTATTTCAGCACGCTGTCGAATTTTAGTTAATGAATTACAACTCCTTAATGCTTTATGTATTCTTGTTCTTTATCTTATAACATTCTCGCTTCTTTTACTTTTATCTATAGTGGTTCCTAAATAACAGATGCTCTCCAATCCTTCTATCTGTCTTGCTTCGAAATAATTTACTTGATTTGTTTGAGTTCCCTGTTCTTCTGTTCCTATTTCCATAGTTTTTGTCTTACACTTGTTTATACAGATTGTCCGAAATCCAATCTAAACATACAAAAATTAATTAGTGCAACAAGGAAGACATAAACAATATGGGTAGCACAACAAAGATAGAATGAAATCATGGCTAGGTAAATTTTTAAACTAAAGATCTCTCGCCAATAACAAACAATATCTATGACAGATGTTTTTGCTTGCTTCCTTGTTATTGGCGAGAGATCTTTAGTTTAAAAATTTACCTAGCCATGATTTCATTCTATCTTTGTTGTGCTACCCATATTGTTTATGTCTTCCTTGTTGCACTCATTAATTTTTGTATGTTTAGATTGGATTTCGGACAATCTGTATGTAATCCAACTTCTCTTGCTATTTTTTCTAACTTATCCATTTTTTCTGCATCTATCCTCCATTTTCAATCAAGATACATGCATCATCCGTAAATTTAATACCCTTAAGGGTGTTTCCAATCCTCCAACTTATTCCAATACTCTTATGCTCAGTACGTTTCATAATCCAATCTACGATTATCAAAATAATACTGGGGAGAGTACATACTCTTGTCTTGTTAGTTTACTATAGTCGGATTCGATCTAATTTAGCATGTACTGAACCGTTCTGAACACAGTAAATGCTATCTCTTTTCGTTTCACAAGTCATTTCATAAATTTCAGGGCGGCCATCTGCAAGACTTGCGCTCGCTCTAATAGCCTATACGCACTAACAAGCTAGAAAGAGAGCAATATAACTATACAAGTAACTATACTGCGAAAACCCACATGCCAAATTAACTCGAATCCGACTATATTTATACCTATTTTTCCTGTGTAGTTATCATATTGATAATCTTGTTTAGCGTTCTATATATTTTTTCGCCCTCCGGCTAGAAACACTCAATTTTCATGCGTATAAATCGGCTGGAAAATGCAATTTGCCGGACTAGTCCAGAAAGTAAAATTAGGATTTTTGATTGGTGGCGCTGAACCGAACTGACTCCGCCCTCTCATTGCTACGCCCATTGTCACGCCCAGAAAAATAAATTCCCATGAAAAATAAATTCTCTAACGTCAAATATTTGAATAAAAAATGATTTTTTATAATTAACGTATTTTTATCGGCCGAAAAAATATTGTGTATCACACGCCTAGAAACTGATTTGCAAGTACTCGTACTTGTAGGCCCTCGGTTGCACCTCGGCCTACAAACGTACTCGCACTTGCAAAGTGACAGTTTCTAGCCTTGTGATACAAATAACTATTTAAAATCTTCCATATCTTTTCCCTGTCTATTTTATCGAATGCTTTTTCGAAATTGATAAAACTTATATGAAATTCTTTACACATTACACATTAACTTTCCTTCTTATTACTCCATCTACTTCTCCTATGACTCTTTCTAGAATTATCCTTACAAGTATCTTTCTGACAGAATATGCAAATGTACTTCTCCAGTTCAAGCATTCTTTATTGTTGCTTTTTTTGTCAGTTTAATAAAAATTCGTTGGTTCCACTCTCTAGGGATTGTTGTTACTTCATCTACTTCTTTAATCAGTTCTGCAGGAAGATCGCCTCTTCTACAGTTTTGCTATTTTTTTAAAGATCTTACGGTGTTTCTTATTTCTTCTTCTTCTTCTTCTGCTTCCATGAGCAACTTGCTTGTTGTTTTCCGATATAATCTATTTTTTTTCCTATATACTATCTCGCCATCTCCTCAGAACACCTGTACCTGTGCATCCCCAAGCTACTGCCTTTTTGCCGTACATTTACCAAGTTACTGACCGCATAGATAGGATTCTCAATAAACGTAACATCAAGACCATCTTCAAACCCCCTCCAAAAGTATCACAGATGCTTCCTTCAGTAAAAGATAAACCTCAACCCTTGTCATCAAGAGGCGTCTATAGCATCCCTTGTTCCTGTGATTTAGTGTAGGTATATTGTAGAAACTGGTCGCTCAGTACACACACGTATCTGTGAACACAAACGTTGCTTGAAATCAGGTCTTTTCTCACACTCAGCTGTTGCTGAATATCATCACGACACTGGCCATAAGATCTTGTTTGAAAAATCTTCGATCATTGCCAATGCCCCTTATTTTTTCAACAGGAAAATCCGCGAGGCCATTTAAATCATCAAGACCCCCCAACAACTTGAATCGTGAAACTGGTCATTACCCATCAGACATATGGAAGTCTGCCATCGGTACTGGCTCCGCCCCTCCTCTTCTGACCAATCGTCGTCTTCGTCTGATACGTTTGACCGGTTATAGACGGTCTAAAGTCGCTAGCTTTTCTGTTTTTCTTCAGAAGGGATTTGCCTATGGCTTGGTTTACATATTACGCTGCTGTTTCCTTCTTCCTCGTGCTAAAAGAGTTTCGCCTCTGACGTGGTTGACACGTTGAGTTACCGTGCTCTTTTAGTGCCGTTTTTCTCCTGATGAAACCCAACCCGGAAGATGTTCTTTTAACACTGACACTGACCATGGAAGTCTTGGAATTCATAATAAAATTAGAACCTAAAAATAAATATTGTCACTCACCTCAAATCATTTTTCTGTAAGAAATAACATTAAATTTCGTAATGTTAATCTTAGACAATCCTGTCTACTGAAATAAAACAAATTCATCAATTTATTTATTACCGACGAAAACTTAATTTTTTCTTATAATTTTCAGATACGCCCAATATTCTCATTTCAAAATTTATTCAGAGGCTGAATATTATAAATTGGAAATCGATGGGTACGAAGGTAACGCTGGAGATTCGCTGAATGACCCTTGGTATGGTAGCAATCATAGTCCATTCTCAACATATAACAGGTAATCTTTACTTCTACTTTTTATACAGTGTAAGTGAAATACATATTGACCGTTCTTTTTCAATAGGGATAATGACAGATCCAGTTTGAACTGTGCCTCGATGTTAAAAGGTGGTTGGTGGTGGAAATCATGTGGAAGAGGATTAAATGGATTATATTTAAATGATCCACAAGATTTAACAGCAAGACAAGGTAATTTTACGCATATATTTTTTTGTTTATGGGATTTATCTGAATTTGACCAAGAAACTTATATCGGTGATAGATACTCTTAAGGGAAGCAACATAGATATAGTTATTATTAATAAACCCCGGATCGAGAAATCTGTCGTATATATGTATAGTATATTGGTTGAAAACCCTTTATAGTAGGCAACCTAGTGAACTAACTCTTTGAACAAACTAAACTTCAACTTAAAATATACAGGGTGTCCTATTTACTCAACGCTATATGGGCAACTTATTTTCTTGTAAAGATAGAGAACCAGCTAAACAGGCCAAATAGTTAAGCATCCTATTTTTAATAACTATATGGCTTGTATTTTGTTTCGCGGTTCTCTTGATTTAGTAACTAAAACCTAAAAATCGTTATTTCTCATTATTTTTTCAAATAAGGCATATGGTTTATGTTATTTGGTTGAAAAGAGAGAAAAGATTGCGTTTCAACTAGTCTACAGCCAACTGTTACCATCATCACCAATAGCTTATACTGTCCACTGCTGGGCATAAGCCTCCCTTAACTCTTACCATCTCTTTCTATCCTGAGTCACTTGTATCCAAATTTCAGCTGTTCTTTTCATATCATCTATTCAACGGCTAAATACATCCCTAAATTTTCCAAATTCAACCCAAATTAGGCCTATTCTACGCTGAATCTCATGCGTTTGACTATGTCGCCCAATACAGATTTCTTGTCCTAAGTATTTGCATACATATACTTGATGGAGATTTTTATTGTTAATTTTAATGGAGTCGCGCAAAACAAGGTTTGTCATAAACTAAATTTTTTATAGATTTATTTTCCGACAAACGTTTAGGAATGTTACTTTCCCACACTCATTTTGCGTGTGGGAAAGTCCACTTTCCCGCACGGAGTGCCGGAAAGTGACAGCGATTTCTGAAAAATCAGAAAATCGCATAGCAACCATCCTTACTAGATTATTACTTTAAAAGGAAATGTCAAATTTGACAACTTGAAAACTTACAAAATGATAGTTTAGGACGATTCCTAAACGTTTGTAGGAAAAACGTTGTTCATAACACGTGCGGGAAGAGCGATTCCGAAACTCATGCAGGTACAGAAACTCGCTGCGCTCGTTTCTGTAACGTCCTGCATTCGTTTCGGAATCGCTAACTTCCCGCACTTGTTATGAAAATAACTATTTCAAGCCAGGCTGGCTTGAGGCTTCCTGCAGCATATTTAACATGCTCTGGGCGTCCTGCATGTCGTCTGCTATTAAAACAATATCATTAGCAATACCAAGGCCGGCTGATTTAAATATTGCATATTAAGGCCTGCCCACTTCATTTAGCCAAGACGCAATTTAGAAAGGACGATGGCGCCATTTGAGCTGAACTATACATTTGTCCCGTTAAAATGTATTAGTTCGCCCCAAATGGCGCCATCGTCCTTTCTAAATTGCGTCTTGGCTAAATGAAGTGGGCAGGCTTTAATATACAATATATAATTCAGCGGGCCTTGGCCATACAGAGTTGGTTTATATTTTCGCCGTCAATATTAATTGCCATACATTCCCAGTTATCTTGTTTAACATATTCTGCAGTAACAAATAGTTTAGGGGAGAGAGGGTCTCATTATCTTACACCCTAGTTCAGAGTAATGGTGGTCAATTCGGCATTCGACAAGTGCTTCTAGAAGTTTATACTGATTAACTGAGTCGAACGGATAGTACTAATGCTAGGGGATAGGACTTGGTTTTTTCGGATAGAGAGATGGAAGAAAATAGGAGCTTACGTGAGCAGGTTCGCTAAGCCTGAAGCAGGTCTATGTTTCACCATCTTCGTGAAACCCGTTATCCCAACAACCAACTATGGTTTCAATTAGAAAGGCAACATTTATCAAAAAACCATTTAACCTGCATTATTCTATAGAAAAAGTCATTCGCAAGTATTTAGAGCATATTTTTGTAAATCTAAAAATAACTAAAACTTCGTGTGTAATACAAAACAATTATCTCCATCACGTCAGTCAAATCATCACAACAACCTTTTATAAATATGAATGATAGGTTGTCTACTGTAAGCCCTTTGCAGGAACTTTTTAATTCCTTTCCTCTGGGGGTCTAGGTTTCTGACCAAGAGTTTATTTATAAAAGTTACTCCTCTTGCCAATAACTATCACTCCTAAACGTTTGTTAATCGAATTCAGATTCGCCATAATTAATAATTATACACGAAGCTTAAACCCATTTTAACCAAATTTTGTATACCTAGGTATCGTATGGTTCCGCTGGAGAGGATGGGATTACACACTTAAGAAGGCAATGATGATGATCAAACCTAAAGGAATAGTAAACACAAATACACCATAAGGAAATTTCGAATATTAAAAATTCAAAAAGTAATTGGCCAATTTATAATCATTAGTATTTCATTTTTGCACATTTGTATAAAACTCATGTTGTCACTTTAAACAATCATATTTATTTCGACCACCCTTCATTTTCATCAACTTAAAACTATTTAATTTGTTACCTGAGTGGAATGTGTTGTTTAAAGTTTTATAAAGTATTATAGTAGATTAGAAATTAGTTTAGGAAAAGATACATACTTAAAATTAATCAATAACAAAGTACCTAATGACTTTGGGCACCTTGCACTAATCGTGTAAATAAAATTAGGCACAGACATTCATTTCTATCAAATCATTACACATCTATATCATTTCCACAAATTGCACCCTCATGTAACATATAAGCCATTACCATATACTAACTATTTACATTTGACTAATGCATGTGCGGTTAATTTACCAACATTTACTAACAACATAAAACAAGGTTGGTTTGCTTTTGATTATAAATGTGGCTCAATATGTACACAAGCTACTCATAAAAAGGATTAAGACTGTGTTCACTTATCGGCGTCATGTTTCACCGATAGGTTTGTATTGTAAGGTAATTTTTTATGAGGCTATGGGACGCAACATGCAATGACGTGCACTTGTTCTTGCAAGAACCTTGTAGCGCAACAACTCTGAATGACCTGTTTTGTTAAATTATGTACGTAAAATTTATAATGGTTGTTGTATTTGTAAATAATATATACACAGAGTTGTATAGAGTTTATATTTTAATATAATAAATTAGTATAAGTTACATAATGTTTATTTTTTTATAAATAACTAATGTAAGGGTAATTAAGAAAAAGTAGGAATATTATGATAACCATTTATCAGAGTACGTTTGACCAGCTCGACAACTGTAAGGAGACTGCCATCTCACATTTTATTCTATTTCCTTTGTATTACATTATTTACAAAGAAGCCAGGGTGGCGCAGTGGTAAGAACGTCAGGCTAGCGCTACGTTGGTTCTCAGGTCGAATCTCCCGATGGGCAGGGCTTCCTGCAGTCTGGAGCTCGGTATCGAGTTTTGGTGGCCATTCGTCGTTGGTCACCAAATTAACGACGCTCTGCTTCGAATACAGGCCTAAGAGATAGAGTAACAAGGTCACACACACACACACACACACCCACACACTCACACCTACACAAAGAACAAGATACTAAAAAGATACTATAGCGGTGCGTTAGTCTAGCAAACTAATCACTCATATGAACTTGCTAGTGAAACGTCTTCAAGACGCCCTATGCCATGCTGGGAGCAAGAAGGATATACCTAAATATATTATTTACGAAACATTTTACAGTAGGGCAAATCTGACTGGTACAGGTACCCTGGAACCACACAGCTACAATCAGGAGCAGCTATTCCGCTACCAGCCTGTACCTCTTTGTAATGATCTTTCCTGTAAGCTTTGATTAGACATGCACCACATGCAAGCCTCCCACAACAAGTAACAATCACTAACTCAGAAGTACCACTTTACTATTACAATTTAATTGCTGCCATGTCACTGCAAACGTAATTCTATCATCGGGTGTGCTGCCACCCCTAATACTGTACTAAAATGTACCAAATTGAACGACGGTTTTCATTTTGAAATAAAACAACACTTTTTGCATTTATACCTATCAAATAATTTTTATTTAATGTTAAAGTAGACATTATGCGGTTAAATATGGAAAATTATGTCGTGCAAATGACCACCCATACTACGTCTGCAGCATCTGGTTCTTTTGACAAAATTCTCAATGACGTGTTTGCAGACGATCTGATCAATTTGACCGATGACGCGCCGAGTTTCATTTTTCAGTTCAGCAGTTCTATTCGGCTTGTTGGCATAGACCTTGAATTCAAGATATCCCCACAAAAAGTCGCAAGGGGTTAAATCGCAAGATCTGGCCGGCCAATTGACCTTCGACCGTCTTGAAATTAAACACTCTGGAAACTTCCCTGCCAGTAAAGTCATTGGGGGCATTTAGACGAGACTAGCGCTAGCCTAGCGGAGGTTTGTTTACACTAGCGGTCGGCATTTTTCGAAAGCGTTTAGCCGTTCGGCCGTTCAGCCGGTTACTACCGCTAGCTTGTAGCGCTACGTAGCGCTAGTCCCGTCTGAAAGCGCCCATTGTTTCTGCGGTTGTATGACATGGGGCACCGTCCTGTTGGAACCACATTTGATCGAGGTCCATACCTTCCAATTGGTGCCAAAAAAACTCCTGTAGTATGTTTCGATACCTGACACCATTGACTGTAACCGCATTACCGGCCTCATATTCGAAGAAGTAGGTATGGCCCTATGACCCCGCCGAACCAAAAACCCACCAAACAGTATCTAACTTTTTGAGGATGCATCCGTCTTTCATGAATCTTACGAAGATTTTCCATGCCCCAGATCCGACAATTTTGCTTATTTACGAATCCGTCAAGATGAAAATGGGCCTCGTCACTAAAGATGATTTTTTCGCCAAAATGATGGTCCACTTCGTACTGCTCTAAAAACTAACTAACGAACTGTCGACGTTGAGAATGATCAATAGGCTTTAACTCTTGGGTTAGTTGAATCTTGTACAGATGAAGATGCAAATCCCGTACCATTGTTCGTTGCAGAGAGCTTCTTGAAATGTCCAATCGCTGAGGACGATGCCGAATTAACGTTATCCTGTTTTCGGCGATGTTTACCCCACGCTGGCGATATTCTCGGCTGACCTTACACTACATTGATAAAAATGAGGAGTTGCATCCATCTCCGAACCGATTTTCTCAAATTTCTCGATTAAACACAGAACAGAGGACTCATTTGGTACACTTCGCCGACCGAAAATTTAGTGTATAGTTGGTTGCTCACATGCCGTGTGCCCATTTCAAATCGTGACCCCTTACTGGTTCTGAATATGCAACTCATTACGTTACAGGTATAGACTGTACATGTAATGCAATATGGGTTGCATATTCAGAGTCAGTAAGGGGTCACGATTTATAATGGGCACACCATATAGGGTACAACAATGCATTGATGCGTTCTTTTTAAAAGTATACAGGGAATTTTTCTTAAGGTATTACATATCGCCTATGTATACAATATATGACAACCACCATGCCACATAGATGTAGTTAGGAAAGTAATAAATACAGCATTGGAAACTGACGCCACAGTATATTTAACTTTTCTTGACTTGAAGGCGACCTTCGCCACTGTGATAAGAAGTAAGATCTGGTCTTGTCATCTACAAAAATATGTATGGAGAAATACAAATAATGGGTAAAATATCTAACGCTATCAGAATCGGGAAAGGGATTAAGCAACGGAACTCTTTGAGCCCCTTATTATTTAATATACATGGATAATATCTTTAAAAAAATAAAAGAGAAACACCCAAGACGACAATAGGATATTATCATATACAACCTATACAAATAACGGGTGGGCCATCTGTTAGTTTTTTTTTAACGTTCAAAATATCTGTAAAAACACACATGCCATGAATTTTTGTTTTTACAGATGTCAAGTATAAAGTAGTACAATTGTAGACATGGAGTCATTTAAAAAAGAACAACGCATTTTAATCATCCAAACTTACTACAAAAACGGGCTTTTAATAGCAAATATGAGACAGAAAATGCAGGAAATGTTAAATATATGGTTAGAAGAAATAGAAAATATAGAAAATATGGACATGCAGGTGAATACAGACAAGATAAAGACTATGGTAGTTAGGAAGAGCAAGAAGTAATAGAAGAGAAGTTAAAATGTAAAAGTATGGAAATAGAGGAAGTTACTACAATGGAATACTTGGAAATTACTATAACGAGAGATGGAAACATAGACCTAGAAGTTGCCAAAAAGATAGAAAGCTACAAGCATATATTATACAATAAATAACACACTCCTGAGAGCCTAGGTGGCGCAGTGGTAGAGCGTCAGGCTAGCGTTACGCTAGTCTTCGGTTCGAATCTCCCCAAGTGCAGGATTTTTCCTACAGTATGGAGGTCGGTATCGAGTTCTGGTGACGATTCGTCATTGAGCACCTAATTAACGATGCTATCATCAGAATACAAGCCTACGAGGTCCGATACGTATACACACGTACTAGTCTAGGGAAATTAGACATTGCTCTTCGGAAAAAATCCCGGAAAGCTGGATTTTGGTGTGGACCTTGATATTGTGGTTATAAACAAAATGTCAAAAGTCTCCATCAATCCGAGTGCCGCTAAAAGTTTCACGTGGGGTCAAAGGTCACACAACACGGTTTTTCGTGAATATCTCGTTAACGGTTACTTTTACAGAAAAAATAGTTATTATCAAATTTATAGCTTCGGAAATTCTCTACAAAAAAGATATAATGACTTTTATCCACGACTACTTAATAATCTGTCAATTATTCATGTGTTTGGTCACTCATAATGCTATCCATTATACACTGACAGCAGTGTATAATGATTATTCAAGGTGTCATGGTAACATCATTGTCTATGGTGTATAATGAAGGAAATAGGTTATGTTTCTAATCCTAATTGACAGATTATAGGTTATGTTTCTAATCCTAATTGACAGATTATTAACAAGTCGTCGATAAATTTTAATTAAAAATTCTTCGTATTTGTGTTCGTGGATAAAGTATAGTATACGACTCGCTATAATGGCTATTATTACCTCGGATAATTGCAAAACTCGCTCGCAAGCTCGCTCGTGTTGCAAACATTATCCTCGGTAATAATAGCCTACATTATAGCGTCGTGTATAATATACTATTATTTATAGGAGTGACCGTTTTGGAGATTACGCGATAATGCGATCTACAAAGTTGTAACGAACAGTGTGCACTCCTCAACGGCATGTCTACGTCATTAGACTTTGAATACGATTTACTTCCCTTTTAACAGTGTTCAGCTCTATCAAAGTTCATGATGAAGAAGTACCTATGATAAACCGGACTCCCAAAGGAGATTCGTTTGCAAACTTTGCAGACCGCATTCTGGCTTCTGATATACGTTCTAGTGATCCCAGACGTCGATATTATCGATGTTGCCAGTAAGTATTATGGTCCAATAATTAATTAACGCCCATTATATAATGCGTGCAATAAAAAACGTATCACTCAGTATAGTCAGTATACAACATTTTATTCAAATCAAGTGTATCTTAAATGACTTGTTTAAGTCTCAATAAAAAGTGATTAAAATTTGAGCAAAAAAGATGCACGTTTATTTAGTCCAGTCAAATGGTAATTTAGCTTTGCATTTTGGGTAGGCAGCGATTTTTTTTTACCGATGTGTAGAAACGTCAGTGGTGAATCTAAATCAGAGTTTTCGGGGTGGTAGCCCCCTCCATTTGGCCGCCATCTTGAAAAGAAGGGTTAATTCGTTTTTTGGATATACCTCTGTAGTCGAGAATCTTACAAAAAGTTTGTATAAAGCTTCTTTGTAGAGAATCGTATTATCTATTATTTATTATTAATAACTTTTTTACATAGCATCAATAATAAAAAAGTTATAAGCCGGAAAAGACAAAAAATTTAGAGGTTACAACTTTTTTATAATTAATGCTACGTAAAAAAGTTATTAATAAAACTTATAGAGAATGCGATTTCCTACAAAAACGTTTTGAACAAAATTTTTGTAAGGCTCACGGATACAGAGATATAGTCGAAAAACTAATTAATCCTTCTTTTCAAGATGGCTACCAAATGGAGAGGGGGGTACCACCCCGAAAATCCTCATTTAGACTTACCACTGACCCCCATACACATCGTCAAAAATCGCTGCCTACCCAAAATGCAAAGTTTACCTTTTTATTTCAACCATTTGATTGGACTAGTCCAGTCAAATGGTAATTCAATTTGCATTTTGGGTAGGCAGCAATTTTCTTTTTGCGATGTATGTGGGGGTCAGTGATGAGTTTAAATCCGGATTTTCGGGGTGGTAACCTCCTCCATTCGGCCGCCATCTTGAAAAGAAGGGTTAATTAATTTTTCGGCTATAGCTCTGTAGCCGTGAGTCTTACAAAAGGTTTGTACAAGGCTTTTTTGTAGAGAATCGTATTATCTACAACTTTTATTAATATGACTCCACCACCCCACCCCCCAAGTCGGCCACCATCTTAAAAAGAAGGGTTAATTAGATTTTCGGCTATATCTCTGTAGTCGCGAGTCTTACAAAAAGTTTGTGTAAAACTTTTTTGTGGAAAACCATATTCTCTACAATTTCTATTAATAACTTTTTTACGTAGCATTAATAATAAAATAGTTATAAGCCCATAAGTTTTTATCTTTTCCAGCTTATAACTTTTTTATTATTAATGCTATGTAAAAAAGTTATGAATAAAAATCGTGCATAATACGATTTTCTACAAAAAAGCTGTATACTAATTTTTTGTGAGATTCCCTACTACAGAGATATAGCCCAAAAACCACCTAACCCTTCTTTTCAAAATGGCGGCCGAATGGAGTGGGTTACCACCCCGAAAACCCTGATTTAGACTCATCGCTGACCCCTCTACACAACGATTTAAAAAAATAGCTGCCTACCCAAAATGCAAAGTTTGCCTGTTTATTTCGACCATTTGACTGGACTAATTGCGATGCCGAGCGTGTTTTGTTAGGAACAAAATGTGTTTATCAATCCATTTTTGTTGGTACCCTATCAATCTGTTTGATATTTTTGGTGATTATTGTAAACCTCAAAAGTGCTAAAATGCCAAGAGCTCGAAGACAGATTAATTATTCCCAACTGCGTGATTTTGAAAGGGGTCGTATTATTGGCCAACACGAGGCAGGACGACTTCCATTTCGCGAAATTGCAAGACGTTTGCAAAGAAACCTTCCTACAAGTATTCGCTATTGGAGAGCATGGACTGAAGAAGGGAGACAACATCGCAAACGAGGATCCGGGAGGCCTAGAAGTACTACAGAGCGTAAAGATAGACGACTTAAACTTCTTGCCTCCAGGGATCGACACAGCACTTCAAGGTCAGTCGGAAACACTTTTTTGGAAGATGTAGGCCCCAGACTGTCAATGCGCTCAATATATCGCCGCATTCGATTTTTTGATCTCATTTCTTATTGACCAAGGCTAATACTCTTACAAATCGACACCATGACCTCAGACTAGAATGGTGCAACACACGGTCCAATTGGGATGAGGAATGGAATAGAGAATTTTTTTCGGACGAATTCCGCTTTTGCTTGTGGATTGTGGATGCACGACGGCCGTAGACGTGTCGGACGTAAGCGAAGAGCCGATTTTTGGAGTTCACAGTTTAACGGGAAACTGCTCTTATTAGGGACATCATGCTGTAGGGTGGTATACGTTTAGGAGACAGAACACCTCCAGTATTTCTTCGTGGGAATTTAAACGCTGATGGATAAATCCGACAAGTTTTGGAGCCTGTTGCAGTACCTTACCTTCAACAAGACAATGCTCGACCATGGAAGGTTTCGACCTATCAGCTGGATGTGAAAATAGTAATTTTTCACCATACTTGTCAATTGGAAGGGATTTGACTACTCGGTTTTCCACAACTGCATCTTCTATATCGGCGAGTTCACCCATCCTTGTTGCCAAATATGATAATTCAAACGAGCAAGTTGACATTTTTTCTTTCATTTCATCTATCAATTTTTCAAAAAAAGTTTGTAATATTTCTTGGGGTATTTCAGAAGAAGGACGACCTTGTTTGTTTCCAGATGATCTCGGTACCCATATACAGGGTGTTAATTAATGTCATACAGATATTTCAGGGGGTGATAGTACTCGGCAAAATAAGAAAAAAATGTTAATATACTGTTGTGTATTTTGAGCATAAAACATTTTAAATAACACTAATACATCCATACAATAAACACAAACAAGTTTATACACTTTATGAACATTTTATTAACACAATTTTACATACATCAAGTATATAAAATTGAATACCAAATTGATTTTTGATGTAAAATCATTTTATTGATTGTTTACGATTTATTAATACAAATTAATTACAATAAAGCAGATATTAACAACAATTAAGTTATAAAAACGATATTTAAAGTTGACAATGAAGGATAGAAATTCAAATATCCAGATATTTATTTCAATTTACAGTACAAAGCTGATTTTTCTTGATGAAGTAGTCTTTTGGAACACTTAGATCAGTTTATTGTGCTAGAAATAATGATTAAAGTTAAAATCATTACGTATTTATGTAAAAAGATAAATTTCAAGGACAAATGTATGTGAAAAATAGAAAGTTACAAATTTCTTATTTTAAAAGGTTGAGATAAGGTATAAAACATAACTAAAATGTCTTAGAGCATATAAGATTTAATTTTGTCAAGAATTTAAATACTAAAAGCAAGAATTATTGAAATTATCAATAAAAATGTAAAATTGAGTAAACGTCAGATTTCAAATGCAATTATCAGCCAAACTGATAATTTTAGAGAAAATTGATAAGAGACAAAATCTCATTATTTTGTCATAATTAATATAATTACATAGTTTTTAGTTTAGTTATTAATAATTTTGTAAAATAGGTAAATCAAGTAGGGTTTTAAACCAAGAACGAAGTAAAGAAACTTTTTCTTTAAAGTTAAGTTTAAATAGGTTTAATTTAAATAAAAATTTAAATTAAAAGTTAAGTTTAGTTAGTATAAATAATTTTCATTTAGTTAATAATAAATTTTGATTAATAATTAAGCGTAAATAAGTAATTAAAGTTAAAGATGGTTTGAAAATTGGCTAGATTTATTTATTTTACTTGGTTTTAACAAAAGAAAATACGGCAGTTGCTCGTAAAAATCCATTGGGGATGCACGTATCTAAAACGCTCCCAAAGTTTGTTATTATGACGTAGTAGAGTTCTTTTGTTTTTATTCTAGAACAATAAGACAGATGAATATCGGGTAGCAACTGAAATGTGGTGAAACAGATATCACGTGATCTAAGAATGATTTAAATTAAAAGTGTAAAATGAAGTGAATTAAAATAAACAAAACCAATTAAAATAAATAATAAGAAAGTACTAGTAAAATTTACTAATAATAAATAGTCGTAAAGAAAATTTGAGTGTAATAATAACAATAATATTTACATTTATGTAAACGTTGATAATTAAACCAAGTGGGTTATTAAATAAATGTAATGTGAATTTTCTTCGTTGAAAATAAAATTAGTTAAATTGTTATTTGAATAAAACATCGTTTTATTTACCTACGTATTTGAAGGGTAATCCTTAATCTAAAACAAGGAACCTGGAAATTTAAACAGTGATTAATTAGTGAAATTTAAACAGTGATAAAAATTATAAAGACAAGTAAAAATACAAAGACTTACCATTGAGAGTGTTGGGGTTGGAATTCATGGGCATCAACGCAGAACAGCTGATTATCAATGCAGCTGTGCCAAACTTCGACCTTCACCAAGATTTACCCGGATTTTAAGAAGTCACCAGATAAGTCAATTAAATAATTTTTTTTTGTGTTTTTATAAAATTAATTTGAATTTTGATTGTTGTAATTGTTAATAAGGTAATTGTTATAAAGTCAGATTAAATATTGAAAATTTTATGAAGTAATTGTTAATTCGAAACTTGATGAATTTTTATTGTGAACGTATGATTTTAAATTTATTCACTATTCAGTTATCAAAAGTTTATTTGTCAACATTAAATTATTGCAATCTTTTGAATCCTAACTACAGCTAGAACCCATGTAAAAAAACTTAAATTGAGCTTGTTATGAATTTTCGTTCATGTATTTTGGAATGTGATGAATTTGTTGTTGGTGTTTGTTTTTTGCAGGTGGTTTAGATACGGAATATTTATTTGGTATTTGGTTTTATGTATTCACACACACATCTGCACACAACACATAATAAGTTCAATAAAATTGTTCTGTGGTCACCTTGATTACACAACATAAATTTGGCGCCCAAAGTCGTGTGGCTGTGTTATTCTGAGGGTTGCATATTCATATTTAATTTGATTTAATTACTATTGTAAAGTTATATGAAGAAATTTTTGCTTCATACTGATATAAAAATTTTAAAGCATAAGAAATTCAAAAGTGTAGGAAAAATCTGATATTAAATTTGAAAAGATGGCAGATAAGAAAGATAAAATGAGCGATTTAGAGTGGTCAAAAGTAATGGAAGAGTATGAAACTCTGCCAGAGTCATTTAAGTTAGAATTAAGTAAAGATTTTATGGATATAAACAGATTCATGGATGAGAAAAAAAAATTAGCTTCAGAAGTAAATGATATAATGAATGGATTAAGTGAGGAGAATATTGAATATGTGAACCATCGTATTGAATTAAGGAATTCAAGAATAGAAAATAAAAAAAGGTGGATACAATATAAAATTAAACATTTTAATATTGATAGGAATAAGAGAATAAATAGGGAAATTAAGGAATATAATTTTATATCAGACAATGTAAAGACAGAATTAAGTGGGGAAAACAAGAATGTTAATATAAAATTAGACAGTAGGTTAACAAAAATGGCAGGTAAAGATAAGGAAGATTCCTCGGTAGAAAAGGGTGAAATGGGAGAATCAGATTTATCAAAGGTAATTGCGATGTTAATGGGTATGAATACAAGATTTGATAAGTTAGAAAAAGATAATGAGTATTTAAGAACAGAGTTAAAAACTGATATTAAAAACGTAAATTTTAAATTAGATAAAAATAGTAAAGATCTAAATAGTGTAAAAGCAGAAAATAAGGATCATTTTAATAATTTAAAAACAGATTTTAATTTTAAATTAGACAATCAAAATAAAAATTTAAGTACAAAATTTGATAATCAGAATGAAAATTTAAATGCTAAATTAGATCATTTAGTTGAGGAAAATGAAGATTTTAAGATAGATTTAAGTATGAGGTTAGATAATCAAAATGAAGATATGTATAGAAATTTTAATAATTTTACAACAAAATTAAATTCAAAATTTGATAGCCAAAATGAAAATTTTAATGCAAAATTTGATAGCCAAAATGAGAATTTTAATGCGAAATTTGATACTCAAAAAGAAGATTTGAATGCAAAATTTGATATTCAGAATTCAAAATTAGAAGATCAAAACGAGAATTTTAATGCAAAATTTGATACTCAAAAAGAAGATTTGAATGTAAAATTTGATATTCAGAATAAAAAATTAGATCAAAATAATAAAAAATTAGAAGATTTTAAAACAGATATTAACACAAAATTTGATAGTATGAAGGCTGAGAATAAAAACAATTTTGAGAAGTTAGAAACAGAATTGAATAATGCAAACACAGAGTTGAATTTAAAATTAGATAGTCAAAAAGAAGAGTTAGATACCAGTTTTAATAGATTGAAAACAGAAATTAATTTTAAATTAGAAGAAAACAGGGATGAAATTAATTATAAATTAAATAAGCAAAATGCAGGATTAGACAATCAAAATGCAAATTTAAATTTAAAATTAGAAAATTTTAAAACCGAGTTGAATACAAAATTAGACAATTTAGTTAAAGAAAATCATGATTTTAAAATAAATATAAATTCAAAATTAGACAAAAATAATGATATTAATAATTCAAGAGGGGAAGTTAAAGTAGAATTATGGGATGTTAAAACTGAGTTAGTAAATAAAATTGAAAATCAAGAAAGAAATTTTAATGATAAACTTGAAATATGTAGACGAGAAATCAAAAATGAATTTAATAATAATTCTATAAATATTAAGGAACAGGGAGTAGAAGTAAATATTATTAAAACACAGTTAGATAATATGATTACAGAATTAAAGGATAATAGAAAAGAATTAAAAGGGGAAATTAAAAATAATTTTGAAGATGAAAATATGAATAATGTAAGAGGGGAGAATATTTATGATAATTTAGATACAAAGTTAATTAATGAAAGTAATGAATTAGGAGATATTGAAATAAAAATAAATAACGAGATTAATAACAATGATTGGAATTTGAAAGAAGTAGATAGTATAAATAAAGAATTAGGAGGTAATTTTGAAAGGAAAAGTAAAAACAATAAAAGGGCCAAACATAAGGGAAAACATAAGAATTGTAATGAGAGTAAAAATAATAAGAATAAAGGCAAATATGATTTTAAGAATAGGTATTTTGTTAAAAGCAAAATAAGGTATAAGAATAATTTGAAAAATAAAAATTATAAGAGTAATGTAAGAAATAAGAAGGATAAAAATAAATCCAAAAACAAATCAAAAAGTAAAACCAAAAAGAGTCAAAATAGTAAGAGTAATTTTGATAATAAAAATAAGTTTAGATTTAATAATCAGTATTATTCTAAAGATAATGATAGGTATCATAATTGTAGAAGTAGGTTTCATAATAAATTTAGGAATAATTATGTTAAGTTTCAACACAGAAATTTTATTTATCAATATGATAGCCAACGAAGGTTAAAAAATAGTTTGTTGGTAGGATTCGCCTATGATAGGGAATCAACCCCTAAAAAGAAAAAGAAATTAATTTAAAGTTAACGGAGATTTAATGTTGACGACTGCAATGAAAAAGTATATTCTAAAGTATTAATATTATGTACAGTTAAAGTAGTTAAGTAAAGTTAAAGTAATTATTTAAAGTTAAAAATAATGATGTAAATAAGAATAGATTAAATGATAGCTTATGATGATAATTTGAAAAATAAAAAACTCTTTATTTACCTAGTTTGCCAAGAATGAAAATTTTGAAAATAAATAATGAAAATAAAGGATTGAAAATTTTAAAGATTTTAAACAGTAATATTTTAAATAAAAATAATTGAATTTAATGACAGGGATGACAGTAAAGTGATATAATAATTGGAATAATAGGAAATTTTAGATTAATTGATACGGATAAAAGAACGGTTGATTATGAATTTTGATGTAAAAAGGGATGAATTATAATTTTAATAATGATTTTAAATTAACAGAAATAAATATTAATGAAAGTTGAAGGTATAAGAAAAGGGGGGTAAAATGAATAAATCTACGATGATATAAAATAATAATGAAATATAAATAAATCTACGATGATATAAAATAATAATGAAATATAAATAAATCTACGATGATATAAAATAATAATGAAATATAAATAAATCTACGATGATATAAAATAATAATGAAATATAAATAAATCTACGATGATATAAGGTATAATAATGAAATATAAATAAATCTGCGATGAAATAAATATGAATATAATAATATGAAAGATGAAGTATAATGAATATGATAGGTATGAAGTTCGATATTGGGGGGAAAAATATTTAAGAAAGGTAATAGAAATCATTATTAAAAAAGATTAAAAAGTTATTGAATAATAAATCATTGATTATAAAAGATTATATTTTTGAGTTAAAGGTAGTAAAGAAGGTTCTTTTAGAAGTAAAATATCCAATTCAACGTGTATATTAAAATGAAATGAATAAGAAAAGATTAAAGCTTGTTAGAAAGTAATTTGAGAAAGTAGAAAAGTCATCAATTAATTATGGTAAATCCTGTTGAGTAAGTAAAGAAAAGAAAAATTAATGTTATTAAAAAAAAATTTTAAAGATTTTGAAAAGGCAAAGTAGTTGATTAAAGTCAAAATATTACAATTTTGAAAATAGGTAAATAAATGAGATAGGCAAATAAATATCAAAAAGGTAAATAAAAGATATTGTCAGTTAAGAGGGGGATGTAAATATTATTTATAAGTTAGGAAGGATTTAATTAGGAAAGTTGATAGGAAATAAGATTTGAAAATATTTTATTAATAAGTAAATATTTGAAAAATAGATCATTTATTATAAATCAAAGATTTGGTAGTTCTTATGAATTAAAATTTGTAGATTCAGATAGAATAAGAGGTAGATTTAACATTCAAATGTTACAACCTTATGTTGAAGAATAAATATAAGTCTGTAATTATTCAGAATAATTTTGAAAAATTTACTTACCAGTTAATATTTTTGAAAATTCTAAGAGGGGTTAATGTTGTGTATTTTGAGCATAAAACATTTTAAATAACACTAATACATCCATACAATAAACACAAACAAGTTTATACACTTTATGAACATTTTATTAACACAATTTTACATACATCAAGTATATAAAATTGAATACCAAATTGATTTTTGATGTAAAATCATTTTATTGATTGTTTACGATTTATTAATACAAATTAATTACAATAAAGCAGATATTAACAACAATTAAGTTATAAAAACGATATTTAAAGTTGACAATGAAGGATAGAAATTCAAATATCCAGATATTTATTTCAATTTACAGTACAAAGCTGATTTTTCTTGATGAAGTAGTCTTTTGGAACACTTAGATCAGTTTATTGTGCTAGAAATAATGATTAAAGTTAAAATCATTACGTATTTATGTAAAAAGATAAATTTCAAGGACAAATGTATGTGAAAAATAGAAAGTTACAAATTTCTTATTTTAAAAGGTTGAGATAAGGTATAAAACATAACTAAAATGTCTTAGAGCATATAAGATTTAATTTTGTCAAGAATTTAAATACTAAAAGCAAGAATTATTGAAATTATCAATAAAAATGTAAAATTGAGTAAACGTCAGATTTCAAATGCAATTATCAGCCAAACTGATAATTTTAGAGAAAATTGATAAGAGACAAAATCTCATTATTTTGTCATAATTAATATAATTACATAGTTTTTAGTTTAGTTATTAATAATTTTGTAAAATAGGTAAATCAAGTAGGGTTTTAAACCAAGAACGAAGTAAAGAAACTTTTTCTTTAAAGTTAAGTTTAAATAGGTTTAATTTAAATAAAAATTTAAATTAAAAGTTAAGTTTAGTTAGTATAAATAATTTTCATTTAGTTAATAATAAATTTTGATTAATAATTAAGCGTAAATAAGTAATTAAAGTTAAAGATGGTTTGAAAATTGGCTAGATTTATTTATTTTACTTGGTTTTAACAAAAGAAAATACGGCAGTTGCTCGTAAAAATCCATTGGGGATGCACGTATCTAAAACGCTCCCAAAGTTTGTTATTATGACGTAGTAGAGTTCTTTTGTTTTTATTCTAGAACAATAAGACAGATGAATATCGGGTAGCAACTGAAATGTGGTGAAACAGATATCACGTGATCTAAGAATGATTTAAATTAAAAGTGTAAAATGAAGTGAATTAAAATAAACAAAACCAATTAAAATAAATAATAAGAAAGTACTAGTAAAATTTACTAATAATAAATAGTCGTAAAGAAAATTTGAGTGTAATAATAACAATAATATTTACATTTATGTAAACGTTGATAATTAAACCAAGTGGGTTATTAAATAAATGTAATGTGAATTTTCTTCGTTGAAAATAAAATTAGTTAAATTGTTATTTGAATAAAACATCGTTTTATTTACCTACGTATTTGAAGGGTAATCCTTAATCTAAAACAAGGAACCTGGAAATTTAAACAGTGATTAATTAGTGAAATTTAAACAGTGATAAAAATTATAAAGACAAGTAAAAATACAAAGACTTACCATTGAGAGTGTTGGGGTTGGAATTCATGGGCATCAACGCAGAACAGCTGATTATCAATGCAGCTGTGCCAAACTTCGACCTTCACCAAGATTTACCCGGATTTTAAGAAGTCACCAGATAAGTCAATTAAATAATTTTTTTTTGTGTTTTTATAAAATTAATTTGAATTTTGATTGTTGTAATTGTTAATAAGGTAATTGTTATAAAGTCAGATTAAATATTGAAAATTTTATGAAGTAATTGTTAATTCGAAACTTGATGAATTTTTATTGTGAACGTATGATTTTAAATTTATTCACTATTCAGTTATCAAAAGTTTATTTGTCAACATTAAATTATTGCAATCTTTTGAATCCTAACTACAGCTAGAACCCATGTAAAAAAACTTAAATTGAGCTTGTTATGAATTTTCGTTCATGTATTTTGGAATGTGATGAATTTGTTGTTGGTGTTTGTTTTTTGCAGGTGGTTTAGATACGGAATATTTATTTGGTATTTGGTTTTATGTATTCACACACACATCTGCACACAACACATAATAAGTTCAATAAAATTGTTCTGTGGTCACCTTGATTACACAACAATACACATGATCAAAAACGCGCCATTTTCGATATACAGGGTGGCGAAGTTTCAATTTTGCGTTTTTCTCCCGTATGTTTTGAGATAATTATTTGAAATTTAAAACAGCTACTATCTTTTAGAATCTCTACAATAAAATGCCAAAATCATCAGTTGCAGTATGCAGGGTGTTACAAAAAAACAAAAAAAAAATTATTTCGGCTGCACTTGGTTTGTATTGATCGCTATTTTTTCAAATAACTCGGAAACGGTAATAGATACGGGAATAATGGAAAAAACCAAAAGCTGGACAAAAGAACAGGGAATTCAACTATGATATAAAAATTTATACAAAAAAAGTTCCAGAAGGTAAAATGGTTGGTGATCCAAAGAAACGTAACACCCTGTATACTGCAACTGATGATTTTGACATTTTATTGTAGAGATTCTAAAAGATAGTAGCTGTACTAAATTTTAAATAGTTATCTCAAAACATACGGGAGAAAAACGCAAAATACGAAAGAAAAATTGAAACTTCGCCACCCTGTACGTATATCGAATATGGCGCGTTTTTGATCATGTGTATATTAACATTTTTCTCTTATTTTGCCGAGTACTATCACCCCCTGAAATATCTGCATGACATTAATTAACACCCTGCATAGTTACGGTAGGTAATAAGATTTGTGATACTGTACTTCTCTAGCAAACAAATTGAGATAACCTAAGCCCTGTTTGTGTACGGGCGCTGTGCTCAATTTGGCTAGCTCAGTAATCAAAGACAAGAGGCTGAAAATAATTGTTTATTACAAAAGAATAAAAGCAGTGTATGTACATAAATGAAAAAGGATAAATAGATAAATGTGAAAATAAGGCTTCGCGGCGTCGTGGGCGGCAACGGCGTAGGCGACAGCGAAGGTGTCGGGGCGTCGACGTTGGGAGACGGTGCGATGAGGGCGCACGGCGTCAGAGGCGACGGTGGTGGATATGTACCAGCGTGCCAGCGGCAGCAACGGCGTGGACGGCGGCGACGGCGACGGCGGTGGTAGCGGCAACGACGAAGGCGGCAGAGCGTCGACGTTGGGAGACGGTGCAATGAGGGTGCACGGCGTCAGAGGGTGGCTACGGTGGTGGATATATACCAGCGTGCCAGCGGCAGCAACGACGTGGACGGCGGCGGCGGCGAAGGCGGTGGTAGCGGCAACGGCGAAGGCGGCAGGGCGTCGACGTTGGGAGACGGTGCAATGAGGGTGCACGGCGTCAGAGGGTGGCCACGGTGGAGAACCTGGGCCAAGAGGTTTGTCGAAGGTGGCGGCGTCAGGCTGTGAACGGGCAGCGACCGGGGACGTGGGCGACGGCGGCGGTTCCAGAGGAAAGCTGTGGTGGCGGGTAACTAGCGGCGACGTGGTCGACGGCGGCGGTTCCAGCAGGGTGTCGTGGTAGCTGGTGCAAGGATGTCGATCCAAGACGTTGATTTGCTCAAGCATACAAAGACGCCGATCCTGATTAAGCGTACGGAGACGTTAATCTGACCAAGCGTACAAAGACGTTGATCTGACCAAGCGTACAAAGACGTTGATGATGAGATAGATTTTGCCAGCGTTTTTATAGCCCGAAAATCGTATTCTGCTTTCCTATTGGCTGACGGGGAATGGTAGAAGTGGTGAAATTTGACAAAATCCCCGTGTTTTTATTTTTCAGAAATAATTGTTCCAAATGTAATTTCTGATGTGTGTAGTGGTTATTATCGTTCTGCTGGTGCGACGGCGCATCGAATGATACCCAACAGCAGATACTTTGATTGAACGAGAACGGGTTTATCCCGCGGTCCGCGGATTAAAAAGCCCGTGAGGTTTCTCATCGCGGCGTTTCATAGCGGAAATAATCGACTTGAAGCGGGGTTTCATGTGAAAACTTAACATCTTTTTGCTAGTTTTAGATAACGGTAATTGCTTATTGCAATTAGAAAGCTTTTTAGAAGTAATTGTCGTTATTCATTATTTGGGAACTAAATTAGTTTGGTTGGACGAAGGGTCCGAAGGGATGAAATTTGATACGCCTCCATGTGTTGGCTGTACGGAGATTAGCTTGAAATATTTATGGTAGCGCGGGCCGTTTGTGTAACGGACTTGGGGTTTTAAGATTTGCAAAGTAATACGTGAGAATTTTTGTCTTAGGTTGTTTTGATTTTCGGAAAGTTCGTTTATAAAGCAAAAAACCGTTGAGTTTGTTTGTGGTATTTAAGCCGCCAGTCGGGGCAGAATTATCGTAGAACATGTTAATTCGATTTGCATGACCGTTCTAACGGTCTTTTTCTTTTTCGGCAGATCGAGGGCATATGTTATATTGAGATCGTGTTAAAATCTTGGGGTGTTTGACAGGTACCTATTGCTGTGAGAACGTTATCTTGTTTAACGTGTGCAGCATTAAATATATTTTGTGCCACAGGAAGTTCAGAAGACAAAAAAAGGCGTCTGTTTTTATTTTTCGTTTGTTGACCGCATATTAAACACGTCAATTTCTGCGATGAAGTATTTCCAGTGTTCCTTAGAGAACTGCGAACATTATGACTTGATACTTGAGCACTAGAATCAGCACTTTCTTCTTCTTTGTATAATGCTACTTCTCGACGCCAAACTTTTTCCTCTCTCAAGTAGCTCGCCATACAATTTCTATACCAAGAAAAACATTGGACACTGCATTCTGGATCATATAATCTATCGAACTTTGTACTCACTTCATCTTTACGCCTCTCTGCCGCACGTTTTATAGCGAGAAATGTCTGTGGCTTCGGGTTGTTCACTAACTACCCTGAAGAATTGCAATACAAACGCACTAGTTCATTGGCTCTTTTCCTCTTTAAATTAACGACTTATAGTGACATTTTTTTCGAAATTGCGACTGGCGTCGGTCCGGCGAGCTAGCAACGGCGCAAGCGCAAAGGGCACGTGGGGTGGGGGAATGGAGCGGCAACGGACCCCACGGGTATGCGGCAACTTGTTTTTTTATACAGTCAAAGGTCTCAGATACGCGCCTCACAAAACAATTTCAACGCATAAGTATCACAAAAAAGTTTGACGGCCAACTTTGAGAATTTTTGGAGTATGAACTAGCTCCATATCCATTATCACTCTTCGATTAGAGTGGAATGCGTAAGAATCAAAAATCAATCCTCTATTTATAATAATTGCATTCAATTGGTAAATGTTGAATTAGATACCGCAAATGTTATATATATCATCGATGGAGGATTTCTTTTACACCGTGTTATATGGAATCAAGAAGAAACGTTTGATAAAATTTTTGATACATATGTCCATTATGTACAAATGTACATACCTAGACATTTTGATCATAATGTCATTATCGTATTCGATGGTTATAGTGGTGATAAAACAAATATCAAAGCTGCAGAGCAACGTCGTCGATGTGCCAAAGTTTCTTCATCTACTGATATTCTCTTTGATGAATCCATGATGTTCGCATAATTGAAACAGCAATAGAACAGTCTAATAGCAGAACAAGTATTGTAATAGGTGGAGACGTAGACTTATTAGTAATATTGATTGTACCAACCCCTCTTGATAAAATCATTTATTTTTTGAAACCTGGAAAAGGAAAAGTTGTAACAAAAATGTATTCTTCACAAAGTTTGAACTCGTATCCAAGGTGTTAGGATCATATTTTATTTTTACATTCAATGACAGGTTGCGACACTACTTCGGCGATTTTTAAGAAAGGTAAAATTAATGTCTTCGAATTATTTGATAAAAGTAAGGAATTAATAAATTACGCAGATGTTTTTACGAGGGCGATCCACAATCTAACCTCCGTTTTCATGTTGCGCGGGAAGTAGTGGGGATAGCGGCGCCATTTTTGTGTCTGCCCACGCAGGAGCTCAGTACGGGTCTAGCTGTGTCAGTGTGAAAGTCGTGCTACATTTCGTTTGCCCGTTGCCCGTTATATTGATTCAAAATGACTTTTACTGACAAAAAACCTTTCAGCAGCAGACATTCACCGTGAAATCTGTACTGTTTACGAACCAAATGTCATGAGCAATGGAGTTGTGCGTCAATGGTGCCGTATGTTTAAAGAAGGAAGAACGAATATACATAACGAGGAAAAGAGTGGCCGCCTATCTGTAGTAAGTAATGAACTTGTTCAGAAAATTGACAAAAAAATCCGTGAAAATCGGCGTTTCACGATATCTCAACGGTCTCTTTTGCACCAGATAGGCGCAGAAAAATTACGCTACCAGAATTTACAAGCTAGCTAAAGGCTATGATAAATGCCTAAATTTGGATGGCGACTATCTAAAAAAATAGTACACAGCTGTAGTTTTAAGATGTGTTTAAGTGACACTAAATTTTGATTTTCAAATGGAACACCCTATACAATGTGTCCACGAATAGGTGATGCAAGAGGAAAAACTTTTTTATTATTGATTTCTCAGAAAATTTTATTCTTGTTAATAATTTTTCCTGTGTTTAATAGTCTTATTTCTCATGTTACTTTTCCTGCAGGTAATCATTTAAGGCACAATTAATTCACAATTTTCCTCTGTTTTAGACATAGAAAAAATTTCTGAAAGTTTTATAATCAGATCAAGCAGACTTTTGAATAATTTTGATATTTGTGTTTCCTTTATTCTCCAAACTTTCAATTTAAAATAAAGTTTTCGAAATAACATATCCTAATTTTGTGTTTTTGAAGCGTCTACGAGCACAACAAAAACCTTAAACTAACAAAAAATAATTCTGTACGAACAGCTTCAAATTTTGCATACAAGCGTAATTTTGTGTTCTGAGCAACTTTACTCTAATACAATTTTCCGGAATTTGTTAAAATAGACTATGTAGAAAATAGTAAAGTAATGTGGCATTTTACTCGTTAGCAACCTTTACTCATTAGCAACACTTTACTCATTAGCAACCACTTCATTCCTTAGCAACACAGTCTGTTTGTTTACTTGTTACTATGTACGTGTTGTAGTTGCTATGTTTCCCTACAAACATAACCTTGATCAATTTGTCTAGAAAATTAGTTTCATTCGAACTTTTAGTACTTACACAAAAAAATAGCGTATTCAACGCGTAAGAAAAGTGGTTTTCTAGCTCGTGGAATTGTAATTCACTCGCTAACGCTCGTGAATCAAACATTTTCCACTCGCTAGAAAACTGCCACTTTTCTTTAATTGTAGAAAAATCTACTATTTCCGTAAAAGTGGCGTAAACGAGATATTCATAAAAACCCGTTTTTTGTGATCTTTGACCTCGCCTGAAATTTTTAGCGGCACTCGGATCGATGGGGACTTTTGACATTTTGTTTAGAACCACAATATCAAGGTCCATGCCAAAATCCAGGAATATTTCTGGAGATGGGAGTTTTCTTTTGTCTAATTTTACTGGTGCTGTAAGTAGGTAAAAACGGCGTACTAATCAAGTAACTCGCAGAGTCGGGCCGAATTGTGCATTTCACGCATAAGACCACATATGCTAACGCACCAGCCTCAACACCGAAAGATATAAGGGGTTAACGATAACAAACAATCAAACAGTAACACACTGCTTGGAAATAAACAATTATCTATTAAAGCTAAGAGGGAAATATATAACACGTTAATCAGACCAATTATACACTGCTCAAAAAAATTAAGGGAGCGCAATATAAAGCCAGTAATTTAAAAATCCAATGAAACGGGGTAATACGCATGTGTGAAAACATTTATTTTTTAATGGTTCTGTTACAAAAAAGAACGATCAGATTTTTAATTTAATACTTTACAGCTATTAAATTGGAATAGCTAACACTTATGAAAAACACCTACAACAAGTGAATGATCAAAACAATAGCAAGAAACAACATGCAACATCAACAAATTAATAATGGGTATGTCCTCCTCTGTTATGAATACATTCTTGAAGACGAAGGCATGCTTAGAATTGGATTATCAATCATTTCTTGGGGTATATTTAACCACTCTTCTGATAATTGTCCGGCACGGTCGTTGAGCGTTTCAGCTGGCCTTGGATGTTTCCTAATTTTGCGGTCAAGGATATCCCATAAATGCTCAGTGGCATTTAGGTCTGGACTATTGGCTGGCCAGTCCATTACCTCAATATTGGGCTCATCTAGCCAGTTTTTGACCACCTGAGCTGTATGAGGCATTTAATTATCTTGCAGGAGTATGAAATTGTCGCCCACATTTTGTGTAAAATGCCTTACTTGAGGCTCTAAAATAAATTCAATATAACGTTGAGCAGTTAGCATGCTTCTTGGTAAGACCACTAGGTCTGTGCGCCTACCTAAACTGATTCCACCCCATACCATTACTAACTGTATACCAATGCGATGATTTTCATGTATGGTTGAATGCAAAAACCGTTCACTACGTCGACGCCATACACGTATACGGCCATCATCATTACTGAGACGGTATCTAGATCCATCAGAAAACAGAACGGGCCTCCAGCTATCACGTTTCCACTCGATGTGATTTCTACAAAATTCTAGTTGTCTTGTACGATGTTGCCTGGTCAAGGGAGGTGCTCTCTCTGGACGTCTAGAATGCAGATTATCTTCCCGAAGACGATTTCTAATAGTTTGATCACTAACGGTTAATCCCAAAGTTCTCTGCAGATTTTTTTGTACATCCCTAGCTGTTAAAGTGCGATTTCGTATCACCATTTGCCGCATATACCGATCTTCTCTGATCGTAGTTGCCCTTTTTCTACCTTGTCCTCTTCTTCTTCTGTATCCTCCAGTCTCTTGGCATCGTCTCCACAATCTTGCAATCACTGAACGGCTTACATTATGAACGTTAGCAACATAGCGTTGACTTTTACCATCTTCCAGTAGTGCAGGGCTCTGGCAACACTAACTTGATTTAAATGTCTTCTTCGACGATCCATTGCATTTATTTAAAAGTTGACAACAAATTAATCATCCCTTAAATAGCACACTTAGTATGCTCTGAAAATTTTACTTAAAATAACGTAACTAACTGCAACGCTTATATTTGACAGTACTAGTATTTGGTTTTTGTTTCGCGATTCGTTTTTGTTTCTGCTAATTCATAATGTAAAACTTCATCAGTATACCTGGGTAACTTAAATATTTAAATATTACGTCAAATGTTACTTCCATTTTAGTTTTAGAGGAGTTTTAATAAGCGCTCCTTTAATTTTTTTGAACAGTGTAAATAGTATTCAGCATTGAAACACTGCCAACACAACAGACCACGAGCACAAACTAAGAGCAATTAAAATGAAATATACGAGATGAATAATATTAGAATAACTAAATTAGACAGATGGAGGAATGACAATGTCTATGAAGAAACAAAACAGGAACAAATAATAAATAGAATAAAGAAGAAGACTTGGTTATGGCCACATCACAAGAATAAAAATCGAGAGGAAAACTAAACAATTTATAGAAGCAAGATATACAAAAAAGAGAAAACCTGGAAAACCGATAAAAATCTGGAATAGGAAGATTGAAGAAACGATAACAGAAGTAGATAAAACACGAAAGGAAATAGAGAAGACGGCCCTAAACAAAAATGGAAAACTTGGGTGGAGAACCTGTACTCGACACCCTAACGGGTAAATGAGAGAAGAGAAAGAAGAAGAAGGAAGAAGAATTATAACGTAAACTTGGTTTAACACTGAAAAGCAGATTATCTTAAAACTAATATAACAAAATATGTGTATATTTAATAGCCAAGGTGGCGCAGTGATAGAGCGTTAGGCTAGTCCTTGGTTCGAATCCCCCTGGTGAGTATTCGTCGTTGGGCACCTAATTAACGACGCTCTCCTCCGAATACAGGCCTAGGAGGTTTAATAACAAGGTCTTACACATAGATAAACATTACACTCTACACATAGTGCAGTATGTAGGTAAAATGATGTACCAACTCAACCAACTGTATCACCAGGTAAAATTAATTCAGGGAAACAATTACAAACGATGTAATAACTCTCCTTACCAACTTCGTAGCCCGCAGAGACGGGCCGGATTGTGCATTACACGCGTAAAGCCTCATACGTTAACACACCAGACTGACACCGAAAGATATAAGGGGTTACAGATAATACATATGTGTATATTAATTAAACTGCACCATTCTTATAAATACTCAGTTCACTTTAGGATATTTCAAAGCACAATCGATGTTATTTACAAGAAAAATTGACGTTTTCATGTAATTGTTCTACTGCTCCATTACTTTTCTTAAAAAAATGTTTTTAATATAGCCTATAGAAACTAAAACCGGTGCTGCGATGGTCTTCCTTGTTTTCGTTTCCCCACTGGTTTGTTGGATTTTGCATTCTTGGCTAATCTATTATTTTCCATTCTGCCTACGTGTTTTCTTCTTTGTCGTACTAATTTTGCTATATCCTCTATGTTACTCATTTCTCTTAAGTCTTCACTTCCGATTCTGTCGTGAAGTGTCTTGCCATGTATCGTTCTTATTGCTTTCATTTCTGCTGTTCTCATCATTTACATCGTCTTCGTGGTATCAGCTCTTGTTTCCACCGCGTATGTCAAAATTGGTCTTATGGTTGTCTTATAATATATTCTTATCTTATTTGTTTTTCCAAATTATGTCTTTCATGCATCCTGAAATATGCGAAGCTTTTATCGTTATCATTTTTACTTCTTGTTGTATGTTACCATTGCTTGTTATTTCTGATCCTAAATAATTAAACTTCATAACCTGCTTTATAACTTTCCCGTCAATTTCAAGCTTGTCCCTTATATGTTCTTTAGTTGTTACTATACATTGCGTTTTTTCGGTAATTATCATGTTGAGACTTTTGGCTTTCTGGTAGACTTTGTAGGTTGTCCTCAGAGTCCGCGATGAGTACAACGTCGTCCGCATAGCACATAATATGGAAGTAAGTGTTTCCCATCTTGTATCCTGTTTCTTTTGGAAGTTGTTCTATGATCTCATCCATAATCATATTGAAAAGGAATGGGATCAGTGAATCTTCTGGTCTTATACCGTTGTTAATTTTTATTTCATCGCTTGTCGTATATCCTACTTTGATTGCTGTTTTACAATTTCTGTTTATTTCGCATACTAAGGTATTTGTATTATCCTTTGGTTTACATGATTTTCTTTCATTATTTCTATAATATCTTTGATGCGTACTCTATCGAATGCTTTTGCCATATCCACAAAACACATATACGCTGGTTTGTTAAATTCTAGCGATTTTTCAGTTATCTGTTTTAAAATAAATATAGCATCAATAGTGGATCGGTCTTTCCTGACTCCTTGTTGCTCTTCTCTTATCTTAATATCCTTTGTCATTATTTCTAGAATGAGTTTTGTGAATGCTTTCAAGGTGCTATTTAGGAGAGCTATTACACGATAGTTTTCCGGCAATGTTTTCTGTCCTTTCTTAAATATGGGGATCGTTATGCTAGTTTTACATTCTTTTGGTATAGTTTTTTGTTCTTCCTGCTCTTCAAATATTTGTGATTCTATACTTTCTACTACTTTATATAGATTTTTGAAGTACGTTTTCCACTCTTCTGTTGTAATTTTGTTCGTTTGTATAGTATCCTTTATCTCCTCTTTGTTCCTTCTTAGCATTCCCCAGATTTTCTTTTGGCTTCCATACATATCTTCCTCCATTCCTTTGGTGAATCTTTCCCAGTAGTCTTTTATTCTTTTTACTTCTGTAATTGCTATATTGCGTTCCCTTGTATATTTGTTCCAGTTTTCTGGTGTTTTGTTGCGTAGGTACTGTATGTATGTTTTTTCTTTCTTTCGCATATTTCTCTTGTTTCTGAGGAAACCCATGGTGTTTTGTTGACCTTGTTAATATTCACTCGTCTTTGTTCTATAGCTTCATCAGCTGCATTGAGGATATTATTCTTTAAAGTTGTCCACTGTTGATCTATTATTTGTTGATCCCTGTTAATTGGGCATTTATTTATTTATTCTTTTAAGCGGTTTTCGTATAATTGTTTTGTGCTTTGAATTTCTAGCGATTCATTGTTGTATTTATCAATATAATGCGCTTTTGATATTTTATAGTTAGGTACATTCAATCGGAGTTTACTTAATACCAGCTTATGATCGCTTCCCACGTTGGCTCCATTGAGAGTTCTCACGTCCAGTATTGTCTTTGGGTGAACTGCCCTGTTTGTTATTACATAGTCTATGACCGATTGTTGGCCTCTCGTGTTATGCTACGTGTATTTGTACTTCATATCATGGTTAAAAAATGTATTATTTATTCTCATCTCGTTCACTGCATAGATGTAGGTATTTTAGTAGGTCGCCATTATCATTTTCCTCTTCTTCGTTAAATCTTTGGGTTATGCCGGGAAGTATTTCTTTGCCTTTTCTGGCATTCATATCTCGCATGATTATTATTTTATCCTGTGTTCTTATTATATTAACCAATGTTTGAAGCTCTTCATAAAACTGTTCTCTCTCTTCTCTGCTTTTACGCTTATCATGTGTATGTTTTCTTCATTTACGTTTAGTGTAACTTGTAATATTCTACCGTTGATGTATATTGTTTAAACTTTTTATGTATCAACATCAACATGCCTACTCCAGAATGTCCCCATTTTTCTCTTGATACTCCGCTGTGTATAAGGATATAGTTATCAATTTCTGTTTTTCCCTTCCCTTTCCTTTTCGTTTCACTGAGTGCGTATACAACGATTTTGTTTGTTTTTAGTTCGTTTATTATTTCTTGGTCCTTTGCTTTACTCGCGTGGGTCGTCATCGTTTTTGGCTGTCCATGTTCCGAGGCTTGTTCGGTTCTGTGAGCATATATTTGTATCTCACCTGCAATTGGGTTGCTGGCCTGGTTTGCAGATGGCCCTCCTCGTTTAGCCGGGCTTGGGACCGGCAACAGCACCACTGAGCTACTAAGTCCACCCAGCGGCACTGCAGGCGGAGTTAGGCTCTAGCCAAGATAAGTAAACGTAGCTAGAGATTTTAGGAGAATTTGGAGAAAAAGAAAGAAACAGAAATGGAAAAGGATTACTACAGTTTTGTATAGAAAATGAACTTATAATAGGAAATACGCTTTTTAAACATCCAACGGGGCGAGACTGGAAGAGTATAATAGATTACATAATTTACACAAACAACTTAAGAAACATATTCTTGAACATAGAAGTAGAAAATGAAGCAGAATTAACAACGGATCATAGAGTACTAATAGCAGAATTTGATCTGCATTGGCATATTATAGAAGAAAAAAAAGAGTTGCAGTAAAATCAGAATAGAAAAATTACAAAATCGGAAAATATAAGAAAAATATAGGAAAGCAATAAATAAAACAAGTCTTGGTTGAAGGAAAAGGGACTGCGGAATAACTTTACATCAAAAATGAAATACCTTTAAAAATACTGTAATACAAAAAACTAAAAAACTGTATAGTAAGTGCAGCCAAAATAAAACAAAATAGACATAGAACACGGTGGTGGAACAATACAGTAAAAGAAAAAATCAATAAAAAGAAAAAAGCGTGGGAGAAATAGGTACCTATATTAAAACTAACAAGCAGGAAGACTATGAAGAATATGTTATGTAAATAAAGAAATAAAGCCAAGAGAAGCAAAGTACAAGACTTGAAAAAAATTTGGAGAGGACCTGCAAAACCTATAGGTACCTAAACAACAACAGAAGATTCTTGGGGGTCATTAAATCACTAAAAGGGAAGAGTAACAAAGAAATAAATTCATTTAAAGATAAAGACGGGAAAGTTAAAACAAATATCCAAGACATATTAAAAACCTGGAATATATACTTTGCAAATAAATTTAGAGAGGAATAACAAAACAGAAAACATAGAACAACGAAGGGACGAACAAAGTGAAGAAGAAATACATTTTGAAGGAGTCGAACAGGCCGTTGCAAAATTAAAAATAGAAGAAGAATAACTGCGAAAACTACAGAGCAATCTGTCTGTCTTCGGTAGCTAAAATATACATACACAAAGATAATAGAAGTCAAATTACGAAAACAAATATTACATAAAATGGAATATGAACAAGGAGCCTTTTGGGAAAACAAAAAGATTGCACACCACTTACACGTTAGTGTAAAATCTGGTAGCATTTTATGCTTAGTTTGCATTCAGTGGCCAGGCGACGCCACCATTGCACGGGCAGACACGCGACTCTGAAGTGCTTGGAATCGGCTGATTTGTATACAAATCAAGCACTTCAGGGTCGCTCGAGCCACGTGTCTGCCCGTGCAATGGTGGCGCCGCCTGGCCACTGAATGCAAACTAACGATAAAAATGCTGCCAGATTTTACACTAACTTGGCGAACCTGATTGTTATGTGATCAGGGGATCAGCTTTTGATTCGATTTAAAGGAAATTCATATAGGAAAGCCTGGAACGCTTGGGAGTATCAATTAAACTTATAAACACATTCAAAAATATATACAATCAAGTTTCCAGTAAGATACAATTAATGGGGCACAACTCTTCAGGATTCGAGATGAAAAAGGTATTAAGCAAGGCGATTCATTGAGTCCTTTATTATTTACAATTTGCATGCATCAGATATTAAAAAAACCCTAAAATAAAACAGCACAAACACTAATGGGGCACTATAATATGAGACCAGTTTGGATAGAAGTTTACTATATGCTGACGATATAATATTAATAACATACTCAGAAAATAAACTCTAGAAAAGCCTGAGTATAACTATGAACAAAAGAGATAACTCGAATGGAGATGGAAATTAATACCGACAAAACCAAAAGTAGAAAGTAATGATTGTAGATGGTCAAAAAGAACAAACGAAAAGTATAACATGCAACGGAAAACCAATACAAGAAACAGAGATAATAGACTATTTAGGAACAAAAGACGGGAAAATGGATACGGACATTACAAAAAAAAAAAATAAAAAACGCAATAACATATATTATCTACTAAACCACACGGTATTGAGGAAGAAAGAAATATCTAGAGAAAACAAAATCAAAATATACAACACAATTATACTTACCACCTATGCTAGCGTATAATATGGAAGTCATACGAATGACACCAACACAAGACACAAAAATCAGGGCAACTAAAATAAAGTTCTTTAGAAGAATAATGGGGATAACCAAACCAGATAAAATTAAAACGAAACAATACATGAAGAACTAAAACAAGAAAAAATTCTGAACAAACTAAAGAAAAAACAATTAAATTGGTACGGTCACATAAAAAGAATGAGCCCAGAGAGGAAAGCAAAACAGCTCCTGGAAGCCAAAAGCGATAAGAAAAAGAAGACAGGACGACCAAGAAACACCTGGGAGAAGATAATTGAAGAATGAGGTAGTAACAAAAGAGAAATAGATCAACTTGCCGTGGAGAAAAAACAATAGAAAAGTTTCATTAACAAACAATACCAAACACCCTAAAGCAGGGGTGCTCAAACGGACGATCGCAATCGACCATTCGATCGCGAAAATTTTTAAGTCGATCGCGTAAATAACTTAATGCGCAAAAATATAAACGTTACGAAATGCCTAGAATACGCGGCAACTTTCGACTCAAAACTTATAGCTATTATAATTTATAATACGAGGGCTGTTCTGTATATTGTTAGTAGCAGGCCATGGATGCGAAGAAAAACAAAAACATTTGCATCAATCGAAAGCTTATTCTTTTGACAGTTTCCAGTTGCAATTTTGCAAGGTTGAAGTTAAAGCATATAGAGATCCTAATTTTTGATTGTTATAATTCGTTTGATTATTACTAAGCATTATGGAAGTGCCGCGGAATGCTTTTCGGGCTATGATTTTCTACGATTATAAACGAGGCTTAACATACGACCAAAGTCACCAAAATTTAATGGCAGCTTTTGGCGACAATAGTCCATTATTATCTACAATTAGTTACTGGTTCCGTGAATTTAAACGTGGAAGGAGTACGTTAGAAGATGAACCAAGACCTGGACGACCTGCAGTAGCTGTTTGTGCTGAAAACATTATTGCAACCGAAAAGCTGATTAAGGAAAAACGGAATATCACTCATAGAGAGATTCAAGACGAACTAGGCATTGGATCATCTGCAGTAGATATCATTTTACATAAACATCTGGGTGTAAGAAAGCTGGCAAGTCGGTGGATTCCACATTTGTTAACCGACGAACAAAAACAAGCACGGGTAGACTGGTGCAGGTTTATGTTAGAAAAGTTCGATGGAGGATCTTCAAAGCAGGTATTTAGTATCGTTACGGGGGATGAATCGTGGATATATAATTATGATCCCGAGACAAAACAACAATCAACTGTTTGGGTGTTTGAAAAGGAGGAAATGCCAACAAAAGTTATTCGCGGTAAAAGTGCAAACAAAAAAATGATTGCCGTTTTCTTCAGATACGGTGGTCCAGGTGCAGTAATTCCTCTTGAAGATCGTAAAACGGTAACTGCTGATTGGTATACAGAAGTTTGCCTTCCTCAAGTCTTCGAGAAATTGTGTAGTGATCGCCCAAGATCTGGTTTGCGTGGAATTTTGTTACACCACGATAACGCAACTCGGAATACGGCCGCAAAAACTTTAAATTTTTTACACGAATCCGAAGTCCAACTGGTCACTCATCCACCATACAGTCCAGATCTTGCCCCTAACGATTTCTTTTTGCTTCCGATGATTAAAAAACTCATGCGTGGTAAGAGATTTCCTGACGCCAATGCGGCTGTTGCTGAATTTCAGCGAATTCTTGACGACCTTCCAAAAAAAGAGTTTTCAGCGTGTTTCGAGAAGTGGTTTCAAAGAATGAAGAAGTGTATATAAGGGGGAATACTTTGAAAAACAATAAAATTATTTTCTTTGCAAATTCCGTAGTTTTCTTCTAACTAACAATTTACAGAACAGCCCTCGTATTTATGTATATGTGATTTATCTGTGCAATTAATAAATACCTACCATTTACCTAGTCAATCGCTTGCCACCTAATACTTTTACGGTAGATCGCCGATAGTATAAGTCTGAGCACCCCTGCCCTAAAAGGTAAATATGGGTTTAGAAGAAAGAAAGAAAAAATAATATAGCCTAATACAAAAATATTTAGGAGCGCTAAATCAAGTGAGATAGTATCAGACTTGAAAGTCAGGTCGTTTAATTTTAATAGAGGTTTTAAAAATATCTTTTTGTCCAGCTCAGGTCTTTCTGAATACGTAAGTTTATTAATACAAATCGGCAGCTGCAATGCTATTGTCTTGTAATAAAATAAAAGCCTTTATATTTAAAAAATGTATTGTTACTGCATTTGACCCCTACAAAGTATACAGGATATCCCGAAACTGCCACTAAAGCTTCACGTAACCTTTTTCTATCATGAAAGATGAACACAAAACTGCAAAAAAATTCACAGATTTTGCAATCCTTGCGACCATCGGATACATTGGAAATGATAATGCCTTTGTCTGGCTTTACTAGCCACATAGGCTATTATACATATTTTTATGCATAGAAGGCATATATCATAAGCAACAATTAATGATAATGTCAAAATAAGTTGCATGTAATAAAAAATAATGGCTTTTGTACTTTTTCGAGTAGCAGCTACAAAATGGAAGTGTATTTAGCCAATGAAAGAGTACAGATTGGAAATTCTCTTCGGCAAATTACTGACCTGTTTCAAATTCCATTTGAAAATCGGCCAGTTCCTTCTGTTCACCTAAAAATCATAAAAAAAAAAACTCGCTGTGAAAGAGATGCTGACCAGGAAAATATAGAAATACAGGTATGTGCTGCAGTAGAAGAAAATAAATTTCAATCTTTGCGACATGAAAGTAGCATGGTCAAGATGGGCAAATATTGTGTGAGGGCCATTTTGAGAAACAACAAATACAAGTGCTTCAAAATTTGAAAGAACCAGGAAATATATCCAGAAGATTACATAAAACGAATAGAGTTCTGCGAGACTATGATGACTATTGCAAATGAAAATGAAAATTTTATTAATAACATTTTGTTCACTGCCGAAAGTACTTTTCCTGTTCATGGACATCATAATGCTTCCATTGTACGCTACTGGTACCGTACCAATCATCATGATCATTATAACTACCGGACGCAATATCCCCAAAAATTAAATATATGGACTGGTGTTTTAGGTAACAGAATCATTGATCCTTTTGTTCTTAATGGTACATTGAATAGCAATAAATACCTAGAGCTACTACAGAATGAAATATTACCTACAATTAGGACTTCAAACGTAAGGTTAGAAGATATTTGGTACCAGCAAGATGGCAGCTCACGAAAGCGCTGCTATAAGAGCTTTTCTCTGTCTCGGCATTAGAATGACTTCATTAAAGCACGCATTTTGATGCTTTAATGAGCTTCATTAATACATGATTTTTGGTGATATTTTGTTTTCAGGAATTGGTATGCTACATTGTATCTAAGCAACTAACAAAATAAATAAAGCTATGAATTATGAATACTTTTTGATATTTTGATTTAGCAAAAAAGTAAATGAAGGGGTTAGCCTAAGGCTACGGTTACATTGGCTGCGTGGTCGTACGACTATCGAGTCGTACGAACTCGTACATATACGTACGTGTGGAACAAAACAACTGAGTTAAGTATAACCGGTTACATTGCATGCGTATTTGTCGTAAGAGTTCGCACGACTACGTACGACTAAAAACTAGAAACAAAATATTTTGTTTTTTTCGTACGTAGTCGTACGACTAATTCTGCAAAATATGGATCTCGCCTTTGCAATTTGTTCATAATTCTTTCCAGAATATAATTGAATGTTTCTGATTTCATTCTGAAATATTCGCAAAATATTTCTTAAATGTTTAGTAACTCCGAAATAAGTCTAAATTCTTCAAGTTCTTCGCGTGTTGCAAAAATATCATTAACTCAACACATTTTTGGTTTTTGTGTTGCCAACAAGGGTAATAATGGATTTTCTAAAAGCATATCGTCGCTTGGCGGGCAAAATCTCTTGTCTCATTTTGTTCTGAAATGGGGTTTTTGTCTATTTCGATTATTTTGATCTTTCTGCAGTGTTTGGTAAAACCTGTTACGTGGTAAATGGTGTATCAAAATTATTAAAAATAATTTTTAAAATAATCTTACCTTAAAGTTATGAACATTACAAAAGCATTTTGTTCCTCCTTGAAAATTTTATTTTTGGCACATAGGAAGTTTTGCCCGCCAAGCGACGGCGTCCATTTTGATTTTTACCGAGGAACTGACAAACACGCGGCTAATGTAACCACATTACGCGTACGACCAAAGTCTGTACGACTACGTACGACTATTAAGTCGTACGACCACGCAGCCAATGTAACCGTAGCCTAACTTATTCAGTTTTTGAAATATTTGAAAAAAACTAAAATTTTGGAGAATCGTTTTTATTTAATTTTGACCTTATTTGAGGAGATATTAAAAAACGGAAAACACTTTCTCATGGCCACTTTTTGTCCTCTAGCGAATAGCTTAAATACATTTTTGATGCAACGTTTGGTATTTTAGGGCCATCATCAAGTTCATTTTCTTAAATACGGACCTGAATTTTTTGTTCTATTTTCTGCAGGACCTTATGGTACATGATACAATATCTTGACAAAGTGTTTTCCGTTTTCCAATATCTCCTCAAATAAGGCCAAAATTAAATAAAAACGATTCTCCAAAATTTTAGTTTTTTTCACATATTTCAAAAACCGAATAAGTTAGCCTTGATTTTTGAAATGGACATCGTTGGTCCTTTGATTACGCAACTTTGCCCCCATTTAACCGACTCTCTATCTCTTACCGTTTCCAAGATCCCCATGCGTACACGCGAATTTGAATCACCCTGTATATGTGACATTGAACCTTATACAATAAGCGAATTCTTGTGTAAATGTTAGTGTAATTTTATGTTTTGTTTTTTGACTTTTTCAAACTTTGTTATATGCCAATGTTTTGAAATAAATTTATTATTATTATTATTATTATTATTACCTGGTGCAGGCGTAGCGAAAAATCAGTATCGCTATCGACAACGGTGGCAGATTACATTGCTACCACAGAAGCAACCAAAGAACTAGTATGGTTAAAAGGTTTTCTAACCGACATAGAAGAACAAATATCCAGTCCAATCACACTGCATGTAGACAACCAAAGCGCCATCAAGTTAACAAAGAACCCAGAATTCCACAACAAAACCAAACATATCTATTGATGTGAAATATCACTTTATTAGGGAGAAATACGAAAAAGGAGATATCGACATCGTCTACATACCATCATCAGAACAAGTAGCAGACATTTTCACCAAACCAATTGCATATCCTTTGTTTAAGAAATTAAAACATTTGCTGGGCATGATTGAACGCACAAATTAGTGGGAGTATTAAAAATACTGTATTTAGTCTTTGAATTTCGCGCGTTCATCAGTCGGTATATATTTATAAAAACCTTACTTACCATATAACTATTATTCTAAACTAATATAAGTTTCCGTTTCCTGTTCTTGGTAATGTAACCAATATATTATGTATGTGTAACTTAATCTAATAAATAAGTTTGATAGTTATTGGCTACCTAATATATTAAGTGTATTCAAGAGAGCATCACTCTAATTATTTTAATACAAACAGCTCCGGAGTTCAGTTTTAAGAAAATGTCGACTACATTATTTTCTTTACCAACTGATAAGCTATATGCTACGTATCCACTAACTATTACAATAAAAAAAACTACAAAATGTGTCTTTTCTGACGGACAAATATGTACCCAAAAATGATAAATGGTACTACGATACTGTAGCGAAAGCAGAAGAACCTGTAACCGACGAAGCCGACGATGTTGAAGTTGAAATGGGTTAAACATAGAGAAAGTACCATGAGATCGAAAAAAAAATGATTCTGAGCAGGCCTTGACTAGTACAACACAATTGGCTACACTGGTTCTAGAATGCCTATAAATTATAATGTGACAGTGACATTTCAAATGTAAGTCAGTTCTGCAATCTTGTTTCCAGAATTATTTAAGTTTATCGTTGTAATACTAGTGAAGGATCACATTTTGAACACCTACTCTAACATGTATTCATCTTAGTTTTCAGTTTGTTCCCTAAATAAATACTGTTTTGTGTTTTAATTTATTTGACATTTATTAACCTCTAACCTACTGCCACATTTTGAAATCAGTCTTGCCAATCGTGTTGTACTAGTCAAGGCCTGCTCAGAATCATCTTTTTTTCGATCTCATGGTATTTTTTATAGCTTTTTCCTTAATAAACGTTCATAACATTCATTTTCTTTTGTTGTGTTTTATTCTTGCGGCAAAAACTGGACAGCTCCATTTGAGAAAAAAAAATTCTATACATTACTCTTGACAATAAAATCATTTTCCCTTATAACTATCTTAAGATAGCAATATCTACATATTCCAACTATTTTTGTTAAATTTTTCTTATCGTATTTTAAACGGTTTGTTTTTGATACCTACTGTAAAATTCAAACAAATGGATCTGACCGGTTGTTGCACCGAGCCCTTCAATTGTTCATCCAACATTACAATTTATTTAATTTTATCAATATTAATAACAAATTCGAATTTACAAAGTAGGTACAAAATACACATTCCAATATTAATGTGCAAAACCATAAACGTCAAACATACCACTGTTACCAACCTAACTATTCTACCAAAACATTCCCTAATGGAAATTGTCAACTAATTTTATAAAAAATTATAAATAAATAAAGTAAATGAAAGCCGAAACAGAGAAAATAGTATAAAAAACTCGTTACAGAAGGCAATTCGGGCACTCGTCCGTTCGGACACTCGCCGCGTAGCGGCTCGTGTCCAAATTTCGGACTCGTGCGCGAAAATGTTGCCTTCTGTAACTTGTGTTTTAATATACTATTCTTAGCACTACGTTTCCTGGACGCGTAATAAGTAGACTTCGAAATTGTGGAATTATCACACCTCTGAAAGTAAATTAATATTTTTAAACTAAATAAACAAAGGAAAATACATATTTAATCAGTTTATATCTGTTTGTAATACGACTATGTGTGTATATAAAATTTTCTTACACTCTAATTTCTTAAATACTTTTCTCAAAATCCGGCAACACAGCTCCTTTAAATTGTCGCCTACACGAAGTGTAGCGAATACTATGCATATAGTACAATGTTGCTGTTAACATTTAAAAAGTACGAGGAGGGTTCAAATTTAACCCGGAATTTTGCCGCCATATACAAAATAATTTGTATATGGGGAAATAGCCTTTCTTGATAATACACTGGACATTATTGGATTTGACTAGGCGATACCAAGCAATTAAGCATATCCGCCCCCCGTTAGGACGGCGAAGCCGCCCGCCAGGGACGTCTTTTAGGAAGGGTAGTTTGTCCGTTGCATCGACCTCACCCACTCGGACGATGTCCAGGCGTCAGCCTAGCACACTGACTTCCTGAATTACGGCTCAGGCATTAGTTACCGGGAAGGCCCCAGGTTCATCGGAACATCCGGATCCAATGTACCCTGGGGTCCACCTCACCGTACGGTTCGTTACCACTGCCCCCTCGAAACCTAACCTCAAATCGGATACCCGCCCGTTTCCGAGCGGGGGGCTTGGCACCCGACCCCGAGGTAATCGATAAGCACGACTATCGCTACCAGATGCATGTGCAATGCTCCCCCTGGTGAGGGACGTACCTTACTACCTACTCTTCCTCCCGGCGCTGCTCCTCCCGGTCCTTGACATGCTCTCTCGGCATACTCCCTGAGGCGGTCGTGTATATCTTCTGCTACTAGGTCCTGTGGGCGTGGTGGCCATCTGACCTGTAATAGACCCCTTTCCCTTTCTACCTCTGGTGTCGCGCAGTCTATTAGGAGATGCTCACTCGTGTCTTCCGCTCCACACTCGCATTTACCCCTGTCTATCAGGCCGAAGGATCGCAGCTTCGCCCTGAAGTCGCCATGCCCGTCAGGAGCTGGGTGATCCAGTACGAGGGTTCGACCCATGACATTTGCAGCCTATCTGCCACGCTGGGGAAAAACCATGCGTGACCCTACCGTCTCCTCACCTGTTCCACGAGATTTCCCACTTCTACGGGATGTGTTCGCGGACTTCGACGAGAGCTTGTTCGACCATTTGCTCCCTGCCATCAAATACAAATTCACCAATGCAGACCTGAGTCCTTCTTCGAATCTTCCTCCGGTACCACCTTTCTGCTGCCCTGAGTACCAGAGGCATTCGTATTGCTAGAACTCCCAACGCATTCGTGGACACCGTTCTATACGCTTTAGTTGATGCTAGAAACATCGGGCGCTGAGTGGTGCCCAGCCCGTCCTTGAGCTTACCGTTCAACTTGTCGAACCAGATCTCCGCTCCGTAAAGAGCGACCGGTTCGAGAACTCCCGTGTGGAGGGTCTCTATAGTTTTGAGGTTTAATCCCCATCTGGCTTTGACGACTCGCTTAAGACTCATCCCTTGCTTTCGTCCCCTTTCTTTCACTTCTCTCATGTGGGGGACGACAGTCATCCCTTCCCCCCAGTATATCCCCAGGTGCCTGACCTCGTCCACCATTCTTAGTCTATGATTTCCCATTCTTACCCTCGGTCGCCTCTCTCGGTGAAATTCGCCTTTGAGCATAAGGCCCACCGATTTCTCGGAGAGGTGCAGTTTATGAAGATTGCACCACTCCAACGCCAACGTTCTCCGTAAGACCTCACTGGCTCGATCCTCAAGTTGAGCTCTTAAATTGCCTTCTATGATGATGACCTCGTCGTCCGCATACGCCACTTTCTTGCACCACGGTTCGTCGTCTTCGAGGTTTTCGTCAAATACTAAGTTCCAGAAGAATGGCCCCAGTATCTACCCCTGAGGGCAGCCCTTTGGTAGTCCCTCACGACGCTGTCCTCTCCTTCCCTAAACTCTACCCTCCTGTTGGTGAGATAGTCTTTGATGATCCGATACAGGTTCCTCGGGCACCTCCTCGCCCTCAGTACCCGGAGGACGTCTGGCCACCAGAGGGCGTCAAAGGCACCCTTGACGTCCAGGAATATCCCCAGCTCGTATTTTTCCTGCGACGTCTCTACGATTCTCCTGCATTCCTCCGGCGCATCTATGGTGGATCGCCCCCGCCTGAACCCGTATTGGTTCGGGCTGCTCTCCCCTTCCAGGCTGTCTTCTAGTCTTCTGTAGATTTGTTGTGCGTGCACGCAAGTGCTGCAAAGCTAATGGGGGCTTTGAAAACGTTTTACAATAATGCAATGTTTTTTGAGCCAAAGAATTGATTGAGAATTATTTTTGCTTATTATGTAATTATAACACAGACCAAAACCATTAAATAAAAATTTTACTTTGTGCATTATTTTCTGTCTAGATTTAATAATACCTAAGGCAAATAAATTTGTTAGACTGATATTTCGGCCCTTAGCCTACTAATTTATTTAAATTTGTCACTTCCAAACGGCCTTCTTGTTAATTACATACATTCATCAGTGGTGGCTCGTGATAATTTATTTTGGGGGGCTCTAGTTGCTGAGAGAATATAAACAAATAATAATATATAATAAACACTTACCTTCAGTACCTAGCTGAGTAATTTCATACAAACAGAAAAAAGTTTTATGTACAGGCGTAAAACACACACACACACACACACACTACACACAACACAATAATCCCTTAAAAATATTACTGTTTATACACAAAGTCTAGTCTTCTGTCTTTCTGAGAAATAAAATGTTCGATAACTTTTTTGTCAAAATTGTTTGTTATGGATTAAGTTCTTATTTATGGACATCATTTCTAGGGCATTGAGGCGTTCTTCATCCATACTGTTCCTTAAAACTGTTTTTATCCTTTTAAGAGTTGAAAAACATCTCTCTGATTCAGCAGTAGGACATTGGAGTTGTGACAATAATTTTTAGTAATTTCACTGTTTCGCTAAACGTTTCATTTAAAGCATTAAACTAAGAAAGTTATCTACATTTACTAAAGATACGGCTTCTAAATGGCCTCTATATGATAGCATTGATAACCTTTCCTTCATCTGAAAAATTATTGCATCGCACGCTTCTTTAGCGATTACGGAATTTTTATTTTCAATATTAACTTTTCTCCGTTTTTTCTTAATATAAATTATTTCTTCTTCTAGCTCATCGGTTGAGTTTTAAAATTCACTTTCAGAATACATTTTATATTATTTTCGGTCATTTTGTACCCAAAACACAGGACACCGAAACAAGTCTCAAGCTGAGCAAACAACAACACTGTAACGTAGTAAGACAAGACTGGGCTCTAGAATATTGAGCCTTCGGTTTACCTTAAGAAAGCAATAGATATTCGCAATCTGCAATTTCCGTTCTCAGTTCGTTCTTACAAATGTTTTTTATGCGGACGAAGGCTCGTTTCATTTGAGCCCCAATGATTTAAAATATACGAAGTCGTCGTGTCGCAAGGGGGAAATAATATGTATTATACATTAGTAATGCTTTATAGTTATAGACAAGCAAAATCTGTATTGTAAAAATTAAGGCGAGGCTGGTCGCTTGAAAACTCAACATTACCAAGGTTATTGATTTAGGCAACCAACTTAACAGTAATTGGTAATTGGTATTTATTGGTACTTTTACAATTACAAACCATCGTACAAGTCAAACAGTATAACAACAAATGAAAATTATCGTTACTATGCAAATACATTAATTATACATATACAGGGTGTAAAATTAGTGCGATATTCTTATGTAGCTCCGTAAATGTTTTAGATAGAGAAAAACTTTAAACATAAGAGTTGCTTATTAGATTCTTCTTTGTAACCATAAAATATCTACAATTCTACAGGGTGTTTCCTTTTCGGCTGCCAGTATGCAACTTAAATATTTTAAATAGAACACCCTATATATTTTTAAATATTCTTATTCTACTGTCAATTACCTATCCCGTAGTGTTTCGCATAACACGGTGCTGTTATTTTTAAAAGTGCAATCATTTAAAAAGTATCAACTTTACATATAGGAAACCCAATATAACATCGAAAGAGAATTTAATTCTCTATCTGAATCATTGAAAAAATACAGTGTTCCAGTTAACAAAATTGAGTTATGGCCAATCCAAATTTTAAGTAATTGTACCACCGTAGCAAACACCCTGTACAACGCAATTTAACTTTTAATTTTTTGGATGACAGTAGATGGTCTCGACAAACGTTTGACAAAAATTTTGTAATTAATCTGTCAAAATGTGGACGGTGCAGATTTTATTCGTTGGACCTGCATACATCATATTTTTCCTAAAAAGTTGGATAGCTCTGCAACCACTGATCCTAATTGCAAAATCGAAACACTACGGGATAGGTAATTGACAGTAGAATAAGAATATTTAAAAATATATAGGGTGTTCTATTTAAAATATTTAAGTTGCATACTGGCAGCCGAAAAGGAAACACCCTGTAGAATTGTAGATATTTTATGGTTACAAAGAAGAATCTAATAAGTAACTTCTACATATAAAATTTTTCGCTATCTAAAATATTTACGGAGCTACATAAGAATATCGCACTAATTTTACACCCTGTATACAATAAAGTACAACAATTTAAATATTAGTGTCATTTAGGAAATCTTTTATAGAGTAGTAACATTTATCTATAAGTAGATTCTTTAGTTTCGCTTTAAATGGAGTAAAGGACAAACTTCGTAAGTTTTCGGGCAGTTTGTTGTACATCTTAGACCCAATGTATGACGTGCACTTCTCGTATTTTGTTGACTTGTGAGCAACCGTGTTTATCATGTTGCCTTGTCGAGTGTTGTAATTATGAAAGAAATCATTTTTAGCATACGAATTTATGTTGCGTTTAATATACAATAAACATTTATAAATGAATAAACAAGGAAATGTCATTATTTTCTTTCCTCTATGTAAAAGTTGTAAAACATGATTCGCCTCGCCCGAAGTCAAATATCAATCTCACGATCCTTTTCTGAGCTATATAAATATTCGGTTGCTATGCACTCCGTAACCTCATATTATTATATTGTAGGCTATATGCGAATAGACTAAAGAATAGTACACATTAAGCAGGCCGCTCGTGATTAAAGCAGATTTTAACGTAAGCATTGCAAAGTATGCCTTATTGATTTTCTTACTAACGTAATTAATATGTTCATCCCAGGAAAGAATATTGTCAAGAAAAGTACCCAAGAATTTTACATCGTTTTGTTGAGCTATAAGATTAGTTAAGCAATTTTGGTTATCACCTACTTTCCGTTTACTAAATTTGATAATGGCCGTTTTATCTAAATTTAATAACATGTTATTCACCTTGCATCAGTTCTGGAAACTGGATACAGCTATTTCTAAAGACTTTGCTAGATCAGCTTGGGCAGGCGCTGATACTGCAAGAGAGGTATCGTCAGCAAAAATTATCATTTTTCCAGCATTAACATACTTAGGCAGGTCATTTATATATAATAGGAAAATTAGTGAGCCCAGCACGGACCCCTGTGGAACTCCAAGATTTAAGTTATGATTAACAGAAGTTACATTATTTATCTTAACAAACATTTTTCTATTTGTCAAATAGGAAGAGAGCCATGACAACATTTGGCCCATAATACCTAGGTCCTAGTGCATATAATTTATCACAAACAAATTTAATATCTAATACGCCGTGTCTTAGGTGAAGGCGGGCACTGCGATGCGTAGCGTGCGATGCGGCCTTCGTTAATCGGTTTGATCGTTTCAAACGGCTTGATTTTTCACCGCAGTTGTCGTCCGATTATAGTAATGGAAGGGTTAATTTTCGAAGTACGGAAACGAATCGTATTATGGAATACGGTTAGCAAAAGTCTCTTTTCCACTTCCACAGAAATATGTCTTTGAAAATTTGTTGTACAATGGTAACAGGTAGCATGTATTTTTTCCACAATATAGTGGAAGTTATTTATGGTTATTTTGATGTACCTACTAGCGAAACGGTGATGAAATTCGCCGTTATCCAACCTATTCCTATAAATTATATGAATCTTTTCTCGATTACGTTTTTTAATTTTTTTTTATATTTTCAGTTTCAATGAACTATTTTCCGTTAGTAAAAGAGAAAGTGTAAAATTCGAAGTAGGTATTTGTTCAATTTGGAACACTTTACACTATTATTAAAACGCAGTGACTTATCGTATTGTAGTTGGACACATTCGCAATTACCGCAAATGTTTGCGATGCGTGCGTTAAACGCGGTGCCCGCATCGCACGGACCCGCTTTTACCTAGCACACGGCGTTTAGGGTATCAAATGCCCGAGATAGGTCGAAAAAAATGCCCGCAACACAGTTTCCGCTGACAAGTTCTTCATTCACATAATCCACAAACTCATATACGGCACTCTCCGTCGATCTTCCAGAGCGAAATCCATGCTGAGCACTCGAAAAGATATTGAATTTTTCTATAAAATCGATAATTCGATTGTATATTATGCGTTCGATAACCTTTGATAGACTGTTTAAGATAGAGATCGGCCTGTAGTTTTCGACTAATAGAGGGTCATTTTTCTTGTAGACAGGTATGACAGAAGCAATTTTAAAGATCTACGGGAATTGTCCTGATTGAACTGATTGATTGATTAGGTGTGCTTAATACTATCAATTATTGCCTCCAAGAGGTTGACTGATATCCCATCATAACCTTTATTGCGTTTGTTCTTACTTTTCAGTACCACACTTTTGACTTCAGTCGGGTCAATTGGTATAAGCGCAAATGAAATGGGATTATTGTCTGGAGTGGTGCAGCTTATAGATCGTGCTAATCCGAGTTTTGCTTGTAAGCTACTTTCAGCAACTATAGCGAAGTAGTGTGCGAATGCTTCAGCGATGTGGGGCAGTTCCGTAATAAGAGAACCGTTATGTTTAATTTTTAAGTTATCACGTTCAGTTTTCCGGCCTAATTTACAGTTCACAATTTTCCAAATAGTTTTCTGCTTATTTGTTGACCTGTTGATCGCGGACTCACAGTGATCTTTGTTTGCTTATCGGAGCAGCTTTTTGTAAATTGATTTTTGTTGTTTGTACTTTGTTAAATTGTCAATATTGGAAGTTGTTCGATATCTATAATATAATTCTTGTAATTTCAGATGGGCTTTAGTTATATTTTGGTTTTTTTGATTCATTTGTTTGATTAACATTATGGGACAAATGGTTTCTATCGCTCGGGTTATGATTTTTACTAGCTCTTTAAAAGCTGCATCGATATCACGCTCACATTCAGCCATATTTTGAAAGTCGTGCTCATCCATAATACGTTTTAAACTGTTTAAATTTGTTTTTGAAAAGTTTCTAGACAACCGCGTTTTTGCGTTATCTACTTTATTCCAGTTTTTTTCCACTGTGCATTCAAATTTAAATGCCAATCCTAAATGATCACCTAGGTTTGACTGAATCGCGCGGCTGGCAACGCTAATAATTAAATTATGTGCAATATAGTCCAATTTAGTTGCAGGGATTAATTGCCATTCTAGTAGGTTCCGTGCAGGAGACTTTTAAATTAAAATTAAGCAATAAATCATCTAATAAGTCTTTGCCAAAGGATGATTCTAAATAGTTAATGTTTAAATCACCGCACAGTATAATGTTGAACTTTAACTACACAACACTCAAATTGCATTTCAACACAAAACATTTTACAGTCCACGTTTGTTACTGAAAAAATATCGCCATTCCGCATTAATATAACAGAGTCACCGCAAATATTTGCGTTTCTGCAGTAGGCGTATCTTGTTGTACCAATGTTCACTAACACAGACAATATCAGGTTTTTCAATATTTAGTAGTACTTCTATTGCAGCTATCTTTTTTGTTAATGATTGGGGATTAACGTGCATGATGGCGATTCCGCTTGTTACGGTTTTTTTGTTATCTTCATGAGATGGTGAAAAAACTTATTTATGCACAGACTCCTGAGGGCCAAATATCTGAATTTTTGATTTTTTCCAAATCTCCTGCTGGTACCGACAGTTTGAACGAGGAATAGATCTCAGGGTGTTTGGAGTTGGTGTTAGAGCACGTGATATTTGTAAAGTTATTTTTTGATAAGTAATTAACCAATTCGTCCTTAGAAAGTGAAGGATCCAATCTGGATATATACAGGTGTGCAAGCTTAGGCACGCCCTTTTAATGTGGTATCTGATCCTGTACCCCAAATTCTATTCGTGTTTAGGTTTTTGTTTCTAGATGTCTTATTTGTTACTACTTTCCAACCAGCATTATGGTCTTTTTGATTGTCAATGGAGTCTCTATATATTTTAAAATTTCTTTATGTTGTCACTGGTAGACGTAGGTAAATTTTAAAAAACCTACAGGGATTTCATTTCTTACCTGTGTACAAAGGTGTAATCCTTTTTCCTGCAATAACTTTGCTGCTTGAAATCTTTAGCCTAAGAGCTTACCTAAGTTAAATTTTAAAAATTCTAAACTGGATATTAACTAACAACATATTTCAAACTTTTTGAACTAAACTAAATTCTATTAAGCAATTTTGCAAATTGATTTTTTTTTTTTAATTTTAATCATTTAAAGTGTATTCTAATAAATAATCTTTATTTATTAATTAAATTTATTAAGTCATTCCAAACAATATATTATTTTTTTAATCTTAACTTTCTAAATAAATTAGAATACATAGTTACTGCATATTTCACGGAATTATTATTTTGATCTAAACCATAGTAGAGTAAAATTACGCCCAATATTTTAAATCATTTGTTACAAGCTTATATCTTCATTTATTGTGGTAAAAATAAAGAGAGAGCAGAGATGACGAATTTAAAATATTTATGTGCATAGAAAGAGGATTACAGGTGAAATAGGCAATAGAAATTTGAAAATTAAAAACAAAACCACTTTGTATAGTTCCATTAGGTATAAACAAATATGAATATTTAGTATCCTTTCAAGCTAAGATTTAGAGTAGGGAAACAAACATTGAGCATGGGGATTTTCTTTTCAAGCTTGCGTTAATACTGATAAAATGCATTTTAAACAGAATTTTATTCTTTTAATTTACAAAATGATGATGCTAAAAAGCTTTCATTTCCGTTAATAATAATAACAGTAGTTTGTCAAAGTCGTATAAAACTAGATAACATTTTTTTTGTGGTGCCACAATGTGCTTGTATTTTATACAGGGTCCGGCAGGGAGGTGTTCGTTTTTCAAAACGCTCTAATACAGATGTTTTTGAACAAATTTCAATTCTTTTTTTTTGTTTTTCAAAGATTACGTATACAGTCTGTCCCAAATTCAATCCCCACCATTAGGATCTCGGAAACTATAAAAGCTACAAAGTTGGTTAAATAGGGAAAGTTTTAGGAATTTTAATGCTCATTTCATATCCGTTGAGAAATCACAGCCAACTTTGATCGTTTTCGAGATATCTTGAAAAAACCGAAATTTGGAGTTTTCTGTTTTCCAAAATATCTCGGAAAGTATTAAGTTATTAGTTTCAAGACTTGTACCATTTGTACATTGTGAAGGCACTTTTTTACGGAGAATCGGGTGGTACCATATGTTTATATTTATGACGCTTTATTTCTATTCTATGAACAACTACTTTTGATTTTCATATAGTCCAGGGTACAGAACCCTTTTTTTCAAATTATTAACACTCGTCTAAAACTTCGTGAGTGGCTTCATTTTAACGTAAGCTACAATTTTTTGATCTACGAAAATTCTCGGAAATGGGCAGTTTTCAATCTGGAAATCGGAAAATACGTCAACCCTTTGCTTTCCACTTTAATCGTAAAATAATTTGATAATAAAATCTAAAATCGAAAACAAAATTAGCCTACAAAAATATTGGGTCGTTTGCCGAGACCTCCATCCCCAACATGTCAAAATAACGAGGACATGAAAATTTATCAACAACCAGCTGATTTTCACGTAATTGTTTAATAAATATTAGTACAATCAAATGGTCATACTGGCCTACGATTTTCATGGGCAGTTTTTTCAGACCTACGCCCTAAACATGTCAATTTTACGATAACCCTTTTACTGATTAACACTTGTAGGCCACGAAGCACACATGATAGGTGAGCTATTTTGTGATTAAGTAATGTAGTGGCCTACAAAAATATGGGACCGTATCGCTTAACCTACAAAAAAAGACAAAAATTACATTTTTATGATTCCGTATATATATCTTTTACAGGGAGCTTTTTAATAAAAACTTTAATAATGAACCCCAGTACAAACTACCACACATTCGAAATCAGGGTTCGGATGATGTTCCAGAAATAACAAGGGCATTGGGTGAAATGGAGAACGGAAAATTTGCAGGCGAGGATGGTATCGTGGCGGAAGCCATAAAGCAAGCTGGCGAATCCGTAATAAAAGTCCTTAAAACACTATTCAATCGATGTATTTTAAAAGGTATAACACCATCGGCATGGAATAACGCCATCGTAATAGTTCTATATAAAAAAGGGGCTCAATAGACATATCCAACTATTGGCCCATCAGCCTCCTTTCTCATTTCCTTTTATGAAGATCTTGGCAAATCCTTTAACACTGAAACTGGATTTGTACCAAACCTGAGAACAAATGACCACCTTTTAACAATCAAGCTACTTATCGAAAAATGTGTCAAATGCAACAAACCTTTAATCCTTATATTTGTCGACTATGAAAAATCGTTTGATTCGGTTGACCATATGAAATTTTAGAGGCACTAACCGAATGCTACATAGATTCCAGGTATATAGACATTCTAAAACATATTTATAGTCAAGCTATCAGTGAACTTACATAAAGACACAGAAAAGTTCACAATATAGAGAGAGGAGTTCATCAAGGGGATACCATCTCCCCAAAGCTTTTTATAACAGTTCTAGAATACTTCTTATTCTTCTTATCTACTCCTTATGCCTTTTGGCGTTGGACAATCTCTTCTTTTTGCTGTTTTTTTAAGTCTGCTTATGTGTTGTTAATCCATTTCCTCCATACTGTTCTGTCTTTTGCTGCAATTTTCATTTCTTCTAGCGTTTTTCTCTCTTATTACCTATTTCTTGTATGGCGTGTATCCACGTGTTCCTTGGTCTTCCCATTCTTCTATTCTGTGTTTTACCTGTTTCTATTGCTCTTCTTACTATCATACTTTGTTCCAATCTATTTATGTGACTGTACCAGTTTAGCTTTTCTTCTCTATTTTTGTTATAATTGATTCTTGGTTTAACGATTGTCTTACATAATCGTTTCTCTCTCTATCTTTTCATGTTCTTCCTATTATCTTCTTTAAGAATCGCATCTCGGCTGCTATTAATTTACTTTCTAGTTTTTTGTTGGTCACCCATGTTTCACTTGCATATGATAAAGTGGGTATTGTTAGAACATTGTAAACTGTTAGTTTGATTTTTTATCTATTTCTTTTTTCAACAGTAAAAGCCCGAGACCTTTTATTTTTATCGATAAAATTTCATTTTGTACGAAAACGAAGTTACCATGGAAAATGGACGAGACTAGGCCTACATTAATTAAAAACCCGCGCCCGAAGGGCAAGGGTTTTTTATGTAGGCCTAGTCGAGTCCATTTTCTTATGGCAACTTCGTTTGAGTGATACAAGAATGAAATTTTATCCATAAAAATAAAAGGTAGAGTGTTTTTTAATTGAAAAAATCCTGAAACAACAAACAAATTTTTATTAAAGACATTTTTTCTGACGTTTATTTTAGCAATTAATGTCAAATTAGTTATTTGTACAACTAGTAATGAAAGCAATATTTTTTTTCATGAGTTTAAGTTTGATGCACGACGGCGAAGCCGGAGTGCATCAACCAAACGAGTGAAAAAAAGATGCTTTCATACGAGTTGTACACAATATTTTTTTGCATTTTTACATTTTAATTCACTCAAAACAGGATAAAAAGGATTTGAGAATTGACAGTTGTCAAACTGACAATTTACAATATTTTATTTAAAGCATACTTACTTAATGCAAAATGTAAAATTAAATAGTTAAAAAAAGTGCTGCTTTCTTTATGATTTGATAAGATGTGGATGCAGATTCTTCATGCTTATTCTGGTTATATAAAATTCTACTGGCAATTTCTAATTTATTTGTCATTGAATCTGCAACATAACTTTCTGCCACTGTTGTGGATTTCCATCCACCGTGCCTCTTTAAACCAAGAACGTCAATTCCCGTATCAGCCAAAAAAGTTGCTGACGTTCTTCTAAACGAGTGCCCAGTATAAGTTTCGGGATTTTTCAGTTTTAAAAATTCTGCTATTAGAGCAGGAATTTTTGCAAATGTGTTTTTACCTACTGGTTGATTCACACATTTTCCTGAACAATATTTCAGAAAAAATCGCCGATTTTCACTATTTCTTGGCCTGCAACTTATATATTTCCTAATTAAATCAACAAAATTTATGCGCTGTTCTTCTCGGTTAATGATCGTAAAAGTACGTTGCACTCCATTTTTAGTATCTGATATTGTTACTATTATTACAGAATTTTTATCTTCAACATTATCAGTTGTCATCTTACATAATTCGTCTTTTCTACAGGCCCCAGAAATTCCCATTATCATAACGACCTAGAACAGATAAATAACTTAATAACTGAGTTAAATGAAATAATCTGTTACTGTACCTTCATTAACAAATGTGTAATGTCAGGCGCTTCAATAAGGAATTTGTTCATATCGTCTCGACTAAATATACTACTCTTTTTGGGTTTATATCCATCATTTTTGCGCTTTAAAAACGCTTTTAGTTTTGGATATTTGGAAATATCTTCATTGTCATTGATAAAAATGGTACTTTTTAACATTGAGTATTCGCTCCATAAACTGCTTGGAGATTTTAATTTTGTATATCTATTTAAGAAATACGCCAGCAGCACTTTTTCTGTAATCACATCTGATTTCTTCTCATGGCACCAATTTTTGAAAATGTTATATGTTTCCATATACCGTTGTTGCGATTTAACCGGTAATAAATTGTGGGATGCTGCATTTGCAGCCTCTTCTATTTCTTGAGACATGTTTTTAGAATCACAAATTGTGCACAAATTCAACTGACACACGCGTTTGAAATTTTTTTGAAATAAATATGTTTTATTTTCTTTTGTTGTCACGGATACCTAATCTAAATTACAGCAACCTTTATTAATTATTGGTATGACAGCTATGAATAATAAATGAAAAATACTTAATTTTATTTATTTTAAAATGATATATAAGGTTTGACGAAAAATCTCATATGCACCTCGAGTCGTACAGTGCAATTTTTGGTCTCGAATGCTTGCAACACCTCGGCCCTTCGGGCCTTGGCGTTGCAAATTGCATTCTCGCCCAAAAAACTGCACCTACGACTCTTGGTACATAAATAACTATTTGAAGTTTAGATTTCTGTAGCAACAGAGCAGACGGAGACCTGTCATTTTTTTTTTCGATGTGCGAGAAGGACGTAATGATATTTTTTATCATGATAAAAATGAATGATTGGCTGTTGAAATCTGATCCAAGCGTTGTTATTGGACAAAAGTGATGTCATGACAGTTGTAGGAATTTTTCCCTAAAATAGTTTTGTTCAGACAGCATATAATATAAATTTGTGATTTTCTTTATTCTATTTCATACTTCTAGATCTGTTTTTCCATCTTCTAATATTATGGTTCCCAAGTATTCGTATGCTGTGACGCTTTGTAATGTTTCTCCTTTGATGTCTATAGTCTTATTGCATCTGTTATTTGTTCTGTCGTTCACTATCATCCATGATTTTACATTTGCTTGTGTTTATTTCCATTCCTATTCTCTCTATTTCCTTTGCATATCTTCACTAGTTCTTTTATTTTCCCGTGAGTGTCTGCAATCAGGACGATGTAATCTGCATACACTAAACTGTCTATTTTGACTGGCTTGTAACGGTTTCATTTTTAGCCTATAATCAGTTTTGCTAGAGTATACTAAGTTCTTACAGCGTTAGATATATTGGTGGCCTAGCCTGCACTTTTGCAAAATTTTGAATTTAATAACGTCAGTTTTGGTACTAGAGTATTTGATTGTGGGAGGCCTTGGGTGATCTTGAAAAGCTAGTTCGTTTTCTTTTCACTTTAACTAAAGCCATCACCGAGTTCCGATTGAATCGCGAAGTATTTTTACATACTGCCATAAATTTATGGGTTCATGGATTTAATCTGGACAAGTATTGCAGAAAATATATTTTTTGAGGTGTTGTTGTGTGGTGGATGTTTATATCTGCAATTTTTCATTAAAATATTAATGGATCAAAGTGGGCTGAGGTTATAGTACCACATGAGCCTTCGATGCTCTCTTTCGATAAGGCGTCCAAGATCTTTAAGGTGAGATTATTTTCCTTCCTCTTTGTATCTAATTTGCACTCAGGCAATTGTGATTCTTTTAGCCTTTTTATTACTCGTCCGAATTCTGAGTTACCTTGAACGTGAAGCATTCCAAAAATTCGCTTTATCAAACACCTGCCCGGCCGTGCACGTGGTATTTGAAGCATAAATAAACCACTGTTGGAGTTATTTTACGAAGATAAATTTGGTACGGTATCTTCTCCAGAGACGTCAGGTTATCAACTAGGATCTCAGGAGCGAACATCTGTCAAAACCTCGTGTTCTAAAGGTTAGCTCGTTCCATCTATTTTATTTCTGGGGTTAGCTTCTACCCTGCGATTTCGATTACTGCAGTTCGATCCGCTAACTACAAATCAGTTCACGCCAGTGTTATCGTTGCTAAACAACTTTTAAACGTGTGATTACGGCTGTCCATATTTATTAGATTTACAAGTACCGTATTAACATTAACTTTAAAGATTCAAATTTAATTCTTAACCTTGCCTAATTAATTAGTACATTCATATATATAGATTGTGAGACATTTAGTTCATACTCTCATTATTTGGTTCACCTTTAATTACCATTATTTAATAATTTACCAAAGTACTTCCTTGATACCCGTATTTTTATTAATATTTAATGTGAAGGGGTACCGCAAGCATTTTGTAATTTTGCATTTAATACTTTTATAGGACGCTGTTGACGTTCTCAGGGACCTTTGTAGGATTTTAGTAAGCGCTTACAGCTCAGGGGTTCTCATTTAATATTTGCCGTATCATTAAGTAAACTTTGAAGCCGTAATTGTAAGGCTACGCTTGCCCACCTTTGGTGTTTGACTTAATTTAACCGAATAATTTGATAGGTAATTTTATTATTCAATTCCCTCCTTCCTTCCTTTAAGAACACCCAGACGTTTATTATCACGTCACATTTAGATTTTACCCTTTTTGGATTACTATATCGATATTTTGTGTATATTTTCTAATTAATATTTCTGTCGCGTTGGTTTTTTTTTTGGTTCTCTTGTTTTTGTACAGTGATTATGATTATATGATATTATATGGTAGAATATATATATACGTTCTTTATTACTGGTTACTGCTTTTTGTTATCTTGTGGTGTATTTCAGCTAACGACACATCGGCGAAGTTATTGTAGCTCGGCAGTGATTCGGCCGAGTTAATTCTAGCGATAATTATTTCTTCTTTATGATTTATGAATCTGGCGCCCTTTTGTTAAATAGTGGACCTCGCCCCTCACCACTGGTTAGTCGGCAGGCTTTTGGTCAACGTGTCGTTGTAACCAACGTAACCCGAATAAAGTGTACCATTGTTCCTTCCCCATTTATTATTTTTATTTTATTTTATTTTATTTTTTTTTTATCTTGTGGATTTGCTTTGTGCATCGCCAAATTAAGTCGACGTCACAGGCTCTAGTCTATTATATTCTACTAGTGTTTGTAGGTTTCCAGATTTCTCTCTTGTGTTCTTTAGAATTCTGTTCATTAATATTATGAATAGGAGCAGGCTTAAACTGTCCCCTTGTTTGACTCCTTTATTCAAATTTCCATGATTGCTTTCCATTGATCTGTACTCTGCCATAAACTTCTTCAAAAACGCTTTGTGTATTTCTTAGTAGCTTCTTTGATATTCCCAGCTTTTCCATGCATCCCCAAATGCTAGTTCTAGAATACATGTTTAAAAAATTAAAATGGAGTGACTTGAGCATAAATATTAACAGTGAAATGTTTAATCATCTGAGATTCGTCGATGATATCAATTGTGTAGATCACGCTAATAGATTGAGAAAACAGGTTAACAACGTCACAGCAGGTTGGATTAAATATAAACTTTACAAAGACCCAGTTCATGACAAACTTGATTCTCAGTCATCTGATATTGATAAATGGAAAAGAACTCGAAGAAGTCATTACATATAAATGTTTGGGACATGAAATCAAGGTAAACAGAGACAGTCAAACTCATGAGTAGACTATGTCTCACATGGGGTGCATTTGGAAAATTAAGTTACCTATTTATGTATATCGAAATCAAAAGAAAGGTTTTTGGTCAGCTCACATATGGAGCCGAAACTCTTACTTTAAGTAAAAAATCAATAGATAAAAAAGAGCCATGGAAAGGGCCAAACTGGGTGTAGCACTTAAAGATAGAATTCCAAGAAATATCTTCATTAGAAATACAACAAGAGTGACTAACGCAGTAGAGATGGGCAATCCGGTTCCTTTCGAGGATCCAGTTCCGCCAAACCAAATCCGACTGCGGAACGACTCCGATGGAGTCGTTCCGATTCCGGCTCATTCTTAAGAGAGAATCCGGCAAACCAAACCTAATCAAGGAGCGGTGCGGAATTGTTTTGGCGAGATTACTCATGTGAGCGGCTAGCAATACAATTGATGACATTGTTCTAGTCTAAATATAATACGGGAGAGTTGCATTTTTACGGACACAACAAAAGTCACGTACTTGTCACCTCTCAAAAGAGGTGTAACTAAGTACTACAGTACATACAATAGGCTATTGTAAGGGGGAAATATGTCTTCTAGAAAACGCAGTGTATATTTTAAAATTTTAGTTAAATTTTTTTTCAGAAATTTTGTAGTTCAGTTCTTTATAATCTGTATCTGTATTTTCCCCTTAAATAAAAATTAATAGAGTTATTACGCTGCTACTAATAAGGTAATAAGTAATAAGTGTCATTACTGGATGCAAATAAAAACGAACGGTTAAGTATATAACACAAAATGACGTGGCGTGTATTCGGTAATTCGATATTTCAATGTTTCTGTTGTCGTAAAGAAAAATTTGCAAGTACACAAATTAAATCCTGCCTCCAATCACCGAATATCGAATTACGATTCGTCACCGGACTTATTTGGATTCAAAACTTTGTCGATATAATTGATTGCTAATAACAACCGAAGAGTCCGGACCCACTTGGAGCGACTCAGAAATAAAAATCGGAATGACTCCGACCGGATCCGAGGTCGGAGTCATTCCGAAGGAACGATTCCGAGCGGATCTACCCACCTCTATAACGCAGTAGAGAGGATACTGAAGCTGAAATGGAGCTGGGCCAACCACGTAGCGAGAATGCAAGATAATAGGTGAACAAAAAGGAATTTGGAGTGGCGACCCCAACAAGAGGCCTTCACAAGTAGAGGTAGATCCCCCACAAGATAGTCTGATCTCAAAAGAACGACGAGCAATTGGATCCAAACAGCTCAGGATCAAAGATACTGGGTGGAAAGGAGGGAGGCCTATGTCCAGCAGTGAATTATGTAGGCTCGTGATGATGATGAAATTATTTTTGCAGTTTTGAAGGAATTTGTCTATCTCAGCTATGTTTTTAAACACATTTGTATGTATATGTAAATAGTGATTAAGGATTAGGGCTTGGATTGTTAGTTATTTTCGATTACAACTTAATAAAAAAGAGTTAATTATTTTTTGTCTAAACAATAATTAGTTTATTAATGGCAGTAAAATAAAAAATATTAAATGTTTCTCTTCATTTATAGCATACTGCTCCCCAACATAGACAATATCTGAGTTACGGTGGAGTGGGTTTTGGCAACCCTTTTCAAAGAGAAAAACAATACACCAAAGTTAGAGCTTTACAGGCATCAGAAAATGTATTGCAACATCGTCTGGCAAAGGCTGCAGCAGATGAAAAGTCATTAATGGCTAAAGTTCCTCATAAGCATAAAATTAAAACAAAATAAGAATTTTAACACCAAAAAACTAATAGTTATTCAAGCATTGAAAGTTAATTTTAGAATAAATAAATAATGCATTTTGGCTTTGTTGATTAGGTATGGATTTGAACGTTTAGTAGAAGATTTAATTCAAGAAGCCATATCGAAAGGACAATTTAGCAATCTATCTGGTTTTGGCAAACCTTTACCAGAAGTTCAAAGTAAAAATCCGTACGTGGATTATGTTACTCATTAACTTAACGAAGTATAAGAATAAGGTGTTCGGATACTTTTGTTAGTCTTATACATTTGTATTTCTAGATTTTAATAGAAAATGGCTTTACTCCCGAGTGGATAATACTACAAAAGGAAATACGAGAAGAACTAGACTGTCAACAATTTGTGTAGACGCGTGCACATAAAAGATCTTTCTACACAATAGTATATTACGTCACTAGGAGTAGAAAGCGCACTTTTTGTGCTGAGCTCAGAAGATTGCGGCCGAGGCCAAGCAATCTGGGCGAAGCACAAGAAACTGCTTTCTGCTCCGAGTGACATATGCTATTTTTTATTTAAGCGCTATATAACTATTTTGCATGTTAATCAATGAAAACGACAGAACATTTGAAAATACTTAGTTGACTGTCAACAACTTGTGTAGACGCGTGCACAGAAAAGATCTTTCTACATAAAAAAAATATCGTTTGAAAATAATTTTCGAAGCGTTTTTGAAGTAATTTTACCTTTTAAACTGTCTGAATTTATCCAAACTTGACAGTTGTAATCAAAGCAATGACAAGTGGCGCCACCATTTGTGACGAGTTGCACCAACATTATGTCACTAGTAACATTTTTTTTTTTTATTTTTAACATTCATGCATTCTACCGTACCCCCCGGAACCGCTTTCGCATTACTTCAGGGGGTACGGGCGTCCCTTACATACTACCTTACATACTACCTTACATACTACATACATGCAACTTATACTAAGTGAAACCGACTTGCACGGGCCGCGAGTCGAACCCACAGCCCGAGCAGACCGATCTCACTGTGGCCTCGGCGGGTAAGCGGAGCGACCACTCGCTCACCGAGACCCCTCACTAGTAACATAATGATTTCCATTATTGTATTAGTTACATAATGGAGTATTTTTACCTTGTGTATTCAATGGCAAAATGTTACAATTATGATACGCTTGAAGAAAAAAGAAATATCGTTCGAAAATAATTTTCGAAGCGTACAAGATGCGTTTGAAGTAATTTTACGTTTTCAACTGTCTGAATTTATCCAAACTTGACAGTTGTAATCAAAACAATGACAAGTGGCGCCACTACTTGTGACGAGTTGCACCAACATTATGTTACTAGTAACCGTCGCCTGCGGTGATTAAAAACGGAGTTTATAAAGCCTGCCGAATAGCAAAAATGGCCATTATGCAAATTTTTGCCACTGCTTGCTTGTGGCGCTAGTTATCCATCGTTGACAACTGTCAACTGGCTTTGATTTTTTACGATTTACAACAAATACGGGTTATTGGATGTTTAATATTTAATCCAGAAAGTGTATTACAATATAAATTTCAATTGTATGCAGGTTTGCAGAACCTTATGAGACTGTGTAAAAAATTAACTAAATAAGAGTGTAAGAAGGGTGCAGATACTTACTACTTTTCCTCGGCACAAACCAGGAAGACTTGCGAGGGATTGGACTGGTTATTTAGCCTAAATATAAAACTAAATCTGTAGAATTATGGCAAGGAGGGATGCAAAAAGACATTTTTAGAACGTACTTTTTGTTGTACAACTAAACGACTAACCAAAAATTAACAAATTTAAATTAGAAATACAGCTGTTAGTGAAAGGATAACTAGCGCCACGGAGAAAATTTGAACTAGTCGATTAACTGTCAAACGGCCCTATTCGGCAGGCTTTATAAACCCCGTTTTGAATCAACGCAGGCGACGCTAGTAACCAAGGCCCGCTGAATTAATATTACATATAAGGCCTGCCCACTTTATTTAGCCAAGACGCAATTACAAAGGACGATGGCGCCATTTGCGGTGAACTATACTGATAAGTGTTATTTCAATTACAAATAAATATGATCACAGTAGTTACAGTTACCACAGTTACATGTAAATAGTTACAGTGAGTTATGTAAACAAGTTACAGAAATAAAAATACAGAATTTTTACTCTGCAGTTTGAGTGGTTTCTATAAGTGTTTACAAACACATATTACAGTACTTTACAGCTTACAAGCATACACAACATATACATTTCTCCCTTAAAAAATATATAGTTCACCGCAAATGGCGCCATCGTCCTTTCTAATTGCGTCTTGACTAAATGAAGTTGACAGGCCTTATATGCAATATTAATTCAGCGGGCCTTGCTAGTAACAAAATAATTTCCATTATTGTATTAGTAACATAGTGGAGTACTTTTACCTTGTGTATTCAATAGCAAAATGTTACAGTTATGATACGCTTGAAGAAAAACTATTTTTCTTCTAGACTTCTAGATGGAAAAAGTCGCACTTTCACATAGCCATGAAAAAATAATAGGTACGTATCACTATCACATTAACATTTTATTTTTCTTCGTAATACCCTACAACACTTATACAATTATTCCATATTTTTTCCAATTGTTCCATACACTCAGAGAAAAGTTCCTTCAGCAACTCTGCAAAATATTGTTCAACAGCTTCTTTGAGAGCTTTATTCGATGCAAAACGCTTTCCCCTGACATGCTTTTTTAAGTTTTTGAATAGAAAGAAGTTCGAAAGGAGCTAAGTCTGCACCACAGAACATTCCACTAAAAGAACACCGATGGTAATACCACAGAATAATACTACAGAACCAGAAGAGACACTTACAGCGGTGCCTTTGAAGTTCTTACAACCGCATCACATGACCACACGTAACGGCGGCCATTATTTTGGAGGTAGATGGCGCGAAATTTCAAATTAATTTAAATCATTACAAAGCGCTATATCTATCGTAACTGTAATAATAGAAAGATTAATTTATTATAGAAGCAAGTAAATATTAATAAAATTATAATAATAAACAAAAATTGGAAGAAAGTAAATTTTAATAGAAATATATACCATGAAACAATTCCATGCATATCAAGGCCCGCTGAAAATGCGTCTTGGCTAAATGAAGTGGGCATCCTTAACACAGTCTAGTAATATAACCAGTCGTCTCACTTAGTGTCGGTACCTTTGATGTTCATGTCTCCGAAATGTGCAGTGCGCATTCGGCTGATCATGAATATTTTGGCGCGATTTTTGAATGAACGAATAACAAGCACCGCTCAAACACCTACAAGCACGTGGTTTACGGCTAACAACTGCAAACTGCACCGCAAACACGTTTTATTCTAACTGCGCATTCGGCTAAACTTTACACAGGCGCACTGGAATTCGGACCCACAAAATCCGGCGAGTGAGACGACTGGTTATATTACTAGACTGTGTCCTTAATATGCAATATTTAATTCAGCGGGCCTTGGTGTATATACTCAAAGCTTGCTACTTCCAGAAGGCGTATGCATGACGCATGCGCAAAGAAATCAAGATAAGCCAAAGGGCCATTGTGTCTCTTCTGGTTCTGTAGTATTATTCTGTGGTAATACTGTAAAGCTGCACCTGGAATCGAGTTTCCATCTCTTATTTTGGGTTGGAACTAAATACCGAATGCGCGCGAAATTTAATTTAAATTAGCGGGAAATTTAAATGCAATTTTTTATTACCTGTAATTTTTGTATACCAATTCAACTACAATTAAAACAACAAACTTTAGAAACAATCTTCTGTAAACAAATAACACATCATAACAATGATAAAAACTGGAGTTTTACAACCTAATATATTCTAGAAAAATATAATACATTAAATAAAGAAAATTACTATCAAGTATTTAGTGTAATTCTACAAAAACTATATAAAACAAATGGTAAATAAATAAAAGGGAAAATTACCACAGAATTTAATAGTATATTATAATACAAGTGTATAAGAAAGCCTTTAAAGCACGCGAGACGGTTTAAGAACACGAGGCAACGCCGAGTGTTTTTAGCGGCGCAAGCGCAAGTGCTTTAGAAAGGCTCTTATACACGTGTATTATACGCTATTTTTTATTATACCTACCTGCACAGCATTACATTGTAAAAATTAGAGTAAAAAATTGAAAAATTTAGTTTAATTTTACAAGGTGACGTATGGATCCCATCACGTTGCATAGAGATGATTAGCAGTTGTTGTTTGGTTGTTATGTAAATTGGTTATAAAAGTTGTTGTTACCTAGGCAACTCGTGTTTTAATCGTCCTTTTTTACACGCTTATGAGTTTGAGATACAAAGATTATGATGCAGGTATAATAAAAAAAATAATATTTTAATTTATAGCACTATAAACAACCATTACACAGATGAATTCAAAGCATACGTACACAAAACAAATAAATTTAAACTTACTTCTTGTTATAGAGACTGCTGACTGTTGTACCAGTATCGCCCTGTTCCGTAGGTAAAAATGCGATTTCTGCAAAATAAAACAATTGTTGAATAATTATTAGTTTCAACGTTTCAACTTTTTATAAAATTATGACGTTGAAATAGGCTTACTCACCTTTTGATGTAGAAGGCATATCGAAAATAGTTTCGCAGCTCTTTTCTTACAGTCGAGTTGTAAAAATCATGTTATTACATTACAATAGAATACATTAACCGTAAGATTATTCTTACTTATTTTTGTACTCTTACTTTTGCTTGTGGTGGCACACTTTCTTGAAGAATATTGCACTGCTGGATAAGTGGTTGGTATTTCCAGTGGAAGTTCAACAGTTGATGCAACATTTGATGTACTCAGGATGCTTACCATAACAGCTTCAACAGGCATAATAATATCCTCGACATGTATGGGTTCTGTAAGATTTAACAAAAATATAATAAAACTGCCACAAATAATTATTTCTATTTATTACCTGGTAAAATTAACGTAGGCACAGCATCTTTGGATTATATATTATTTAATGTAAAATACTTGTCTTCGAAATGTTTGACATATTCTATGGGAAATATATACCTTCTGAACATACCGTCACAACCATAGATAATATAAAATAATAAATAGCTATAATTTAACATTTGAAGTATAAGTACTACTTTATTATCCCACCTGCAGTCAACAGTCAGGATCGTTTGTCATATGTTTTAAAGATTTATTTGTTGCCTTGACGTTTTTAAACGTTCCGCTTCGTATTCATGTAAACACGTTTTCGCGGGAATCGGCGATTTTTGCTGATAAGATAGATTGCGAAGTAAGTAGATGTCTACTAAATTAAAATTTATAAAAGCTTTGATCGCGCCATCTCTCGAAATGGGTTGAACATTAATGTCCCAATATTTTCTATCTCGGTTTGACCAAGGCCAACTGTATCAATAGAGACTTCGTCCCTATAAGGCCGCTCCACTTCGCGTTTTACAAATTTTTTGACAGGACCAGAAACTAATGCCCCCTTTAGGAAGTTGTTGTTACTATTATAACTGTCAACAGTGTATTACAAATGTCAACTAGTTGTCAATTTATTAAAAAACACTGTGAAAGTAGATCTTTGTTCAAAAAGTTTTAATGTGTTGAAGCACAATTAATACTTTTATAGAGTGCAACAATTCAAAAGATTATTAAATTTATTAGTTGAATTTTTATTTATTTATTTATTTATTTAATATTTGATAATAATGTAGTTCATCCCGCTCGCAGGCAAATGCCTCTTCATGGCGTTTCCACTGCATGTTATGCTATATTTCCCCGGTTGCAGCCCAAGAATCTTATGAAATCTTCCTTCCATCTTGTTCTTGGGCAGTCCCTTATTCTCCCGTATAGAGATGGATACCATATCATTTTGTAGTTCTACTTGCCCATAATGCCCGTTATTCCTTATTATGTGCTCTCGTCATTTCTATTTCAGTTTGCTAATAGCGGTACCTAGGTAGTTATTAAATGTACCTGCCACTAATTTTTATGGAAGATCTTCATTTCTTGCCCTGTCCTCCCTTCTGATCTTGAGATTTTTTTTAGCATAATTATGATGTGTCACAAGTTTTTTTCTGTTGCTTTTTATTAGACACCACGTTCTTAAGTTTTAAGTTAGTTGTTTCATTTGAGATCTTTAGAGCTGCCAAAACTTATTCCATCCACTACCTATAATATGTATTCTTTCTTGTAGGTACTATATTGTTTCGGTTTTCTGAGAATAAAATAATTTGGCCTAAGCGTTTAGCTTTACCTTTGTATTGAATTTCTTCTCCATGAGCATAGATGTTGCGTTCACAACTGTTAATAAGTAAACAGGATTTTTTATTGTTCATTTTTAGTCCTATTTTTGTGCTATTTTTAACTAGTTCGTTAATCAGTGACTCTTGGGATATCTGAAGAATGTAATAATAGCGGTTAACAGTATTATAATAATTGTTGTGCTTTGTGAATCTTTCTTACCGTAATAATATTTGAAAGAACGCGACAATTTAGTTTTACATGGACTTTGAAAAATGGTGGATTTTTATTTTTATAGGTACAAACCCCAGATTCGAACAATTGCTTTAATTAATTACTTTGTTCTTTGTAAGAAATAAATATCGACCAAATAATTTAAATCGATTTGACAAATGGTTGACAATCGACAGTTTACAGGTATCTTCCGAATTGGTTATAGTTTATTTAATAGATGACACCACTATCCGGTCTTTATGTTATTTAAAACTGTTATTAATTCACAAATTAAAAACGGATAACAAATTTTATTACTAACAACTCAAATGCAATAAAATGAAATTAAATGTTACAAATCAATGCACGCAAAATAAATTAGACAAGGCTTTTCGGGCCGGAAGTGATATTGTCCCCGTCGCCCAGCAACCCCTTTCTCGACAGTTGCAGGTACGGTGACGTACTTCCCCGTTTAGACTCGTCGACTTTCCGGTCATGTGACAGATCTCCAACACGGCCATTCTGACAATCGCTTCGTTCTCGAAGTGCTTTCCCGGCCTTTACCTCACTGGCTGTGTGAGTGGATGTCCCGGGCAGCAAACAATCCTCTGTAACAGACTGGATAGGCGAAAAGCAAGAGTCACCGTTTTCCGATTCGAGCTCTGCGCCTACACAAAACATTAGTATATGTTATGTTATTTATTAATTCAAGAAGCGAACTTAGTTGGCACGACCTTGTGAGTCGTCACAACCTTGTTAGCAATGTCAACATTGCAAATTCTCCAGATGAGAACTTACAGCGTTAATGTTGTTATTTATCTGTCCTCAAATTACATATCACCTGTCATTAAAAGCATGACGGTATACTTGTAATTAATAGTACAGTGCATTTAGGTCAAATCTCATGACAGGCAAAATACACATAAATAAACAGAATATTGTATTTGTTTACGTGCTTCAAGTCGCCAAACGACAGGCATCGTAATTATCTGTTATATTGCTTCAGGTCAATTCACATGACAGGCAAATATAACTAAGCAGAATATTGTATTTGTTTACGTGCTTCAGGTCGCCAAAACGACAGGCATCGTAATTATCTGTTATATTGCTTCAGGTCAATTCACATGACAGGCAAATATAACTAAGCAGAATATTGTATTTATTTACGTGCTTCAGGTCGCCAAAACGACAGGCATCGTAATAATCTGTTATATTGCTTCAGGTCAATTCACATGACAGGCAAATATAACTAAGCAGAATATTGTATTTATTTACGTGCTTCAGGTCGCCAAAACGACAGGCATCGTAATAATCTGTTATATTGCTTCAGGTCAATTCACATGACAGGCAAATATAACTAAACAGAATATTGTATTTATTTACGTGCTTCAGGTCGCCAAAACGACAGGCATCGTAATAATCTGTTATATTGCTTCAGGTCAATTCACATGACAGGCAAATATAACTAAACAGAATATTGTATTTATTTACGTGCTTCAGGTCGCCAAAACGACAGGCATCGTAATAATCTGTTATATTGCTTCAGGTCAATTCACATGACAGGCAAATATAACTAAACAGAATATTGTATTTATTTACGTGCTTCAGGTCGCCAAAACGACAGGCATCGTAATAATCTGTTATATTGCTTCAGGTCAATTCACATGACAGGCAAATATAACTAAACAGAATATTGTATTTATTTACGTGCTTCAGGTCGCCAAAACGACAGGCATCGTAATAATCTGTTATATTGCTTCAGGTCAATTCACATGACAGGCAAATATAACTAAACAGAATATTGTATTTATTTACGTGCTTCAGGTCGCCAAAACGACAGGCATCGTAATAATCTGTTATATTGCTTCAGGTCAATTCACATGACAGGCAAATATAACTAAACAGAATATTGTATTTGTTTACGTGCTTCAGGTCGCCAAAACGACAGGCATCGTAAACACCAACAAAACATTCTATACTCATTTCATGTATCTCAGGTCATATAATACACTGACAAACACCGAACACTGCTCACCTGACTCAGATTCGGAGTCCATCATGTCGGCACAGTCATCTGGGGTCCATTCACTGGGCCAAATTCGGACCTGATCTGCGGCACACTTGGTTGTAAATTTTCCAATCAGTTCCTGAATCTGTAGTCTGTCATTCGGCAAAACGTTTATTATTTTAAAAGGGCCTCGCACCCCGCTTTGCAATTTCCTAACCAAAGCTGTTCTGTTCAAAATGACCAGATCGCCAACAGAAAAACTGTACACAGGCTTTCTATTTTTATTAAAATATCTTTTCTGAATTTCATAATTGGCCCTAATGCCTTCATCAGCTATTTCTTTTATTTTCTTTCTTAACAACGGTCTCTGAGATGTCGGTAGATTGTTAATTGCCATAGCATTTAACAGGGTACGAACAACTGGGACAGTACCATCACAGTCAAGAAGTAATTGTAATGGTGACGTTTTAATGGTTCGTTGTATAGTGGAATTTAATACCAATTGTATTTTCCACAACCGCTTCGTCCATTCCGACTCAATTTTCGTCTCTACACGTAACATGTTGGCTATTGTACGCATGTAGCGCTCTACCTGCCCATTTGCTCTATGTACATGTGGCGTTATAATATGTAATTCAATCTGCCATGTCCTCAACATTTGCTTGGTTGTTGCGTCTACGAACGCCGGCCCAGAATCAGCAATAAGGCGTGTTGTTGTACGGCTATCCATGGGTCACGATTTGTAATTACATTTACTGTGCAATGATTACGGCTCAAATAGTCAACGTGCGAAATTAAACATCCCTTTCGGTACTGAATATCAAATGTAAAATCCTGCATATATATCCACCAGCGAGCTACTCTAGGTATAAGATCTTTCTTTTTCTCGGTGGCTTTGACTGCATTGCAATCGGTTATAAGAGTGAATCGAATGCCTAGCAGATATACACGAAAAAATTTCAAGGCTTTCACTATAGCCAACGTTTCGAGTTCGTAGGAATGATAACGAGACTCTGCATTACAAGTACGTTTGCTAAAATAACCTATAACACACCTCTTGTTATCTTTTGTCTGAAATAGTATAGCGCCATAGCCAAGGGCGCTGGCATCTGTATGGAGCTCAGTAGGAAGATTAGGGTCAAAAATAGATAAAACGGGACGTTCAGTAAGAGTAGACATGACATACTGTCTCGCAGTTTCTTGTTCAGAGGTCCATTCCCAAGGTACCCCGATTTTAGTTAACTTAGTTATACATGCCATTTTAGAAGAAAAATTAGGGATGAATTTACGAAAGTATGTAGCAAGTCCCATGAACTGTCGAACTTCGCGTACGTTTTTAGGAATTGGTGAATTAAGAAGAGCTTTCACTTTGGATTTACCAGGGCGGATACCCTCTGAAGAGATTTCACGACCGAGGTATTCAACACTATTCATAAGAAAGGTACATTTGTCAATATTTAAAGAAAACCCAGCGGTTCTCAAAGCCATAAGTACTTTCCGAAGGTGTTCTAAGCCTTCCTTGATAGACACGGATGGAATTAAAACATCATCTAAATACACCAGGGCTATACCTTCATCAATAAGGGGTCGTAGAGCTTTATTGATGGCCCGTTGAAAGACAGAAGGTGCATTCGCAAGCCCGAACGGCATTCGCAAGTATTCATATTGCCCATCCGGCGTAACAAAAGCTGTTTTCTCTATTGAATTTTCATGAACAGGGATCTGTAAAAATCCAGAGACCATATCAAGACAGGTAAATAGCTTTGCCTTGCCTAAACGATCTATTTGATCGTCTATTAGGGGCAGGGGATATCGGTCTTTGACCGTTATTCTATTAAGCGCCCTGAAATCTACGCACATTCGATCGGAACCGTTTTTCTTTTTTACTAACAGTACAGGGCTAGCGAAAGGTGACTGACTTTCTCGGATAATACCGTTGCTTAAAAGTTCTTCTACAATGGATCGTACCTTTTCGCGTTCGCATAGAGAAAGGCGATATGGTTGATAACGGACAATCGAATCGTTTGTTAATCTAATTTCGAGACTACCAGTATTGACTGTAGACACGCAATAACCTCTACTCATAATATTTCTGAATTCATGCAAAACTTCAAGAAGATGTTCCCGATCATTACCAGAAATATCGGTAACTATATCGGCTAAAACATCTGTTTTAGTAACGGCACGCACGGAAACAAACTTATCGATGGCACAATCATTATGAATAGAAATTCCCTCTTTGTTGCTAATCAAAACAATGCCCGGTCTAGTAAACACATCGTTACCTATTATAAGATCGACATCAAGAACGCGATCTGGAACAACGTAACAATCAACTTCGCAACTGAGCGTTTCAAATTCTAAGAGTAACATAACTAAAGAAGTAGAAGTACATTGACCATTGCCAATTCCAGATAAATTCAAACAAACAGGCAGTCGATTGCAATTAAGTTGTTTCACTACACGTTCTGTAATCAAAGAACAATCAGAGCCTGTGTCTGGAAGACAGTCAATAGAGATGTTGTTTATTACAGCAGTAAGAAACCGCTTGTTTCTAACAGATTGACAAAAATTAACACGCTTGCCAGTATTATTTTTCATTGCACGCCTTTTTGCCCAACAACTTTCTTCAACATGTCCCTCTTTTTTGCAATATTTACAGGTTATAGTGATTTTTGGCTTTTTATCAGTATGCTCGGCAATGTTTACATTAGAATCACGCGTTGAACATTCGCGCTTTATATGTCCAGATTTACCACACCCAAAACAGACCCTCGGTCGGTGCTGATTTACGTATGATGATGAATCAGGCTTACGTTTCAAATGACGTTCTTGTTGTATGCGCTGCCTTGATTCATCGTTATTTGACGTACGTCGCTTATCGTAAGACGACAATGTTGAAATTAAATTGGATACGTCTAAACAATTTTGATTATAAACACTAGTTCGAACATTTAAATCTGTAATACCGTGTATAATCACTTCAATCAATACATTCTCTTGCCATTCCACACAAACCTTGCTCAACTTAGATAATTTTTGTCTAGCATATTCGTCATAGCTCTCAGAACTGTCAGAATTAAAATTGACAGCCTCATATAACAAAACACCATTGTTTCGTTTACGAGGAAACGCTCGACTTAAATCAGCTTTCATGCGACCCCACACACGCTCATTAGCTTTAGGTCGCCACGAATTATACCAAATTCTCGCATTACCTTGCAAATGATGGGCAGATCTTACCACAGTTTCCCATTCATTCCAACCAAAGCGCCTTTGCGCTTCTTCAATTTCTACAAACCAGCCGTCGACGTTATCTACTTCGGGATCAAAACTCTGCAGGCAAACTTGCATATCCCCGGAATTACCTGGACCGGTAGGGGCAGAGTGAAAAGATCCTACTGTATTCCGAATCACATTAGAGCTGGTCATCTCAACCATTTCTTGAAACATGGCCAGAAAACTCTCGGGTGTCATGACGGGCTTGTCAGGGTTTGGGACCCCTTGTTCAGCACAATTTGTGGACATTGTAGATATATCCCACTTCTGATGTTATTTAAAACTGTTATTAATTCACAAATTAAAAACGGATAACAAATTTTATTACTAACAACTCAAATGCAATAAAATGAAATTAAATGTTACAAATCAATGCACGCAAAATAAATTAGACAAGGCTTTTCGGGCCGGAAGTGATATTGTCCCCGTCGCCCAGCAACCCCTTTCTCGACAGTTGCAGGTACGGTGACGTACTTCCCCGTTTAGACTCGTCGACTTTCCGGTCATGTGACAGATCTCCAACACTTTATGGCCTACTGTCTCAAAACCTATTTTTAGGCAGAGTGGACTGGCCGTATATACGGAGTATATAGATGCAGTTGGTCGTGGTTTGACCCCCATGTCCTGCCTCCTGCAGCTATAGACCAGTAAAATAAGGATTCAACCTCGGAATGAAAGTAAAGAAGCTGGATATTTGCATGAACCTTTATTTTGACGTTCTGAAGACTGGCTGAAAAGTCTCATATAATTTCGTGTCTGCGTCACAAGATATTAAAGGTCAAAGGTCACGAAAATCGGTTTCTCGCAATTATCTCGTTTGCTATGCGTCATATGGCATTTAACGTTATTATAAAACTTGTAGATCGTCAAATGATCTACAATTTTTATTTCATGCATTTTGTCGTATGATCAACCGTTCTTGAGATATAGCGCGGAGAGTGGCACGCGCGCATTCCTATATTATACAGGGTAGTGACTCGAACACCCGAACATAGGGATTTAACATGTAAAATCATATTTTTGTAATTTCCTGCTCCCCTAATTATTTTAGGTAAAAAAGCTCCAAATAAAAGTTGTAGAGCATAAAATCCTGCATCTGAATCAATAAACAAAATTAATTTTGTGTGCCTTGTAACCTCAGAAATTAGGTATGAAAATGACGTAAATCACCTCAAAAATAGCGATAGCCATGGAATTCAAACAAAAATTAACAAATGTTAACGGTTTATCTCTCAAATTTCATGGTGGACGGAAAATTTAAAAGATTTAAATTTGTTTTTTTAACTATTTTTAGGACCGTGGTGTGGTGCAAACCTAATCCAGATCCAATTTCTCTAAGGCTCACATTTGGATTATTTGATACCGCAGCTAATACATTGATTTCGTTAGTGTTATGATCTTCAGCTTCAATATCTTCTTCTGGTGCAATATTTATTTGGTTTTTAGTACAACTCTTGCAAGGGACGAAAACTGACCCATATTTTGTTTGATTATTGATGATGGTATGGATTGTTGATGTCGACGGAATTGGTATATGACGATATAAATTCGCAAATAGATCTCGCACTTGTCTTATACTATTACCACTGTAAAATAACTTTAAAAATTGATTTTTTTCACTTATTGTATAATTGTTGGCCATATTTTCACTTTAACAGTAATTACAAGTAATAATAAAAATAAACTAACGCAGCGTACTGCGTAACTTGACAGATAAACCGTTAACATTTGTTAATTTTTGTTTGAATTCCATGGCTATCGCTAGTTTTGGGTTGATTTACGTCATTTTCATACCTAATTTCTGAGGTTACAAGGCACGCAAAATTAATTTTGTTTATTGATTCAGATGCAGAATTTTATGCTCTAAAACTTTTATTTGAAGTTTTTTACCTAAAATAATTAGGGGAGCAGGAAATTATGAAAATATGATTTTACATGTTAAATCCCTATGTTCGGGTGTTCGAGTCACCACCCTGTATGTATAGGATAACGCTCTGTAAACTGCGGAGCCAGGTATACAGCGTGCCATAATCTATCTCATTACATGGGTAACTTTCTTAATATAAAAGTTAGAGGACCCGTTAAGTGGAGAAAGTTGGGCAGAATTACAAGCAAAATCTCATGCCATTTTCAAATTTGACATATGCCATCAACTTTTTTTTATTATTTCGAAAAAACTATATACGGATGCGCACGTGCCAGACTCCGTGCTATATCTCGAGAACGGTTGATCATACGACAAAATGCATGAAATAAAAATTGTAGATAATTTGATGATCTATAAGTTTTACAATAACGTTAAATGCCATATGACGCATAGCAAACGAGATAATTGCGAAAAACCGATTTTCGTGAACTTTGACCTTTAATATCTTGTGACGCAGACACGAGATTATATGAGACTTTTCAGCCAGTCTTCAGGACATCAAAATAAAGGTTCATGCAAATATACAGCTTCTTTACTTTCATTCCGAGGTTTACCCCTTATTTCACCTTATTTGACTGGGCTACTAGGGAGATTCGAACCGAGGACTAGCGTAACTGCGAACGCTAGCCTGGCGCTCTACCACTGCGCCAACCTGCCTTTGGAATATTATTTATATATTTTTTTAATCATAAAAAAATTATTCTTGTTTGTTGGTTTACTAAAATTAAGAGTTTCCAACAAATCATTTTCGCTTTTCAGTCAGAATTGTGAAAAATAACAACACAGTATAAACCTTACAGTAGTTTCACTTACCCTTGGCGCCTTTGTTCTCCGTGTATAATTTTGTATGTTGGCGCATTTCAATGCGCATTGGCGCATGAACGGAAAAGAACGGAACTAACGCAGTTAACAGAGATGTATTAAGTGATACAGGGCCGTACTCGAATATTTCGTAATGAAAATTATTAAAAAATTTTCATCGTGATTTCTTTTTAGATGTAATTTATCTTTTTGTTAATGATATAATCACTAAAAACACTAAAAATGTTGTGAAGGCCTATAATATATTTTCCTATAGCTTTATTCTATGCAACAGCAGAAATTGGGTGTTTTCTAAAAAAATGTTTAATATTATAGCATAACTATAAACTATATAAAAAGCAAATTTATATATAAAATTTATATTTATTTTAACCATGTGGTGCATTTGTCCAAAAATTATGAGTTCTATTTCCCGTTTATTGATGTTCATAATTTATTATATGTTATCTATTAATAATTATGATATACAGGGTTGCTCATTAGTACGTCAAAGTCCAATATAGGCTTTATTAAATAAAACTGGAGGAATTTATTTTATACAAAGTGGCACAGTAACAAAAAACGCACATTTAGAAAATAATTTGAATTATACAGGGTGTCGCCCTAAAGCGGGGCACATTCGAGAATATTTTTTTTAAATGAAACACCCTGTATATTTTTTGTTTTTTCTAATCTGCTTTAAATTGTCTTTTCAACGATTCCTGGGTTTTTGTTTTTGGATGACGCATTGTTGAGTTATTAACGAAAATCTAAAAAAAATGGTCGCGACAAGGTTTACGATACTAATTCCATGCGGCAGTATTACGATTAGCTAAGACAAAATTATTTGGTAAGTATGCACCCAAGGGATGTGTTGAACCTACAAAATAATCAAACATTAATTTTATTATACAGGGTATTTGTTACGATGCAGTCAATTTGGCGATTGTCAAAGAGCGTTTACTGAATTTTTTCAAATGGAACACCCTGTATATTATGAAATTTTTGGAATGACGCGTTAATTGCGCTTAATTTTTGTTAATAATGTCCTATATCTAAACCCAATAATTTCAGAGATATTTTTACTTTTTCATTACAAACCGCTAAATTATTTGTTTTCGATTCGATCTAGTGTACTGGGCAAACGCGTTGACAAACTAAAACAAATAACGAATCGACCTTTACTCAGAGTGGTAGCCCAAACCGTCATAATCTTCATAATTATGCAACAGAAAACCCAAGAATAGCAAGAGCGGTTGATAAGTAGAGACAATAGACTGTAAATGTTTGGGGTGGTATTATGGTCAACTTTATAATTGGACCACATTTCTTTCATGGACATCTAAATGGTGCACAATATTTGAATTTCTTGCAATATGACTTGGTTCAGCTTCTGCAAAACGTTCCTCCAGTTCTAAGGGAAAATATGTGGCTCCAGCACGACGGTGCTCCAGCACATTTTGCACTAGATGTCCGACGATATTTGAATCAAGAATTCGAAGGTCGATGGATCGGCCGCGGTGGTCCTATTAGTTGGCCACCTAGATCGCCAGATTTGACGAAACTTGATTTTTTTCTATGGGGGCACACAAAAAACATTGTGTACCAGACACCTCCAACTATAGCAGACGATAATACATGCTTTTGACACAGTTTCCATTGAGATGTTACAAGACGTAAATAGGTCCTTTCTGTCAAGGCTGCAAATGTGTTCTAATCAAAATTTAGGTCACTTTGAGAATTTATTGTAAATATTACCTCTAACGAAATTACAGTTTGATACTTTTTGTCTGTATTTGTTTTAGTTTGTCAAAGCGTTTGCCCAGTACACTAGATCGAATCGAAAACAAATAATTTGGCGGTTTGTAATGAAAAAGTAAAAATATCTCTGAAATTATTGGGTTTGGGTATAGGACATTATTAACAAAAATTAAGCGCAATTAACGCGTGATTCCAAAAATTTAATAATATACAGGGTGTTCCATTTGAAAAAATTCAGTAAACGCTCTTTGACAATCGCCAAATTGACTGCATCGTAACAACTACCCTGTATCATAAAATTAATGTTTGATTATTTTGTAGGTTCAACACATCCCTTGGGTGCATACTTACCAAATAATTTTGTCTTAGCTAATCGTAATACTGTCGCATGGAATTAGTATGGTAAACCTTGTCGCGACCATTTTTTTTAGATTTTCGTTAATAACTCAACAATGCGTCATCCAAAAACAAAAACCCAGGGATCGTTGAAAAGACAATTTAAAGCAGATTAGAAAAAACAAAAAATATACAGGGTGTTTCATTTAAAAAAAATATTCTCGAATGTGCCCCGCTTTAGGGCGACACCCTGTATAATTCAAATTATTTTTTAAATGTGCGTTTTTTGTTACTGTACCACTTTTTATAAAATAAATTCCTCCAGTTTTATTTAATAAAGCCTATATTGGACTTTAACGCACTAATGAGCAACCCTGTATACCTAACTTAACGATTGTAGCTGATCTAACCGAATTTAAACAGTTATTGTTCTAAAAGATTTTTTTTAAGCAACTGAATATTACCTATGTATTAGTAATAACTAAAGCTAGGAAAGTTAGGCAAAATAGAGTACCAAAAAAGGCAGGCAAAAGACCAGAAAAATATTTAAAAAAAGGCATTTTGAACACTATAATTAGCTGAAAAAGGCAAAAACAAACTAATGGAACTTAAAAAAGCTTTATTTAAAAAACCCTTTTCCCGATACTAGTAGGTATATGTGAAATATTACTTAAATCTATTTTAGTTACAAGTAATTTTTCCAAATTTTCTGAACTCAAACTAGTTCTTTTGTCAGTAAGAATTTGTTTATAATCTGAACATTATCTTTCTACGCCACATGACGTAATGGGAGCATATTTTAGGCAACTGAGCTGTTCTGGGGATAGTTCTACTGAAAGATTTTCTTCGGGTGATGTGGAAATTCCTTCTTGAATATCAGAAATTTTGCGCAGTTTGGCTAGCGATGGATGTCTTGCTAACACCATGTTAAGCTTCTCACTTACTTTTCCAGAAGGGTTAGCCTATTTCAGCAGATAACAAGGGAACCTTTCAAATTTATATTCTACTTGGCTGTTGTTGAGAATTGAGATTTAAAATTAAAAACTAGTTTCTTTATCGTAGCCAAGTTTTTAAAATTTTTGGGATTTCTTAATTAAATTTTTATAAAGAAATCATGCAACCAAGGAAAAATTCAAGTGGAACAATTATGTTCGCTGAAAAAGGCAACAAAAAGGCCATTTAAACGAAAAAATCATTTAAATAAGCGAAATCACTGAAAACCCACCATAAAGGCAAAAAAGGCAAAATAAAAATTAGATATTTAAGTTGCTTAACTTTAATATAGCCTTGAAAGTTTGGGAATTCAAAACATCAAAAAGCGAATGTTAGGTACGCAAGAGTATTCCGGCTGCTGTAAATGCAAGCTGTGCAGGCACACGAGTAAAAACGCATTTTGAATAATATTGATCTACGCGCGTAAAACGACAAGCTTCCTTTTTTCGCCACGAATGCGATATTGCGCATAGAAATGCGCAAAGAAATATTTGTCCGCGATTTTCATCGGAGTGAAACTACTGTAAAGGTTTATACTGTGATAACAATAACAACTTACCATTTTTTGGTTAGTTCTTTTTACCTATTAAGTTGGCTGTTTTGCTAAAAGTGACAGCCAGCGGACGTCGTTGTGCGTATAGGAGGGAAATGACCGGGCTGAACTTAGATACGTATCTGGATACGTTTTTCACGCGTATCTCAGCCGCCGTACACTCCCCGGCGTACGTTTTGCGTCAAATTAAATTCGCTTTTCCCATGATTTCCTTAAGGTTTTCCTCAACTATTTGCCACAGTAAACATCTACAATTGTTAATTAAACAAATCCATTAACTAAAAAACGGTTTACAAATTCGAACCACCTTTAAAACTCATAAACAAGCGTACGACAAGACTTTTTTTCTACAGAATTACAGGAGTTGTCCTCGGTGGGTGACCCATAGAAATTGTAGAGGGCACCTAGGCCTACAACCCCTACCAAGCAGTTTTTCAAAAAGTGCCAGAAATTCGCCTCCAGCGAGGTCGAAAGTTTACTAAAATACGTACGTAAAGACACCTGGAGGATCAAACTTCAATATTTTTTTTCTCGAATTACAGGAGTTGTCCTCGGTAGGTGACCTATAGGTGTTGTAGAGGGTACCTAGTGCTACAACACCTACCAAGCAGTTTTTCAAAAAGTGCCGGAAATTCGCCTCCAGCGAGGTCGAAAGTTTATTAAAGACACCTGGAGGGCCAAACTTCAATATTTTTTTTCTCGAATTACAGGAGTTGTCCTCGGTAGGTGACCTGTAGGTGTTGTAGAGGGTACCTAGGGCTACAACACCTACCAAGCAGTTTTTCAAAAAGTGCCGGAAATTCGCCTCCAGCGACGTCGAAAGTTTATTAAAGACACCTGGAGGACCAAACTTCAATATTTTTTTTCTCGAATTACAGGAGTTTTCCTCGGTAGGTGACCTACAGGTGTTGTAGAGGGTACCTAGGGCTACAACACCTACCAAGCAGTTTTTCAAAAAGTGCCGGAAATTCGCCTACAGCGAGGTCTAAAGTTTACTGAAATACGTACGTAAAGACACCTGGAGGATCAAACTTCAATATTATTTTTCTCGAATTACAGGAGTTGTCCTCAGTAGGTGACCTATAGGTGTTGTAGAGGGTACCTAGTGCTACAACACTTACCAAGCAGTTTTTCAAACAGTGCCAGAAATTCGCCTCCAGCGAGGTCGAAAGTTTACTAAAATACGTACGTAAAGACACCTGGAGGATCAAACTTCAATATTTTTTTTCTCGAATTACAGGAGTTGTCCTCGGTAGGTGACCTATAGGTGTTGTAGAGGGTACCTAGTGCTACAACACCTACCAAGCAGTTTTTCAAAAAGTGCCGGAAATTCGCCTCCAGCGAGGTCGAAAGTTTATTAAAGACACCTGGAGGGCCAAACTTCAATATTTTTTTTCTCGAATTACAGGAGTTGTCCTCGGTAGGTGACCTGTAGGTGTTGTAGAGGGTACCTAGGGCTACAACACCTACCAAGCAGTTTTTCAAAAAGTGCCGGAAATTCGCCTCCAGCGAGGTCGAAAGTTTATTAAAGACACCTGGAGGACCAAACTTCAATATTTTTTTTCTCGAATTACAGGAGTTTTCCTCGGTAGGTGACCTATAGGTGTTGTAGAGGGTACCTAGGGCTACAACACCTACCAAGCAGTTTTTCAAAAAGTGCCGGAAATTCGCCTACAGCGAGGTCTAAAGTTTACTGAAATACGTACGTAAAGACACCTGGAGGATCAAACTTCAATATTATTTTTCTCGAATTACAGGAGTTGTCCTCAGTAGGTGACCTATAGGTGTTGTAGAGGGTACCTAGTGCTACAACACTTACCAAGCAGTTTTTCAAACAGTGCCGGAAATTCGCCTCCAGCGAGGTCGAAAGTTTACTGAAATACGTACGTAAAGACACCTGGAGGATCAAACTTCAATATTATTTTTCTCGAATTACAGGAGTTGTCCTCAGTAGGTGACCTATAGGTGTTGTAGAGGGTACCTAGTGCTACAACACTTACCAAGCAGTTTTTCAAACAGTGCCGGAAATTCGCCTCCAGCGAGGTTGAAACTTTACTAAAATACGCATGTAAAGGCACCTGGAGGGACAATCTTCGATTATTTTTCTCTCGAATTACAGGAGTTGTCCTCGGTGGGTGACCTATGGGTGTTGTAGAGGACACCTAGGCCTACAAACTTACCCAGCAGTTTTTCAAAAAGTGCCGGAAATTCGCCTCCAGCGAGGTTGAAACTTTACTAAAATACGCATGTAAAGGCACCTGGAGGGATAATCTTCGATGATTTTTCTCTCGAATTACAGGAGTTGTCCTCGGTGGGTGACCTATGGGTGTTGTAGAGGGTACCTAGTGCTACAATACCTACCAAGCAGTTTTTCAAAAAGTGCCGGAAATTCGCCTCCAGCGAGGTCGAAAGTTTATTAAAGACACCTGGAGGATCAAACTTCAATATTATTTTTCTCGAATTACAGGAGTTGTCCTCAGTAGGTGACCTATAGGTGTTGTAGAGGGTACCTAGTGCTACAACACTTACCAAGCAGTTTTTCAAAAAGTGCCGGAAATTCGCCTACAGCGAGGTCGAAAGTTTACTGAAATACGTACGTAAAGACACCTGGAGGATCAAACTTCAATATTATTTTTCTCGAATTACAGGAGTTGTCCTCAGTAGGTGACCTATAGGTGTTGTAGAGAGTACCTAGTGCTACAACACTTACCAAGCAGTTTTTCAAACAGTGCCGGAAATTCGCCTCCAGCGAGGTCGAAAGTTTACTGAAATACGTACGTAAAGACACCTGGAGGATCAAACTTCAATATTATTTTTCTCGAATTACAGGAGTTGTCCTCAGTAGGTGACCTATAGGTGTTGTAGAGGGTACCTAGTGCTACAACACTTACCAAGCAGTTTTTCAAACAGTGCCGGAAATGCGCCTCCAGCGAGGTTGAAACTTTACTAAAATACGCATGTAAAGGCACCTGGAGGGACAATCTTCGATGATTTTTCTCTCGAATTACAGGAGTTGTCCTCGGTAGGTGACCTATGGGTGTTGTAGAGGACACCTAGGCCTACAAACTTACCCAGCAGTTTTTCAAAAAGTGCCGGAAATTCGCCTCCAGCGAGGTCGAAAGTTTATTAAAGACACCTGGAGGATCAAACTTCAATATTATTTTTCTCGAATTACAGGAGTTGTCCTCAGTAGGTGACCTATAGGTGTTGTAGAGGGTACCTAGTGCTACAACACTTACCAAGCAGTTTTTCAAAAAGTGCCGGAAATTCGCCTACAGCGAGGTCGAAAGTTTACTGAAATACGTACGTAAAGACACCTGGAGGATCAAACTTCAATATTATTTTTCTCGAATTACAGGAGTTGTCCTCAGTAGGTGACCTATAGGTGTTGTAGAGGGTACCTAGTGCTACAACACTTACCAAGCAGTTTTTCAAAAAGTGCCGGAAATTCGCCTACAGCGAGGTCGAAAGTTTACTGAAATACGTACGTAAAGACACCTGGAGGATCAAACTTCAATATTATTTTTCTCGAATTACAGGAGTTGTCCTCAGTAGGTGACCTATAGGTGTTGTAGAGGGTACCTAGTGCTACAACACTTACCAAGCAGTTTTTCAAACAGTGCCGGAAATTCGCCTCCAGCGAGGTCGAAAGTTTACTGAAATACGTACGTAAAGACACCTGGAGGATCAAACTTCAATATTATTTTTCTCGAATTACAGGAGTTGTCCTCAGTAGGTGACCTATAGGTGTTGTAGAGGGTACCTAGTGCTACAACACTTACCAAGCAGTTTTTCAAACAGTGCCGGAAATTCGCCTCCAGCGAGGTTGAAACTTTACTAAAATACGCATGTAAAGGCACCTGGAGGGACAATCTTCGATGATTTTTCTCTCGAATTACAGGAGTTGTCCTCGGTAGGTGACCTATGGGTGTTGTAGAGGACACCTAGGCCTACAAACTTACCCAGCAGTTTTTCAAAAAGTGCCGGAAATTCGCCTCCAGCGAGGTTGAAACTTTACTAAAATACGCATGTAAAGGCACCTGGAGGGATAATCTTCGATGATTTTTCTCTCGAATTACAGGAGTTGTCCTCGGTGGGTGACCTATGGGTGTTGTAGAGGGTACCTAGTGCTACAATACCTACCAAGCAGTTTTTCAAAAAGTGCCGGAAATTCGCCTCCAGCGAGGTCGAAAGTTTATTAAAGACACCTGGAGGATCAAACTTCAATATTATTTTTCTCGAATTACAGGAGTTGTCCTCAGTAGGTGACCTATAGGTGTTGTAGAGGGTACCTAGTGCTACAACACTTACCAAGCAGTTTTTCAAAAAGTGCCGGAAATTCGCCTACAGCGAGGTCGAAAGTTTACTGAAATACGTACGTAAAGACACCTGGAGGATCAAACTTCAATATTATTTTTCTCGAATTACAGGAGTTGTCCTCAGTAGGTGACCTATAGGTGTTGTAGAGGGTACCTAGTGCTACAACACTTACCAAGCAGTTTTTCAAACAGTGCCGGAAATTCGCCTCCAGCGAGGTTGAAACTTTACTAAAATACGCATGTAAAGGCACCTGGAGGGACAATCTTCGATGATTTTTCTCTCGAATTACAGGAGTTGTCCTCGGTGGGTGACCTATGGGTGTTGTAGAGGACACCTAGGCCTACAAACTTACCCAGCAGTTTTTCAAAAAGTGCCGGAAATTCGCCTCCAGCGAGGTTGAAACGTTACTAAAATACGCATGTAAAGGCACCTGGAGGGATAATCTTCGATGATTTTTCTCTCGAATTACAGGAGTTGTCCTCGGTGGGTGACCTATGGGTGTTGTAGAGGGTACCTAGTGCTACAACACCTACCAAGCAGTTTTTCAAAAAGTGCCGGAAATTCGCCTCCAGCGAGGTCGAAAGTTTATTAAAGACACCTGGAGGACCAAACTTCAATATTTTTTTTCTCGAATTACAGGAGTTGTCCTCGGTAGGTGACCTATAGGTGTTGTAGAGGGTACCTAACTACACATTTTACCTTAAAAATACTTCAACCTCTTTGTACTTAAAGTTATGACAGATATAATTGAAAAACACAATTTCCTCGTCCCTTTTATACAAAAAAGATATGCTGGTTAAATGTCTCTAAAGTTAACCGTTTCCAAGATATTTGCTGTTGAAGTAAGTGATGCTACATTTTTAAGTCCTTAAACAGCATTACTTGTATTAGGTATTACACTAAAATCTGAAAATTTTTAAATGACAAATATTCCACTGATCCACTATTACTTTGTGTCCTATAAAACTTGTTTTTGACAAGAATATGTCAATTGTTTGTAGTGCTTAAAAAATTTTAAAAATGGAAACAGCTAACTTTATATATACTGTATTCAAGTTAAAGATGGAGTGGATGTAAACAAATACATGCGCTGTTCACGTGATTGAAAGAAGCAGGGTAGTATTAAGGAAATTCGTAAAGATTTGCATACAAACCAGTATAGCAAAAAAATATTTAAAAAATCAAATTTGAAATGATGTTAATAATTAGACATTTGGTAAGGAATAACATTTTATAAAGAACATTTTATTCGATGATAAAGTTAGGTACAATAAATAAAAAATAAAATGAAAATAAAATAATTTTAAGCCGGACATGGACGGATATCAATTCCCGGGTGCAGTGGTGAGGGTTCAGCCAATCGCATTAGCCAAAATGCAGCACACGTGCTGATCACGCGTTGATCACGCGCCTATCATTGTTTACATCCACTTCATCTTTAACTTGAATGAAGTATAGAGACATTTAACTAACGTGTGTTCACAAACAGTCGTCATCCCAGTTGCCTTTAAAAACAAAATTTTATATCTTTGATTAATTCGTGCAACACAATGAAGCTTGGAAAACGTCAACTAGTTTTATGAAACGTCATTGAGTACTGTCATAGCGCGTTTAGGTTTGTTCAGTTTTGAAATCATGTTTACGCCGCAACAGAAAGCATTTATGCTCGAAAGTTATTTTCGCAATGGAGTACTGGAAAATGGAGAATGGCAATACTCGATCGAAGCTTCTAAAAATGAATTCAGATTGAGGTTTCCAAATGTAGTGTTTAACCACAATCAGTTTAGGAAGCAGTTGAGCAGATCACTTGCAAATTTTCGGGAAACTGCTTCAACTGATAAACAACGGGGAGGTGGAAGACCTAGACTTCGCACGGAACATGTTGTCAATATGGTTAGAAACGCGATCGAAGAGCGACCTACTGTAATAGCAGGGCACATTATTGTAAACACATTAACAGTTGGTAAATACCAAACACTAGTTATTTACGAACTTATTAGATAAAGTCTAATTACGGAAAATCACTCTAATGAAGTAACAACTCGAGGCACTAGGGAAAGGAGTTTAGTTTGTTTACGTTCGGGATAACAAACCTTGTAGCTTCAGTATAAATAAACAGTTACTTTTGAATCATGGCAGTTCACTTCAGATAGCCACTTTACTACAAACTCAGCTCCGATCCGCCCTGGTGTGGCCTCAACCATGAAACTTTGTACACGTAAGTTATTATGATTTAGCCTTTAATTGGTTGTTTAAGATTTGTTATGAAAAAACTCTGTACCTAATAAGCAAGAAATAAAAACTATATTTTTGGGATAAATGCGGTGTTTTGTCGTTCACGTCTCATCGAAGTTACCAACCGGCAGTCGAGTTCAAGGAGGACAAAGTTGGTAACACTACATCTTCAGTTCGAAGGCTTTCCCAAGAACTAGACATTCGTACAACAACTTTGTACAATGTTTTAAAAAAGGATATTCACTCGCATCCATACAAATTACAAATGTACCAGGAGCTGTTAGGTCCAGATTATGTGAAAAGAGTTCAGTACTGCCAGTGGTTTAATGAAAATTTGAACAACAATGATGTACTCGATAAGACATTTTTTTCAGACGAGGCCTGGGTGCACTTGAATGGTTACATTAATGCACAAAATATGCGTATGTGGGGAACCGAAAACCCTCATTACTTTAGAGAAGCAACGATGCATCCTGTTAAAATAGGGTTGTGGTTAGCAGTAAGTCGTAGAAGAATAATAGGCCCAATATTTTTTGAAGAGACTATAAATGCTGAAAACTATCGGAACATAATGCTGGAACCGTTTATAAATCAACTCCACGATGACGAGTTGCAAACCGGATATTTTCAACAGGATTCTGCGCGTCCGCACGTTGCAGATGTTACTTTAAATTATTTACGAGAATTTTTCGATGACCGTTTAATAAGTAAAGACCTTTACCCACCACGTTCTTGCGACCTTACGCCTTTGGATTATTTCGTGTTTCCGTACATTAAAAATAATGTGTTTAGAAACCCAGTACACACATTGGGGGATTTGAAAAACAGCATTCAACACCAGTGCGACCAAATAACACCAGATATGCTAATAAATGTATTTGAAAGCATGAAGCGAAGAGTTAATTTGTGTATTCAAGAAAATGGTCACCATTTCCAACAGTTATTGTAATCTCAGTTCAGTTTGGTTTACTTTTGACACATTGTTTGACAGTTAATAAAACTTGCTGTTGTAAATAATGATGTTTGCATTTTTGCTCAATTTTAATAGACATACGTTTCTGAAGTCAAAACCTACTGGGATGACGACTGTTTATGAACACCCGTATAGAGACATTTAACTTAGTAAACTTTCGACCTTGCTGGAGGCGAATTTCCGGCACTTTTTGAAAAACTGCTTGATAGGTGTTGTAGCCCTAGGTACCCTCTACAACACCTACAGGTCACCTACCGAGGACAACTCCTGTAATTCGAGAAAAAAAATATTGAAGTTTGGTCCTCCAGGTGTCTTTAATAAACTTTCGACCTCGCTGGAGGCGAGTTTCCGGCACTTTTTGAAAAACTGCTTGGTAGGTGTTGTAGCCCTAGGTACCCTCTACAACACCTATAGGTCACCTACCGAGGACAACTCCTGTAATTCGAAAAAAAAAATATTGAAGTTTGATCCTAGATGTCTTTAAGTACGTATTTTATTAAACTTTCGACCTCGCTGGAGGCGAATTTCCGGCACTTTTTGAAAAACTGCTTGGTAGGTGTTGTAGCCCTAGGTACCCTCTACAACACCTACAGGTCACCTACCGAGGACAACTCCTGTAATTCGAGAAAAAAAATATTGAAATTTGGTTCTCCAGGTGTCTTTAATAAACTTTCGACCTCGCTGGAGGCGAGTTTCCGGTACTTTTTGAAAAACTGCTTGGTAGGTGTTGTAGCCCTAGGTACCCTCTACAACACCTATAGGTCACCTACCGAGGACAACTCCTGTAATTCGAGAAAAAAAATATTGAAGTTTGATCCTCCAGGTGTCTTTACGTACGTATTTTAGTAAACTTTCGACCTCGCTGGAGGCGAATTTCTGGCACTTTTTGAAAAACTGCTTGGTAGGGGTTGTAGGCCTAGGTGCCCTCTACAATTTCTATGGGTCACCCACCGAGGACAACTCCTGTAATTCTGTAGAAAAAAAGTCTTGTCGTACGCTTGTTTATGAGTTTTAAAGGTGGTTCGAATTTGTAAACCGTTTTTTAGTTAATGGATTTGTTTAATTAACAATTGTAGATGTTTACTGTGGCAAATAGTTGAGGAAAACCTTAAGGAAATCATGGGAAAAGCGAATTTAATTTGACGCAAAACGTACGCCGGGGAGTGTACGGCGGCTGAGATACGCGTGAAAAACGTATCCAGATACTATCTAAGTTCAGCCCGGTGGGAAATGTCAGTTTTTCTGAACATTATAAATAATTTGGAATTTAAAATGTTATCTTATCCTTAAAATGGATTTTAGTGATATCCGTTTAAAAAAGTAGAGAAGTGGTAAGTAATTTCCGCTGCATTCACAACGAAATGAATTCGAGACTAGATGTTCTGTTGTATAACCTATTTGTTGTTTTGGAAAAACATTTTTATGAATAATTAAAAATCCAAACTATTTCATGTTATTTTACTTTAACAAGTCGATACACTGAAAATACTTAAACTAATTTTGTAGATTGTAGTAATTTATTTTAGTAGTAACTTCTCATTTTTTATTGTTTGTATTGAAAATGTAGTAATAATAATTTAACAAGTTTCTACCATTTTAAATTTTATTTTACATCCTTATTCTTTTGTATTTCAAGTGTTCAATATGAACTTCAATCCGGGATGGGGTAGTAAGCGTGGCAGAAATCATGGACCAAGAGGTCGTGGAAGAGGGTGGAGAGGAAATCATTTTCCTCGTGGTGGACCTCATGGACAACGTGGAGGTCCTAGAGGGGGAGGTGGGTTTCGAGGACCACCTTTAGAAAACTTCAGACAACCGTAAGATCCATAATTAGTTAATTTGATATTAGAGTTATCTTGTTCAGCTTGCTGTTTAAAGTGTCTGTTGCAATGAAAGTTGTTAAAACAGAGTGAAGGAAAGCATAGGAGCACCTTTTGAATGTCAAAAATATTATAATCATCACTTACCCTATATTCACCCAAATCCTAAGCAGAGGCCACGTCTGCCATTAATTAACCACAGGTTTAATCTTGTACATACAGGAGGAGTAGTTTCTGTTCACACAATACGCGTATAATAGTAACAGTATGCATTTTACAAAAACTGGTACCATTCAAATGCATTGTACTGCCAAAGCGTTTACATTATTGTTGAGTTTTCAGTTACGCTACAGTTAAAATTAACTCGTTCGTATTGCTATTACAATACAACATAAAATAATTTGATGCATTTTCTTGTTAGCATTTAATGAATTTTTGTAGTATTTTGTGGCTTATAATTATTTATTTATTACGTTGGTTGTTATTAACAGGTTCTCTCCAAATTTAAATCCAAATGATCCACCATGGGGAAGAATACGAAACCGACCTCCATTTCAGCCGAATTTGTCACAAAGGCGACCGCTATTATCACCTCCTCGTTCTCACCTCTCACCACCTCGACCTACTTCTCCATTACCTGGTACAGAAGAATACATGCAACGTGACATAAGTGAAAAAAGTGCATTTTTAAAACGTGAACTTGAACTTGAAGCACCCGAGTTTGTTATTAAGTCTACTAAATATGACATTACTAATACTAACTTTGCTAGTGATACAGTGACTGAAAATTTTTTTGACACTCCAGCTAGATTCCGTGCAATACCACCTACTGAAAGCGTACAAATAGAAAATAAACCTGTTCAACAAATCATGACTGAAAAGGCACCATCTCCTCGCCGTAATAAACGATCAACACAGCGACAAACACAAGAGCGTGTATTGGGCGTAGAAGAAATCCATGATAAAATTATGAATCACATTTCAAATTTAAGCCTCTGTAAAAAAATAAATATTGTTAATCAACCTAGAACCACAGGATATGACATTGCAATACAACAAATAACTCGGCAAAAACAGCTTGAACTTTCAAAAGCGCTTAGAGATATGTGTAACAACAAATTTAAAGAAACCGAGGATAGTAGCGAAGTTATAAATGCTATTATACCTGACTTTGATATTAAAATTGAAGAACTACCTAGAGAGCTTGTGGAACAACTCAGTAGTACACTTAATGAAGATATTGAAGAACGTATTCAAAATTTCTGTGTTGATCCAGAAGCAATGTTTCAACAAGCTGCTGCTGTGTTGAATAGTACATTAGAGGGAGATTTAAAAACCAATATTGCAAACGAGACAGTTTTGGACGATGTTGGTGATAATTATTCCGAATTCCAAAGTAAATCTGATGATACAGCATTAGATGTTGACATATCACAAAATATTGAGGTATATTATTTTAATATCTTTAACATAAAAATTCTGATTAAAGCCATTCTATTAAAAATACTAAACCCTGTTCTTGATAAAACCTACCATTGTGTGATGCAAATGCAATTGTTCTTTCCAGTAATATGTAAATATGTTTACCGAACAATCGCTAGTTTACCGGTGAAGAAATTTAATTGTTTTATATTTGTGTATCGGAAGTGAAACAAACTAATATTGAAACCTAGAACCGTCTTTACAGTAACGTACTTAATCACAAAATGAATTTCTGTGCTTAGTAATACAATATCTGCAAACATAAAATATAAGTATGTATATTGTGTGAAGTTACAACTTTTGTTAAATGGTGCATTCACAAAGTAAACAGGGTTTATTATTTTTTTTGTCGCCATTAACATCGAACACTTTAAAATCAAGAAAAGTATTTTGCCTTAGCGAAAATATAGTATATGCAACATGCATGTAATGTTATTTTATGGAACTTGTGTTAAGGTTTAAATATGATTTTGTCTCGTACAATACATTTGATGCTTGTTCTATAAAATAACAGTTCAAGCACTTGTTGCACAAATAACAAATTTATACAGGGTGTAATATAAAAACAAATATCTTGAAAGAATTTCAAAAATAGATTAAATTATATGACAGAAAGGACACCATAAACAGAGGAGACCATTTAACATTTTTTTACCATTTGTTAATTGCTGAACAATGAGGACTTATTTATTTGTTTATGTCATACTCGTTTCTAAAGCAACGTTTTTTAAAGTGCTAGTATCATTTTAAAGTCCTAGAACGAAAAGTGTCACTTTTTGTTCTATAAATGCTCGTTGCTAGGAGATATGAATTGTTGCGCCTTAGATTAGTTACTTAAAACTAATGCTGCTACAAATTGCTGGAGATTTCTTTTAATGATTGAACAACTTTCGAAACAGTATGACATAAAATTATGTATGTACCTCAGACGAAAAGTGTCTTTAAGGTAGGTACTCGCAAGTAATTACGGCCTCGGCTACCCGCCTCGGCCGTAAACAACTTGCTCATACCTTAAAGACTTACTTTTCGTCCTAGATACATAAAATACTATTATTTTAATAGCAGCTGTGTGACTATACTAAACAAAATTATTACTTTATTGAACAGCAAAGATAAATGATGATATTACCATAGTTTCTGTATACCGAGAATTTCACTTAAGATGCAACATACATTAATTTTTACGTTCATTCCACAGATGGTTCATTCTGTTTTAAATAATTTTTATAACCGTTTAGGTTACTGTTTGGCTGTTAATGGTGGTATTTTTGAGAATTTGTTGGAATTTTTAAATAAAAAGATTGTTTGTGATGTATGTTCTTATTCAATGTATGTTGCATTTTAAGTGAAACAATTTTTTCTAATGCATTAATGATCGATTGTTATTAAGGATTCTGGGCATCCTAAAATGTTGCATGCTATGTGAACTTCACTTAAAATTTGGTATTCTTGGTAATGATCTATCATATGTTGCGCGTTATGTGAAATTCCCTGTATAGAAAACAAGATTTTAAAAAGGAGTGAATTCTTGAAAATTTAACCTTCAAAATAATGATTTCCTCAAATGCTAGTTAATGCAAACCCATTTAGATTATGAGTGGCTCATTAACCATAAGATGGGATTTCTATTATGTACATTTTATAAATGTAACTCTCTAGGTCTCTGTGTCTTCTTCTTCTTTGACGATGCTACAGCCCAAATTGAGCCTTAACCTACTTCAGCTTTTGTCTCCATTCTTACCTCTCTGCTGATGTTCTCCTCCAGCTTCTAACACCTAGTAGCTTCTGCGTCCTCCTATCGTTTTCTTGGTTTTTCCACTGTCCTCCTGCCTTGCTTTCTGGTGTTTAGTATTCTTTTGGCAATCTTGCATATTCCATTCTATTAACGTGTCCAGCCCACTCTAGTCTTTGTAGGCGTATAAAATCTACTACTGACGGTTCTTTGTAAATCTGGTAGATCTCATGGTTATATCTTCTTCTCCAAAACCCATTTTCATTCAGTGGGCCCAGTATTTTCCTTAGAACTTTCCTTTGAAAAATGTTTAGTTTGTTTGCTGAGTTTTCTATCATTACCCAGGTTTTGCATTCAAATATTAGTATCGGTCTAATTATGGTTTTATATATCCTCAATTTTGTGTTGCGGTGGATATTTCGTGACTGGAGGGTCGTAGAGTAAGGTTTATTGCCCACCGTTATCCTTTGTTTTAATTCGTGTTCTTCGGTTCCGTCTGGTATGTAAACTGGGTCACCGTTTCGATGTGGTCTTCCTGTATAATGTCCTGGGCATGTCTACTGGATTTAGACTGCGTTAAAGTTTTGGTTTTTTCTGTGTTGATTTCCAGTCTGAAGTTTTGGGCGTATCTTTTTAACTCTTGAGTACGCTTCTTGAACTCCTTGTATTGTTCGACTCATGATGTTGATGTCGTCTGCATATGCTTGTTGGTCAGTAGGTTTGCAACTCCTACACTCATCTGTCCTATAACGTACTCTAACGTGAGATTAAACAGAGTGGGGGCAAGTCCGTTGCGCTGTTTCAATCCTTGAGTTATTTGTTTGGAGCGCGAACGCATGCTTCAGTATTTTCCATTGTTGCTTTGACAAGCCTTATAATTTTGGATGGCACTTTAAATTGCAATAGTTTATTTCTATCGATCGAGTGATATGCTTGTCTGAAGTCCACAGAAATGTCGTGTACATCAATGTTATATTCCCAGGCTTCTTTTAACATTAAAAACAATAAATAAATTTGCTTAACTGTAAATAGTTAGTCTAAGACTATTGTTAACCTGCCACGTCTAAAACTCGTCTGATATTCTTTTATGGTGTTTTCTGCAATTGGTTGTAGTCTTTTATTTAATATGTATTTGAAGATCTTATAAGCTGTGCAAAGGAATGAAATTCCTCCGATAGTTCTTACACAACAGTTTGTCTCTTGGACGTAGCATATTATGCTTGTTTTCCATTTGTTGGGTAGCTTTTCCTCTTGCAATATGTTTAATATTAGAGCATGAAATTGTTTACTTAAGTGGTCACCACCTCGCTTATGGAGTTCTGATAGAATGTTATTGCATCTAGGGGCTTATTTCTTCTACCTGATGGAGAGTAATTTCTTCCTCCGCATTTACCTAGAGCCAAGCAGTGTTTAGAAATAATTTTTCCAGATGCTTTTAATGCTTACGAGGTCACTTACAATCTGTCCTTGTTCATTCTTGCATATATTTGTTTTGATTGTGTATATGTGTATCCTTTCCTTGTTTGTTTCAGCTCCTTTTATATCATTTTCTTTTAAATCTGTTTCCATTTGTTCGATCAGTTTATTCTTGAACAGCCTTTTCTATGTTCTACATGCTTTGTCAGCTTTCTGTCTTGCTGATTCTAATTGTTCTCGTCTCTCTCTTGTTCTTCTTGTCATGTATCTTTTGTGGGTTTAGTTTCTTTCATCGGTGAGTTTTTCGCATTCTCCATCAAACCGCTTTGCTCTTGGTTCCTAGGATTGAATTGGCTGCTTCTGTTAGAGCAGTTTTCATTCGTTTTCAACTATTTTCTAGTTGTTGGCCTGCGACTTCTTCTCGTACAAAATTTTGTTGTATTTCTGAGTCTGTCTATAGTAAATTTCTTTGGTTGGTCTTGTTCTTGTTTCCTTCCCTTTTTAACTGATTTTGCATCTGAACTTTATTTGTAATAAATGATCTGCCCCACAGCATGCTCCCCGGCATGTTGTATAACATCCAGAATACTTGTTGCACCTTTTTTATTGATCAACACATGGTCTGTTTGGTTGGCACTACTTCTATCGGGGTAGGCTGACCATAATTCTTTCGGGCAAAAACGGGACGGGACGGGGGTATTATTGTTCAAACAGAATATTTCCTTTAGAATACAAAATTGTGTATATTATACAGTGTCCAGGATAAGGATGAAATGCATGGTGATCTCGAAAACGGTAAGAGATAGAGATTCGGTTAAATTAGAGAAAATGTTCAGCAGCTCAAGTACTACCGAGATCCAGCTTTAAACTCCCTAGATTCTCTTTTGTTTTCGGCACAGAATGAAAACGCTGAATTTTTCAGATTTCATTTTTCGCACCTAGCTCAATTGTTATTAACGATAGCAGAAATTAGTTTGAACATTATTAAGGCACTTTTTTACGTAGATTTTGAATCTGAAATTATAATTTACATCGGATGAAAACTTTTCGAGATATTAACATAAACTTTTTTTTTTTAATATGCGTCAAAGATGGCCATGTCAGCATTGGAAAGAGATTTTTTTCTCTTTATTCTGATATAAGTGCGGATGAGTTGATTTTCGAAAATAACGGAGTTTTCAGTAGCAGGCTATGATAAATTACTCGTGAAAACAATAGAAAGCTTAGCCGAAAACAAAAGGGAATCTACGGAATTTAAAGCTGGATCTTGGTTGTACTTGAGCTGCTGAACATTTTCTCTAATTTAACCAAATCTCTATCTCGTACCGTTTTCGAGATCACCATGCATTTCATCCTTATCCTGGACACCCCGTATAAATATATTATATACAAAATTATTATTATTACAAAAAAAATTAGTTGGAAGTAGAGGGTGGGTCTTCATTTTAATTCTTATTCCAAGAATATTTTCCTGATGGGTTTATTCTTTGTATCAATTTTTTATCTTTTACAATCTTATCGTAAAACTTGTCACAATCCATACTTATTACAATTATCTTACAATTAACATTGCTTTCACAGTGTCCACACTTAATCTCGCTTTCTCTTTCATCCACATCGTATTCATTATAGAAAATAGTCTCCACAGAAGCGGTAGGTACTTCCAAGAAGGCAAAGTATGAATTCTACAATATTATTCATGTCCTGAAAATTTAACCATTTTTCACTCATTTCAGTGAATATTTAAACCCACCTAGCCAATACAGGGACGTTTCGGCATTCCATTTTTAAAATAATTAGGAATTATTAATTTTATATGTGCCCACTGATCTAATACGCAAGCTTCTTTTGTTGCCGTTCGTGTGATGAATTACGCGTCGAAACTATTCTGAATTTCAGTCCATTCAGGTACTTTTTTCGGTAAAATCTATTGAAATTTTTCAGTGTTTCCCAAGCTGTTTTTCCATTTACTTATTTATGTACTCTACCCTAGCTTCATAGAAGCTGTTGACCACTTTAAAAAAATTTGCCTCGCTAATTTCACCTTCATCAAAAAACGGGACAAACCTGGAATCTTTGCGAAAAAAAACGGGACGATCAATACATACGAAAAATAAGGGACTGTCCCAGTGAAAACGCGACGTATGGGCAGCCTAATCAGGGGGGATCCATGTTATTTTATGAATATTTCTATGGGGAAAGCGTGTCAAGCTAACTATCATGTTTTTACTGATGGCAAAGTTAATGTGAAATTCTCAAGGAATTCCTTAACTGGGCATTCATATCCCCTATTATCATTTTTATGTCATATCTTTATGTCATATCTAGGCGAGTTATCATTTATCATACACAGTTGTTGATAAAAATTCTCTTTAACTTCGTCCCTGTATTCTTCTGTTGGGCAGTGTACGTTTATGATCGTCGTTTACGATGGTTAGATTAAAAGAGCGAGTCTTGAAACTCAGTTTGCATATTTTTTCGCTGATTGCCTGGAAGTCTATAAAGTTTAATTTTATTTTATTTTCCACTATAAAAGCAACTCCATATTCCTTACTTCCAATTTCTTTCCCGTTCTGTAAAATTGTGTGTATCTTTGTGTCCCGAACTTCTCTCTCCAGCCACTTTGTTTCTTGGAGTGCTGTAACCATCAAATTGTATTTCTTCAATTCTTTTAGTAAGGATATTTGGGCTGCTGATGCTGGTTTGTTTAATGTTCTCACGTTCCATGTTCCAAAAGCCTATCACAGGCTGAGTTGGCCTCTGTTTAGTAGAATATTATCTTTTTAAGGGCTAAGCTACACAGATGTAATTTTCACTGCAAGTTTGTCGCAACAAGTCACATGTTTAAGTGTAAAAGAATACTTTAAATATTTTATTATTACCCTGTACAAATCCCTATAGTATAGGACAAAGGCCTCCCCTTTTTTTCTCTTACCAACTTTAAATATGTGACGTATCACCAAAATACAGTTTGGAACATGCACCTAAGCATTTTAATTTATTTTTTATTCTGGTGACATTTTCGTATCTACATCCTAGATTATAGAGCATTTTAAAACACGTTTCCCATAACAACGTGTTTTAAATGTCATTTTTGTGCAGCCGGACGCGAAGTGGTCATTTCGCGTACGCAATACAGGACGCGAAATCCGATTTCGCGGCCTTACCCTTAGTAACGGCCGCGAAATATTTTAACGGCCGTTACCCTTAGTAACGGCCGCGAAATACAATTTCGCGAATTTCGCGGCCGTTACTAAGGGTAACAGCCGTTAAACTAAACGTCACTTATTTGACACATGAGAGTTGACATATGAAAATGTCAGTTTTATTATGTATTTTTTACGGCTGCACAAAAAATGTTGTGTATACTTCGGCCGCGAAATTCTTTAGCGCCCTCGAGATTGTCTTGCCTCGGCCGCAAGCGGCCTCGGCGACAATTTTTCTCTCGGTACGCTAAAATGGAATTTCGCGGCCTTAGCATACAAATAACTATTAAAACACGAAGGAAATAATCTCGCTTGTACTTTTAAATAAATATCAATTCAAACATGCCCATTAATAAAATTATTTATTATTGGTTTTTAAACAAAACAGTCTTTAAGATTATGTAAGTAGTAGACTCAAAACGTTAGTTCTAATTTTAAGAAATTATGCAATTAATTAAATTATGATGAAAAATATTTTTATGGCAAAAAAATAAGACGACGCCTTTGGAATGATCTCGGGATAACCTCTAATAATTAAAGTATAGTTTTAATTACGCATGAAGCGTTATATTTTTCGAACGCTGGCCTTGCTGCTTACAAACTTAGCACCGTCTAACCATTTTTAATACACAAATTAACACAAAAACTACTTTACAGAAAATAAAACCAAGTCGTACTGACAGCACGGATGTAAACAAAGGATGCTTGGCTCGGGTTTCATTGGCGTGCATTTACTGGTGTTATAAGACTTTGCTTTTTTGTAAACTCATTAACTCAACACTGATTTTTACCCTAGAAAAACTATAAACACATTCATTTAGGTTTAATACATTATATTTGTTGGAATTTATGGTGCGGCTGTACACAAAAATGAATCCACCACATGTTACACGTTACACCGGTTAATTTATGGTTTTGTTTGGTCCTTAGCTGACCCTTAAGTGTTTCGTTTATACAAAACATATGTGTTAGTTTTCAGTCTTGTGACCACTTTTGTTTTGTATGATAAAGACGCAGCTTCCGACAAATGAGTTTTTAAGAATAAAAATTGGCGAAGAATCTTCGCTGGACCTTCCATACTTACACAATTGAAAAATGCATAACAAATATATCACAAGCGTGAGGATAAGCAAGGGTCTCTGTCACCCATGAACGATTTCAGAGTTCCACATCAAAACTATTAAAACGTAGCATTAAATTATGTTTGTATTTTAAAGACAAAAAAAAAATAAAACAGTCTGTGCTAGAGGGCTTACTTTATTTTAGGTATTTATGCCTAAAGTCAAGTAAATATCAAAAATAAATAAAAGTTCCAGGCCGACAAAATTTATGCTTTATTTTTAAGTAATTTTTATAATTTTCCCAAACAAAAAATCTCACAATTAAAAAATCTGCCGGCCTGTATGGCTTGGACACTACTTCTAGGCGCTCATATTTGTGTGTTACGTAAAATAAGAGCATTCGGGAATTCCTTTTAGAATTTGAAAAATTATAAAGAAATGTTAAAACAATCACTTAAACAATTTGCAAATTAAACAGGAGCTGGTCAATTGGGCGCGTAAACTGATTACAAAAACGTGCACTGCCCAGTTATTTACACCTGAAAATTGTGCTATACGCCCCAAAATTATTCAAAATTTGCTTAGTATTAAAATTAAAAACTTTAATGCATTGATTATAGAAATAATAGATTTTATAAAAAAAAACCTTGCCGAAACCCGGGATTGAACCGCGGACCTTTAGATCTTCAGTCTAACGCTCTCCCAACTAAGCTATTCCGGGTGCGTGAAAGAGAGTTCCCAAAGCTGTCTCTTTAACCCATCCTTTCCAAAAATTTCAAAAATTCGCCGCGGGCGCAATTTTTGACATAGAAACTTCGGGAAAAAATTATTCGATTTCTTTTCAAATTCTCTATTGATCCAGAACATTTTTAAAAAAAATCGTGTGTGTCGTTTCCGAGAAAAGTTTTTTTGAAAATTTGAAAATTTCCCAAACTGTCCGGACTTTTTATTTTTGAAATATTGAATTTTTTTCAGCTAGTTCTAATCAGCCGAGCTAGAAGTACAATTTGACGTTAGATTCATAAAAATATGTTGATGCGTTTTTGGGAAAATCGGCCTTAAAGTTGCGCTTTTCAAAAAATCGCCCAGGGCACAATTTATGACATAGAAACTTCGGGAAAAAATTATTCGATTTCTTTTCCAATTCTGTATTGATTTCCTAAGTAAAATTTTGAAATTTTTTTCAAGGAAAAATCTGCGCCCAAAAAAAACATGGCTAACTTCCGTTTCCGGTTCCGGATTTTTTTGAAAAGCTTATTTTACAGATGTACTGTAATTATAGGCCCGCATACCAAATTTGATGAAAATCGGCCCAGTAGTTTTCGAGATATGACGATAATGCACGCACGCACGCACCCACCCACCCACCCACCCACAGGCATTTTTCAAAAAACACATATTTAGGATGCCTGGACCCTAAAACGTGTTTTTTTTCGAATTTTTACGATTTTGAATTTTTGCACGATTCCAATACTTTCCTATACATGCGTTGCAAGTATGGAAAGTAAAAAGTATTATCATATTACAGTGTTTATATTTATTACTGACCTACTGCTTATTTCTAATAATAATAATTTAATAATAATATGCTCACTTGTAAAGTAAATTTAACCAGGTAACAATGCCTTTAAATGAAAAATTGAAAAATATGTTTTGTGTAAATAAAATTAACCGGCGCCTATGAGATATAAACACTCGATACGGCCTGTCAAACGTAAACAAATAAACACAAGGCTATGCCTACAAGTTATAAAAGTAAACCAAGGCCAGTTCTTGCACGAAAATATTGGGTGTATTAATAGACGAAAACCTTAAATTTACAGAGCACCTGAATACAAAACTTACAGCTGCTAGAATTAAATTACGGCATTTGTATAAATTCAGGCATGATTTAACCCCCGACATTAAGTTGCGTCTAATAAATACCTTAATTTTGCCGATTCTAGACTATTGTTCGTGTGTTTATATACCCAATTTAACACAGACGGATAAAAATAGAATCACAATTTTGCAAAACTCGTGCTTACGCTTTGTGTACGGTGTACGGAAGTATGATCATATTTCAGCATATCGAATACGTGCCAAAATGACTACTGTGGATGCTCGATTAAAAGCTACTTATCTCTGTCTGGTTCATAAAGTAAAACTGACTGGTACTCCACACTACTTGCTCGATAAATTGGTTTGCAAACATTATAATTATGCTATGCGAATTAAGGACTTGTTTATAGTGCCAACATACAGGAAAACAAAGTTCAAGGCATCATTTTCTTATCTTGCACCTATACTATATAATAGCATACCCGAAAGTCTAAACTCTCTAACATATAGTTCTTTTAAGTATCATATTAAAAAGTTGTATAATTCCTATGTATAATTTATAAATTTTTTTGCTGTATTTCACCTTAAATTGCAACGACGGTTTTTTCATGTTTATTTCTGTTTTGTCTATGTCTGTGTCTCATTATCTGGTTTCATTTTGATGTTGTTGGCTTCAACAAATAAATAATTTTGTTCAAATTTATGTACGGGTTAGGTGGAAGAACAGCCTTTGGCTGAACCTTGCCTTTGACTTGGAGTCAATAAAATTTATTATTATTATTATTATTATTATTATTATATTGTTGGATACCCGTTGGTCCAACTTGGGTTTTTATGAGTTTCCTCCACCAGGGCAGCTTTTATTGAAAACAGGAGGCTCCGTACTCCTATTACAACGAGTACTTCACGTGAATATCCTTCACAAAGACAGGTTGTTGTTGGTTGACAATGGTGATTGTTTAGATCACTAGTCAGTGTTCGTACTAGAAGGCACTTGGTGATTGTTCAGATCACTTAATCCTTTGATCGCACTTTGAATTATAATCAAAACACTCCGTAACCGTAAATAAAACAAAAGGATTATGTACTAATCTTATTTATTGTTTAATTACTTAAATGTTACAGACAAGGGTGTCTACCCTAAGACGTTCGGATTATAACTACTACAGAGACTGAAAATGGAGCTGCTTATATAGGCCAAGAAGATCATAAATTGTCCTATCTCTTAATGTGTCAACTTTTATGTTAGATATCAATAATTAGTGTCGGTTTTACCTAATTTACGATGTTATAATGATATGGTTGGATGATGCAACAATATTATTTGTCTGAGGTTTTACTATTCAAAATTCAAACGACGTGATTTGGATTTTTAACCCTTTTTTTTTTCTGGAGACCTGAACACAGTTGACTCTTAACTGATATTTTTTTTATAAATTAAAACATCCATCTGCCACCTGATGAACTAAGGAATTACCTGGTATTCAAATTCCCCATTAGCTCTCCACAAAAAAGTATGACGTATTAGCTTTGGACAACTCTTTTGATATAACTGAAGTTGCAAATTTAAAACCCATTAAAAGCTAATCCTGCTCACGCAAAAAACTAGTTTGCCTTTTTTAAATTAATTCGCCTAATGAGGACCGATTTTTAACAGTTTTTCTCTTTTTGTTACAGACACCAGAGAACCTTTCGTCAGACAGGCGGCCAGTTTAGTGCTAGAACCAAATGTGGCGTTTTGTCATCATGTCATTTCATTCCAAAAATTGGGGAAAGATGACAAGAATGGGAATATAATAGTTTGAATAACAACGCGAAAAAAAATTAACGATCCTGTTTCGCCTCATTTAGATTATAGAAGAGTCCGACTGAAATCGCTAATTTATATAAACCGTGATGTAAAGGAAGAGTGAATGAGTATTTGAGTGAGATTATATCAGAAATGCGTGAGTTGGCACTTAGTGAAGTAAGCTGTTTTAAGTTGCAATCGTAGATTTTACTTTATTGTTTTTTACTTTTTATCACGTGGGTTCAGTTTCTGATTTTTTTGAGTATTGTACATTTATAAGCGAAATTTCTATTAAAAATTCCAAGTTGCCCAAGATCACAGATTTTTGTAATTTGTTTGTGACTTTTTATTCTGTGATTTTTTAGTATGTATTTTTTAAAGTGCATTGTGCGCTGAATTTATTTCGTTACATTAATGTAAGATCTCCACGATGTTCGATTCTGCCGCAAGATGTACAAATTAATCCTGTAGTACATAAAGGCCCAATGGGTCATTCAAAGTCATGATTATTATACTGTGTAGGTGTATATTAATTATGATTTTAACATACCGTACATTTTGTTTTTAAGGATACCTTTGTATATAGTTACCTATAGATCAAACTAAATTTGTTAAATTTTATTATAAAATAAAATGATTTCAAATAAAAAATATGACTTCTACATTTTCTTGTTTTTCTTCTTAAAATATTTCCCTTTTTATTCCCGAAAATATGAGCAATTCCAAATTTCCTACAATGAACGAAGGCGAGGTAAGTAACTTGGATGGTAAATAATTACAGGGTGATACCTATTTGCAAACAGCATTACACTCGAAATTACTTATTCAAAAAACAAGACGCGAACTACCTTTGAAAATCTGTATTTAAAGCTAGCCTTGAATGAAAAAAACATGTTTTAAAAATTGAAGAATTAATTAGTTTGAGAAATTCTGAAACCATCCTGAAAATACTATTACGCTTCTATTTGTATTTGATTTCCGAAACTTTGATATAAAAAGCATTGAAACACCACAGCTTTTTATTTAGTTTTCTGCTGTAAATAGATCGGGAACACCTAATTTTTTAAAAATACAAAACCAACATCCCCCAAAACAGTTTAGTAGACGAAAATTGATCTTTTTGTGTAGTAAGGGTCAATTTTACAAGTTTGAACTTTTTTTTGTTTTAAAAACAACGTTTCATTCAAAGAGATGAATTTTAAAGTAACGCATTTTTGAAATACGACACGGCAATCAGGAATTTGTTAATATCTGTAGCTATAAAAAAATTTCGCGATATACAGTGTGTCCCCGGATTGAGTTCACTATAGGTATAATCGACAAAAAATTTGATAATTTCATTTTCATGTTTTGGGATTCCGCCCTGCTTGGTCTGAAAAGAATTTTAAGCAGATTTTTAGTTTTTAAAAATTAAGACGACCATGAAAAATTTGAAAAAACTATTTTCTATTCAGGTAAAGTGCCTTTTCGGTCAACAATACGGCAAAGTACTACTGAGAAAAGTTGTTCAGAATATGAAATTATGGCTCTGTGCAAAATTTCAAAAAGATCGGCTCACTTTCATTAAATCCGCTTTTTTTAGAGTAGCGACCAAATATGAAATACCGTTTTTGTTTTTTGCTATAAATAAACTGCTGGACAAAATTATCGCATCACAAAAAAAAGTTCTTAAAGGTCTCTGATCTTTTCAGAACAGATGCATTTATTTCGATTTGTTATTGAAAAGTGTAGTTGGCCCCTTCTAGCAACCAAACAACACCAAACCGAAACAATGCACTGAGTGCAGGGAAAAATCTAAATAATGTCAAATTGCCCCCATGTATCAGTCTGATTTTATATCGTGCAGAAACGAAATTTAACGCTGGTATTCCATTTTTTTTTTTTCAAAATTGGGGAAAACATAATTAACATGAACGAATAACGCTATGTTTCGGAAGTTAATGCAAGCAGAGCCATCGTATACGAGTTAGGGTTAAGCCAGCGAAATATTGCAGATCGCCTCGGTGTGAACCAATCTACTGTCTCCAGAGTATTGAAACGATTCAGAGAGACTGGAAATAACAAAAGAAGAAGAGGGCAAGGACGTCAAAGATGTACCCAAGAAAGGGACGACCGTTTCATCCGCTTGGCTGTGTCTAGAGATCGTTTTCAAACCAGCAATCAGCTTAGGGATGAGGTGCAAAGGGCACGGAATGCAGCAGTATCGTCACGAACTATCAGAAGAAGGCTAAAGGAAGGTAACATGGCTGCCAGACGACCTGCCACAGGACCTCTTCTCACCAGGACTCATAAAGCTGCCAAATTAAGATTTGCCAGATAACATGCCCACTGAACAATGGAAGAATGAGGCATATTCTTTTTACAGATGAGTCCCGTGTCGCTCTATATTCTCCAGATGGCCGCCAAAGAGTATGCAGTCGCAGAGGAGAACATTATTTTGAATGCAACATGGTTCCACCAGTTGCCTTTGGAGGAGGCTCCATAATGGTGTGGGGAGGCATATCATTAATGGCACGTACCGAGCTGCACATCATTGCCAGGGGAACATTGAATGCTGAAAGGTATGTGGAGGACATTTTAGAACAATACGTGGTACCCTTCGCGCCCTTTGTTGGGGAAGAGCTTCTCCTTTTACAAGATAATGCCAGGCCTCACGTTGCTGGCGTCGTAGAAGAGTACCTTGCAGAAGTTGCCATTAATGTTTTGGCTATGCCAGCTAGAAGTCCTGATATTAATGCTATCGAACATGTATGGGATATGCTAAAAAGACGTCTCCAAGCTCGTGTGCATCGTCCCACAACTTTAAGAAGCTGGAAATGGCTCCCCAAGAAGAATGGGAAAGCATTCCTCAGGAATATATCGTCCGTGTGATTCGGTCAATGCCTAGAAGGCCCAATGAAATAGTGAGAGCAAGAGGAGGCGTGACACGCTATTAAAATCATGTTTGTACAGTTTTCTTTGTGTTTTTTATTTCAAGTTTGTTGTTTATTTATTGTTCAGATTTTACGATAGTTGTAAAGATTTCCCGTTTTTCTTCAAATACGCAATAAATTTCCACTAATCCTTTATAATAGTCCTTATTACTATTGCGAAGCCCTAACACTTATAATATCTATGAAAAATTTTGTTTTCAGAACATTTTTTTTGTGATGCGATAATTTTGTCCAGCAGTTTATTTTATTTTAAGGGGAAAAAATATAAATTTTGCATAATATATATCCAAAAAGCTCTAATAAACAATAGATATCAATATCAAGTACAAAACAGTTTAAAGAAAGAAAATATTTGGTAATAATATAAAAAGGAGCATTTTTGTGTTTCACCAAAATTGTTTCAAAAATTTATATTTTATCATCATCATCATCATTATCAATTGACATGGAGCAGATCCTCGTGGACCAATCCTGGATTACGCAAGGCCCACCCCATGCCAACAGGGAACATTGTATGACGTTAACATGCCTGTGACGCTAGCCGCTAGACACCGCTTCTACAGTGCAAGGTAGTTAGTAGATCACATATTCAATGGGAGTCGAATATATGACCGAGATGGTTAATTAGGTTTTTTTTCATTTTATACTAACATTATTTCTAGTGTTACCGCTAGTTTTCTAGGTCTATCGTATGAAACGCCTTAGCGCAGACATGCCTGCCCTGTTATATGCTACTTAACTCTAGCTAAGTCTAACCGTTATTTTTACAGGTACGTATTCCGTGCGTACTTCATGGTGCCATGATGCTTGTACATATGTGATAGAATTTGGTCTGCTTCCCTCTTTCCCTAGAAACTAATCCAATTGTGCTTGATGTTCTCCCTTTTCCCAAGTTTTTCTAACGGAGTTCGACTTACTCCAGGTGTTTTGAATATGAAGTCGGAAGAGGTGTGCAAAGTCTTTCAATCCGATACCGTTTGCGATGTATTTCCTGTGCCTCAGTTTTGGTCCTATTAATTTTTGCCTCTTCTTCGATACCTAGGTGTGCATTGAACTCCCCTACTATTATCGTTGACGTTCTTCTGATCGCATTCCTTGTTTCCTGGTATATTTCTGACATTGAGTTGTACATCCATTTGTCCGATGGTATGTGCACATTGTGCACCCCTATAAAACCTCTAATGTGGTTGTGCATTTCTACTGTCATTGAGCAGATATCCTCGGAGATTTCTTGATGAGCTGTAATCGTTACGCCTTTTCCAACTAGAGCCGCGGCGCTTCTTCTTGTTTGTTCTTTTTTTGCCGCTGAGGTATCATCTGTTGTTCGTGGTGTCTGCCTTCCCTGTGGTCATGTATGTTTCCTGCAATCGTGCTACGGTGATTTCCTTTTGGTTTAGTAGTCTGCCTATTTCTTCACGTTTTTCTTCGCGCTTCTCTTACATTCCACGAGGTTATCTTCATTTCTGTTGATATTAGCACTTCTATTTGCCTATAAGATGGTTGTGTTTGTAGGGACAAGCCGTACCGTTCTGGTTATATTCCTGTTAGTTGCTTTTCTATATCTGCGTTCCAGTTCCCGCTTTGCGTGTATATTCTTTCACTATTATTTTCTTCTACCGCTTGTACGCTGTCGTAGTGCTTTCTCGAGCCGTTTATTGAGGTCCTATATGCCATTCTTATTGTTGTCGCGTTTCTATTTTCCTTTGTAAGACCTCTGTCACTGCGAGAATGGATTCGTATCCACTCCAAAATCCTTCTGTTCCCCAATCTTTTATGTAGGCGTTGATTTGTATGGCTAGGCCGAAGGAGTGATCAGATGATCGTATTTGTAGGCCAGATCTTTGATATTTTCTTCCAGCTGCAGTTGCATTTCCCTTGGCTTTCCCTCACATACCTTGCGATTTTTCTTCGTAAGTCCAGAGCTTCCTTCTTGAGTGGACCCTACTTTTGGTTTGTGTACACATATGTACCATTCGCATGCCCCTATTGCCTATTAGTCTTTGTAATACTAATAGAATGTATAACAATAATTAATAAACACGAAGTCAGTTCCCACAAATGTATTTAATCTTAGATCTTAGCTACTCATTAACGTTTTCGTACCAACTCCGGTACATCATCAGATGATACAAAATACTGCTAAAAAACAATGAAAAACATAATAATTTCAACTTTAACTTTAACTTTAACATTCACTTACGGCTTAACTAAAGACATGACTTAAAAAATAAACAAATTGAACAGAAGCTTGATATATAAAGGATACCCCACAAACCGAAGAGTAAGTAATACTAGGTGTTATTATTTGATTTCTATTTCCTATTTACCTAAGTACTACCCTGTAAACATATTTCAAATATTCTAACCCTACTACATACATATTTACTTCTATTCGCAATTTATTAATTTTAACTTTAACCACGTATACTTTCAATATAATATTAATTAATTATATGTTGTTTTTCCTTCGTATTGTCGGCAGCCTACTGTGTAAATAGATTTATTGCTTTTGGAACTGAACACTGGTCACATCTGGTTTACATTTTACCAAAGGGACAGCTTTAGGTCGTCTAACCTTGAAGTTTTGTCGCGGTCAAACCGAAACTGGACCCTAATGAACCGTAATGGCGATGGCATGATGCCACCCGTTTGCATTTTTTGCATAATATCTATCTTATTTGTGTTCTAATTATTACATATACCTACTGACTTAAATGTAAATAGAAGATGTGCAATCAGTATCATCCGACTCTAGTTCAATCTACACTTATATAAATAACCTAGGTAATGCCTAAACTACGACTTATCTTTGCGACAGGTGTTTTGATTTCACATATGCTCCTGCATTATATTTCAGGTGAACAAGATCCATATTCAGTTCCTCTTCCGCGTGAATGTGGTTAGGTCTCTTCCCGTTTGTTTCTACTTTTCTCGCGGGTATTCTTCACTCTTGCAGCAAGCAGCACGCCTCCATGTAGTTCATTTATTCACTTATTCCACTAGGTTTATTATGATTCGCGCCAATCTATTATTACTTTGATGCTTAAGTAGGAGCATTATATCACTTTGTAATTATAACTTTTAGCAAATCGCGTTTTCTGAGAAAACTCTTTGAAATTAACGGGAACAGTAAGAGCCGCTCGAAACACGTGTTCCCTTGTCCGCGTCACGCACAAATTTATATTTTATGTAAATTATAAAAAACACAAATTAATGTTCAAAACACAAACCAAAGATAAAATATTGTCTAACAAAAACACAGTTGCAAAAATAAATTCACTTTTACGTAGCTAACTCTTTTATTTACAAAAATCGCACACAAAATTTTCAGTCAAAGCACCTGAACAATCTTCATGCGCCCAGCCCATGCACAAAATGCAATGAATCCAAACTTGACCATTATTATTATTATTTGGATTCAGGATATATTCCATATTAGGAACTACCCTCATTTTGATACAAAACTAGTTTATTTAAACAAAGGCTGATAACTTCATCAAAATGCACAAGTCATTATTTAGAGTAGGTTATGAGATCTGCCAACAAAAGGCATTGTTTGCAAAATTAAGTTTTGCAAAAGAAAAAGTATACTCATAAAACGTATGAACGCATTTTTTTTCACTAAAATTATTTATAAAAACAGCCAAAACATCAGCTTAAATTAAAGCTAGCAGCAAAGCTAACATAATTAATAGCGGAGGTGAAAATTGACAAAAACAACATTTCGCAGTAAAAATAAAATTTACTGCCATATCTACCAGTCCTCCTTTTTTTCTGTTTATGAAGGAACGCAACAGGTTATTTCGCTAATTAAATGTTTTCTTAGGGATGTAGGTGATTATAAACTCAAATCGACTTCCCGGATAATTATGCAATAATTATCAATTTTAATTAAGAGTTTCTGGTTTTGTGGCATTTCGATTGGAATTTTTTTTGCTGAAGGTACCCAACACATCGCTTCTTAACATTCCCGAGGGTTATTCTACTAGATGCAACGTGGGATTCCATAGGGGATAGGGGGATTCCCTACCCCCTGTAAGTAATCGAGCCTATACTGCTAAATGTAGTAATGTGTGCATGTTTTGCTTTCATGTATCGCTGCTATCTGTGTTATACGTATGATTGCCTGGATGATGTGAGCATTTATGTGTGTATCAAGCTTTGGGTGTTTACGAGAGTTGGTCGAGGCTACGCATTAATCTAACCTTGGTGGAATTAACCTTATTCTTGGTAAGTTGATCGAATGTGCTTTAGTAAATATGAATATGCCATCATAAAAGTAAATAGAGTAAGATGGAAACCGCAGCTCCTTCGTATTCACCATCCTACATTAATTTAAAACATGGTTAAAGAAAATACATTTTTTGCAACTTGAAACTTTTTGGAGATTTTTTACATAATTTCGTAAAACCTTTACAAGTTTACAGGACTTTTTTTGAAAGTAAGTTTACAGGATTTTATAATTTATAGGAATATTAATAATAATTATTTTCTAGTTTAGTTGGCATTAATTTAGTTTCAAAATTGTTTCAGTTTGTTTTGATTCATTGTAAGATAATGTAAGAAATTTTTGTTGTTAGAATGGTCAAGAATTAAAATTAAACATACCAAATTATTTTTTCCATCAAGTGGTTGCTTAAACATGTACTTTAAAATAAGTACAAATGAAGTACCTATTTGTAGTCAGAGTACAAAATTAGCGAGAGAGCATTTCTTGGATTACAATTTTGAAAATTTAAACATCTAGTAAAGTACCCGATTTACTTAAAAAGAAGTTGTCGAAGACAATGTGTTGTTGGAAACTTGATACTTTTTGGAAATTGTTCACATAATTTCATAGTAAAATTATATTGGAAGTAAGTATTGCTGCGATCCAGTTTCTTTTCGTTACTTGGAAATAATTGCAGAAATTGTTCTTTTTAGAGCCGTCCATTTGTTGATCACAAAGGTAAAATAAATAAAATAAATTGCAAAGCAATTATAGAATTGCAGATTTAAATTATTTTCTGAAAAAAGTTTAATTTCAGTGGTCAAAGTGACAGTTCTTAACACATCTTTTTGTATTCCTTAAGACTTGTCTAAAGACATAAATTTCAAAATTAATTTTTGGGAAAATTTTGAGACTAAAACGATTCGTAAGGGTTGAAAGGCGGTAAATTTTTGATTCTTCGAAATTACCTAAAATGTATGCTTCTAAAGTAATGTATTATACAGGGTGTCTGCTAACATGTGTCTCAAAATTTGGAGTCTAGTTCTACCCTTCAAAACAAGTAAGAAACGCTTCATAAACTATATCCGCAAACCAACGCCGCCCGAGATATAGCATTTTTTTTAAAGATAAGTTCAATTATTACAATTCACTTAAATCTAGTATGTGCTTTGTCAGTCATATGTGTCGCATTATATTAGGTTTGCTCTTGTTCAAATGGCCGAAGATTACACGTATGCGGAGATGCATTTGCCCGCTCTCCTGATGCCAACCCCTTGGATTTCTTTTTATGGGGATATCTAAAACAATTGGTATATGCCTCTCCTGTAAATAATGTTCAAGAATTGCGAGAAAGAGTTCAAAATGCTTGCCAAACAATACGAAACAATGCAGATAGGTATCTTTGAACCGGTAAGACAATCAATAATGCGTCGTGCTTATGCTTGCATAGCAGCCAATGGAGAACACTTCGAACATCCTTTGTATCCAATTATGAAATCTTTAGAAGAGATCGTAGTGACGCCGAATCCAGTAAAATTGACGGGGGTGGTGTTTTAATTGCAGTCAATAAAAATATCAACTGTTCGGTGAAAAGTGAGTGGTGCAGCAGATCAGAAGACCTTTGGGTAACGGTTACCCCTAAATCTACAAGTGACTCTATTTTACACATTTGCTGTGTCTATATTCCTCCAGGAGTTGATCACACAATCAGTCTTCAACGTTTTATAGATGAATTATCAATTATTTCAGCTTCATGAAAAGCTAACGAAATTGTACTAATCTGTGGCGACATTAACTTAAGAAACATAAATTGGGTTAGGGATCCTAATTCGCACATTTTGCAACCTCTTATCACCTATGACAACATTTGCAATATTTTTCTTGATTGCTTATCTGAAACTGGAATTATGCAGTTTAACCATATAAGAAATGTAAATTCAAGAATATTAGATCTCATATTATCAACTAATGAAGATATAGAGGTTGTGGAATGTAGCAGCCCTTTAAGTATAGTTGATCAGCATCACCCACCACTTGAAATATATTTCAGATTCCACCATTCTGAATCATTACAACAAAATCCACAAACTTTTTATAACTTTAGTAAAGCTAATTATATTCTTATTAATAGTAAATTAATGTCCTGGTGGAATGGTGGAATTTGAATCGTTAAGTGTGGATGATTCAGTAAATAAATCTCATGTGACTGCAGCACTCACTAGCGTTCGTGCTGCAAACTTCACATTCGTGTGGCAAACGCAAGCTTTCAACACTTGTATTACAAATAACTATTACGATATACTTAATTCCGTAATAGTAGAATATGTACCAACATACACTAAATCCAAAAATGGTTTCCCTGTTTGGTTCTCGCGCGACTTGATCAAGCTGATGAAAGAAAAAAATAAAGCTCATCGTAAATACAAAAAATATCGATCCCCTCTGGATTACAACAATTTCAGCTTCCTTAGGAACCGCGTCAAGATTGTAATTCGAGAATGTTTTAAAACCTATATCGATAAAATAGAAAATAATATACATCATTGCTCTAAAAATTTTTGGTCGTACATAAAAGAAAGAAAATTTTCAAACGGAATTCCGTCTAGTATGCAATTAAATGATGACATCGCTAATGACGGCTTGGAGATCTGTAATTTATTTTCTAATTATTTTAGCTCGGTGTATACGTATACTCCGGACTCTGGCGTACGTAAAACAAACGATGATAAAGTGTGTTTCAATAACATCTCACTTGGAACGTGTACTTTCTATAAAGAAGAAGTTAAGTTATTACTTGAAAAGTTGGATGTAAAGAAAGGCGCGGGATCCGATAATATTCCGAGCATATTTGTTAAAAATTGTGCAATTTCTTTATCAGAACCTCTAACCATTATTTACAATAAATCCATGTCCGAAGGTTGTTGCCCTTCAGTATGGAAAAAAGCTCTCATAACACCTATACATAAATCGGGTAACAAAAATTTAGTAAAAAATTATAGACCCATCTCTAAACTTTCTATATTTAGTAAAATTTTAGAAAAGCTCACCTATAACGTTATATTTAATACTTACAAAACAATCATTATACCACAACAGCATGGATTTTATTCTAAGAGATCGGTAGAATCAAACTTGTTATTGTCAGTGGCGTGTCGTGGGGTTTGAGTTTGGAGGGGCGCACCAGAAGTCAAACACCAAATAACCTACCAAAAGTTACGGGAAAATTTGTCTCTTTATTTTCCGAACCAATTTACATAAATACAAATCTGAAAATTGGCACATTTAAGTAAATATTATAACCGCAAATAAATGTATTCGGTACTTCTAGTGATTAGTTACTATTATCATTCTAGGTAGTTTTACTCGGCCTTTCACGAGTTCTAATAATTGCTTTCAAAATAATTAGGTATCGATTACTTCATTCTCAGTCATAACAAATGTTAGACTGCATGACGGTTATTGCGTAATTTATGAAGTATACACCTACTAACTGCGTAAATAAATTTGATGGTAATTTGAAGCTATCGAAGCTGAAACCCAAACAATATTTAGATTTGAATATATCCTTCTTTACCCACTTTTTTAGATATTTTAAATCGACTGTAAATAAAATTGTAAATATTTTTAGTTATCTAAGCAATCGTACATATTTTAGTTTGTTTTTTTTTTAAATACCTATATTTTCATAATATGATATTTTTCTTTAAATGTTCTTGAACACCGAATATTGTAATGATATACAAATTGAAACAAACAATTTCATGTAACTGAAAGAAAACCATCTTTTTGTTACAAATTTAAAGTTCTAAAAGGCTCACTAGTTATTTTTTATTTCTTGCAGTAAAAAATATATCTACTAATTGCATTTATTATGAAATAATTCTGTAAAACGTTTCTTAATAAAATAACAGGATTTGAATAGCTACGAGTAGACGAGCACGAATCTTTGCGATGCTCCGATTAAATGAAAGAAGATTCATTGCTCCAACAATAAGTTACAGCAGGCCGCGCTAAAATCGCGGCCTGCTGTAACTTATACAATCGGCTATTATCGGCTAGTCTCCGGAGTCGTTCGGCGGCAATGTATAATGTTTGTTAAAGGCCGCAGATTTTCCGCGGCCGTTGGTTGAGGACGCGGATAATTAGAGATCTCAACGAGGACGGACAATTAGAGATGGGAGCGGATGTTTGGATAGAGTTGAATTTTTTTTTGAAATTTGAACTTAGTCATAGAATGTATGTAAAATAAATATTAATAATTTAGAAAAAAATTGTGTGTTCCTTAGCATTTCTTAGGAGGGGCGCGCGGCCGCGCGGCCTCATGGAGCAACCGCCACTGGTTATTGTACACCAATTTTATCAACGTATCCATGGACGAACGCTCTGAGGCTGAGGTACATGCTGTGTATACCGATTTCAGCAAGGCTTTTGATAAGATAAACCATTCATTATTAATTAATAAGCTGTGTGGAATCGGTATACATGGCGACCTTCTAAAAGGGATCACATCCTACTTAACAAACAGAAGTCAGTGTGTGGTATTCGAGTTATCATATTAACGTGTGCATCAAACAAAAGCCTATTGTCTAACATAACACCTAGATCTTTTACAACAGAAGTTTCATTTAAATATGTATTGTTGATACGATATACAGCGTGTCCCAGGATAGATGTTACAATAGGTGTGATGGGCAAAAAAATTTTTGAATTTTATTTTAAGAATGTGGAATTAAGCCCTGCTTGGTTTGAAGAGAATTTTAAGAATATTTTCAGTTTTTGAAAAACAAGTCGGCCTTGACATTGAAGCGAAAACTATTTTCTTTTCAGGTAAAGTACCCTTTTTATTCCTGATACGGCAAAATTTTACTAAGAAAAGTTGTTCATAATAAGAAATTATGGCCCTATGCAAAATTTCAGGAAGATCTACCTACTTTGATTAAACCGTCACATTTTAGATAAAACAAAATAAATTGTATTTATTCAAAATTTTCTTTGTAGAACATTGAACGAAACAAATAGCATTTACAAGAAATTTAACTTACGAAACATAATAATAACACTGATCTACAATAAATTATTTATTCCACATAACTGCCAGGAGGCCATGAAAAGACTATCGTTGACTAATCTTCCTGAAATTTTGCATAGGGCCATAATTTCTTATTATGAACAACTTTTCTTAGTAAAATTTTGCCGTATCATGAACAAAAAGGGTAGCCTGAAAAGAAAATAGTTTTCGCTTCAATGCCAAGGCCGACTTGTTTTTCCAAAACTGAAAATATTCTTAAAATTCTCTTCAAATCAAGCAGGGCTTAATTCCACAATCTTAAAATAAAATTCAAAAATTTTTTGTCCATCACACCCATTGTACATATATAATTAACTTTAACGCGGTTTCTAGTAAATTTGATATGGTATGTGCACTTTTCTGTATTTAGTGTCAAGCGGTTGTTAAAACAATATGTTGCAAAGTTGTTAATGTCCGATTGCAATTTATCACAATCATTTTTACTGTTAATCGTTGAGTATATTTTTAAATCGTCCGCGTACAAAATAAAATTAGAATGTTTAAAGCAGCTTGAGATGTCATTTATAAAAAGAATAAAAAACAAAGGACCCAAATGTGACCCTTGTGGCACACCTGAAGTTATATTCGCTGCCTTAGATGTAAGCCATTAACAACCACAGGGGGGAGGGAATCCCACGTTGCATCTAGTAGAATAACCCTCGGGAATGTTAAGAAGCAATGTGTTGGGTACCTTCAATTATCTATAATAATGACGATGTATCAGATGATAGGAATAAAACAGTGACAAAGTCGACCGTAAGAAAGAAAAAAAAGAATCTAGTATCTCTCGCCGACAGCATAGAGGATAGCCAGTTCTCGTCCAATTTAAAAATCCAGACTACAAACACTCTTCTAAAATTTCAAGAAATAAGTTTTAACAGACTTCAGAAAATTGTTTATACATTGAAAAACAAAAGTACTGCAGATAGATGCCTTAGTGTAAAACTATTAAAAGATCTATTTTGTGTAGTTGGATATCCCCTGCTTGACTTAATAAATTTAGTGCTTACTAAGGGCTGCTTTCCACTTGATCACAAGGTTAGTACAATCTTACCAATTGCTAAAGTAATATCACCAACTCGTCCTGAAGACTGTAGGCCAATCAATTTATTGCCGGTTATTGACAAGCTTATAGAAACTGTGATGAGGAATCAACTGCAAGCTTATTTCGAAAACAACAATATGCTATACACGGGACAATCTGGTTTTAGAGAGGGACATTCCTGTGAGACAGCCGTTCAGTTTGTGTGTTCCCAGTGGAGAAAAGAAATAAATAATAGTGATAGTGTTGTGTTAAGTGTGTTTGTTGACTTAAAAAGGGCATTTGAGACCATAAACCGCGAAAGGCTTCTAAATAAATTAAAACTATATGGTGTACAATCTACAGCATTAGATCTAATTGAAGATTATTTAAATGATAGATATCATATGACTAAAGTAGAGGGTGCTCTATCTAGTAAAATAATAAGTTTATATGGGGTACCACAAGGCAGCGTTTTGGGTCCGCTCTTATTTGTTATTTATATAAATGATTTGCAAAATCATCTAAAAGAATCATTTGTAAGTTTATTTGCTGACGATACCGTGATAACCGTAGCCGGGAATAATTATGTTGAAATAGCTAATACTTTAAATAAAGAGCTGCAAATTTTATATGTGTGGCTGTGTGTTAACAAATTAAAATTGAATACAACGAAAACAAAGTACATGGTACTGGGTACTAAAGCAAACTGTTCTAAATATATCACACGTGATTTTGCAATTCATATGAACAACGAACAAATTGAACGAGTCAATGTTATTAAATATCTAGGAGTCACTATTGACCCCCAATTAAAATTTACTGATTTTGTAAACTATATATGTAAAAAGTTAGGGAAAAAGGTTGGATTCTTCACTAGAATATCACAAAATTTATCTTATTGGTCCAGATTGTTAATTTACAATACTATGATAAAGCCACATTTTGACTATTGTAACTCCCTATTGCTTTCATGTCCAAAACAACAAATACATAGACTACAAGTAGTGCAAAATAAGTGCATGAGGATAATCTTAGGTTGTAATAAATATGTGTCAATAGAATCAATGTTGATAACCCTAGGCTGGTTAACGGTGGATGAAGGCATTAAAAGGGCGAATATGATTCTTGTATATAAGATGGTCCAGGGAAAAGTTCCAAAATATCTCTGTGAACTTTTAATTACCCGATATCAAATTCACTCCCGATTCCTAAGATCAAAAGACAGTTTAAATACAGATTTTACAGGTAAATCATTTTTGATGGGATCTCTATTATATGAGGGTATTCGTCTTTTTAATGCTCTTCCATGTGAATTAAAACAGTCCACTTCTGTACATGCTTTTGCTAAGCAAGTGTCTCAGTACCTTATTCAACAAAGAATAATGTTATAATGTAAATAATTGTAGAATGTCTGTTTTCTAATAGCAAGTTGCTAAATAAAGTATTTATTTATTTATTTATTTATATGGGACTAACAATAAGGCTAGCATCGAGGGAGTTGAGAAGACAGTCTATATATATTTACTTCACGAGTTAAGCCTAATTATGATGAAGATAACATCAAAAAGAGGCGGTACAGCTATATTTATAAAAAATAATTTATCCGCAAAAAGTTCGAAATTCAATATGATATCTGATGAAAAACATTTTGAAATATGTGCTGTAGAACCTCGTGTAGAACTAAAATTAGGTGAAACTACTTACAGTATCTTCTGTGTTTATAGAGCGCCTAGTGGCGATGTTAGTATTTTAAAAGATAAATTGTCATATTCTTTAGAACAGGTATACGACACCAATAAGATAAGTTTTTAGTTTGCGGGGATTTCAACCTTGATTTTTCGCAGGAAACTAATCGGCCTGCTAGTGAAATTCTAACTATTTTAGGAACATATGGACTTGTATGTTGGAATTTATGGTGCACTGTACACAAAAATGAATCCACATGTTATACGATACGCGGGTTAATTTTATGGTTTTGTTTGGTCATAGCTGAACCAAAACATAGGAAAACGAACTGCTGGCAAACTAATCGTAAACTGTAAACTGTAAATTAAGGTCTTTAGTGTTTAGTTTATAAAAATATAATCATGTGTTAGTCTTAGTCTTGTGACCACTTTTGTATTAGGATAATTGGATAAAGACGGAGCTTCCGACAAATGAGTTTTTAAGAATAAAAAGTATTATCAAAGCATATTACAGCGTTTATATTTATTACTGCCCTACTGCTTATTTCTAATATTGTATCACACCTAAATCCCTAAATGATTATACGCGGGTCGCGGGTAACGGCGACTACCAGAACGCGAATTGACAATATTTTTAGTAATGTTGAATCTGATATTTTGATTTTGACTACCGCCGTGATTGATTTCTATTTCAGCCTTAGTTTGCGAATTACAAGGATTAGAAATAACGGATAGTGAACCAAAATTCTGTTATCGTAGAAGCTTTATAACGATAGCAACGTGGAAGCGTTATTAAATATGCTTGCCTTCGAAAATTGGACCGACGTTTACATGGCCTGTGGAGTATAATGTTTTCTTTAACATTTTTTATTACTACTTTGATGTAGCTTTTCCAGTTCAGCGGAAACGTGTCAAACCTGTTAATAATCACAAGGTGTGGATCATAGGCGGAGTTAGACTGCCAAACTTGGGAGTGCTAGAGTCCTCTACGAGCGAAGCAAGCTGCCTACCATGTAGCACCGCAAGCGAAAATTTTTGAAATTTTCAAGGTCAAGCGCTCTAATGAAAAGTTAGAAAATCGCAATACAAAAATATTTTCTCCAAAAAATAGGTTTCACCAAGGAAACTTTTTTAAAAAAACATTAAAGAAACCATTTGTCTCTAGAAATTTAGGTATAGGTATGACCGGTCTAGGACATTTAGGCGCGCATCTTTAACCGCGCACCATACGGCGCGAGCTATTAACCGCCGGCATTTTGGACGCAGGAATCTTTAGGCGCGGGGACGTTTAGACGCCGGCGTTTTTAGTCGCGGGGACGGTGAGACGCAAGGCATTAAAAAATATACGATGCGCTTTAATCTGTACGTTAGAATCGTACTTGAAACTAAATTGCTTTATAATAAAAGATTCTCTTCGTAATTACAAAAATTGATTTAAGGAGAATTTAACTACAAATATGTTATATACAACTTACATTGAGCATTAAGTGACAATAAAAAAATTAAGTATAAAAAAATTACGTAATTTATTATTCGAACTACGATAATTATTATTAAAATTTAAAATTAATACTTATAACTTGATTTTTGAGTTTTTATTACAAATAGATTAAACTTGTACTACAATATTTTTTAGTTTTGAAAGATAAAGATATTAGTTTACTCTTATCAATCTAAATTTTAGGAATTGTTTACACTCCAAAGGATACACAAACTTTTTACGAATAAAGTTGTTTGAAAATTAAAAACTGCTTTTTGAAAAACATTGTAACATTGCAAAATCGCAAGGCTGTAAAACAACAGTGAACAATATTAATAAATATGAGTGTTTATATGTATAAATTCTAGTTATTTAGTTGCTATTTTTTCCATTATTAACGTAGAAACTTTATAAAATAAGTAGGTAACTTTGTGAAGTTTTTCAATTGTTGTCTAATTACCGAAATTATATTATATAGTTTTATTTTTTAGAAAGTGCTTTAAACATATCCTTATAGAACGTGATAGAAAATCCTTTAAAATTTGTCGTTCCAAAAGAACATGGGAATAGCTGTATATTATAAATACCGACAAATTTTATTTGAAGTGTGATTAAAAAATGCTTTTTAATGTAGGGCGACTAACCCTTCATATATTTTTTAAACCGATTTATCACTGAATAATTTCCATTAGAATTTAAATTGAAAACAATAACAGTGGTGTATTATTTCCTTAAATATTTTATCATAGACACTCTACCAACTCACGCTCATAAGACTTCACTTAACGCCAGATAATAAATAGCAATATAAAAATTTCCAGCGCCTAAAGGCCCCACGCCTAAAGTGTAAGCGCCTAAACGTCCCTGCGGCCAAAGATGCCCGCGCCTAATATTGTGGCGCCTAAAAACTCGCGTCTAACAATGCGCGCCTAAAAATGCGCGCCTTACTGTCCCTTTCCGAGGTACGGTAAATTTACATTATTCTCTCTATAAAGTCATTAATTATAAATGTACATAGGTACCTTAAAAATAAAATATAAAGAGATATAACTCTGGTATCGAAAAAACATTTATTTATTTACGACATCATGAATTCAACTTTTAATATTTATTTAAAAATACAAAAGAAAAGAAATATTAATATTGCAATGGCATTTTCATGCTTGATGCTTTTCGAAAAACGTCTCTAGTCTAGGCCCATAGGCTGGCTGTCAGCTAAAATTATTATTTTCGCTGCGAGAATAGACATAAATAATAAAAAATAGAAATAAAAAAACTTAATTTGGGGGTGCTAATTTCAAAATTGGGGGTGCTAAGCACCCCCTAGTACCCCCCTAACTCCGCCTATGGTGTGGATAACACCCGAAATTAAAATATGGTTTCGAAATCTTAACGATCTTTGATCTTTATAAATTGTTTAAACAAACTAACAATATTAATATACTAAAAGCCTATAAATCTGGAAAAAAGTTGTTTAAAGCCTACATTGATAATTCTCGTAAATCTGCAAATCAACACCTAATTAATTCTTCTAGTAATAAAACAAGAACTATGTTTAATCTATTTGACAATACAAAAAAACAGTAAGAAACAGAACAAAAACATTGTAATTAGTCAACATAGTACTGAAATATCCAATCCAAATGATTTAGCTGAATTATTTAGCAACCACTTTCTACTAAAAATTATTCCTTCTATCGGTACTTGTAGTAAAAGTAAAAGGTCAGTTGGTCAGTTACACACTCGATTTTCTTTAAACCCAGCGATTCTAATGAAATTTTAAAAATTATTTCACAGTTGCAATCTAAATATTCGTCAGGTTTGGATGGGGTATCTGTGACAATTATTAAGAAAGTAGCCATATACAGCGTCACCGTTAAAGTCCGCATCATATGGGAAATTTTTTTATTATTTAGTTTACGCAAATTTAGATTTGATGAACAGTTTTTGCTTTAAAAATAATGCAAAATGACGTTGACGATTTTTTTTTATCGATCGGTTATACCTGTCAAATTCGACATATGTATTTTCAAAAAAATTGCAAAAAGTTAGATTATTTTTCAAAATTTCGAAAAATTTTAAATAAAAAAGTTGTTTCTTTTTCCGTTTTATACCAACCTACCAAATTTGAACAAATTTGGGCAACCTTGGTATTTTTCACGTTTTCTAACATAACAATTTTTTGGCTCATTCGAATTTATTAAAATCCGAAAAGACCGGTAAAGATGTAATGCACTAATCTGCCAAAGGTTTTTTTTTCTGTTTAAAAATTTTTCTAATTGGATTTTTTCAAAAAAATTCCAAATATGCTAACTGAGTTATGTCATACTTGATGCAAAGTTGCTCTAGTTTCAACATTTCACAACAAAATTCGCTTTATTCATTTTGATCACAGTACAAAAGGGCATTTCAGTTCAAAAATGTCGTAAACCAAAATTCTCAAATCCATTTGCCGATTAATAGACCTCCAATTAATTAAATTGATTTAGCAAGAACTGGAGGTCTATTAATTGGCAAATGGATTTGAGAATTTTGGTTTATGACATTTTTGAACTGATATGCCCTTTTTTACTGTGATAAAAATGAATAAAGCGAATTTTCCTGTGAAATGTTGAAACTAGAGCAACTTTGCATTAAGTATGACATAATTCTGTTAGCATATTTGGAATTTTTTTGAAAAATCCAATTAGAAACATTTTTAAACAGAAAAAAAACGTTTGGCAGATGAGTGCATTACATCTTTAAGGGTCTTTTCGGATTTTAATAAATTCGAATGAGCCAAAAAATTGTTATGTTAAGAATACGTGAAAAATATCAAGGTTGTCCAAATTTGTTAAAATTTGATAGGTCGGTAGAAAACGGAAAACGAAACAACTTTTTCATTTAACATTTTTCGAAATTTTGAAAAATAACCTAACTTTTTGCAATTTTTTTGAAAATACGTCGAATTTGACAGGTATAGCCGATCATCATCATCATCATCATCAATTGAACATGGAGCAGATCCCCGTGGATCAATCCTGGATTACGCCAGGCCCACCCCATGCCCATAGGTGTGAAGGGATTTGTTATGATAGGTGGGATTGGGAGCACTGTATAACGTTAACATGCCTGTGACGCCTGCCGCAGAACACCGCTTATATAGTGCAAGGTAGTTAGTAGATCATATATTCAATGGGAGTTGAGTATATGACCGAGATGGTTAGGCAAGTTTTGTTTTTCCTCTTATACTGACACTTTTTGTAGTATTACCTCTAGTTCCTAAATCTATGGTATGGAATAAATGGAACGCCTTTGCGCAGACATGCCTGCCCTGTTACATGGTACTTTATTCTAGCTAAGTCTAATCATTATTATATACAGTAGGGTGGCCCTTAATTATGGTTGAAACAAATTTTGACCGGGTCACCCCCCAAATCGATTCTAAAAAGATAAAGAGCAATTTTAAGATTTACCAGACCTCTCAATTCCGTCGTTAAGGGGTGCCCCAAGGAGCCTGCTTTTTCCCATTTAAATAACATAGGTTTTCAGCACACTTCTGGTTTTTATTTTTTTACAAAAGTACGTGTGCCTGAAAAAATCCGACGAGTGCTGCGATTCATTGCTCACTGGTGTCCCTTTCATGGAAAAATTATGGAAGCCAAGTGTCATATCTTAAGCAAATAAATGGGGGGTGAAGAAAGGGATAATTTTAAACTATTGTCGTTTTTCTCGGTTGCAACGAGGTTGCAACGAGTTGTTAAGATATGACACCTGACTCCCATGATTTTTTCCGTGAAAGGGGCATCAGTGAGCAATGAATCGCAGTACTCGCCGGATTTTTTTAGGAACACATACTTTTGTAAAAAAATAAAAACCAGAAGTGTACTGAAAACCTATGTAATTTTTGTAAATTAACTAGTTAATGACTAATTCGTTAACTGTCCACGTTAAATTTCCGGCATTTATAAATTGGTGATATCGTCCGCCATACTCGTAGCAACAAAACTTGCACCGTGTATTCCTTGGTCCTCCGCTTCTATTTTCATTATTATTGTGGTATCGGTTCTTTCCCCTTTCCTTCACATTATTTTTCGATATTTATATCTTCTTCCTCTGCTTCTATTTCCTCGTTGTCAGAATCCTCTCTTGAGTCATATATGCGATTCATTTCTCTCTTCATTCTAGTTTTGTTCCTTGCCCACTCTTCCCAAGTTTGTTGTGGTATACCCGATCGCTCTATATCTTGTTTCAGTGCTGTTTTCCATGTGTAGCAAGGCCTTCCCACCTTCATTTCGTCTGTTGTTAGATTGTAGGCCTGTTTCAATATGTGATCTTCTTCTCGTCTTAATATGTGTGCCTAATATTTCAGCCGTGCTGCTGTCAGCTTTTTAGTTATTGTTTTTCCTTCTAATACTTCGTGTGCTGTCACCCCTTCGTCTTCTTTTGAGTTTATCCTGAAGAGTTTTAGGATTTTGTTCTCCATTCTTCTCAGAGCCACTCTATTCCCCTTTGTTATTGCGCTGGTTTTTAGTCCGTATAGGGCCGTTGTTCCGACTATCGTTGTGTATATTGTTATTGTTGTCGCGTGCACTCCCGTGCCCTTCGGTGTGTGCTCCGATTTGTGACCTGCCTCGTAGTAAATTTCTATTTTCGGCTGTAGAACTTCTGTCGCTGCGTGAATAGATTCGTATCCACCCCAGAATCCTTCTGTTCCTAAGTCGTCTATGTAGGCGTTGATCTGCATGGCCGGACCGAAGGCGTGGTCTAGATGATCGTATTTGGGAGCCAAATCTTTGATATTTTCTTGCAGCTGTAGTTGCATTTCGTCTTGGTTTTCTCTCACATACCTTGCGATTTCCCGTCTTAAGTCCATAGCTTCCTTCTTTATTTCTTCTTTGTTTCTTCTACCTTCTGTTATTTGATCCATTATTGCTGCAAATAGACAGTTTCCGTCGCCGGCTATTTTCCTTACTTGAATTTTGTGGTTGGTGGTGTACATTGTTTCTCGGTCCATTTTGGTGCTTGTGCTTTCCTTGCTGCCTGTCTTCCTGCTTCCGGTACAGTCCGCGTTGAATTCTTGTGTTTGTGCTTACTTGCGAACTATGTTAACTTTGAACCCTACTTTTATTCTGTGTACCATTCGCATGCCACTATTGCCTATTACCTAGTCTTTGTAAAACTCGGTGTTATTTTTATTTGATTTATATTTCCTATTATGTTCTACACGGTACCTACTTAAATTTAAATATTCTAAAGCTAAGCCCTGCATGCGTTCGTTGTATACTCGGTTTGGTGCCCTTTTCTATAAATAGGATTTCTACCTGCTGGCGGACCCTTTTTTGGCGAAGCTTACTGAAACGGTCAGCCTACGGGATTGTGACGTCGCGTCGTTTACTATGACGCTCTGAAGCTTTGATTGCAATTGTCTGCTTTGTTTGCGTAAATCTACTTTATTACATGCGCTACCTATCTATACACTTGCTATTAATGCTGTTAGTACTATTATTGCGTTATTTTAAACTAATGTTATTGTTATTGTAATGTTGCATTGGTATAGAATACACTTTATACTACGATACACTTATCTTTTTTACGGTTACGATTACACTTCTTGCACCTGTGGGTTGGAGCGGACTTTCAGGTGTTGTATGTGTGATTTCCGCCTGCAGCCCTCTCCGTTGCACTTGTCCGCGTAACACTCACTTTCACAGCACTTTTAGGTTATTTATTTATTCCCCCATTTTGTTGTTATTAGAGTTATTGTTATGTTATTATTATTATAATTACCAGAGCCTCGTTAGTACTCCAGTGGTTATAAGATTTATTTACCAATAACAATAGGTTTCCTAATGAAAACTGTGAAAACGTTTAGGCCTGTCGCACGAAATGCGTGTATTCCCTTCGACAGCTTCAACGCAAATTTGACAGGTATAGCCGATCGATAAAAAAAAATCGTCAACGTCATTTTGCATTATTTTCCAAGCAAAAACTGTTCATGAAATCTAAATTTGCGTAAACTAAATAATAAAAAAAATTCCCATATGATGCGGACTTTAACGGTGACGCTGCATAGTGTATACAGGGTATCTCAGACATGACTCCCCAGGCCTATAACTTTGTTATTTTTAAAAATAACTATAATAAACTATATATATTCGTAAATGGGAGCAAATTCTCTATAAGAGGGGAAAAGAAAATGTTAGAAAATCTGTACTCATATTATGGCAGCGATATTCAATTTTTTTTTCAAATTGCACACTATGCTTTTTTCGGTCATTCTGATAGTACTTTTTATTCTCTTTATAGCTGCTCCATTATCAGATATTATAAATAATATGTTAATGAGTGGTGTATTTCCAGGTAATCTAAAAATTGCAAAAACTGTACCTATCTTTAAAAAAGGCGATCGTTCCCAGTTCTCATATAGATAACTATAGGCCGGTATCGTTATTATCATCGTTCTCAAAAATATTCGAAAAAGTTATTTACAATAGGATTCTCGATCACTTAAGTAGATTTGAGGTAATAAAAAACTCTCAATTTGGATTTGTGCGAGGCAGATCAACAGAAATGGCTATATTCAATTCCTTATCATATATTTTGGAAAACTTAGATAGTAAACTTGTTGTGGGTGAGGTATATTTTGATTTGTCAAAGGCGTTCGATAGGCTTGATCAAGCGGTTTTATTGGAAAAGATTGAAATATATGGAATTCGTGGCATTGCAAACGAACTGCTGAAATCATACTTAAGTGATCGAACAGAGAGTAATATGCATAACCATAAATACAGATAAAGGGGCACGCTTCATCTACTCTAATGAGGTCTCTTTAAATCAAGGGGTCCCACAAGGGTCTATTTTGGGACCTCTACTCTTTCTACTGTACGTCAATGACCTTAGTGAACATCTCCCAACGCCTACTAATTTATGTCAGTTTGCGGACGATACTTCCTGCATTTTAATCAATAACGATATAGGTGGACTTTGCGGTGATATAGAAAAGATAATTACCGAAATGGTTAAATGGTGTAGGTGTAATAATATTTCACTAAATTTAAATAAAACTTTATTTTTATTATTTCGGCAGCCACATCAGAATCTACAAGTGCAAGTTAAGGAAATTAATATTACCCAAAGCGACACAATAAAATTCTTGGGAATTTCCATTGACGGAAGCTTGAACTGGAGAGGGCATATCGGCGCTATAACTCCTAAATTAACTACCGCTTGCTATATGGTCAGATATTTGAGAGATCAATTAACGGTGGACTCTGGACACAATAAAAGTATTTTACCATGCTTACGTTGAAAGTATAATATCATATGGAATAATTTTTTGGTACTCTGCAGTTACTAGTAACAGGATTTTTCTTGTACGGAAAAAAATAGAAAATAGTTAGAGCAATTTGTAATTTATCAGATAGAGATCATTGCAGGCCTTATTTTCGAAACTTACGTATTTTTACTATACCATCCCTGTATATATACAAACTTATTATGACTTTGAAAAACCCAAAAAATTATTTTTTAAGAAAACGTGACATTAATAAACATAATATGGCGATACGGGGATAGCATGATTTTAGTATTCCTTTGCATCATTCGACGCTATTTGAAAAAGGTCCAAAATTTCGTGCTATCAAAGCTTATAATGCTCTTCCTGAGCACATACGAATCTCTGAGAATCTACAAAGTTTCAAAAAATTACTGAAAATATTTCTAATAAATAAAGCTTTCTATTCCTTTGAAGAATTTTTAAACGACCATTTAAGATTCGTTATTAATGTTACGTTTAAGAATACATGTTACTCTGTGTATGTAATGGTTGCATGCTATGTATGCTGTATTGTCTATTTATACATGTTTTATTTATAAATATTGTATATATTATATTTATATTGTAATAATTATGACACTGCCTTTGCCGTAAAGGATTCATGGCAATAACAGATAAATAAAAAAATAAATAAATAATATCTGAAAATTCTAGCCCGAGATATCATAAAATATTCGAAAGTCAAGAAAAATTAGACAGCCAAAGTAACCAAAAAGACAGAAAATTTCTGAAAACATCAGTTCGGGAAATTAACGAAAAATTATGAAACCGAAATAACTTAGAAAATTTTTTAGCCAATTTTTTTTTAATTCCCTGAATTCTATTAAATTTTTGTTTGATCAACCGTATACGAATGAACCATCTTTTAAAAACCTATGGGTGACTTCTGGAAGATTTTACAAGATCATAGAAAATTTCTCAAAGATATCCTGAATTTTGCTGTTGCTGAACGATTTTTGTAAAATCCCACAATAATAGCAAGAAAAGCCCCTTTTGGTGACAGAGGATTTTACAATCCCTCTAATTTCTTAAAATTGCTGGTTAAAAATGTTATAAAATCTTCCAAGAATAGAGCATTTTCTGGAGGCAAAATATTTTCAGAAACGGTCATGAATTTTCTGAAAATTAATGGTGAAATACCGTCAAAAACTGAAACATCGCCTGAAGACAAAACGTTTCTCAAATATCGGTACCATGAATTTTTTTAAACTGCCGATGGCATATTTTTAGAAAATTGTAAAGGAAATAAACATGTTCTAAAAGCCAAAAATTTTCCGAAATTCTCTTGAATTTTCTAAGAAGGAAGCATCTCCTAAAGGCAAGCTAATTCCCAAATATCCCCTCTTGAATTCTTTGAAAACCGTTGCTGGAAAATTGTTGGAAAAATCATGAAAGTTTTACCCTCTTATAATAATAATAATAATAATAATAATAATAATTTATTTATTTTCCTTTTAGACGATACAAGATCGTATAGGAATAGTCATAAAACATAGAAAAGAGAACTAACGCTAAAGACAAAAAAGAGAAAATACAATAACAATATCAATATCAAGTACGAATTATTACAATTAAAACAATTAAAACATTCAAAAAACAGTAGTCTCACTGAAGTATTCCCTCATGCTGTAGAATACTTTTTCCAGCAGATGGGCTTTTAGCAGCTCTTTAAATTTATGTAATTGACAACAGTCTTTAATGTGCCTGGGTAGGGCATTGAAAACCTTGGGGCCCAGATAATTAGGTGAATTTTTTGCTAATCTTAATTTATAGGAAGGCAAGTGTAGATTGTTTGCTTGCCTGGTGTCGATGTTGTGAATGTCTTTATTTAAAAGAAACCGGTTTTTATTTTTAAAAATATAGACGCAGATTTCAAAAATGTATAGGCTAGCCAAAGGTAATATTTAAAACTTAGGAAAGAGATCTCTACAACTCCGTCTAGTGGATATTTGAGCAATACATCTGATAACTCTTTTCTGCGCAATAAATACATCATAAGCTGTGGTGCACCCACCCCAAAAACAAATCCCGTATCGCAAATGCGAGTCTACTAGAGAAAAATACACATTACTGGATTACTACTACCTTTACAGTGTCGAGAGGGCCGGGCACACCTAGCCGCAGAGTGGTCCGCCCATTCTCGTTCAGGCCAAGCAGACCGCTGCTTAACTTTATAAATGTTAATCTCACGTGTACTCCCACTCTGCAGTACTGCCGGTTAGAAGCACCTTCTAAATACAGAAAATTTCGTAAAAATTTTTGAGTTTTCGTATACCGCATGAAACTGTAGATTTTGGGAAAATTCTCTAAGAAAGAAGCTGCGCCTTTAGAGAGAAAACTTTCGAATTTTCTTACAACTAATACGAGTAAGAAGACAAGAAAGAGCCATCGTCTAAAGGCAAATCCCCTCTAGGGTTCTCTGGAAATTGTTGGTGGAAAATGGTTGGAAAAATCATGAAAGAAAAAAGCATCTTCTGAATGCTTAAGGTTTCTCAAAAATCCCTTGATCCTTATAAAACAGTAGGTGGAAATTTAAAAAAAAAAATTGCAAGCAGGAAGCATCATCCAAAAATTCCCTGCATTTTCTTTAAACTAAGAGTGGAAGACTTTTGGAAAGTCTTTCAAGAAGGAAACGGTTTCTAAAGTCAAAAGAATTTTTTCTTCAAATTGCTAATGGAAGATTTTTAGAAAACCTCTTCTGAAAGCTGAAGCATCTCCTGAATTTTGTGTTGACTGACTGTTGGTTTGATGGAAGAATTTTTAAAACTCTTGCAAGAAGCAAGCATAGAGGCAAATCAATTTTTAAAAATTCGCTGAATATTATAGAAATCTGTCAATGAAATGTTTTTGAAAAAATTATGTTCAAAAGAAGCATCTTCTGAACATAAAAAAATTATGAAAAATCCCCGGAGTTTTCCTAAAACCACTGAATTCTCCTGCTGGTGAAAGTCTTTGTAAAATCCTGCCTCATTTGATGATATTGTTGGATACCCGTTGGTCCAACTTGGGTTTTTATGAGTTTCCTCCACCAGGGCAGCTTTTATTGAAAACAGGAGGCTCCGTACTCCTAGTACAACAAGTCCTGACGTTGGATATCCTTCGCTAAGGCTCGTTGTGGTTGTGGACAACGGTGATTGTTCAGATCACGAGTCCTGAAGTTTGAACGCGGTGATTGTTTAGATCACTATTCAATTGATGAACGTGGTGATTGATTAGATCACTATTCAATGATTGCACTAAAAACACTGGTGATGGTTTAAATCACTAGTTGATAACACTTTGAATTATATTCCAATGCTCGAATGCTCCGTAACCGTAATAAAACAACAAAAGATTATACACTAATCAGATTTATTGTAAATTTACTGTACGTTACAAGAACTAGGGTGTCTACCCTTAGAAGCTCGAAATATAACTACTGAAGAGACTGAAAATGGAGCTGCTTATATAGGCCAAGAAGATCATAATTTGTCTTATCTCTTAATGTGTCAACTTTTATGTTAGATATCAATAATTAGTGTCGGTTTTTCCTAATTTACGATGTTATAATGATGTGGTTGGATGATGCAACAATATAATAGATTTTCCAAACATCTCTTGAATTTTCTCAAAACTGCTGGTCGAAGATTTTTGTAAAATCTTGCAAGAGATTTTTCATGAGGTAGAACATTTTCTGAATACATATTGTTGCATCACCCAAACCACATAACTTAAATTATTGCATCAGCCAAATTAAGACTATCAAGCAATTAACTTGACACATTTAAAGATAGGATAAATTACGACCTCTTTTCTGTATATAAGGAGATCCAAAATCCGCGAATCTTCAGTTATATTCCGAACGTCTAAGGGTGGACACCCTTCTCTGTAACCTATGCAGTAATTAAATAAATAAGATTAGTGTATAAATCTTTACTTGTTTTATTTGCGTTTGCGGAGTGTTTATTTAAGTGTTTATAATTCAAAGTGTTATTAAGTTCATACAGTGATCTAAACCATCACCGAGTGCTTACTTAATACCATCAGTGTTATTAAGTTCATACAGTGATCTAAAACATCACCGAGTGCCTACTTAATACCATCTTTGGCAATTGATCTAAACAATCATTGTTGTCAAGGAACTGGAACGAACCCTTGTGGAGGACATCACACTAAGGATTCGCTCCAAGTCAGGAGTACGGAGCCTTCTGTTTTAATCACAAAGCTGCCCTGGTGGAGGAAGTCGAAGAACACCAAGTTGGGCCCACGGGAATCCAACAATATACCTACTCCGAATTTTCTGAAAATTTTTGGAAAACCGTGAAAAATAGAAGCATCGTTTGAAGGCAAAAGGTTTCTAAAAAATGTTATGAATTTTCTGAAATCTGCTTGGTGGAAAATTTTTGGAAAATCTAGAACGAAGGAGCATCTTCTGGAAGCAACCAATTTTCCAAAAATCCCAATGAATTTTCTTTAAATTAGTACTGATGGAGTATTTTGGAAAATCTTGAAGGAAAGGAAAACGTTCTGAGGGCGGCAAATTTTCCAAAACTCTCCTGAGTTTTCTTTATATTATTTATTGACTTCCTGAAATCCGAACATTTTCAAAAAATCTCATGAGTTATACAGTTATACAGTTGTATTAAAACTGTCGGCCAAACATTTTTGGAAAAACTTGTAAGTAGTTTTAATAGAAGAAACAAAATTTACAAAATCTCTCGAACTTTCACAAAAATCTGCTGGTTGAATTTGTTTAAGAATATTGAAAGATAAGGCATGTTCTGAAGGCAGACTTTTCAAAGAGATTTCAATAAAATAGAAATTTTTCAAAAATTGTAGCTCTGCTCCTCCAAAAAATACAAGAAACAAATCGACAACAGATCACAAATTCCTAACAGTTGCGGCGACTGCAAGAGTAAATATTTTTTATCTTAAAAAAGGAAACTAAAATTATATAAACTCGCTCTGATGCATCACACTTTTCACCCCCAGTAATTCCCAAGGCGAATTTAACAAAAATAGGAACAACTTTTTATTTTACAGAGCAACATCAAAACCGGAGAATAACGCAACGAAAACCAGAATTAATAAAATACTTTAAAAATAAGAAACCTCCGACATTAGTTAAAGTAAAATATGTTTCGTTTGCTTTTCCCAAGGTTTGAAGTCCTAAAACCCATTTTCAATTCCTTGAAACGCAAACTTTTGCTTACGTTCTTGAATTTGAGAATTTGAGGCTCATAAAAACGAACGTGTTAAAATCGGGCTATTTATTCAAAACATCGGCGTCAAAATAACGGGGGAAAACAGCACGCGTAAATAATTACGAATTTTTGACTAGCTTTGAACCCGGAAAAAGGTCAACATGTAAAACACTGATTCATTGTTTCAAATGTCCACCCACTCCACCTTATTTAATTTTTTCTTCTCGTTTTATTCTGTTTTCTACAAATCGTTTACTTTGCCTCTGATTTAGAAAAATGGGTTCGGACTAGATTGTGTAGGACGGTGGCGGACGGGGAATCGGTTGGTTGCGGTTCCCATCCCACTCCAATTATTCTTATAATGGCGTATTCATATTTACCAAAGCATATTCGATCAACTTACCAAGAAATAACGCTAATTCCACCAAGGCTAGACTAATGTGCAGCCTCGACCAGATCTCGCGAACACCCAAAGCCCGATACACACATAAATGCTCACATCACCCAGGCAATCACACAACACAGATAGCAGCGACACATGAAAGCAAAACATGCACACACCACTACATTCAGCAGTATAGGTTCGATTAGTGTTACTTACAGGGGGGAGGGACTCCCCCTGTGGAATCCCACGTTGCATCCAGTAGAACAACCCTCTGGGATGTTGAGAAGTCATGATAATAACGATGGGTATACCTTTAGCTACTTATGAACCTGAAACCGGAACTATGCCCGCGCGCCAACCATGGCTGAACATAGTCGACAATGGGAGATCCACCCATGTCACTGTTCCACCCAACCTAGGTGACCCCAAGCCCTAGGCAGCCGGAGGAACAGGGCAGTTGTGGAGACGTGCCTACCTTGCCATCCCGTGGCACTCATACGGGAATCACTGGCTGCGCGCTTACAGCCAGGTCAAGGGCTTTATGCAAAACTTATGCCCAGTTGTGGAAAGCCCAGGAATATAACTAGTTATCTCAGGTCCAGGAGCCTCATGATGCTCCAATAAACAATAACGAGCCTCATGCTCAATAACGTACGTATCTATTAACGTACTGTGCCCGGCAAACGGTTTGCCAACAATAACAACAAGCCACACTGCTTGTCAGAGCAACAACAACAGCAATAACAACAATATCAACAACAGCTGTTCATATCGACCTCCTCTCATCGGACATACGGTCTCATATATTCAACAACATCAAGTACTGGCCATGCATACAATTACATAATAATTACCGACCAGCTTCTCATCTTTACATTACTAGTTATACAGATATGCATCTTCAATCAATGCACTACTATTTCACATTATGCACAAAAACACTTGGACTTTCAATTATCACATGTGTAAGCTAAAGTGTTCCGAGACCGACTACCTAACCTACCCCTCAAGCTCCGAGGATCGGAGCTCTCAACCATAACTAATTGCCCTACTTTTAAAAATCGTAACTGGGATTATGTTTTAGAATGTGTCGTTTAAGAAGAAACGGTCTTTGTTTATAGAAATTGTACGCTTACGTCATTGCCATCAAAAATTACGTACAACAATTGCAAAGAAAATATCTTAATTCATTCGAGTAACACGATTAAGAATTAATGATTCAATTATGAAATGATATAAGAGTTAATGCATGAGAAAGTTTTCCGGCGTCTTAAATCTAATTGGTGGAAATTCGAGTTTCTCCTTAGGAACAACGAACCAGGACTAATATTCAAGGAATTATGTCATGCGTGTACCATGCCTCAGTGATTCTGACCTGCGTGCAAGATGCAAACTTTTAGGACTAGAAACGTTACCTGTTCAGCTTTGTTGTTTAATATAATAGTGTAAGGGAGGAAAAACGTAACGGGTAATTGTTTGTCATTTAATGGGTCATTTGTCAGGCATAAGTTCGTTTATTAGTTAGCTATGTTAGTCGGTTGTTTAAACTCACCGCTAACCTCTTGTCTTACGTAAGGGGCTGTACAGAAAGCGGAGAAACACAAACAGTGCAGTGCGACGTGCGACCCTTTACACTTTTACAGCTCCAGTGGCGGCGCATTCGCCAACGCCATCATAAAACAAACATTACAATTACTGCTCTGCAAAGCTTACCACTTTAAAGGTGTACTCACCGGGGGTCCCCGGCCCCCTCGCTTCGGTGCGCCCCTAACTGGATACAGGATTGCACCTACTACGACTTCTCTGGGCTTCCATCTACTTCTATTCACGAGCTAGCCCTCGTTTCGCATCTTGCGGAGCTCTACCACAGAGCCTCCTCCTCTTCTTCCTACACCCGGAGTCACACAACATCGGGTGTAGTTAATGCCAAAGACTCGATGGGGTACACACTTTGTGCAACAGTGTCTCCGGAAAGACCCTGTAGCCCATTCGCAAAATCTGCCTGGGACCACCCCTGGGTCTTTGGCGGCTACTGCCATTACAACCAAATGCAGCTAACACGAGAGCTTACAACCAACCAGTACCTCTTTGTAAATGATCTTTCCTGTAAGCTAATCCTTTACGTGCACAACATGCAACACAAGTAACATGCACTAAGACAGAGGTACCACTTTATTATCACACTCTAATTATTGTCACGCCACTGCTAAACGTATTCAACTGTCACCGACGCCGTCGCCGGTGATACTTCACTTGAAAACAACCCCTATCGGCTATCCGGGCGCTCACACGCCACTCCCCTCTTATATACTTAAGTCTGCATATTTGCTTGTGTTTAGGTCAACCCTTGGGATAATTTATGGCTTTCGTCTGGGAAATAGTAAACTAGGGCATTTCTGAATTTCAGTTTTATTAAGAGCTAATATAATATAAATGTAATTACTAAAATGCACATTGAAGAATTCAGTGTCTAACAATAGTGTTACGAATGATAATTTCTAAATGTGAAAGCTGGGGCCTCTGAGATAGATGACTGGTTTTGTTTACTTATAGCGCCAGGAAATCATCAGTTTTAAGGAAGTGTTTACTTAGATATTCAAAAATTCAAAAAAAGTCAGTCCAAAAATTCTAAAAATTCTGGAATACGGACCTGATCTTCAGGGCTTTAACTGACTAATTAAGTCATAAAGTTTTAGAAACTAAGAATTGGAATTTTTAGTATTAAATCCAAAATTTTGACTTTTTTTTAAATTTAATTTAAACTTTTCCAATTTAATAAATACTTAAAGTGTGAAAAATCTTTATTTACAAAATTTCGTAAGCCAAAGGGGTTTAGAAAATCCTACGTACCTGACTACCATGCTATCGCAAGTTGTTAAATTTTATGTGCAGCTTTAATTAAAGAAATATTAACAATCAAATTTATATTCACAAAAATGAAGGAAAATAAAAATGTTCCAGGAATTTGTAAATACAAACTCCAAAAATTCAAAACTTAAAAGGACAAATCAAGGATTTCAATAATTTTCTAAGAACCAACAAAAAATTTGAGAACGAAATCTGTAAATTACCAAATCATGATCAATTATTTGTCTCTATATATTTTCAACTCTTTCAAGTTCTAAAAGTTCACTTTCAGAGAAATTCCGAAGCAAGAATACCTGAAATTTCAGATGAATAACAAAAGAATTTTCATGGAATTTCAAGCAATTCCCATAAGCATACAATCGTCGAAGGAATTCGTGAAGTTCCATTGAAAATCGTACGACACTATAATTAACGACCAATAGAAACCTAATATTGAGCATAGTTACCTCGGCAACGTCCAAATTTCTTGGAAATTCTTTGTTTATAGCTAGACCAACCTAGGCGAAATTAAAAAGTGGAAATTTTTATGTCAAATATGACAGTTGACGTACAAGTTTCTATGGTTACGTTTCTAAAATTTAAATATGTACTGAATTATTATTGCTTTTAGTGGCGATGTCGTTACGATTTTCTTACCCAATCTGCACTCGAACATTAATTCATGTCCGGGAAATTTTTAGTAGTGTATTTCAACAACGTATTAATTGGCCCGAGCGGAACGCACACCTAAAAATTTCCGGAAAGAATTAATGCTCTTGTGAGATTATAACTGAAAATATTTCTAAAAATCCGTAAAATTATGCCGAATTTCCATGAAATTCCCAAGAAATTTAAATGGGCTTGACGTAGAAGTACCTCCCTCAAATTCTAGCAAAATTCCTAAAATTCTATAGTGGAATTACATAGCATTTTCTAGAAATTCCCTTAGATTTACATGGACTTGAAATTGTAATTTCCGAAGGTGTTATTGGAAATTTTAATGAAATTATAATAAATTCCAGTAAAATGGAAATACTTGGAATTCCAGTAGAATAAAAACGTGGTATACAGCTGAACATGTACAGAATTCGAGCTAAATTACGTAGAATTTTCCACCAAAGATGATTAATATTTCTCGTGAAAATGGGCGGAACTCCACCAGAATTTCCGAGAAAATAGAATACATTTTTAAGGAATTACTTATGTCGAATTTTCTAGGAGTTGCATAAAATTTTCCAATGATTCATAGCATTTTTATAGAATTTTACGTGGAATCCCTGTGCAATTACGCCGAATTCTCGAGTTAATACGTGGAAAATTTAGGAAAAATGGAACACACGTGAAAATACTTACGTAAAACTCAGTTGAAATTTTCGATTAATTTTCTTGGAGTTATTCCATTTTTAAGCATTACCAACGAATTTTTGTCGGACTACGTGGAATTCATGTGGAATTACGCCGAATTCTCGAGTTAATAAGTGGAATGTTTTGGAGAATTTCTTCGAAAATACGCAAAATTCCGTTATTCCTGGGAGTCACGAAAGTTTCCAGTAATTTCTATGAATTGTTGTTACACTACGTGGCTTTCCCATGGAAACACTTAGAATTCTCGAGATAAATAAGTGAATTAATTATTTTGGATATACATACAGTGTGTCCCCGGATGGAGTTGACAATAGGTATGATTTACCAAAAATTTTCGAATTGGATTTTCATATTTTGGGATTAATCCCTGCTCGGTCTGAAACTTATTTTTAGTTTACTTTCGATTTTTTTAAATCAAGTAGGCCTTTACAGTTGAGCAAAAACTCTTTTCGTTTCAGGTAAAGTACCTTTTCCCTTCACAGTACGCCAGTGTGTGAAATCCCGTGAAAATACGTGAAACTCCGATGAAAGAAAATAGAGCAGTATTTGCTTATTTCTATGGAATTTTCTTGGAATTACACAAGAACCAGAATTACGTTAGAACTATGAAATTTCTTATGAAGTAAATGGAGTTTCGATGGAGTCTTGGAACTTTAATGAAATTTCACTGAATTCCAATAGAATGGAAAAGCTTGGACTTCTAGAAGAACGTAAACACGACGAATTTTGATGGAATGGAAATAATAGAATTCAGGTGGGAATATGTGGAATTCCGATAAATTCACATGCGATTTCCTTGTAAACTTAGAACAATAGAACTATGTAGGATTCTCGAATTCTGGGAAATTTCCGTGGAACTACATGAAATTCCGTGGAATAACCTTGAACTCTATTAAATTGCATGGAATTACAAGGAGATTGCGATTAAGTTTCGTCGAATTATATTGAGTGCCTCCCAGATTTCATAGCATTTCCGTGGAAATACCAACATTCTCTTGGAAATACGTGGAATTCCACTGCAATTGTATTTAAATTCGCCGAATTACGTAAAATACCTTTGAATTTTCACACAATGCTATCAAGCACAGGGAATTATGTTGCACAACTGGATGGAATTTTTCCACAAGGTAAAATTTAGTACACAAAAGTTTGCTCGCGATTTCGCAGTTTTTAAATTGTATTATTTTGAATTTAAAACCGACTGAATTTAATTATAATTTTAATGTAAATGTGTTTTGAATAATTTTTTTGTTAGTTCTAAAAAGTTCATATTTTAAACAAGATTTTAATTACGTCCCAGTTAATTAAAACTCACTCTTGAAATAAAATTATCGACTAAACTTCATATTTAATAATTAATACAAAACTTTATAGTTCTCCTTACAAAAAATCCGGATCTAACTTTTCTATTTTTAAATTACCTAGGTACATTTCTTCTCAATCTTAAAACTTCAAGCTCGTTTATCTTTTCACAGTTCGTAAAAAACATTACCAGCAAATTTCTGTTTTTATCTAAACCAACTTACTCGCATTTAAAGCCAAAGTAAAAGAAAAAAATCGTCTTTATCTGCCTACAGATAATTTCCTTCCAGATAATACCCGTAAAGGGTCATCTTACAAGCTCTGAAAATGCGAATTTTCATTTTTTGCCTTCCCTGAATATCATTCGGATAAGACGATAAACTTATCAGTTAACTTTGTGATGTCCTTAATACCCCTCCCCACAGGTTCATTATTGGCACGCCGGAAATCCTTTGATTTAAGCTCCGTATCAGCTTGCGTTTTTATCTCCTTATTTATTTACTCCGTCGATCTTTTTGGCTATCTACGCAATTAATTCATTGCTGATGAACTTATGAATTTATTAGTCTTAACTATACGTGTAGAACACACGCCTGAAGTATCGCACATTCCTCATGGCTCACCCTGCATAAACATAACTCTTCATGTAAATTGCTAGAATAGCATGTTTATCTTAAATCTCCTCCTAAAAATTGCTGGGTAGGATGTAGGATCTCTTATTGAAAATAAGTAAAAGTGTAATTAATGGTAAATAGTGTAAGATTCCTTAAATTTATCTTATTAACATGAACACGGCTAAGTTATAATTAAATAAGAACATCGAAAATGGCACTGCAATATCAAGAAAATTTAGGGAGGGCTTGGTTAACTTCAAAATTTAATGTAAAATAGCAAATAAGTAAATCAGTAAATATAATACTCTTTTCTTCACGTTGATTATTTAAATTACAGTATTTATTCGATTCTAAGCCGCCAACGATTCTAAGCCGCATCCCAATTTCAAAAAAGATTTGCAGAAAAAATATAGTCATTGATTCTACGCCGCAGCCTAATTTCACAAAATATTTCGAATAAGAAATGAAAATAAATACCTATATGGGTATAAAATATAATAAATTTCATTTAAAGAAAAATGGAAAGTAGCAAAAATTAACAAACTTAGTATTTCACGTAGCTGTTCAGATAAAATTCTTTGAATGCAAGCCGCCCTTGAATACAAGCCGGCCTTGAATGCAAGCCGCACCCAATTTTTGGAGAGACTAAAAAGTTGCAAAAAAAGTGCGGCTTAGATTCGAATAAATAAGGTGCGTACCAGGTTTATTGACCAAGTTAGAAAATAATGTAATACCATTAATGAGGGGCGTGTTTAACAAACTATTATATTTTCAAAAAATACATAATAACATGTGTTACAAACGCTTCAGACGGACAGCGTATAGCCCTTCATTACCGACCAGGCGAAGCTCGAATTTAAAGCGTTCAAATAGGTTTTTTCCAGACTCATTTGAAACTTCTTACGAAATGCTTGTCCAATTCTTCTTAAACTGATTAGTAATAGCAGTCACAAGCTTTTATTTTATCGTTTAGCACTTGTACAACTTCCAGAAACATTTAATGTGTCTGTTCTGCGGAACTGTAATAGGTCTTCTCATCCACAAAAATAAAGAAATCACCACTAGAAGGAACAGTTTTCTCGTAGTCTCCTGAGTTAGATTTTGCCTCTTCGACATCATCTTGGCGCATTCTGGTAACTTTCTATCTGTTGTGTGATCGAATTTCGATCTCCTTTCTTATTCCTGATCAGAAATCAAATTCCAATCTTCAATTTTTCAGCAGTTTTTCTAATTGACATGTTTGGTTTTTTAACAAAAACGCCGTTTTGTCTTTTGGGCCATCCACTTGCTTCTGGCAGTACGCACGTGCTAACCAGCTAAATTTTCAATGTTGTGACAGCAATACCAACGCCAAAATGACGTCTAGCAAACATGCGCAATGAAATTGAAGACGGTGAAAGTACGAGAGTGTCGCTTCTGTATTGTTTATTCTGTGGTTTTGCTTCCTTTACAATATACTTGGCTTATCGAACCACAAAGCACACCAATTTACACTTCAAAACTCAAGCGAATACTGAATAAAAAACCGTTTATACAATTCTGCGGTATAATTCATACAAATCTAATACAAAAATATTAAATATTTAATCTAACAAACTTTACATCATATTAAAAATATTACATTTAAAACTATCAGTATATATTAAATATTTATTTCCACATTACTTAAGATTTCATCAAAATCCTCATCTAAAAAATTTAATTCTGCACCGCCAATATTAAAGCTATCCTCATTAAAACTTTTGTTCAAACTTTCACAGTTCACTTTATGAAACGAATTTTCAACATCACTGTTTTTAGCTGGTGATTTAAGATACGAAGAGATATCTAAAGTATTTACAGACGTTACGGAAGAGTTTCCATCAGCACATTTCTTACTTGGCGATTTAAAATATGTCGTACCTAATATCTAAAGTGCTGGCAGAAGTTATGTTGGATTGAAGACAAACAGCTATAGTTTCTTTATCACTTAAATCTTGTTTGATAACACTAACATTATCGAAAGAATCTTTAAATAAACCGAATTTTTTGCTTGGTTTGTAAAAGCGGCCATATGGAATCATCAGCGGTACCTGGTGCCAAGAGGTAGGTATTTGATCAGCACTTTACCTTCTTGGCCTATTCTATGCGCTCGACTTTCAGCCTGACTTAAAATCTGTTCATAAAATTATAAAAAGTTACTTACAAACTTTAGAGCATTTTAATTCAAGTGAATACTTACACTGGGGTTCCAATGTAATTCAGCAAACAATATACTAACTTAGCAGTGTAACGCTCTCGGAGCTCCTGCCAGATGTTGGGGTTAGTAACACCAATTTTAAGGCATTTTGTTTGAGGGGTGCGAGATTGAAAAGACACATGCGGGGGTGGTGAGGAGAACGGCACCAGAAAAAAGACACTTGGGGTAGCACCACCCAAGAAGCCGGAGGTTCTTGGCCTCAGTGAAGTTTTGTGCTAGTTCGGCTTTTGATATTGAAAGTGCATTGGGGCTATAAAATAGAAGACCCGTGAGTCCATTTTATAAGCCAAGCCCTAATTAAGAAGCCACAACGGGCACTGAATTAGAAGCCCAGTTGAATCGGGCAATTATAATCCTACTTTCCCGGGATATCGCTATTGCGAGGGAGGGCGCTACAACAACGCGGTTCAGGAACCGCGCTCCAGGGTACAAGCCGTTGCACCGCATGTGAAACCGCTTTGTTTTTGTTAGTAAGTGCATTTACGTTGTATATAAGAAAAAGAAACATTAAGAAGTGTAGTATTATAAGTGTAGTATAAGATCGAGTAGAATTAGATTGTATTTTAAAATAATAGATTCAACACTATTAACCTGTGTGTGCGTTTCTTTGGCTTAAATTTAGTATTGTGGTTAACCATATGTGCTGGAACCGACGCACCACTACCTGAATGGTGAGCAGTCGGTAAATTCTAAAAAACAGGAGCTTTTATGAGCTAGGCGAGCTTCCTGGTTTACTAAATTTTATCAAAAAATTTTAAAAAAGTAACAGTACCGTTACAATTTGGCGCAGCAACGTGAGGGCTCGAATCCCACAAAAATTTAGTATAAAATATAAATAATTGAAAACGTATCGTGACAGTGGTCAGCGAAACGAAATTTTTTAGTTATTTTTAACAAAGAGGAACTAACGGATTTCCGTAATACCTTGAATTTCAGAGTAGGTAGTATTGTTGTTTTTTGACACTACCTTCCGAGATAATTAAACAATCGGAAATGGCCTCAGGGAATAGTAAAGAAAGGGTTCTAGGCGAATAGGCCGAAGGCGAGTGTAAATCGGAAAAAAGTTTAGATGATATTTTTCTTTTATTAGCAGGGATGAGGTCGGATATAAAAACAAGTAGTGACAAAATTATTGACAAATTAGATGAAATTGATGCAAAAAAAGAGAATTTCATTAGACAATTAGGAATTGATACAGAAGTAGAGTTAGAAACACGTGCAAAATCGGTAGAAAGTGGATTAGATATAGCAGGAAAAAAGTTAGAAAGAGAAACGGTAGCGGCTAAGAGGAAATAAGAAAATACAATTTTGTTCCAATTGTAAGGTAAGAAGTAAATAAGGTGGCTTTGAAAACAAAGAAATATTTAGCTTGTCAAACAATTGTTGATTTACCAGTGTTTTTATTGTTTTCAAAGCCACCTTATTTACTTCTTACCTTATAATTAGAAAAAAATCGTATTTCTTCTTAGCTGTAATTTTGATTGTATTTATCGCAGATTTTAATAAGGCACATGAATAAATTCCTTATTAATGCTAGCAATAAATGGTACCACGGTACCAATATGGTTACATTTGAAAAGATCGTGTTTTGTCCCAAAAACCATTTTGATACACTTTATTTGCACATAAATCACATAATTTACTAGTTTCGACGGAATTTAGATTTTTCTAGTATTACACGGCTCAGTTAGAATAAATCCGAACAGTCATGGCACACTTAAATAGAAAACTAATAATTAAATTAAAATACATATTGAAGACTGATATGTCACTTATATGGTATCATTGGATTCAAAAAATTATGCAAAATTCAAAAATGCATTAATATATAGGATATAGGGTATTCCATTTCAAAATCAAAAGTTAGTATCACTTCCGGTGAAACCGGAAGTGGGAAAAAATCATTTTTCTACACCTATTTAATTATATTGCAATTATTAGCATTTTTTTGTGAAAAATAGTACCTATAATTCACTGCAGTGAATTATGGATTCATAATTCACTGCAGTGAATTATGATTTCGGCCAATCACAAATACATAAATATTTCGCTAATCCAATCATATTTTAATTCGCCCGCGATCAACTCCTTCTGCGGCTGACAATCGACTCGCGTGACACGCCCACGTGTGTTGTCATATTGCTTGTTTACAAAGTTATCAAATTTGACTAATTTGAGTCTAATATATTTGTTTAATAGGTGTAGAAAAAGTATCGTATTACATTCGCGATTATGGCCATTATTCGCTCAGATGATTTGTGCCACTCGCCTGACGGCTCGTGGGCTCAAACGTCATCTTCGTGAATAATGGCTGTCATAATCGCTCATATAATAATATACTATTAATATCTCAAAAGTGACGTTTAATGAGTACATAGGATGTTCCAAATTTCAACCATTTATCTTAAAAACTAAAGGAAAAAAGGGGGGTGTACCATGATCGTGTTACACCCGGTATACATTTAAATACAATGGTTAAAATAATTATTTTAGATTAACTTCCAGTTCCAACACTTCCGAAAGTAAGTATATATTATACATAGATACAAAATATATATAAAAAGAGATTCAATTTATATTCATCTTACCTATCCCTATAAATATCTTATTCGAAATAAAACTGTTCAAAACTGGAGAAGTTTTGGCAGAAGTTTAGGAAATTAAAACCATCGGCCTTAATTCAGCAAGTAACCTTCAAGCAATGTACACGAGAGCAACGGTGCTAGCAAACCCTATCAACACAGTAATTAAAAATTTTGCAGCTATGTATTATTTATTTTGCATCTTGTTAACATAACATTTGCTGAATCTATCTAAAACTTTACTTTTATAAATACATAGCCAACTGAGAATGACTTTAAATTGGATCACTAAGTCCATAAGTAATGGGAAATAGCACAACAGTAGATTCATAAGGTTACTCAAATAACAAATAAAATGTTGCATCACTTACTTCAATAGCAAATATCTTGGAAATGGTTAACTTTAGGGACATTTAAAGAAAAAAAGATAAAGGATTTTTTTTTAATCAAATCTGCAATAACTTTTAGGTATAAAAAAATTGAAGTTTTTTAAGATATTAGGATGTAACAAAAGTAACCTTCTTTTTTTAAGAGTTACATTAAAATCAAGGGCAGATTATTATTTCCTATCACAAAAAAGTCAGTTTAACCAACTTCTTAAGAATATTTTGTTGAAATTATAGAAGGAAATTAAAATTAAAGAATTTACTGTGACACCTTGTATCTCTTTTAATATTAACTTCTGAACAAAGGTAATCCTAGATAAACTGTAAAATTTGGACCCCATGAATCTACTGTTGTGCTGTGTTCCATTACTTATGGACCACCCTGTATATATTACAATTAATTAAATTATTATTAAAGTGATTTAAAAAATTACTTAAAAAATAAAAGCTATGAAAACTTTTTGTTATATAAAAAATGTATAAACATAGGAATGTGCACCACCGTACTTTAATGTTACTTAGCTTAATACAAATATTATTAAAGTAAAATTTACAATTTTTTACATACAGCGTGTCAATGAATCACAGGGCGCCTTCACTGTGTGAAATGTATTAAATGTATCAAACTGAATTTTGGCGTGTATAATAGACGGAATAGAAGGGAAGAGGAACCACAACATCCACAGATAGGAATGGAGCAAACAGCAGCAGACCAAGAAGACCAACTTATAGAACCTCCAGCTTAGAACAAGTATTGGCTATAATTAATAGTATAAAAAACAATAAGTGTGCAGACGACGACAGAATACAGGCGGAACTGGTCAAGTATAAAGGAGCCAAAATACAAGAGATCCCCGATTTATTGAGGATGGTATGGAAAGCTGAAATAATGCCAAAGCAGTGGTTGCAAGCTCCCATTAGCCCCATTTTAAAAAAAGGTACAAAGACGGCTTTTGAGAACTACAGAGGTATAGATATAATATACAGTGCGGTCGTTTAGTCTGGAAACCTGGGAATAAAAAGTTGCCCGTTCATTTATGGAAAAAATCCTCGGACAGGTCAATTTTTATTTTTTATTGCACACATTTTGACATATCGTTAAAAAATTTTCCGCCATATTTGAAAAAGTTATGACGTCATCGCCAATTTTTTTAAATGGCGACCCCCAATTTTTTTGGCAGATTTGGATTCCTCGTGAAATTCTAAAACCAAAAATGTCAAAAAAGTATGACGTTGAACTTGAAAATTTTCGAAATAAAAAATGGCGATGACGTCATAACTTTTTCAAATATGGCGGAAAAAATTTTAACGAATATGTCAAAACGTGCGCATTAAAAAATAAAAATTAACCTATCCGAGGATTTTTTCAATAAATGAACGGACAACTTTTTAAAAAATCTACTTGACATTTTCTGAACTTTTTGACTGGATTACTTGTCCCACTCTATGGTCACCCGTTTCGAATGGAAAATATCCGGAAACATTTAGATCATGTGAAAATTTTAAATAAAAACTTATTAAAAATAATTTTTAAAAATTACCTATTTGTTTTTCTCAGAAATTATTTTTTTATTTTTGCATAATGTATGTTAGGTTTAATTTGTTTCTTAGCTCCTGTCCCATCACATCACCAAAGGAATGTATCGAATTACCAGTAACCCTGTATAATAGAAGGTAAATAAAAATAACTGATTATTTAGTATAAAACACATTGGGCCGTATTCTGATCTGTTCTCCAGTTGTTAAAGTTGTCTCTAACTCAAGTCATGTTAAGCATAAACATAAAACGATATAGCTTTATATAATTTTATATGTGTATAACAGAGATACACGATATTGTCATGGTAATTAAACATTCTGTTAACGATTCCAGTTTAACTGGAATCAACCTCAACTCTCAAATTTTAAATAGAACACCCTGTATATTTTTATATTTTTGAAATAACCAGTTAATTCTGAATATATACATAGTTTTAATCTGGAGTGCAATGATTCTCATAAAATGAATGTAAATATGTTCCATTGCTCGTGAAAAGTTAATTTATGAATTTATGGGAATTTTTAAGCTGTCATTTATCTTTTATTTAATAGTTGAATAGATATTGATTTGTTACAAATCATGGCACTTTAAATTTCGCAGTTACAGACACCCTCTATGTATAATCGTGTTTTGCTTAATAATTTCCTTACAAATTTGTCTGAATGTTTTCTTTGGCTTTCTCATATACACCCTTGATGACATGTTCAATCTCCTATCATTCTGTTAATCTGTATATAAAAACTGGCCTATCACAATTGAAAACACACCATTATGCAGAAGGATTATCTTTCATTAACTGTATATCAGAATCCATCATATTTGTGACGAGTTCCTTAAATGCAACTTTTGGGGTCCAATTTAATTTATTCCTAGCTTTAGATGCATCGCCCAAGAGAAGATCCTGATTATCATAAAAAAATATTCATTTTAGCCATATTTTACTTCTTGAAATTGTTTTGATATACTTACCACTTCAGTAGGACGAAAATATTTAGGATTAACTTTTATCCTGACAATATTGGTTCCTTCTTCTCTGCCTACCTCTTGAATTCCCTCGCCTTCCCAAATGATATTCTTCCCCACATATTTAAAGGCTTCTTCAACAAATTCGCGCACACTATGAGACTCCCCTGATGCGATAACATAATCATCAGCGGCATCCTGTTGCAACATAAGCCACATTGCCTAAAATTTGGCGAGGTGTTTTAGTTGTAATTTTCCATCGTTCGTCTAACCTACCTCGACATAATCTAAAGCATGCCCCCAATCTCTTCTAGAATCTAGATTTCCAAGTTCGAAACACTCAGATAAGCCCAACTGGATTTTCGCAACTTCCCTTGTAATCTTGCGGGTTACGAATGTTTCACCCCGTCTTGGACTTTCATGATTAAATAAAATCCCATTGCATGCAAACATATTGTATGCTTCGCGATAGTTAATGACTATCCAATAAGCATATAGTTTTGCACATGCTAAGGAAAAAAAAATAGCTTTCAAATATTGTACATTGTATACCTAATAAATATTACCGTATGGAGAACGAGGATAAAATGGTGTGGTCTCGTTCTGAGGAATTTCTTGCACCTTTCCGTACAACTCCGAAGTAGATGCTTGATAAAATTTGACCTGCTTTTCTAAGCCACATGTACGAATAGCATCCAATAATCTTAATGTGCCTAATGCATCTACTTCTGCCGTATATTCACTAAGATCAAACGACACCTTCACGTGACTTTGAGCAGCCAAATTATAAATTTCACTAGGCTTTATTGCCGCAATTATTTTTACTAAACTACTAGAGTCCGTCATATCTCCATAGTGTAATTTCATTTTACCACCTCTGTGAGTAAAACGGTCAGCGTATAAATGTTCAATACGAGAGGTATTAAACGTACTTGCTCGTCGTATAACTCCATGGACTTCATATCCCTTTTTTAACAGAAATTCTGCTAAATATGAACCATCCTGCAAGAAAAATAATTAAATATTTAAGCGGTTAAGTAATTTCTTGAGAAATAACCTGTCCGGTAATACCGGTAATTAATGCTACATTTCTTGTTTCTCCAGCCGACATTTCTAGGTTATATTATGGTTTTATTGATGGATTGATGCCAACATCATCAGCAGTATCAGTACGCAAGTTGCCGGGTCCATTTCTTCAACAGAGCAGAAGATCTAACTTGTAAAATATCAACAATTAACTTCTTGTAGCACAAATTAATGTCAACGAATCAGTGGCGTATCGTGACTTTTTACTTTTTTAGTCTAGGGTCGTAGTGATGCAAAAATAAATGTTAACTCATTTCAAAATTTATCTGTTTTCACTTATTCTTTCAATATGTTTTTCAATTTGAAGTTTATACCGAAACACTATTTATTTAATTAAAATAATTCATAAACCTATATAACTGACGATCTTCTCGGAAAAACCTTACCTAAGTATACAAGGTGGTAAATCGCTACACGCGAAATTTCAAGGGTAAATTTTTAATATGTAAATATGAGCTTCCCTAATTATTTTAGGCCAAAAGTGCAATTAAGCTTTTTGTAGAGGAAAAAATTATTTTTATATAAGTGCAAGAATTAGGTCATTTCCACGGTTTTTCAGTTACGGGAAAATTGAAAAACTGCTAAATGGCATCATTGGGTGCGGTATTTTTTTCAAGGGTAATATAACAAGTGGTGAGCTTATTGTCGATAATATTTTCAAAATGTCACGAATGTTAATCCCAACGACGAAAATGCAACGACTGCGAAGCAGGAGTTGCATTTTCCAAAGATTGGGATTAACATGAGTGGCATTTTCTAAATATTATCGATTTTTAAGCGAAACACGAGTTATATTTAGGAAGAGAATACAATGATTACTCGTTATTATATTTGAAAAATTATTTATTTTAAATCATTACAATTGAAATTCTGTATGTTAAATGTACAGTTGTGGACAGAAAAAAATAGGACAACTCGAAAAATCAAGTTAACTTTATTCTATAAAATTTAGTTACTTGATTTTGGCTTTATAATTATGATATTCGTCACACTGACTTGCAATCAAATTACAACACAGGGGCCATTTTAAACTAGAAAAAAAACACTGTCCTATTTTTTTCTGTCCACAACTGTACAGTTTTGAAAGATAGTTCTTGGCCCTCTGTTTTTGTAATACATATCTTGCTGCACTGAAGAGTTTATTGTAATATTTTCTTTTTCTTGATTTCCTCTCATTTGATTCAGTATATTTTCGTGCTGTTGTGGCTGTATATTAAGGTATGGCTGGAGAGAGTTTGAGGAAATATGACCAGTGATTTTCATGAGCTGTTGTTCAGGGACCCCAGCGTTGGATAATTGCGTTACTGCACTTGACCTATGACTATGATTTGTAACTTTTTTAGTTTTAACATCAATTCCTATTAATTCGGCAGTTTCTTTGGTCCATTTAGAAATTATGCCGATGGGATGTTTCCAATTTAAATTAATTGTTAAAAATAAACGTTCACTACTTATATGTTTTGGTCTTTTTTCTAATAGTTTATTAAATAGACGAACTGGGCAGATATCTTGGTCAGAAAGATTTGGAGTTAACCATTTATTCTCAGCACATCGATTAGCTCCTCCTTGTGTAGTTTTGGCAAATATTGGATTATATATAATCCTTCCCGTAAAATTACCGCAGTTATCAGATTCCTTAATAAAATGGTATGTCTTTGCGAAGGCACCCTCATTACCTCTCCACGCTATTTCTGTTGCAACAATAGTATAAGATTTTTTTTGCAACCCGTTTGGAGTGTTTTCGTCCCATATTTTTTGCATTTTGGTAGTTTCCTCTCTTGTAAAAGCAATTGCACTACGCTTCCGTTTTTCGGGATTATTTTGAAGTTGCTTACGTTTCGTATCCCTTGCATCTCTTGCTTGTTTAAATTCTATATCATGAAACGGATCAAATTTAATTTTATACTCATCAAAATATTTTTCTTGTAACATTTTTGCAATTGTATTCCATATAGTTTTGATTACAGATTCTTTGTATTCTTCTCCGTTCGCCCTTTTCATATTGAATGCGTAATCTTTTAGAATACTGGAAATCCTTTTGATGCTTGTGTTTTCTGACAAATTGTATTTTCTTGCTTCGCAAAACTCACTAAATTGTTTCCATATACTTTATTTCTTTTAGTGTTTATTGGGGTATTATGCGTAACCGCATTGTTAATAAGTTCATCTGAGCAATTTCCCCAGCGTTTAGAACACATTTTTCATTAATCGGTGCTGTAGCAAATAATTGTTTGTTTATATGTCATATTTACGTGGTTACCTGGTTACTAGCGTTGCTATTGGAAATAACAAAATATTATCGCGGCAATAAATTATTTTCACTTATTGGTACAACATTTTCAAGCTTGTGATTGGCTGATTTTCTTAAGAATTGTATTCTCTCTATAAAAAACGTATTTGCACTTTTGGTCTAAAATAATTTAGGAAGCAAATATACATAGTAAAAATTTACCATTGGAATTCCTATGGTTCGTGAAGCAATTCACCACCCTGTATGTCCAAAAATAACATTTTTGGTAAAATGAATAAAATGTTATTTATACTTAAAGAATTTATGTAGAAGTGGCTTTGTTGCAGAACATTTTACTTGGTGTTCCTTGAATATAGAAATTTGGCAACGCCGTGCAACTTGAATCTAAGCGGGCGTAGGTATCCGTTTTTTGTCCAACCCTGTACAATTAATTTTGTTAGATTTTGCAGCATATTGCGATTCCTTATTTCTCTAACTAACACAGTCCCTGTACTGGAGTCCCGTAAAAATTGTAGAAACTGATTTGTCTAACCAACATAATCGAGTAAAGTACATATAGGAGAGTCAGAAAAAGTTGGGTAGACATCACCATATTCTGGACCGGGTGTTATAGACGCCATTTTCCAAAATGGCCGACACCGATTTTTTTGTGTATATACCAAATATACGTTAAAAGAGATATACCGCCGACACAGACGTCTTAATTTTACTTTAAGACGTCTGTGACCGCCGACCACCTATCCCAGCAATGCAAAGCTGGCATACGGGATCTTTTATCCTTGTCGTGTCGAATGTGTTAACTGCGCATGAGCACAAAGAACGTTCGTGTAAACACGGTTCCTTTTACAATGAGTCACGAAGCAGCTTTAAAAAATGAAATGAAATTTGAGGTATTGGAGCATGCGCTTCACGTCGCAACGAAATGACAAGGATAAAAGATCCCGTACGCCAGGCAGACCAAGGCGGCGGTATATCTCTTTTAACGTATTTGGTATATACTTGCATTTCTGCCCCTGTGACAGTCATACTCGTCATTTAGGTGTCTAAATATACGTTTTTAAGGGCAAGGAATCGATTAAGATGGTTTGTGAAGTTGCCTGACTAATATTTATTAAAGAAAATAAGTTATTTTGGATTTTAAATAAAAATATGAACAAAAGTGGTGCAAAGGAAGCACTAATTGAGTGCAAGGTGTTTGGTGTAAAAACAGCCGAATCAGTAATGAATGAACCCACTATGTCAGATCACTTAAGGGCTTAGTGATTCTTGAAGAAGCTATAATGAAGATGAAATGGTCAGCGTTTTGGAAATGTAACACCAAGAAAAAATATGAGGTTACCCTTCAACATGCTCAGAAATTAAAATTAATTATTTCAAATAATAATGTGAATACAAGCCCCACCAAGTTTAATAAACTTTTACAATCAGTAGTGATTGTGCTATGAAGTCCGAAATGTGTAGATACTGGGATACATTCCTTTACCTTGTAAACTTGTTGAAGTTTCTTATAGCAGCTGATAGAAACTTCTACCTATATTCCGTGAATTTGACAGTACCTATAAACTATTTACGATATGCATCATGGTACCTGGAAAAAATTAGATGGTTAGAGGAAGAGCATCCTGAAGTGTATCAGAAATTTAAAGCAGATCATTTTGTAGTTAGACAGACCAAACGGCCATTTAGTGCAGTTTTACCAGACATGAAATTAGAACAAACTATCCAACGATCCCAAAAGAGCTCTAAGGGGATAATAGGACAAACAAGGCAACAAATGTACGTGCCGGAATGGGAGTTGGTGTATCACGAAGTGCTAGGAATAAGCAACCGTTTCCGAGAAATACTTGGTGCTGATGGTACTGGTTACAGTGAGGTAACTGTTCATCATGAATTGTCAGGAAACTTGAGTCCCAACATGTTCATATCCGTTGATGTACCTACTCTGTGAATTTATGAATACTAGAGGCAATCCATATGAAACATCCAGCCAAACACAGCTTCATAATTTTATCAACAACAAATGTGTACCTAGGGAAGATGCTCTCCGTCTGTTGAAAGTGAAAGAGCATGGACAAGACGGATATGAACAATTTAGAAATAACCGTTTTCCGACAAACGTTTAGGAATGTTACTTTCCCACACTCATTTTGCGTGCGGGAAAGTCCACTTTCCCGCACGAAGTGCCGGAAAGTGACGGCGATTTCTGAAAATTCAGAAAATCGCATAGCAACCATCCTTACTAGATTATTACTTTAAAAGGAAATGTCAAATTTGACAACTTGAAAACTTACAAAATGATAGTTTAGGACGATTCCTAAACGTTTGTAGGAAAAACGTTGTTCATAACACGTGCGGGAAGAGCGATTCCGAAACTCATGCAGATACAGAAACTCGCTGTGCTCGTTTCTGTAACGTCCTGCATTCGTTTCGGAATCGCTAACTTCCCGCACTTGTTATGAAAATTACTATTTGTAAATAGAACTTCAAAACTTTCTGACGTTATCAAAAAGGTAAAACTTCCAACAATGGAGAGGAAAACAATAGTTCCAACTGTGAAGTCAAAGACAACACTAACTTCCCAAAAAAATAGTATTGCTGCAGCTGATAGAAGTATTCACATAGCTAAAGCAAGAGGAGAAATTATGAAAGATATTTTGCAATATGATCTGTTGCCAACTAGTATGTTGTTTGATAGTAGTGGCTACACAAGTAAACCTGTAAAGCATGTACTATTGACTGAACTATGGTCGAATTTTCGAGCCAGGTAATGCACGTCATCAATAAATTTTATGACATCATAACTTGGTATGTCTACATGAAGTTCCAAACGATTTACAAATTTTATAACCTAAAAAATGTCAAATGTCAAACAAACGTTAATGATACACAACACGATCTGTCAAAAATTTGCAAGTAAAATTGGAAATTGGAAATATAAACATGCCAAAAATAATACTAACTTTACAAAAAATAAATATGAGCTAAATTAGAAAATAAAAACTCGATTTCTCTCTTATTTTCAAAAATGTATAGACCTTTTGATTAAACACGGCTGCCTAATCTTAGAAAACTACAAAAATAATTTATATTTAGCAATTACATTTTGTATTTTTTTATCGCGCATTATTGGTAACGCCGACCGTTGATCATGTGAGTGGTGACGCGCATTACCTAGATCGCCAATTGGACTATAGAGAAGAAACTCGATCAGACGCAATACTGTTTTCAACAGCGTGATGTCATGGATACTGCTGCCATAGTTGATTTTATGTCACAAATTCGACAACTCAGAACTAAGGATATGCTAACTTTTAAAAATATATTTGATCAATTGTGGACTAATACAAGTAACTACAAGAGAATTAAACGAGTAGACTTTGTGTTTGACAGCTACATTGAGCAGTTAAAGAAGGTGAAAGAGAAAGACGGGGAAATGCTGATCCAATCGAACTTGATGAACAAAGCTCGTTTTGTTCTAATGAAATTCTTTTTATTAAAATGTAAAGACAGAATATATGACAAGTCGAATTACAAAATAACAATATTACTAGTTTAGGGCTGCCATAAATGTCGCAACGCCGACCGGGACGTTAATGGGGGGGGGGGGGGTAGGAAAAATTGAAGAACTCATTATTATAGTATTGCTTTAATCAACTAAAATTACAAAGTTACAAAACTTCGGTAAACAAACAACTCTTAAGTAAGTATTAAAAAAAAAAAAATAGTAACATAAAATATTCAAAAATCAACTGTCAAAGAGTCTTAGCATTCGTTTCTAGACGTCACCCTTCTTTGCCCATTCATATTTTTCAGAGATTTTGGCTTTTTGAAGTAAGTCTTTTTCTCTTTGTACATAATTATAAAATTCAGTGCATGTCATTTTATAATTGTAAACGCTCTGAATAATGCTGTCCACCGTGATGGTAGACGGTAGAGACTTAACCTTAACCATGTTTCAAACTTTAGCATTATCAAACTATAGTCTGTTGTGAAACCGGGACAACTGTCTTGCTGACCGGGACATCGGGACACAACTCGTTAAACCGGGACATGTCCCGGTCTACCGGGACGTATGGCAGCCCTATACTAGTTGCTATGAAAACAACCAATCCTAACATGTGTCGTACAAAGCAAATATATAAAATAGCCTGCTTGTGCTAGCAATGAAAGGAGCGCAATGCATTATTTCCAACACCCCTTCTCGCTGCTTTCATGCACATCTTCTTGGTGTTCGGTTTGAATTCCAAGTTTCGCTTTGAAATAGTAATGTCGTTCTCGTGTGAGCGGTTTTGTAAGTAAATCGGCTGTCATCTGCTCTGTAGGACAGTAGATCATGTTGATGACTTTTTCTTCTTGTAGATCGCGCAAGAAATGGTGCGATATATCAATATGTTTCGTTCGGCTACTCAATCGATTGGATTCTACCATCTTGATACAACCTTGGTTGTCTTCCAAAATAGTAGTTGGACCACTCAGAGCACCACCCATGTCAATAAGTAGCTGTCGTAACCACAGCAGGTCTCTAGCCGCTAACGAAACCGCCACGTATTCGGCTTCCGTAGACGACAGGGCAACGGTCTTTTGTTTCTGACTGCACCAGGCAATCGTCGATGTACCAAGCTGAAACAGATAGCCACTGGTAGATTTTCTGTCTACTTTGTCGCCTGCCCAATCTGCATTCCAATAACAGACTAACTCCGATTTCGCAGTAGACGAAAATCGTAACTTCTGATCTTTGGTACCGGAGAGATAACGTAAAACACGTTTGACTGAGCTCCAGTCTTTTTCTGTAGGAGTGGACACTTTCCGACATAAGTAACCAACTGCAAGTGCAATATCAGGACGCGAAACAGTGGCTAAATACAGCAATGATCCGATAGCTTGCCTGTATTTATTATTGTTCGGAAGCTGCGGACTGTCCTCCGCATTCATTGCAGGAAATCCAGTTTCCATTGGTGTTGATGCTGGACGACAATCAGCCATGCCATATTCTTTCAGCATCTGAATAAATTTCTGCCTTTGATGGATCAGGAAAGAACCATCACTTTCACGTTCCACATTGATACCCAAATAATGAGCAACTCCACCTAAATCTTTTGTGTTGAAGTAATAATCCAACTGAACACCAACACTTTCAGTAAGTTGCTCAGTGGTTGCTGCCACTAGTAGATCGTCGACATGCTGATGCACGTATGTTGCGTTCCCGTCATTCTCAATACGTGTAAACAAACACGGATCTGCTTTGCTGTACTTGAAGCCCAAAGTACGTAATACTTCAGTTGCCTTCTTATTCCATGCTCGAGCAGATTGTTTAAGTCGGTACAGACTACGTCGTAGACGTAGGACTTTGTTTTCTTGTCCGGGGATGACGAACCCATCAGGTTGTTCTAAATATAATTCTTCGTCAAGTTCACCATTCAAGTAGGCACATTTGACATCTAAATGGTGAACATGTAAGTTTCGGAGTGCTGCAACGGTCAACAGCGTCCGAACAGTCTCGTGGCGTACGACAGGCGCAAACGTCTCGTCGTAGTCAATGTTATTACGCTGGGAGAAACCACGGGCCACCAGTCTGGCCTTATAAGTGTGGATATGCCCTTGACCATCCAACTTTGCTTTAAAAACCCACTTCGCTGTTATGGTCTTGAAACCGGGCGGCAAATCTACAACATCCCAAAAATGGTACTCACGGAGAGATTTCATCTCTTCTTCAGCGGCAGCCACCCACAACTTTCGCTCTCGTTGTGACAATTTCATGACATCACTCCAAGTAACAGGTTCTTTGTTTCCCTTAGTCTCGGCCATGAAAATATCATCATATCGCTCAGGAGCTTTCCCGGCAGTAGAACGTGTCGACCAGCGAGATCTCGTAGAGGAGACGGCATGTGGCTCGCATGGTTTGTCTCTTACACGCTCTGACTGAGGTGGTGGCGTCTGCTGACCCAGATCTTTTTCCTCGTAAAAATTATCAGGCTCATTCGTCAGATCTTGTTGTTCTTTTCATTTCATTTCATTTATTTACACCAAAGACAATCAGTACAATTGCATAGTAGTCCAGTCAAATGGTAATTTAGCTTTGCATTTTGGGTAGGCAGCAATTTTTTTTTATCGGTGTGTAGAGAGATCAGTGGTGAATCTAAATCAGAGTTTTCGGGGTGGCAACCCCCTCCATTTGGCCGCCATCTTGAAAAGAAGGGTTAATTCGTTTTTTGGATATACCTCTGTAGTCGAGAATCTTACAAAAAGTTTGTATAAAGCTTTTTTGTAGAGAATCGTATTATCTATTATTTATTATTAATTATTAATAACGTTTTTACATAGCATTAATAATAAAAAAGTTATAAGCCGGAAAAGACGAAAAATTTAGATGTTACAACTTTTTTATAATTAATGCTACGTAAAAAAGTTATTAATAAAACTTATAGAGAATGCGATTTCCTACAAACACCTTTTGAACAGAATTTTTGTAAGACTCACGGATACAGAGATATACTCGAAAAACTAATTAACCCTTCTTTTCAAGATGGCGACCAAATGGAGAGGGGGGTACCACCCCGAAAATCCTCATTTAGACTTACCACTGACCCCCATACACATCGTCAAAAATCGCTGCCTACCCAAAATGCAAAGTTAACCATTTTATTTCAACCATTTGATTGGACTAGTCCAGTCAAATGGTAATTCAATTTGCATTTTGGGTAGCCAGGGGTTTTCTTTTTGCGATGTATGTCGGGGTCAGTGATGGGTCTAAATCCGGATTTTCGGGGTGGTAACCTCCTCCATTCGGCCGCCATCTTGAAAAGAAGGGTTAATTAATTTTTCGGCTATAACTCTGTAGCCATGAGTCTTACAAAAGGTTTGTACAAGGCTTTTTTGTAGAGAATCGTATTATCTACAACTTTTATTAATATGACCCCACCACCCCATTCCCCAAGCCGGCCACCATCTTGAAAAGAAGAGTTAATAAGATTTTCGGCTATATCTCTGTAGTCGTGAGTCTTACAAAAAGTTTTGTTTAAAACTTTTTTGTGCAGAACCATATTCTCTACAATTTCTATTAATAACTTTTTTACATAAAATTAATAATAAAACAGTTATAAGCCCTTAAGTTTTTATCTTTTCCAGCTCATAACTTTTTTATTATTAATGCTATGTAAAAAAGTTATGAATAAAAATCGTGCACAATACGATTTTCTACAAACAAGCTGTGTACTAATTTTTTTGTGAGATTCCCTACTACAGAGATATATGCCAAAAACCATCTAACCCTTCTTTTCAAAATGGCGGCCGAATGGAGGGGGTTACCACCCCGAAAACCCTGATTTAGACTCATCGCTGACCCCTCTACACAACGATAAAAAAAATAGCTGCCTACCCAAAATGCAAAGTTTGCCTGTTTATTTCGACCATTTGACTGGACTATAGGATTAGTCTAAATATACATTAGGTATGTATGTAGTAGTTGATCAATAAATAAATACCCTAGCAACTAACAAATACACAAAAACATAACATATACAACATAACATCAGTTAAATATTTGATCCACTGTATACAGACATTTTTTGGTCAGGTACTCCTTTAGACAAGCTTTAAAGGAAGTGGTTGTTTTACAGCACTTCAGTTCGGAAGGGAGATTATTAAAAACTTTCAGACCGAAGCGTCGTGGCGACTTTAAGGCCAGTGAAGTATTGCAATGGGGAATGTGAAAATTGGCCTCACTTCTAGTACGAAAATTATGAATATTATTGTTTAATAAAAAATCACCCTTGTTCTTGTAAATATAAATGCAGAGTTCGTAAATAAATAGAGAAGGTAATGTTAAAATTTTATATTTAACAAAAATATCTTTGCACGATACAAAGTTAGGTATACCTTCAATGCACCGAATAAATTTCTTTTGAGCTTTGAACACATTAGAAGCATAAGTAGAATTGCCCCAAAAGCAAATTCCATACCTGAGTGTTGATTCCACATATGCATAATAAATCATTTGGTCTTTATTAATGACCATCCTTAAATTTCTGAACATATATAATACTGAATTCAATTTAGCTAAGATCTTATTACAGTTCTCCTTCCAATTAAGCAAATTGTCCATATACAAACCAAGAAACTTCACTGAACGTGTATTAGATGGAATTGTTGCGTTATTAACTAAGATATTGAGATCCGCAACATTTCTTTGTCTGTTGTGAAATCTGATTGCACTTGTCTTTTCGGTATTTAAATATATCTTGTTCTGGTTGAACCAATCACACATTTTGTTTAAAATATCATTACAGTCTGACTCCAGGACTCTATCACATTCGTTAGATACTATCACGGAAGTATCATCAGCATAGATCGTAAAAAAGCCTTTAGAGGACACCGAACTAATGTCATTTATATATAGTAAAAATAATATGGGCCCCAGAATAGACCCTTGAGGGACACCCATATTCGTTGTAATATACCCTGAGTTTACTGTTTGCTTAAGATAATCGCTATGGTCAGTAAGACTAACATATTGTCTTCTATTTGTCAAAAATGACTTCACCCATGTTAAGGCTTTTCCACAGAAGCCAAACAACATCAGTTTTTTTAGTAAAATCTCGTGATCCACACAATCAAATGCCCTGCTGAGATCACAGAAGATCCCAACAGGGCATTCGCTACTATCAATTAAATTAATTACCCTTTCATAAAGTGTATGAGTAGCAGTGTCAGTTGACTTACCTCTGGTAAAGCCGTGCTGATTATCGCAAATAATCTTGTTGAACTCAAGAAAGTGAGACAATCTATGCAAATAGCAGTATTCAAATATTTTGGAGAATACTGGAGTCAAAGTGATAGGCCTATAGTTTACCATGTTATGTGAATCCCCCCTTTTATAAATAGGGACCACTTTACTCGTTTTCAAAATGTGCGGGAATTTACCACAACAGAACGAAAGATTAACTAGATAAGTAACTGGATTGACAATAACATGTAAAATCTTTTTAAGGAGGAACGCAGGAACATTGTCAAAGCCTGCTGAGTTATTACTTTTAATTTTTGATGAAATTAATTCAAAAAATTCCCCGGTCGTATAAAGCCTGTATTACCCATATTTTCATTATTCATACCAACGTCATTGTTTACATTATTAGAAATTTGACTTATTAGTTGCTGGGGTGCATTGACAAAAAATTCATTAAACAAGCTCGCCACTACACCTGAGTCTGTATGCACAGTATTATCATGTTTGATTACTAAATTGACATCTTTTTGTTTATTTGCACTGGATAGTTCGTGGACAACTTTCCATGCAGATTTTATTTGATTTTGGGCATTTTGTATCTTATGTTGATAATATCGTTTCTTAGTACATTGAACTAATCGCTTGTGTTTTTGCTTTTCATTGGCATATGTGGATTTCAACTCGGTATAGGAATAAGATAGAATTTGCAAGTCTTTTAAACGCATGCTTGACAGTCTTACTTCATTATTGACCCAAGGCTTTATTGGGCTATTGTCATTTATTCGTTTGCGATGTAAGGGAAAGTTTTCATTAAAAAGCTTTAAGAATATTTCATAAAAGTAACTAAAGGCTACGTCTAAATCATTGATCCCATATAAAATATTCCAGTCAATTGACGCAAGATTCAGTTCAAAATTACAAACATTGCTGTCGTTAAAATTACGTTTATAGAAATATTTTGGAGTACGAATATTTTCTAGGTCATACTCACTTTCAAATAAAATTGTTCTATGGTCTGAGATAAGGTTATCAATAACAGCGCAATAACCCGTGTCTGCATTTGTAAAAATATTGTCTATTATTGTTGCAGTTTCAGAGGTAACTCGGGTGGGCCAACGCACCACAGGTTTAAGATTAAAAGATATTAACAGAGATCTTAGTTTATCAAACCCACTGCTTTTTTCATTCAAAGCGTCGGCATTAAAGTCGCCACATAGCATAAAAATCGTGTTAGGTTTATAAACGTAAATCAACACTTCCTCCAAAGATTTTAAAAAAGTTTTAAAGTCTCCACATGGAGATCTGTAAGAAGTCAACATGATAATTGTGGAGAAGGCATCTGGATACCATTTAAGCGCACATACTTCGAGATGCTTATCAATACAGAAATGTTTCAGATCAATTGGATGAACAGTATGATTCTGTTTGGTCCAAATACCTACGCCACCACCAATACCCTGTTGTCGACAGTAGAAACTAGACAACTTATAATCATTAAATTTTAAAAATTGTACAGATTCCTTATTTTTATTTAATTCAGTTAAACATATAAATTTTACACAAGTAAAGTCTGAAATAATGTCGATTTCAATATTATCAATTTTGAAATTATTTAAGCTTCTGACGTTGAGTAAAGCAATACTTGGAAGAAAATTTAACCGTCCAGCACTTTTTTCTGACGCGGGTAAAAAAATTTGCTAATACACGCACCCTTTGGCCACACATCTGGATTAAGTGCCTTTTTAAAGTTGTAATCATAAACGCTGACTTTAAAGGAGGAGTACTGACCTTTGTATTTAGCTTCAAGTTGCTCGCATATAACTTCTGGGAAGTAAGCTTCCAGATATTTTTTTAGTTGATCCACAGTAGTATCCGGATCGAGTCTGTACACATGTAAAGATATACAGGGTCCTGCAACAGTGCGTCGGGCTTTCCTAGCGCCCTTACCGTGAGAGATAGAAAAAAAAGTTTAAAGCATAAAATTATTGGTTCGAAGAGGTCTACGTCGCGAAATTATTTTCAATAATACAGAGTGTTCCACTTTTGCGCAATAATAAAAACATACATTTTTTAAATGCAACACCCTGTAACTTTTCATGTCTTCCGATGTCATTTTTTAACCTCTACATAACTGTCTACCCACTTTTGTATTTTGTGTCAGTGTTACCAACTTATTAATTTTTTTCCGAAAAATCTTTCATAAACAGACTTCACTTTAAAAATCATAAGCGACCTTGATTTTTGAAGTAGAGGGATAAATTTTAGCAATAATTGTAGTCCGGTTAAAGAGCAACATTTTGATATGAGAAAATGGGATTCAGTTGATACAGGGTGTTACAAAAGAAAATGCCAAACTTTCCAAACTTCAAAGTGACATAGCTCATTTTTTTCAAATGGAACCACCACTGTTTTATTTCGCGAATCGATGACTTTTTTTATTCTATTTAATTTTGTATTTAGATGTCCGATACCTAAACCCCGTAGTTTTAGAGATATTAAATACTTTTCACAAAAGTAACAATTTAATTACATTTTATGCACCGAAGTGGGCCGTGCTAATGCAAAAAACAAAAACAAAATATAAGTAAGCCTCAATGTAACATTTTAGTAAATTTAGAATCAAAACGGATAATACTTATGTAATAAAATTAATTGGTTTATTCAAAAACTATGAAAAGTAACAAAATTCAAAATGCATAAAAGAAAAACGACTACAATAAATGTTCGAAATGTCTTCCATTTTCATTCAGGCTCAAATCAATTCGCTGCTGAAAAGATCTTTGCACTCTTCGTAACATTTCAGGTGAAATACTTGCAAAAGCGTCAACAACTCGTTGTTGCATATTTATTTGTGTTGTCGGTAGTTCGATATAAAAAATTCCCTTCACGTATCCCCACAAAAAAAAATCAAGTTTTGTGCCTGAATGAAAATAGAAGACATTTCGAACATTTATTGTACAGCGCCACCAAGCAAACAAGTCCATCGGAAAATATGCCAACTAATTTTAAAAATTCGTGGCGGTAAAAGTTTAAGCCAATACCTACAACTCCTGCCGGCGTTGTACCTTCCGTGTCAAAAGTGAAAGTAGCTAGCAAATTGACAGGTTATCGCGTGTTTGCGTTTCTTAATTTTCTCTGCTTTCGTTCCTCTTTATAAAAAAATCAGTCTTTTTAAGACTATTTTTGTTCGACTTATTCCTAATAAGGTAGGCACATATTTTATAGATAATTTAAAAGTATTTTTAAAATGAAACTTACGCTTAACCTCAAAATATATTTTTTACCTATTAGGTATTTGCTATTTATGTATTTATTTATAGAATCCATTTCTTCTAACCGCTTTTATCGCTATGGCAAGTAAAGGGAAAAAACTGTTCATTCCGAAGCCAGAAATATAGTAGACAAAATTTATCTAAAATAAAAATAAAATTTCCTTATTTATTTTCTTCTCAAATCTAATTCTGGTATTTGTCTACTAACAGTTTTAACAAATTTATATAAGAACGTAGGTACATAATAAAAATTAATAAACTTGCAAATACACAATGTTACACGTTTAAATTTACCGCCAAAGTACTATTGACACTGAGTGTACCTCTAAAATACAGCGACATCACACCACGCCAACCAGACAGACTTGTTTGATTGGTGGCGCTGTAGTCGTTTTTCTTTTATGCATTTTGAATTTTGTTACTTTTCATAGTTTTTGAATAAAACAATTAATTTTATTACATAAGTATTATCCGTTTTGATTCTAAATTTACTAAAATGTTACACTGAGGCTTACTTACATTTTGTTTTTGTTTTTTGCATTAGCACGGCCCACTTCGGTGCATAAAATGTAATTAAATTGTTACTTTTGTGAAAAGTATTTAATATCTCTAAATCTACGGGGTTTAGGTATCGGACATCTAACTACAAAATTAAAGAGGATAAAAAATGCTATCGATTTGCGAAATAAAACAGTGGTGGTTCTATTTGAAAAAAAATGAGTTATGTCACTTTGAAGTTTGGAAAGTTTGGCATTTTCTTTTGTAACACCCTGTATCAACTGAATCCCATTTTCTCATATCAAAATGTTGCTCTTTAACCGGACTACAATTATTGCTAAAATTTATCCCTCTACTTCAAAAATCAAGGTCGCTTATGATTTTTAAAGTGAAGTCTGTTTATGAAAGATTTTTCGGAAAAAAATTAATAAGTTGGTAACACTGGCACAAAATACAAAAGTGGGTAGACAGTTATGTAGAGGTTAAAAAATGACATCGGAAGACATAAAAAGTTACAGGGTGTTGCATTTAAAAAAATGTATGTTTTTATTATAGCGCAAAAGTGGAACACTCTGTATTATTGAAAATAATTTCACGACGTAGACCTCTTCGAACCAATAATTTTATGCTTTAAATTTTTTTTCTATCTCTCACGGTAAGGGCGCTAGGAAAGCCCGACGCACTGTTGCCGGACCCTGTATTTTTTGGCACCGTTTTTAGTGTATTGCTGGTATTACTACCAATTATTTTACTTCGATTTGAACGACGTTTACTTATCACAGTATTCCAACTTTCCTGGGAATTGTCTTCTTGCGGTTTTATATCCGAATTTAAATTTATTATTTCACTATATTTTAGAGCAGATTGTGCTTCAAATACCGCTAGACTGGTTTGCTTCGCGGTGATATCGTTCATTCCTTTTTGTTGCGACATATCGACATTTTGGTTATTGCCTTTTTTGGATTCATTATCTTGATGAACTACTATTTTTTTCACTTGAGATCTATTTGTTGGTTTAGCCTCCAAGTTGTTATTGGTATAAGTGTGGAAACTTTTATCAACTGCATTTTTCCGCAGGACAGGCCGCACAGGTTCTTCTTTATTCATCCAGTTGATTTTTTCATACAAAAGTTCAACTTTCTCACGGAGTTCTTTTATAATCACATCCTTCTGATAGATAATGTAGTTAAATACACCCAAATCAATCGAGTGTTGGTTATTATTTCCGACATTTAGAAACGGTTGTGCCGGAGCACTCACAACTGGCGCGTTGTTCACCTTAATTACATCTTCACAGCAAATCACTGTGTCGTCACTTAAAAACTTTACGTTTAAACATTTAGCACAACTATTGTGATACATTGATTCACACAACGTACATTTAACACCAGTTAAAACTCTGGATTTACACCTTTTGCACAGAGAAACTGACGAGTCGACTTCAATCGGCGCCATCTTACTATGGTTTTTTGACTCAATTATGTTATTACCATGCTCTCGTGGGATTAGCACATTCTTAACCTCTGCATCTGGTGTGGACTCGTAAAAGCAATCACAGTCAATGACATCCTCTTCTGGGAGTTGTATCTTCTGATTGTGTTGGACAGGAAAAAGGCCTGGTTCACTTTCTACGATTCTCACAGATCGGCTAACGGTTACTTTGTTAGTTTTAGGATCAAGAATCCTGTAGCCCTTGGTAGTAGTGCTGTATCCCACCAGGATACCAATCACGGCGCAGTCATCCCATTTCTTTCGTAGTTCGTGTGGAACTAGTCGATAAACCTTGCTGCCGAAAATTCGCAGATGACTCGTATCTGGTTTTCTACCGTACCATTTCTCGTATGGCGTCGTGTCCACCGAACGACTCGGCAGACGACAGCATCAAGAAGCATGCACCGTCCCATCTCGACAAGAGTACGGTTCTTTCGTTCAGCAACTCCATTTTGCTGCGGCGTATAGGGCACGGTCGTCTGATGCTCGATTCCCTGCGATTTAAAATAGTTTAGAAGTTCCCTGTTGACAAACTCTTTGCCATTATCTGAACGAAAGGTTGCTGGCGTTCGGTTGAACTTCATCTTGACAGCATTAATAAACTCCTTCACCATACTGGGTACCTCGTCCTTTCCATGAATGAGCGCTACAACAGTAAAGCGAGAATAATCATCCGTGAAAGTCAGTACGTATCGGTTGCCAGATGGAGTCGTGTGTTGCATCGGGCCACAAAGATCACAATGGATAAGCATGCCCGACATCGAAGCTCTCGTTTTGCTGTTCTTCGGAAACGGGGTAGCAGTAAGCTTTCCTCGTGCACAAGAGTGGCAATCTCTATTGCATTCTGGTCCCAGCTTCACTGTTATGCCAGTAACCAGTTTTTCTGACACGAGTCTTTTGATAGCTGCAAGGTCGCGGTGTCCAAATCGTCGGTGCCACTGATAAAGAGTGGCGGCACCTACAACAAATGCAGTTTCTCCTACCTTGTCTTCCGATGAATTCACTGGTGCACCACCACGCAACCAGTATAGGTCATCATCGTGCTCGCTGAACGCTTCATGCACCGATTACCTTCGAAAATCACACGCATGCCAGCACGTGTCATACGGCGAACAGATAGTAGATTCGTACTGAGGTTCGGCATGTACAGTACATCTAGCAGTTTGACTGATGACGTTTCCCCTTCTGAAAGTTTACAAGATAACTTTACCTCACCAATACCAGTTGACATTAACTTCGATGATTTATCAGCTAAAGAGATGTTAGTCTTGTACTCCGATAGGTTCTGGAAACGTTTCTTGTCATCTAGCATATGTGATGACGCTCCAGAGTCGATGCGCCATTTTTCGCCGCTGTTGTTAGCAACCATGACTGACTGTTGCTCTTTTACTTGAATAGCTGTGCCATGGAAAGCAAATTGCGACTTCACTTTTTCTCCACCATTGCGACTATCTCTACCCTGTCCTGCCTGATGTGCAGTAACATTGCGGCTGTTATTTGTAGGCTGACACTGTGGCGTTTCAGGGCAGTTACGTCTCAGATGACGTGGACGATTACAGTTGTAGCAGGTACGATCCTCAGCCGGCTGGCTGCCAGGACCTCCTACTCGGCCACGGCCTCGGCCGCGTCCACGTCCGCTTCGTCCTTGACGACCGGAAGTTGATTGCAACGCTGTTTCACTGTCTAACTTGGTGCTCTGCTGTCCAGTTTCCATGCGACGTCGGAACTGGTCTTCGAGTTTGCCTATTACATAGTCCAGAGTCAAATCGGCTTCATCTCGTCCCTCTAGAGCTGTGACAAGTCCAGAGTATGAGTCCGGAAGACTGGCAAACAAATATGCCACAATCTCTTCATCATCGACTTTGGCTAATCGAAGCTGGTTAACTAGTGCCAGCACTCGAGTAATGTGTTCTGACATTGTGCCAGACTTGTATCTGACTTGGCTTAACTTCGTGCGTAGGTAAACGCGACTGCCATAAGTTGACCTTTGGTATAAGTGCTTGAGATGTTCCCAGACATCGTGCGCTGACTCACGACCAGCAAAATGTGTCAACTGAGTATCAGTAACATGTAGAGTCAGTGCAGACCGTGCACGCTCATTTGATCTCTTCCATACATCATTTATGTCGGATCCAGACTCCGGTTTTGGATTTGAAGTCACATTCCACAAGTCCTTTTCAATGAGCAACGCTTGCATCTTTTCTTTCCAAACTGCATAGTTCTTACCAGAAAGAAGTAGAACTAATCGTGTGGAATTACCTTCAGAATCAGCCATCTCAGGGAAATATTTGTCAACCTTAGATTATGCGTGTCTGGCGCCCATAACCTGATGAACAAAGATCGTTTTGTTCTAATGAAATTCTTTTTATTAAAATGTAAAAACAGAATATATGACAAGTCAAATTACAAAATAACAATATTACTAGTTGCTATGAAAACAACCAATCCTAACATGTGTCGTACAAAGCAAATATATAAAATAGCCTGCTTGTGCTAGCAATGAAAGGAGCGCAATGCATTATTTCCAACAGAACTGATTAAAATCAAACAGGAGACTCTTATTCCTATACAGATGGACAGATTCTGGTCCTCAGGTAAAAACAAAGAGATGCTCCAATTGGCTGCTGCTACTAGTTTCATTGAAAAGGCAAAAATAACTAACTTCACTACAGTGCTAAGTGAAACCATCATAAGAGACAATGACAGTAGGGATGCATTAATAGTAATGAACAAAGAAATTCAAACTTGCTCGGACCTTCGAACCTTTGTTGAAGAAGCAGATGGCAGAATTATAATCCATCTGTTCCATGCTGTCCAGTCGGGCATAACATGTCTTATAGTGCTATCAAATGACACTGATGTCGTTGTTCTCATCCTTCGATATATACACTACTCAAAAAAGTCTAAGGAACAACTTCTTTCTGTCATATAACTTGGGTTACAGGTAGAGTATGATGTTTAAATATAATGATATGAACCTTTACTGGTTTAGAGACAAATTTCTACGTTTATTTTGAAACATTTTTAATAAGTATAATTGTCGTTAGTTATTAACAATAACATTTAAATATCTTTAAACTAACATAAAATTTCTTTAATGGCATTGTAAGATTAATTTCGGTAAGAAAAAAGGAACTAATAAACAGTGTTGCCACCTCTAGCATTAATTACCGCCTGACACCGTCTTGGCCTACTTAAGATTAAGTTGTTAATCTGATTTTGTGGTAACAATGTCCATTGTTCCCTATTACAGGTTCCTTGTAATTTATTTAGTTTCGCCAGTCATAGTTTAATCCACATTTAACTTAGTGGTAGTTTGGTTGCCTACTGACCTCTTGAGAGGAAAGGGCATTTGTTATCAGCAGAGCGCGGAAAGATATGCATTTGCATGTAATTGTGCTTATATGCACAATAAAATTTTCTGGTTATCTATCCGAATCATATCGTAAGGATTCCATTTATGCAAATTTTATTTTGCATATTTATGCATATATTGAGGGAATAGCGCATAAATGCATATCCATGCATATTTAACTGATTTCGAGCATCTTAATTGCATAATTCTGTCTCCCAGGTCACAATTAAAAAATTTTATTCATATTTTCGGTCTCGGGAATTTTGTTCGCAGGTCGCAATAAAAAAAATTTATTGGGACCTGCAAATTTATGTATACCACTAATTTGTATTTTTATATTTGTTGTGTTGTTAGATAATACAAGTATCATTAGTTACTGTTACTAAGCAAATCCTAGGTAACAGTTGGTATGTACAAAAACATACATGGTTTTTCTGTTTTTACTTTTGAATAAACCAGTTTTCAGTTGAACTGATTTTTCTTCTATTTTGCATTTTGAGAAGATAATTAATTACTACCATTAAATACAACAATATTGAATACCTATTTTTGTGGTTTTGTATGAATATAGAAATTGAAATAAATATTTAAATTTCGTATGCGATTTTTCGGTGCATATACAGGGTGTCAACGAAACCTGGGGCACCCTCATAATTTTTTTATTTTTTAAGATATCTAAATGAAATTTGGTATGTTTAATATACTCTTTAAATGGCATTTTCTGACATAGGAAACAAGTTTCTGTCACTTCCGGTTTCGCCGAAATTGACTACAACTTTGTTATTTTAAATGGAACACCCTGTATATTTATACATTTTTGGAATCTCCATTCAATTCTACGTATGGTAGTATCAAGTTCGAAACATTTTGATGACAAAGTAAATTTTTGCAGAAATTAATCTAGAGTGCCATGACTAACACCAAATGAAAGTCAAGGTGCCCCAACACTCTAGACAAATTGTTTTAGAACTTTAACTATTTTAGTTGCTGTATTAGAATGGCCTAAAGTTGGCAAAAATGCTTTTTCGAGAATAACTCTATTTTTTCAAATGGCACTAGGGTGGGACACTAGGATATTAAAAACGAGCGTTTTTCAAGGATTTTATTGATACCAATAACACGGGATTAATATAAAAATTTAATTCGGAATAACACTCTCCGTTCAAAAAAACCATATTTTGGACATTTAAATCTAGATACTGGGTTTCAAAACAAGTGAAACAAATGAAATGCACAAAAAAAAGACAGACTTGTTACAGTTGAAGTGCTAAAATAATTTGTTTTGAGTGTCGTAGCACCCTGACTTCCATTTTACGAAGGTCATGGCACCTTAGATTAATAAATAAACTCTTCTGCAAGTATTTATTTTGTCATCAAAATGTTTCAAACTTGATACTACCATACGTAAAATTGAATGGAGATTCCAAAAATGTATAAATATACAGGGTGTTCCATTTAAAATCTCAAAGTTGATGTCAATTCCGGCGAAACCGGAAGTGACAGAAACTTGTTTCCTATGTCATCAAACGCCATTTAAAGAGTATATTACACATACCAAATTTCATTTAGATACCTTAAAAAATAAAAAAATTATGGAGGTGCCCCAGGTTTCGTTGACACCCGGTATAGAGTAAATTTTTAGGTAGTGACAGTATATATTTGTCTATAATTGCATATGAAGGAGCATATTTTGCTTAATTTTAACCGCATATAAAATGCATATTTCTCGATTTTATAGTGCATACTTTTCCGCGCTCTGGTTATCAGCAAGGTTGAGTTGTATTTTTGGTTGGTGATCCTTAGCCTTTTTGGGGATTTTTGGAACCCCTCCTTAGTTTCGTTCTCTTTTGCAAAAGTCGTGTCGTCAATGGTGGTTGACTCCTGATGGCTGGAATATAATTTGGTTTAATTTACGTTTATACGGATAATCCAGCATCAAGTTATAGTTTGGGGATTGTGTTAAGCACTTTTGGATAGATATTTTGGAAGTGTTACCAGTATTTTTGGTTGAAAGCTTAACATAATCAAACACATGTGTGGTTATATGTTCCACGTACTTACACGACTTGAGGGCTTCGAGAAGATCTTTTAAAAGGTAATTAGTACTCTGTTGCTCCTCATATAGAATTTCCTAACGTCCCTTTCGATTTTCATAGCCCGGTTTTTGGAGGGTTACTTTTGGATAACCGCATTTTGTAAAGCCACCTTTTGGATGTTTGCCTTTGGAGGCATGTGATTTGCTGCATGTTCGTATTCTATGGTTTGTTAATTATTGGCTGTGGGGACAAGATTTGCACCTGAGAAAATATATTGAAGATTTATGTTACCACCCTTTCCACTTCCGAAGATACATTTTTGGGAAAGCCTGCTGCAGTAGCCGGAACTGGAAAGAGCGCCTATCCTTCGGGGTTTCCAGCATTCAAAGAATCTTCGCAAGGTAGCATTTCTCCACATTAATTTTGTGTTTGCGGGACCTAAAATTATTTGTAAAATTTAACCGGTGAATCAAGATTGCCGTAGCTTTGTTATTTATTTCTTGTATTAATTTAGTGAGTGTTATAGTACTTACTGTAGATCTTGATATTCGCAGGTGTGCGAGCTTCACTTGTACTCCTTGTTTTTGGTATACACAAATTGTTAAGTATCGCCTATCGCACCATTTTGTAACTGTCTTGAAAGGCTGATAGTGTCTCATGCTACCGCACCGGGAGTTTAACTTTAATATTTGTAATACTTCGAACAACACGTAATGTTTTATTTAATCAGTGCTTATCACTTGTGATTTTTTTTTTATTATACAAATAAGTCGAATTACCGTCTATCTTGACGTCAGAGCTACGCAAGGTTACTAGAGGACTAATTAAGTCACTCTGATTCATATCTTTTAACACCAACGTTTACGCGATTATACGACAAGCTACCGAATCAGATCTGCTTCGACCACCTTGCTCACGTTATTAGTTTATATATCGTTATACTTGCGACCTCGGTTATTGATCGGCAATTCACTTAATCCGCATACATTCATATTTATTTTATTTTGGTTATTAATTTTGCTAGATCTAGACAAAGTATTGTTCTGTGGAGTGTTGGGCCTCACCCGCTCTGTGAAAGATTCTTCCCCTCCCCAATATTTATTGTGATATCTATTTATATGTTATTATAATTATGCATGTTGTTTGTTAATAATTATTGTTATTGTTATTTACCCATACATATCTATACTCAATATATTTACTTATCTGAACGATCTGAAGGTGTACTTTATTGGGTTATTGGGGTACCTGGTGTTTTGAAGTTATTTGCAGGAGAACTGTTATCACTTATCAGTTACGGTTCTGCTTCTTTTGCAAGACACGCTTGCAACTGGTTGGCGCCCTTTCTTTTCCAGCATTTAGAAGAACCCCGACCCTTTCCCACTAGCTGTCGGTAGCGTGTCCGAGGGGCTACCTCGGTAGTTTAGGTACAAGTAGCCACCCTTTCTGCAATTACCCTTAGGTAGGTAGCATCCCTTAGAGCATTTTCAAACGCAGGGCGTGTGTGTATTCCGTCCATGATAGGAGTTAGTCTTCTTTAAGCATGTCCCATACATGTTCTATAGGATTAAGATCCGGGGACTGAGCAGGCCAAGGTAAAACTGTAATCTCTTCTTCCCTAAACCATTCACAGACAACTCGTGCCGTATGGGGTCGGGCGTTGTCATGCATATAAAGAAAATTTTGACTGGCTTGATCTGCAACTGGACGCACAATGGGTTGTAGAATAAATAGGTTAAATACTGATTTGCATTAAGCAATTCTTCTGGAAAAATGAGCTCCGGTTTACGCTGAAGGGATATTCCAGCCCATACCATGGTTGTACCACCTCTATATGCATGAACTTCCTGGACATATCTAAGTCGTTCTTGTAGTCCACTTTCTCGCCACACTTTAATTCTTCCACTGTCAGGTCGAAATCCAAACCGTGACTCGTTAGAAAACAATACATTGGACCATTCTTCGGCGTCCCATTGAACGTATTCTCGTGCCCAAGCTAAACGTGCGGCGCGATTTCCTGGACGCAAAGCAGGAACTCTTAATGGACGACGAGCATGAAGATCGGCTTCATGTAATCTGTTTCTAATTGTTTGGGAACTTACAGTTATTCCGTGTGTGTTTTGGAAACTTAAAAGAAGTTGGGTGGAGGTATTATTACGTCGAGCTTCCAGAGTGATATAACGATCTTGAACTGCAGTCGTTTTTCTTCCCCTGCCACAATGCCTTTCTGCCACATCTCCAGTGTCTTGATATCGTTGCCATAATCTACAGATTACTCCACGGGATGTGTTAAATCTGGTAGCAACATCAACTTGACGATTTCCACTTTCAAGCATCCCCACAGCTCATAACATCTCATCTCGTGTTAAGGGTCGACGTACCATGTTTAATTTTAAACTAATGTTTACAGATTAGACGCAGAATTGTGCACAAAGCAACAAATCAACCAAAAAAATAACATTAAGAATTGTCGAAACGTGGGTTGGTTCTCTAAACATTGAACAATTGCACTGAATAACAAACAAAACGGAAAACAAAAGAGCGTCTTATAGGAAGCATGTCTGACAGTTTTAGTTGGCATCGGGTACTTGTTATATTATTAATAACAAGCAGTCATATACAAAGAAATGCCGCTGTTCCTTAGACTTTTTTGAGCAGTGTACATATTTGAACTATTCAGAAACGGATTGCAAGAATTGTGGATCAAAGTGGGAGTGGGTGATAAAATGCGCTATGTGCCTCTACACACACTTGTTGGGAGGCATCTGGGAGCTGCACTTTGCAAAAATTTAATTAGGGCCCACATACTTACAGGTTGTGATGTTACAAGTAACCATCTGCACTAAAAGCATCGCCAGAAACTTTACTACTTCGATTTGCAGAAGATAATACTTTGTCTGAAGAAACACTTGACAAAGCACAAAGGAATACCTTGTTCAAGTTTTACATCCATCATCAAAGTGTAAGACATATGATGAACTTCGTTATTCATTACACAAGCAGAAACTCATCAGAGCTACCACCCTCATCTTTTTCAATAAGAAATGGACATATCCGAAGATGCCTTTTTGTTTCACGGGAATGCTTAAACCTATCACAAAGCTATTTTCCTGATACAAGCCTGCATCTGACAGATTATGGATGGTGCAAAGATGCAAATGGTGTGCTGAAGCCTGATCTGTGCCTTAACAAAATGCCTTCTGAACTATTAATACAGTGCAGTTGTACAGCATGTGCTACTAGTAGGTATAAATGTAAATTGCAATATTTGACATGCACAGAGTATTGCAAATGTGGTGGACAATGTAAAAGATGGGAAAAAAGTATGTTAGTTTTACATTCAGTTTTCCATAACAGAGTTTACTTCTGTGTCTATAAAAATGTTGTGCAAATATAATTATATTTTGTAGTGTAAATATCATTTCCCAAATAATAGTTATTTACGATATGAGTATCGTAACAACTCGTATTACGATACGAGATGGAAAGTTTGTCAAACGAGACCGCAGGTCGAGTTTGACAAATCCATTGAGGATCGTAATACGAGGTTACGATATGAATATAGTACAAAGCTTTATCTACTTTCATGAAATTAGCAAAAAAAATTAAATATTTGTCAATAATTAATTGCCTGATGCAAAAGTTGACTGTTCCAATTTTCATTGAAATCTAATACGTTAAGGCTTGATTTTTTGTTTATTTGGTGTCAGTTTGAATGAAAATTGGAACAGTCAACTTTTGCATAAGGTAATTAATTATTGGCAAATATTTAATTTTTTTTGCTAATTTCATGAAAGTAGATAAAGCTTTGTACTATATTCATATCGTAAAAATCGTAAAAAGTGCATAATAAATGTTTATAACAAACAAAATAACTATAAATTCTCTTGTCAATCTGTCATTTTTATGTCAAAAGTTATTACGATACTAGTGCTGTAATATAGTTCATTACAACACGATTTTTCGTTTCGAAATATTGATATTACGAAACGAAAGTAGATAAAATATTGTATTCCACTTTTGTTAGGGTTGCCATACGTCCGTTTTTATAACGGACTGTACGTTATTTGAAAACTGTCCGTAAGTTCGGTCCGTTTTCGCAACGTGTCCGTATTTTTAGTAATTTTACGTCCTTGAACAATATAACTTCAAATTTATTCTTCGAATCCCTCCGTCATCCGTCTCCATACTCACTCAGCAGTTTAAAAAAGAAATTTCTTTTAGACTGTGCCGAACCAAAGCATTCTTACCACAGTCTAGGTAAAGTAAAAACAGTCAGTTCGCTTCGTATTGGAACCTTTCAGCTTTCATGTTCGTGTCTCCGTTCTGTTACCGCGCACTACGCTGGGAGTGGATTTTATCGGCTAATTTGCGCCAATTTTGAATTTAACATTTGCCATTTTAATGTTTAAATGTATGCATGTTAAAGAAAAAATTCTGTCCGTTATTTCAATTTTGAAAATATGGCAACCCTTACTTTTGTTCATATTTTTATTTAAAATCCAAAATAACTTATTTTCTTTAATAAAGTCAGGCAACTTCACAAACCATCTTAATCGATTCCTTGCCCTTAAAAAGATATATTTAGACACCTAAATGATGAGTATGACTGTTACAGGAGCAGAAATATATACACAATAAAATCGGTGTCGGCCATTTTGGAAAATGGCGTCTAAAACACCCGGTCCAGAATATGGTGATGTATACCCAACCTTTTCTGACTCTCCTATATATGCTTCACTCCATTCTGTTGGTTAGACAAATCAGTACTAAAATTTTTACGGGACTCCAGTACAGGGACAGGAGTGAAGCTTTGGTTTCCTAGGAAACGGTGCCGTCATTTAGCGGCCGTAAAAGTACGGTGGGTGACGTCACGAAAAACGGTGTCGTGTTTTTTAAGCGAAGTGTTTTCCAAAAGAGCGGTAGCGCACACCCAACGTAATAGAGCGGTGCCGTCTCATCTGAAGCGGTGGGCCAGTACGGTACGAATCAGTTCAGCAACGTTTTTTGGCGGTGTGTCTTGTGTATATAGTCCAGTTAAAATAGACATAACAGTTCGGAATAATTCGCGACGGCCGCATTTTTTCACCGTTTTTCTGACGTCACCCACCGTATTTTTACGGCGGTTAAATGACCGCACCGCTTCCTAGGAAACCAAAGCTTAAACGGCGTTATCTACTAGAGCTGGGCAATCCGATTCCTTTCGGTGAATAGGTTCCTTCGATTCCATCCCACAACATGAATCGGTTCCTTCGATTCGTTCTCGTTCCTTCGTTCCTATGATTTAAATCGTACTTTTAAGTACGCACCGTACTAGAATGAATCGAATTGGAACAAAATCCGAAATTCGTTGACTATACATTCAGATTCAGAACGTCAAACGTAAATTATTTTGTCTACAATAATAAATGAGGGTATAAAAGACTAAACAATAACTCGTTAAACACAATTTCAAAATTGCATGAATGTTACAACCTTAATTACACGAATTTTCAATATAAAATGCATGTTTAATTATTGCATAACTAATAAAAAGTTTCAAATTTCATTTCAACAATAAAGCCTGTATATCGGCGACTTGGGAAATTCATTTTAAAACCTCAGAGCTTTATAAATCAATAAGTTCTACTTTTGTTTGTGAATACGCAACATCGTGTGATCGTGTCTTAATAGCATACTAATATTAATGTAGCTATTCATACTTCCGATTCCATTCCTTTACTGTATGTATTTGCGGGTTAGGGCTCGATTCCTAGGATTTGTACGAATCGTGATGATTTGTAACGTACTCGCGGCGCGATTCCTTTAGGAACGAATTGGATTGAAATAAGTGAATCGATTCCTACGATTCCATCCGAGGAGTCGTTCCTTTGGAACGACTCGTTCATGAACGACCCAGCTCTATTATCTACACAACCAATAAGTTGTTCTTCAGTTTCAACTTCCGTTTTGTATACAAGCTCTTTTACAGTAGGTAACGCAAAAGAAAAAATCTAAACAAGTTAAGTCGGGACTTCTGGCAGGACATGGTATTGGACCACCACGACCGATCCATCGCCCAGGTAAGTGTTGGTTTAACCACTACCTTGATTCAGCTCCCCAATGGGTTGGAGTTCCATCCAATTGAAACCACATGTCTCTTCTGACAGCTAAGGGCACTTCCTCTAACAACTCCGGCAAAGTCTTGTTCTAAAAGTCAACAAAATTTTCGCCATTAAATGACGAGGCCAAACTAATAGTCCTATTAACCTATTTCCAATAATTCCAGCCCATACCTTTATAGGTACTAAACGTTTTCTTAAAGACGCTGACCGTGGAAGTCTTAGAATTCACTAAACCTAAACTGGTGATTTGTTTGGCGGAGGACATGAGGATTTTCTTCCGACCATTCGTGCCTATAACGAATATTAAACATCCCGTTACGTCTAAAGGTTGCTTCATCGGTCCATAATAGTAATTTTCGTTACAAGTCCGGAAAGTGACTTATTAAAATACGAGTTTAGATGTTTATGGACGAGGGGACGAAGGAGCCGAGTCAAGAATTTCTAAACGAGTACTTTAATAATAACTTATCGAACATGTATCGTATAACGTTTTACATCATCCTATAACGTTATCATGAGTTATGTGCTTGAACTTGACCTATGGATGTTTACTTTCTATATCATTAGTTAATTAGTTTAAGTAATTAGAAATGTATAAAAGCAGGAAAATAGAAATTAAGATGTTCATTTAGTTACTGAAAGAGTCAACCGAAGGTTCTGTTAAAATTTGTAATTAAGTGTTCCAAATAAATTTAGTTTTTAAAAACAGATTTCTTTAATTAAGAAACTTAATTGGCGCAGTCGGTAGGATTCAAGAAGGTGAACATTAAGAAGAAATTCGTTTTTCACCATTGGTTTCAACCATTCATCTTGGATCCAATAAAGAAACTACATCCCAGGAAGAAGACTAGGACTCCGAAAACTTCTACAGAGTAAGTGTTGAGTTCCTTTCTATTCTCCTCCTAATACTCCCTACGTAGTGAATTGTGAATATATAAATTAATTTACTACCTTTAGACAAGTGAAAAATCTTTCATATTTGTCGTTCAATTTCAAATAAATCTTATTTACGTTTTTTTAAGAATTAAAATTAATATCAACTTATGTCCACTGTTGACAACCGTATAGATAATTTAACTAAATCATTTAATAATATTAGCATTTCAAATAATATGGCAACTATTCAAGCTGCAAAAGAAATAGCAAGTACTATTAGACCTTTTTCAGGTCGTAGTGATCATTTAGAGTCTTTCATAAACGCTGCAGACAAATTTTTTAATCGTTATGGTACAACAAACGACAATAGCTTAAGTGAGTTCGTATTTGCATCCATCTGTTCCAAAATCATTAATGAAGCAGGTGATTTCATTTTATGTAGACCAGACCTAAACACTTGGCCTGAAATTAAAAAAACCCTTAGAGATAAATTTGGAGATCGCTTAGACAGGAATGCACTACAACAACAGTTTATATTTTTAACTAGAAATAGAAATGAAAATATTTTAGATTTTTTGGAAAGACTAAAAGTATTAAAAACGCGATTAAACTTGAAAATTAATTCTGATCCCACATTGCCCCAAGGAGTTAGAGATTTGTTAATATCACAAAACGAGGTAACTGCTGTAACTGTTTTAATTTCCAATACTAACTCTGAACTAAGAACTTTACAGTGGCGGCTCGTGGTTTAAAAAATAGGTGAAGAGTTACAAAATTAGCCATAAGAAACATTTACTCTGAAAATCATTTACCGCATTTGCCTAATTACAAGGCGACCCCTAGTTTTTGGTATGTTTACAAACAGAAAATATTTTATCAATTTTAAATTTTAAATGATAATCGGCTTTTCATGTTGAGTAAGCATTTAAAAGTTTTTGTTTTTGCAGTCGTCAACGCCTAACATTTTTTTTTGTTGTGCGATATTTTTTAGCGTCCGCACAATGGTTTGTTTCCTCTGCCGTACGAACTGCCATAATTTTAAAATTAGAATCGTAACTTCAACGATTATTTTTACTAGTTTGACTTTTCATCGTCCCCGCAGTTCAACACGAATCACTCATCCTTTTTAAGGTGTCTAACAACACAATAATAAAAATAATACCTTAATTACCAACAAACTCGTTTAATCAGCACAAGTATTTGCTACTGAATGAATAACAATAACAATATCATTGTCATGTGAGCCTTATCGATGGTTCGTGCTTAATTATATATATAATGGAAAGTTGTTAGGGACTGCGCGATATACACTGCAAACATACAACCATACGGAAGGCGCAGCGACAGGTGACTGAGGTTGTGGACAGTGTTGCCAACTGTAGATACTTTCAATGCACTAAATAGAACGTAAGAATCCACCAGAAATGCACCAAAACAGTGGCGTAGCTGAGTTTGGGGAGTTCAAAAACAGTATCGAACAATATTGCTTTTTTGTTCTATGAAGATGTCTGTTTTAATATTTTAATATTCAGTACAAAAAGAAAATATAATTCTATATAATAATATATAATAAACATTAACTACTAACTTAATCTAACTAACTTAATCACATTTAAAAGAAAATAAAAACTGCACATTGCAAACTCCCAATAGTCCCAATTATATTTATATTGATTTGAATTTATTAAAGATAGATATTAAATTCCTCTTCGTCGTCTTGATTGATTTGGTTTTTGTATGTTTCGTTTGTTTTTATTTTAGAAACCACTGAATCCGGCAGTTGGTAATTAAAGCAACATTTGTTGTATCTTTTAAGTCCAGCCTTTACTGTTAATATTGCGTTAACTGTATCAGCCTGAAGCCTATTTCTTAGTTTATTTTTAATTACGTTTAACTGGCTAAAAAGTCGTTCTACCTCAGCGTTAGAGTGTGGCAATACTAACAATGATACAGCAAAATTTGCCAACTTGTAAAAAGGATTTTCTCCCGATGCATCTTTGTAATTCATTACTTCACACCAAAATTGATTTGTATTTTCAGTCTCCTTCCATTTTATTAAGTGAATATTAGCCCACATATTTTCAATGTTTTCGATATCGTCATCACTTTTTCTAAAAAATTGTAACAGTGTCAACAAAGATGGTTTATTATGATTTAGAGCGTTTTCTACGCTTACATATAAAACCTTTCTTAATATTTCTAAATTTTCTGGCAGTCTTATTTTTATTTGATTGATCAAGGCTACCACAAAATTTATAGCTCTGTCTCGTAACACATTTTCATCATTTAAACTTAAATGGTTATTGCCTTTTAACTTCTGTAGGGTAGATTCAAATTTGTACCCCAAATAGCATCTCCTATCTACATAGTCCTCTAGTTTTTGTTTAAATATATCGATGGTGGTGTGTTGAGGAACAGTTATTTTATTAACTAAAAATTCAATTAGTTTGATTAATTCTTCAAAGAGTTTTGTGGGATCAATATTGTTACTTTCAAATAACTTATTGACCCTTTGGACATCAGTTAATACACTCTTTAGAAAACACAATAACGCATAATTTCTGTCATCACAATACATATTGAACAAAGTTTCTGCTGTATAACATCTTTCTTGATTTCTAGCTAAGCCAAAATGCGTTTTCAACTCTAACCACTGATCTAAAATTCTGCTGACAGCTGTTTCAATCGATAGCCATCTTGTTTGACACGCCTGCACAATTTTTAAAGGCTCGTGACCATCATTTATTGTTGCATATAAGAGTTTGTAAATTCCTTGTCTGGAAGATGATCTCGAAAACCAGTCATAGGTTTCTCTAATTAAATATTCAAGATTTCTTGGTAAATACTGACTTCCAGCAGCTGATACTGCCAATTGGAGGCTATGGCATACACATCTTACTAAAATTAAATGAGGAACATCCTGTTTTAATTTCGCATACACGCCATTATTAACGCCGGTCATAACTGATGCGTTGTCACTACCAATTCCAAACAGTTGTTTTAATTTTAGTTTGCTATTTTGCAAGACATTTTTAATTGCATCCACAATCCCATCTGCATTAAATTCATTTAATTGTGGCATATCAAGGTAAGACGTGATAATGTTGTTTTGTTTCTTACTATAATAAATAATTATAATGCCCAAATATTTCTGTACAGATATATCTGTTGATTCGTCAATGAGAAGACTATAAGGTGATTCACCAACATCTTCAACCAGGTCATCTTGGAAGTGAGGAGACAAAACATTCTTTATGATATTTGAACATTTTGTTCTGTGGATCTGTAGGTTATCACCAGCTGTGCATCCTTTAAAAGCTTCTTTACATAAACTACTAAGATGATCTACTTGCAGAATTGCAGTATGGCTGGCTATATACAGAGATAACTTTGCTTCTGCTAACTTTGCTTCTTGTAAATTTGCGACCGCTTTAAATGGTATTGTGGGCTGTGATGCACCAAAAACAATTTGACTGCAAGTTTTGTGCTTTTTTGATTCCATATGTCTTTTTAAATCAGCGTATCTGTTTTGCAAAATTTTATGACAAACTTTACACTTTGCTACGGTACCTGTTGTGCTCTCCACGCTAATAAGCCATTGTTTTAAGGAAGGATCTTTGAGCCACGCTTCCCGAAAATGTTGTTCATATTGTGGCATCTGTTAATATAAACAATATAATACTGAATATTGTGAGTACTAAAGACTTACCTTGGATGGATGAAATTCCACTTAATATTATTATAACAATAACACTTAACCTAACAATATTCAATGCGACCAAAACGCTAAGCGATTGTGAAAAGTGACACTGACAACTGAGCTGATCAGTAATCAGCTGACAGCACTAAATCAGGAATGAGCGGTTCGTACGCTGTATTATCGACAGAGGAGCCAGGCCAAGAACCTTTAAACAATATTGTAAATGGCATTTTGCTACACTGGGGTCGAAAAATGTAAATAATAAATCAGTTTTAAATGAACAACAGCTTTAGACTTACAATTTGATACTTTTTTAATTTATGGTGGTAAATACACCAGAATTTGCACTAGCGCACTAGAACACAATTTTGGGCACTAGATAGGGTTTGAATACACCAGATCTAGTGCAAAATGCACCAACTTGGCATCACTGGTTGTGGAAAACTTACGTAGCGCTTCATGCGAGTGACGTCAGTGTTACCATAGCAACCCAGTGAATAGTACAGTCTTCCAAGCATATTTACGTTTAGCTCTGCAATTTGATACTGTGCTGCGAAATACATACCTATATCCATAAGAAATGTTTTGCGTATTGAACGGGTATAAAATTCATTTATAATTTAAACTATGTATTTAGGAATTTAGATAAATGGAAAGAATAATCATTTTTATATAAAAAAAAAACTAATTCGAGTGAAATATTAGGTGAAGAGGCACTTATAATATAATATAATATGTACTTTATTTAGTAATATTACTAATTTTACATTAATCGTACAAGAGTTTATAATGTCCAATAAGTATTTTCTTAAAAACTATTCTTACAGTACAAACTTCATTGTTTCTTAAAATTATAAATATTTGGCGCCTGTTTTATTTCCTGTGGAAGATTGTTATAATATTTTAAACCTTTGTAGAAAAAAGAATTTTTTCTACACATGATACGAAAACAAGTATTTTCTTCACGATAAACCCTATGCGAAAACGCTACATTTTCTATCTAGAGATGAAAACATATTCACTTCTAGAGATGAAAACAAGAATTCCAAATCTATGGCAATAAAATAAAAAAATGCGTGTGTTACTATGGAACCGATTAAACAAACAATTAATAATTTGCATTGACACAATTCGGTTTGAATTAAGTCGAATTAAAACTTATTTCAAACAGATAATTAAAATGTCGTAGAAAAAATAGCATTTACTACTCGACATGAAATACGTTTTTTTCGTTCGTGATTGCCCTACTCGCTGCTAACGCAGCTCGTGGGCAACTTCTCATCTCACGAAAAAAACGTCATTTTCATGTCTTGTTGTAAAATATACTATTGAGATTTCGATTTGGAAAATTTTGGTAATTTAAAGTCGGAGCGAGTTCTGGTATTATAATCATGTATGTCTAAATTGTACATCAATGACTGGGACATGTATTCTGGAAGTAAACAGTTTATTGTTTTGTAAACTAATACTAGAGTTTTAAAGTAAATACGCTGTTTTATGCTGAACCATTGCAAGATATCTAACATTAAAATAATTTTGGTAAATTTTGATCACTGCAGTATAATACACATAGCTTTGTTTTGCTGCTTTTGCAGTCTTTTTAATTCTGATTCCTGACAGAGAAACAAAATGCTTGCACAGTAATCAAAATGTGGAGCAACAGTTGTTTTGTAAACATTTATTCTTGCTTGAATAGTAAGTTTGTTAGATATCCTGCCCAGTAAACTAATTTTACGTGCTACTTTCTTGATAACATAATCTACGTGCTTCTTAAAATTTAATTTATCATCTATAATTACTCCTAAAGATTTAATTTGGTCAACCTTTTCCAAGTCCATATTTTCTATATTTATTTTAGCTGACTGAACATTTTTATTTGAAATAATCATAAATTTAGTTTTTGAGACATTTAATTTCAATTTGTTAACTTGTAACCATTGAGAAATGGTTTTTAATTCTAGATTTAATTTGGTGATAGCAAGATCGATATTTTCATCGGTAATTGACACTAACGTATCATCAGCAAATAAATTAATGTTGCAGCAACTAAGATTAAATTCTAAATCATTAATATAAATTAAAAACAGCAATGGGCCTAAAACCGATCCTTGTGGTACACCCAAATTATTCTGAATTTGTAAGGATTCTTTATTTCCATATAAAGTTTCACCTACTTCACCTGGCGAGCCGCCACTGGAACTTTATTAATGTTACAAAAACCCAAAGATATTGATGAAGCTACTTCAATTGTCATCAATCATACATCTATGGAACAACAGACTAATTATAGATTTCATTCGAATACCCAGACAAATATAATTCAAAAACGAGACCATACTAATAAACAAAATCCCCGTAATTTCAGTAATAACTACAGATCTCCATACGTTCAAAACTTTCAATCACCAATTTCTAACCAAACATCTTATTTTCAAAACCAAAATCCAACACAAAACTTTATTCAAAAACCGTATTTTCAGACCCAAAATTCACCTAATTTTAATGTTAGAACTCAATTCCCCAGTCGACCTATAAATATTCAAAGTAGGCAAATTCCTCAGAGATTTCCTACTAATAATCAAGTCTTCGGAAAGCCAGTTAACGTATTTTCTCCTCAGAATTCACATAAACCCCAAAATAAACCTGAACCAATGTCTGTTACTTTAAGATTAACTTCTCAAAAATTTAATTCTAATAAACAAAATTATTTTCAACCATCTGGACCACGTAATTTCATATCTGAAGAATTAACTAATGTAGAAACTTCAGAACCAAACTATTCCTACGATAATGTAGAATACGATTACGATCATTATGAAATTCCTACGTAGGAACAAAACAATTATTTAAATGACCCTTCATACAATTCCATTAGCGATAATACTAATCACCACTTTAATGTTGATATTGAACAAACAATGTTAGAAAGTCCAAATTTTCAAGAAACCAGCCTTTCACCTCCGGACACGTAGATTTAAATAATTTTCTACCAAACTCATTACCATATATCGAAATGAAATTTCCACCCATTAAATTATTAATTGACACAGGTTGTCATCTATCAATTATTAGACCATACTTAGCAGAACAGTATTTCCCCAATACTATTTTTAAAAGTGATACTCCTATAATCACTTGTGCAGGTAAATCAAAAGCCGAATTTAAAGCCCATGTCCCTTTGTTTAAAGAATTCGAACCTTTGAAAGAAACTTTAGAATTTGTATTGTTTAATTTTCATGATTACTTTGATGGTATAATAGGTATTAGAGATCTAAGAAAATTAGGTCTCAATATTGATTTACAAAATAAAATTTTATTCAATAACCAAATTCAGATCCCACTACAATATAGAGATGATTTTACTATACAAAAACTAGAAATACCTCCTTTTTCATCATTACTAAAACAAATTAAAACAAATCTACCAGATCAAGAAATAATAATTCCAGAAATTAATAACGGTATTATTATTATTCCGGCGGGACTTTTAAAAATCCAAAATAATTTAACGACATTAGAATTTATTAATCCAACTGTAACTGTACGAACCCCAGGTGTGTCACCCTTTACAGTTTTTCGCTGTGATCGTCTAGTTTTTCACCAAGATTTTCGGCACCCTCAACCCTTATTGGTTAAGTGAAAATCTTACCCTTTACTTAAATAACTGACTATGTAGTCAGAGGACCCTTAATGTTGTTGTGGTTCGTTGATCTAGAGTAGCTCACCTTATAAAACAAGAAATAAATACTCCACCAAGTTTAATACATATATTATAAAGTCAGATTTATGTACAAATATTTACAAATACAGTAAATAAGTAAGCATAGTGTCATGAACATCAGACTAGGCAAGTTAATTAAGGGCAGTGGCGTGAATAATTATCATACTTTTGTTTTATGACTTTGATGTACTTCCGGTGGCCTGAGTGCGTGGTTGATCACAAGAAATTATACTGGAAGTCGGTGCGTCTGTCAAATATGCGATTCAAGATCGATATTTTATGTGATTGATATTAAAATCAATCTTAAGCGGCCGGGGCCAAGTGTGGTTTATCACCAATCTTTTGACGAGGGTGTAATTGCCCTCTAACGAGTGCGTGCGCTATGCAAGACTCTTAATTAGTACATGAGAAAGCGTTGCCTTCCATGTACGCGAATTAGTCAGGGATGTTTCACCCTATCGTTGATTGAGAATATGCCCAAGACATATCTCAGTAGTCAGAATTGTCGTTTTACTTGTAATTAATTGTGATCAGTACTTACACCAGGACAACCTTCAGTAAATTTTGATAAAGTTTTAATCTTGAATACGTGAAATGTATTAAAACTGCTAACTTTTCGGTTAATTTGGATTACTCAGGGAGACCCCTTATGAAAGATTTCTACTAATGCGAAGCAACAGAGTGCAGCACTACTAACTGTATACTTTACAGTAAACAGATACACTCGATCAGCGTAGTAATCGAGATCCAGACCACTATACAGCGTAACTGAATAATGAAGACTGGTCTTTTGATAAGATTTTCTAGTATATTTATACTAAAAATTCTCATGTAGCGGGGCGTGTGTTTAGATGTTCTCACGAGTGTTTTCATAAATAGCTTGGTTTCCAAATGTTCCCATGCGACCCTTGCTCTCTAATATCATAAATTTCATGGCTGAGTTAAAATCCCATTGCCCTGGAATATTTTTAATTACTCTGAAATTTGAAACTTTTAGCAGACCCCCTTGTTTACCTATATGCGGCGCTAATTTGCCCAAAAGGAACGTGATTTTACGACGAAGATTTATGGTACTTCTACACATGAAATCTATACTTTCAGCCACATTCTTGCCCTCAAGAAACACCCCTAGCGTCACGCTTTAAATAAAGCAATTACATTAAAATATAATCCCTGAAAAATAGAAAATTAAATTTATAAACACGCAGGTGGCTATTACACAACCTCAAAAACAGAAATAATAGAACTCGATGAGAATTTCCTGAAGCATTATGCTATAAAATATTGCGACACTCTTTTTGAATGCTTCCATATCGAAGATGTAACTCCCTTTCAAAACTTGGAAAATTCCGATTTTGATTTTTCATGCATCAGAACCGACCATTTAAATTCAGAAGAAATAAAAGCATTAAAAACACTTTTAGTTAAATATAAGGATACCCTACATCAACCGAATGATAAATTAACATTTACTAATCAAGTGAAACATGAAATTAAAACTTCTAATGAAATTCCCATATACACTAAATCGTATAGATACCCTCATGTTCATAAGTTAGAAGTTCAAAAACAAATTTCAAAAATGTTACAAGACGAAATCATTAGGCCTTCACAATCTCCTTGGAGTTCCCCTATTTGGATTGTACCAAAGAAACTTGATGCAAGTGAAAAAAAAAATGGCGTATAGTAGTAGACTATAGGAAAATTAACGAAAAAACGATCGACGATCGTTATCCCTTACCTAACATTTCCGACATACTTGACAAATTAGGACGATGCCAATATTTTACTACAATAGACTTAGCTTCAGGATTTCACCAGATTGAAATGGACCCTGATTCAATTCCTAAAACAGCTTTTAACGTAGAAAACGGGCACTATGAATATGTCAGAATGCCTTTTGGACTTAAGAATGCTCTGCCACGTTCCAACGTGTCATGGATAATGTATTAAAAGATCTGCAAAATAAAATCTGTTTAGTGTATATGGACGACATAATCATATTTTCGACATCACTTCAAGAACATATTAATAATTTAAAACAAGTATTAGAAAAATTAAAAGACGCTGGTTTGAAAATTCAATTAGACAAATCTGAATTCCTTTGTAAATCAATAGAATTTCTAGGTCATGTAATTACTCCTGAAGGTATACGCCCTAACCCAAAAAAAGTTAATGCTATAAAAAAATTTCCAATTCCTAAAACCGCTAAGGAAATAAAATCATTCCTTGGATTAGTTGGTTACTATAGAAAGTTTATACAAAACTTTGCAAAATTAACAAAACCAATGACTCAATGTTTAAAAAAACTGTAAAAATTGAACATACACCAGAATTTATAAATTCTTTCAATACATGTAAACAAATCCTAATTAATGATCCTATTTTACAATATCCGGATTTTTCACAAACCTTTAATGTGACCACAGACGCAAGCAATTTTGCTTTAGGGGCAGTCCTTTCCCAGGGTCCTGTAGGCAAAGATCTTCCAATAGCCTTTGCTTCCCGTACCTTAAACCCAGCTGAAATTAATTATAGTACCATTGAAAAGGAACTTCTAGCCATTGTTGGGGCCGTAAAATACTTCCGTCCCTATTTATTTGGAGTTAAATTCAAAATCGTTAGTGACCATAAACCCCTTCAATGGTTGTTTTCACTCAAAGAACCAAATTCAAAATTAGTTCGCTGGAGACTTAAACTCGAAGAATACGATTACGAAATAATTTACAAAAAAGGAAAACTTAATACACATGCCGATGCACTTTCTCGTGTCGAAATTAATCCAATAGAAACCAATACAGATGATAATATTTCTTTAATGGTAGGACCCCCAGATCCTGAAGACTTTTCTTATATAGACGAGGAAGAATTCGAAGAAATTATAGATAAGGAATTTCCTCTTGCAAACCCTAGTACTTCACAATCATCCAATAAAATAATAATTCATCTAAATATCCCTCTTAAAACCACAAATCCAGATCCGATAGAAATAGATAATAATACAGTTCATAGTAATCAGGAAGACCCTGTTATTGAAGCTCCTTATACAGAAAAACCATTGAATATATTTAAAAATCAAATAATTATATCTCCTTCAAAAAAACCTAAATTACTAATTAATAAAAATAAAATATTAAAAAACTAGAATATTAGTCAACATACCTGAAAATGAAAGTAAAGAATTTTTTATAAAATTTATAAAAGAGAATATGATACCAAAACAGACATACTGCCTTCATTTCAAGAGTAAAGATTTAGAACTAACCTTTCTCAAAATAATTAAAGAATTCTTTAAAAATAAAGCCTTTACATTATACATATCCAATATAATACTAACTGACATTACAGATGAGACTGAACAAAGACAGATGATTCAAAACTATCATGAAACAAAGACAAGTCACCGTGGTATCCAAGAAAATTTAAAATCAATAAAACGTGTTTATTATTGGCCAAAATTAGATTAAGATGTAAAAAATTATGTAAATTCATGTGAAATTTGTCAAGAAACCAAATACGAAAGACATCCCACCAAGATTATATTTAAACCTACCCCCATTGGTTATGAATCTTTTGATCATATTTATGTAGACACATACAAGACCCATGGACAATATTTCGTTACAATAATAGATAGTTTTTCTAAATTAGGACAAGCATATCCCATAAAAACATTAAATGCAATTGAAACTGCAAATAAAATTTTACAATTCTTCAATCACTTTGGTATCCCTAGGAAAATTACCACTGACAATGGACATGAATGGAAAAATGAGGTAATACAAAGCCTATGTAGAGCACATAAAATCGAAATTCACTATACTACCCTATATAATCCTAACAGTAATAGTCCCATTGAAAGACTTCATTCCACATTAGCTGAAACCATTTTAACATTAAAAAATTCAAAACCCCAAGAAACTATCGAAACCCTTATGAATTATGCTCTACTCTCCTATAATAATTCAATACATAGCTCCACAAATTATACCCCTTTTCAAATAACTCGAGGAAAATTAAATTACAAAAATCCTTTTGAAATCGATGAACAAACAAAAATAAATCAATATCTCCAAGATCACATAGAAAACCTAGAAACCATAAAAAAGGTAATTTCAGGAAAACTCCAACAAAACCAACAAAAACATTTAAATAAACATAACGAAAATAGGGAATTGTCAGTTGAAATTGATGTCACTCAAGATTTATATAAAACTAGAAAAAGAGATGCTTCACATCGAAAAACAGTTAACCCATATGAAAGATTAGATAATCCTATTTTAATTGGTAATAATAAAATTAAGTCAAATAACAAAATTTATCATAATAAACATATAAAACCTCAACGTCTTGTTTCAGGACGAAAGAAAAAATGATCTTCCTAATACTATTCATCAGTCTAAGCCTGGTATCAACTTTAGAAATAAAAGAAATAAAAACCCCCATCCTTCCAGTTCAGATAGGGCAAAGTAAAATAATTACATCAAAGCATACATTCTTATATCACATAAATTTAACTCACTTCAAAGAATCCTTAACCCGAACTAGAATTGAATTAACATCATTAGATAAAGTATTAAATAAACAACAAGAACAAAATCACTTTTGTATTCTTCTTAGAAATAAAATCACTACAACTCTCTCTTTAATTGAAATAACGTCAAGAAAATTAAAAATTTTCTCTAGTAATAATAGAATAAAAAGAGGAATCATTAATGGTATAGGTAAACTTTCAAAATGGCTCTTTGGAACTTTAGATTCAGATGACGAACAACACATAAATTCCTATATCGAAATGTTAACAAATAATAATAACAAAATGCATAACGATTAAAAAAATCAAAAATCCTTGATACAAGAAGTTACTCAAAATTATGAAACAAACATAAAAAGAATCAGTGAAAATCAAAACATTTTAAAAAATCAATTAAACATTTTATCAAAAAAATTCATAGATGTTATAGCCTTAGAACAAGCATTTTCAATTTCAAACATTATTGATAATTTTATAATACAAATTAATTCAGTTCAAAACTTAATAAACAATATAGAAACAGCAGTATCATTTGCACACTTCAATATTTTGCATAGTTCAATAATTGAACCAAAACAATTAAATATTATTATATCAAAACTAAATAAAATTTATAAAAATAGACAAGTACCTATTTTGCTAAATTCAGTCAATTATTATTCCTTATTTTCAACACAAGTATTAATTCACAAAAATTTAATAATATTCAAAATTCACGCTCCTATAGTATCTTCACAATTCAAATATTTCCACATATATCCAGTACCTATTTCCAATTCAATGATAAATCCTGAACAACCTTTCCTAGTACTTACCACAAAAGAATACTGGACTACTTCGGAGAGATGCCCAGAAGTAGAAGATTTTTATTACTGCCACCAATTTAACCTACACAAGAACCAACCATGTTTAGCCAAATTGTTAAGAACAGGAAACAACTCATGTCCTGGAACATCAGTCCACTTCTACGAATCAAGTGTTACTCAAATTAATGCTAAAGAGTTACTAATCATTCCAGTTCAAACGGTGAATTTAAAACCACAATGCGACAATAAAGGAATACATGAAATAAAAAATCCCTGCGTGGTTTCATTAGAAGGGTGTTCAGTGAAAATAGAAGGAAGAACATTTCAACCATAAGAAACCATTCATGAAGAATTCATTTATGATTTACCTGTCATCAAAATCATTACTCAAGAAGTCGACAAGAAGATACAACCAGTTCACTTGAAGAAGATTGACACCGAATCAATACAACAGCTAAATTCATTTGTAAGAAATTTACAGACAAATGATCTAAGAGACCGCCCTGCAACTACACACACTTGGACCAACTCTATTCTGTTTATAATTATATTTATTGTTGGACTTTTTTGTGTAATTTATATAAAATTTATTAAACCTCGTTTTCAGAAACCTTTACCACAGAAAATAAAGGAACCCTTATTTTCTGATTTAGGAAGGGAGGAGTTATGTGCTTGAACTTGACCTATGGATGTTTACTTTCTATATCATTAGTTAATTAGTTTAAGTCATTAGAAATGTATAAAAGCAGGAAAATAGAAATTAAGATGTTCATTTAGTTACTGAAAGAGTCAACCGAAGGTTCTGTTAAAATTTGTAATTAAGTGTTCCAAATAAATTTAGTTTTTAAAAACATATTTCTTTAATTAAGAAACTTAATTCATGCTAATAACTCCTTAACAACGAGTTATGTTATGATACATTTAACAGCACTGGTGCTGTAATAGTTATTTACGATATGAATATAGTACAAAGCTTTATCTACTTTCATGAAATTCGCAAAAAAAAATTAAATTTTGTCAATAATTAATTGCCTGATGCAAAAGTTGACTGTTCCAATTTTCATTGAAATCTAATACGTTAAGGCTTGATTTTTTGTTTATTTGGTGTTGGTTGCTGTCAGTTTGAATGAAAATTGGAACAGTCAACTTTTGCATAAGGTAATTAATTATTGGCAAATATTTAATTTTTTTTGCTAATTTCATGTAAGTAGATAAAGCTTTGTACTATATTCATATCGTAAAAATCGTAAAAAGTGCATAATAAATGTTTATAACAAATAAAATAACTATGAATTCTCTTGTCAATCTGTCATTTTTATGTCAAAAGTTATTACGATACTAGTGCTGTAATATAGTTCATTACAACACGATTTTTCGTTTCGAAATATTGATATTACGAAACGAAAGTAGATAAAGCTTATAGCAGCACGATATGGCTGATTTACGTTACTATTTATGAATTGTCATTGAACTGTCACTGAAAATAATTTTTTTCGCCCTCCGGCTAGAAACACTCAATTTTATCGCGTATAAATCGTCTGGAAAATGCTATTTGCCGGACTAGTCCAGAAAGTAAAATTAGGATTTTTGATTGATGGCGCTGAATCGAACTGACTCCGCCCTCTCATTGCTACGCCCATTGTCACTCCCAGAAAAATAAATTCCCTAGAAAAATAAATTCTCTAACGTAAAATATTTGAATAAACAATGATTTTTTATAATTAACGTACTTTTATCGGCCGAAAAAATATTGTGTATCACACGCCTAGAAACTGCTTTGCAAGTACTCGTACTTGTAGGGCCTCGGTTGCACCTCGGCCTACAAACGTACTCGCACTTGCAAAGTGACAGTTTCTAGCCTTGTGATACAAATAACTATTTATTTTTTGAAAAAAATTATTTTGGGATGATATAAACCGTGTTTCGACACGCGTAACGTTATTTGCTGGTTACATTACTCAAGAATTAAAAGAACTCGCTCCTTCGTCGCTCGTTCTTTCAAACTTTTCTCTCGTAATGTAAAATGCTTCATAACGTTACTAGTATCGTAAATTACTATTATTTCATACTGTAAACAATTTGATTTTTTTAATTTTTACATGTGACACTTTTTCAATAACGTCAACATGTGACATTACTGTATCAAAGCCGGTAGGTGTGGCTTGGTTAAACTTGGGGCTTTTAACACTTCATTTATAACGACTAAATGAAGGTGCATACAAAAATTCAGCTTGCTGGAAATTAGTCAGCAGATAAATGCTTAAGTAACTGGACTACACTAACAATGTACCTACTTTTCACCTTTTAAGTCGTTAGAAGGTTGGAACAACCACGAAAGAAAAAATAATTTATTTAAAAAAAATAGTAGTCGTAGAACATATTTTTGTAGGCGCTCAACAGATTTTTACAGGCGCTCAAGCGCCCGTCAATAAGATACTAGCTACGCCACTGTCTGGAAGCAACCCTTGGACTCGTTGGAAATGGTAAGTGCCGTTTCACATGGAGCGTATGATACGGGCGGATCGTCAGGACGTATAACCAAGCGCCATGTGTTTAAATGAGTAATTTCACATGAAGCGCGTATGATCCGTCCGCGTGATTTGGTACGACGGCCATACGTCGAGCCCTTGCGTCGTCGTATTGTCAGCACGCGCACGGGCCGTTGTTTATAATGAGTAGCTTCACATGAGAACTGATGGTACGTTGCGTACCATCTCGCCTAGTTGTCGGATTTGCCCTGTTCTAGTAAACACGTGACCGTCTAACTCTAGCACATAATATACTGCACCACCGCCATGAATTATAAAATAGATACGGAAATATTAATTTGCATAATAGAAAATCAAAGGTGCATATATTCTATTACGTCGATACATTGTCAAATGAACATCCCCATAATCAGCAAAAATGGCAACAGCGACTTGTCGGTTGCTGACCATACGATATGCATGTGAAAAGGCGTACGTCGCGTATGGAAATGGCTCGCATGGTCAGCGCTGACGATCAGTGCTGAATATACGCTCCATGTGAAACGGCACATGTTACTTTCCCATACTCATTTAGCGTGCGGGAAAGTCTACTTTCCCGCACGGAGTGCCGGAAAGTGACAGCGATTTCTGAAAAATCAGAAAATCGCATAGCAACCATCCTTACTAGATTATTACTTTAAAAGGAAATGTCAAATTAGACAACTTGAAAACTTACAAAATGATAGTTTAGGACGATTCCTAAACGTTTGTAGGAAAAACGTTGTTCATAACACGTGCGGGAAGAGCGATTCCGAAACTCATGCAGGTACAGAAACTCGCTGCGCTCGTTTCTGTAACATCCTGCATTCGTTTCGGAATCGCTAACTTCCCGCACTTGTTATGAAAATAACTATCTAGCAACGAAACGGGGACTTTGTTCAGGTTCATGTATAGGGGTTCTATTACCGATAAACGGTTAACCGGTTAATCGGTTAACCGGTTTTACCGGCCAAAATGATTACCGAAATTACCGGTAAATTTTGACAACAAATACCGGTAATTTCGATAATTTTAATTCTCAGAAAGAAATGGATCTGAATATTTAAAAAGTGTTTTGCCGAGTCTGGTCTATTACTTTAAGAATTGATTATGGTTTTGTTAATGTATTAAACTTATTTCATATTTGTTATTGTTAAGTATTTCTTTGAAAGAATTTATTACAACTTAATGTTATTGTTAAGTATTCTCTCTTTGAATGAATTTTGCTTTGTTTATTAAGAAATAGTGTACATATTATATATTATATTTATCATTTTTTTGTTAATGTGTTAAACTTTTACTAATACTTAATAGGTTATTGTTAATTGCCCCTTTGTACAGGGTGGTCCAAATTGGACACTTTTGATAGGAAACACCATTTTCTAGAGGAGATAGAAAAAACTATTTATAATGTAGTTTTAATGTTATATTGTTTGCTTTTGTTATTTTGTATTGTTTAATTAAATCAATTAAATTACTAAAAAATAGGCAATAATTATTTTATAACAGCTGTAAATTTATTTCGTTCTATTTTTCAAGCATGTGACACTCCAGATTTACAAAATTCATCTATGGTATTTTAGAAACGGCAATGAAATAAATGTTTAAAAAGGAAAGTAGCAAGTATTTTATATATTTAGAAAAAGAATATGCAAAAATATACAGGGTGGTCCATAAGAAAAAGTACAAGTTTATGTCATAGCTTCAAAACCATTCTTTTTACAAAAAAAACTTGGGACACTTTTGGATTCCCTTAAAAAAAGTGCATTAAGAATGTTTTTAGAGAAACAAAAAATATTCATAAATAAATAAGTTACGGAGTTGGGCCAAAAATGCACAAAATTGAAAACTACCCTATATCTTCTAAACAGTTCAAGATATCGACGTGCGGTTTTCGGCATTCAGTTTCTCACAAAAATCGATCTCGTAACATGTAGGTTAGTTTTTTCTAGCTCCTCTAGAAATTGGTGTTTCCTATCAAAAGTGTCCAATTTGGACCACCCTGTACATACTATAAAAATATTGCTTGTTAATAAGTAGTACGCAGGGCCGCCGAGAGCGGGTAACATCTGAGACTTTAGTCACGCGCCCGGCACCGAAACGGGGCCCGACCGTCGGACCCTGACGAATTGTTTAATGTTTTATATGACTTTTTTTATTAAACAAAAATGATGCACTTTTTTAAGTGGGTCCCGGACCACAGACTTGTCACAGGCCCGAAAATTTCTCTCGGCGGCCCTGAGCAGTAGTACTACCACACAAAATTTTCAGTTAAAAAAAATTACCGGTAATTTACCGGTTTACCGGTTTTTACTTAAAATATTTACCGTTTACCGGTAAAAGAAAATCTCGGTAATTTTGGATGCCCTACACATGTAGGATATCTTCTTCCACTTCGGGTACCAATGAATGGCGCGGACGGCCTATAACGACTCCCGGCAAAGGTACAAGTCTCCCTGTTTCCGGTAAGTGCTGATCCAGTCTTTGATCAAAATCAGGATACCTCCTATTTGGATAATGCTGAGCATAAAGATAGGCAGCTTGAAGAAAATTACCGCGACATTGGCCGAGGATCAAATGCATAATTTATGGTCCAAATGGCGAGTCAGGTAATGCGCGTCATCAATCACATGATCAACAGTTGGCGTTACCAATAAAATGTAATTGCTAAATATAAATTATTTTTGTAGTTTTCTAAAATTAGGCAGCCGTGTTCAATCACAAGGTCTATAAATTTTTGGAAATAAGAAAGAAATCAGGTTTTTATTTTCTAATTTAGCTCATATTTATTTTTTGTAAAGTTGGTATTATTTTTGACATGTTTATATTTCACTGGCAAAGTTTTGACAGATCATGTTGTGTGTTATTTCCGTTTGTTGGTTTATTTTTTCTTTCTGGTGTTTCCTTATTATTATTATAAACAGTTCTTTTCAGAACTAAACCACGTCGCATTGCGATAGGATAGAAAAATGCCAACCTCCTGCATCAGAAAATTTTTGTTATAAGATTTATAAATCGTTTGAAACTTCATGTAAACGTACTAAGTTATGATGTCATAAGATTTATTGATGACGCGCATTACCTGACTCTCCAGTTTGACCATATCTGCGTATTCAGCAAAAATGTATGGCATGATTCCAATAAAAAACACAAATACAAAGAAAACTTAAAATTAAAATTAAATACACAAAAATTTGAAAATCACGCTTTTTTTACTGGTAAAGAGTTAGCACAGTTAATGTAATAATTTCTATACCCTACCTAACAAACATGTGTTTAAATAGCTATTAACAAGATTTGTCGCTGAAAAGATCCTACAACTGTCATGACATCACTTTTGTCCAATAACAACGCTTGGATCAGCATTTCAACAGCCAATCATTCATTTTTATCATGATAAAAAATATCATTACGTCCTTTTCGCACATCGAAAAAAACGACGCGTCTCTGTCGGCTCTGTTGCTACAGAAACCTAAACTTCAAAAATATTATTTGACATTAATTGCTAAAATAAACGTCAGAAAAAATTGCTTTAATAAAAATTTGTTTGTTGTTTCAGGATTTTTTCCAATTAAAAAACACTCTACCTTTTATTTTTATGGATAAAATTTCATTCTTGTATCACTCAAACGAAGTTGCCATAAGAAAATGGACTCGACTAGGCCTACATAAAAATAGTTATTTATTATACATGCGGATTAAATTAATGTTTAACGAGCGGTACGTTCAACCGCGCGAGCGGCGGTAGCCGCAAGCGCGTTGATACCGCGAGTTAATAAATTAATTTTTCCGTATCCATGGTATGTAATTGACAGATTATTTATCTCATTTGAGGTTAACAATGGCGGATGGCGGGTAAATATGAAAAAGCGGGATGATATGAACATTTGCGGGTTTTTACCGTGCATGCTATCGACGTGACATCTACCGATAGAATTTAGAATCAAAATTATTATTTGATTATACAAAAATCTTCATTTGAGTGATTGATAAGTGTAATTATTTTTTAAAATTCAAGCAAATACGATTATTTTTTACATAAATTCATTATAGAAATTATTTTTAATACGCAAATTTGACATGTGTAATTTGAGGTTATATGTCAAAAACATAGGTACGTATTATATTATAACTATTTTTATTTAATACGAACTTCTCATGGATGCGGAAAAATAACTTGTGCCCTACGGGAATCTAACGGCATATTTCATCCCTTAGCTTTTGCTGCCCTCGCTCACTACGTTCGCTCGTGCAGCAAAAATCTTCGGGATGAAATATGCCTATATCTTCCCTTATGACGCAATATACTATTAATCCGCAAGTGTAATACAACTGTTTATTCAATTTTGACATTTATTTGACATTTTTAAAGGGATTTGACATTTTTAAAGCGCTAGCGGAATAAAAATTTTAAATCGCTAGCGGAATAAAAATTTTAAACGATTGTTTATAAAACATCAACTTTTATGGGCAGGCCATAAACAAATAAACGTCAGTTTAAAACGTCAAAATTGAATAAAACCCTTTAATTAATGTAGGCCTAGTCTCGTCCATTTTCCATGGCAACTTCGTTTTCGTACAAAATGAAATTTTATCAACAGTAATATAACAAGTGATGCCGTTTTTCCGATAAATTTGGATCGGATAGTTTATGAGTGCTAATTAATTTGACAATTTTCCAAAATTAACTAGCATGAATTAATTATCCGATCAAAATTTATCACAGGAAAATCGGATCACGCGTTGTATTTGTTAAGACTATGTCACGAACAGTTAATTACTATTTATGAATTGTTTTCACTTATTAAAACGCACGTGTGATTTTTTCACTTGAAAATTGTTTTTATTGGCTGTTGCTAAGGAAATCGATCAATCTGATTGGTTAAGCAAAATGTGAGTGGTATAGTCGATAAAAATAAAAGGTCTCGGGCTTTTACTGTTGAAAAACATTAAGATTTCGATGGGAAAACAACGTATGTAACTAAAGTTTTGGGAAAAATGTTCAAATCTAATAATACAAACTATAATTGTTTTACTTAAATTTATTCTACAGAAAACTATTCCGTGAAGGTTTAACGATAATTATAATGCATCACATAGCAGCTAAAGGGCCATGGGTTTCATATTCAATGCTAAGTTGATATCTAATCCCCTCGAAGTTGCCTTTGCGTTTAATGATTATTTTAAAAATGTAGCAGATGAAATTAGGAAATCTAACAATGTTTTAATTTCAAGTCGGAACGAAAATACTAATCATTTCGCGGAGTATACTTGTGAAAATTTTTTCTTGTATCCTACGGACGAGGCTGAAATATTGATCATTAATAGCCTAAAAAATACAAAAACCTATGGTGTGGATAAAATCTCTAATTATTTATTAAAAGCATGTGCTTCTGAAGCAACAAAACCTATCTGCACGCTGGTTAATATGTGTTTTGAACAAGCTGTTTTTCCACAAAATTTAAAACTCTCCAAAATTATACCGATCTATAAAAGTGGTGACGCGACAAATTTAAAGAACTATCGTCCAATATCTTTATTATCAAGTATTTCAAAAATTTATGAGCCCATTTTGAATAATAGGTTGATGTCATATTTAGAAAACAAAAAAATTCTAACTCCGCAGCAATATGGTTTTAGACAAAAAAGATCGACAACTGCAGCAATAATTAATGTAATACAAACAATCATGCAATCAAATGATCAAAAACTCTTTACAATATCAATTTTTTGTGACTTTAGTAAAGCATTTGATTGTATTGATCACGTTATTCTATTGTGGCGTACACGGGGTTTGTTACTTTACGATTTATTTATTTATTCTAAACAATGCACTTTATTACTTTTGGGGTAGCTCAGAAGAGTTGGTAGAGTCTTCCACAGCGTGGACGCCACTTGAACGGGACTTGGCTTATAGTGAAAGGCGAACAAAATAAAATAGCTTTCAGTTAACATTCGTGTATTTTAATATTTAAACAAAGGACTATTACAGTTCCAATTCCGATTCTAATTCGAATCCCGGTTATTCTCAATCAATCATTAACACTTTAAAATTTACTCCTGTTACAGATAAACGCGTACGTCTTATAAATACTAACAAAGACTAAAATGAAGTCTGATTAACTTTGAAACATAATCACTTAAAAACAAATAAAATTATCGTACAACATCAACTGCATCTTGGACACATGAACTAAATGACTGCTTACTCGTGTTCTCGGTTCAACGGCTGGGCTACCAAAACATATCAATTTCGCGACGCCAAATTTCTTATATACTGCCAATCGATTCCCCACTCTAAGACATGCTGACTAACGTGTCTAAAAATCGGTTCCCACGATTTTGGGTAACAACCGTGTGGGCGTTCTTTGTTCTCAGCTATTTTACTACGAACGGAAGATGCATTTGGCCTTGCAGCCACGTGCCTGTCTGACGGGTGATGATCTCATTATCACGACCCGCCGTCTCGTGTTAATTGATCTCATGCGTAATTTAACGTTTCATGAATATTTGGTTTACCTTCGAACACAAGCTTTCAGTCATGGAGTTTTTGTGTATGTAATAATTGATTAATCAAATATTAACCTGTAATTATTTTCCTGTTTAAACTTAAGCTGAAGATTTGATTATAACTTATTGAACTTAATATTTGATTACATCACACTATTCCCCCGTAGATCTTAAGTTAGTCCAAAAAAAATTTTCTACTTGCTATATCTAAAATCTAATAGTAATATGAGACATCAAACAAGGATCCACCCTGTATATAATAATAAGTGTTTTGTTAATGGTGGTCTCTTTTGGTCTGAACCGTAAATTATCGTTTATTGCCCATTTTGGCATCGATTGAATACTTCCCTTTGATGTGTCATACTATCTGTTTTGGTTAGTAAATAGGTATCATGTTACAGCTAATGTTAATAGAATGTCTTTATCTCTAGTAATACATATTGGTTTCGATCCAACAGTATCAAAATGCATCCGTTTAATTTGTGACTTGTATGATAAACAAGAAAAATCTCCGTGAATGTGGATCCGCTGCGACGCCCGCTTTCTCATGCCTGAACCCAACGCGTTTCGGAGTCGAAATTCAAGCTGTCTATCGTTGAATTTCAAGACATTTCGTGCTGCCTGTAGTAAATCCAGTACATTGTCTTATATTTCTTCTTTAACTTCTATGGGAAGGCTTTGGGCTATAGGACCCTTTTGCTACGTTTACTTTAATTTTTACATAAAACAATTGTTGTCGGGAATGTGAACCATTTGTGCATCATGTCAGCTACGAATACGTTCACCGTTACTCAGCCGCCCCTGGGTCCTGGGTTCTTGTCACCCTTGCGTAAGTATCTTTTTCTATGTTTTGTTTGAATTGTTATTTAATTCCTGTTGTATTAAAAATTTTGGTGATAATTCGGCAATCCCTTATATCTCGAGAAATTCTCCCCAAATTGTTCAAATATACAATTCTCAATTCTCAGTGTAGCGAAAATTTTGGAAATGCTGAATCAATACCTCGTCGACACCCCCATATCTGTATTGTAAGGGATGATTTTTTGTTTTTTGGTAATTGTTTTTTTTTCTTTCCTGTTCTTTTGCAGAAGTGGTCTACGGCCAGCGGCTCTCCGAGAGTTGGGTGTCCCTCCAGTATCCCTTCTCCGTGGTCATCAATGACCTCGTAACGGCGGCCGGTGCTGGCACCTTGTTCACCTTCGTGACGTCGGCGGGCCAGGTGACCGTTAATGGTTCCAATATCCCCCTTGGTTTTGGGACAGTAGAGGTCAGTCGGCCCAACCCTTGGTGGATTCACCTCAAATTTGTGTATGCCGATCCAACGCCGGCGTCCGCCAGTGAAGATGAAGGGTACACGGACGGGTCGGTGGCTGACGAGGGTGAGGAAAACGACGGCGTTCCGGAAGACCTGGAGCCGCCCGAGCCTTAATTTGTACCATTGTATATATTTGTATATATTTTGGTCTTTTAAATGTATGATTTAGTTTATAGAATTTTGTTTTGTGCGTTGGTAAGAAAAAAATAAATTTGTTGTTCTCTATAGAACTTTTTATTTTTGTGTAATCATCATACTAATAGTAAGCCCCAAACTATGGCCGGTTATTCGTCGTTCTAAAGTGTGCTCTGCGCACTGAAGGTTACTGGATAGGCGATTATCTGCAGTGTCTCGCTGTCTGTGGTTGTGTGTGGTGACGCTGGTGATTTTTCTTTACTTGGAATAAGCATTGTTGCGGTAGGTATGCATTTTAATATGTTGTTGATCTCTATACATCGAAATATTGATTAATATATGTAACTTATTTACTCTAAAACTAGCTAATTTCGGTTATCAGTGGTAATTTTTGTGTGTTTCCATTCACCATAAAAGAAATGTTTCATCCAATTGAAAGTTTTGTAATTTATTCCATTATGACTGATATCCGCAATTGTCAAAAATCGAGTTGTTAGTCTTATCCGGGTATAGCGAGTTTCGGAAATTTTGGTTCAAGTTTACATCATGTTAAAATATGCAGACAGTATTGTTATTCTCTTTGCACCAAAATTTCTTAACTCACGCGTTGTCACTTTTATTTTCTTATAGGGTTTCCAATCGCCTTCTTTCTAAATTTTGGCTGATTGTTGGTAAACTGATTTGTTCGGTGTTTGTATCATTTGTGTTCTTTGTACAAACGCTGAAGTTCCATTTAGTGATAAGTAATTTCCTTATGACAACATAACTAACGATTACTGCCACTATGCTTGCTAACGTGTAAATAAAATTTGAATGCGTGTTTAGCACATGTTTCGTATTTAAATCTTTTGATAGGCTTTTCGACATGTCTTCTATCTCGTCCAATCGATGACTAGAAAATTTGAGGTCGTTTAAATTTTTCGCGACGCTTTTGTAATTTTGATTTAATTTCAAATCTGAAAGGTTCATGTTTGTCTCCTTTAATGATTGCAAAATGAAATTTTGTAAATTAATTTCAGGTACAAAATCAATTGAAATATTGGATTTTCTTATCTTTCCCTGTGGTTTTAATGTTGCTGTGCTTGAATATGCAATACAAGCTTCTGATAACCAAAGTTTACCAATTCCTGATAACGGTAAATCAATTGATCCGAGACTCTTACAGGTTAAGGTGACTACTTCTTTTGTGGGAATTATAAAAAGCCACGTGTTCGTATTTGTCAATTGAGTGAATAAATTTGTATCAATTTCAGTTATGCGTTTATCGCAAGTTTTTGGAATTTGTTGACTGGCGCTAACTAATTTCATTTCACAAAGTTCATGTTTGTGTGCAAAATAAATGGGTTGAGTTTGTTTACACAAATATTTGTGATGGTCGTAATTATGACAATTTTGAAACTTATTGATTGTTAATAGAAAATATCTTTGTTTGTCGATACTGATTGCTAAATTATCTGCTGCAGGTTGAATAAAAATATACTTGTTATCTTGTTATCTTCTAAGTGACCAGGTAAAGGGGTCATCTTTAAGATGTTATAATTACTTTCGCTTGTTAAAGGAACAGTAAACTAATTTGCCAGAATAAAAATAAACTGTTAGTGAAATCATTTTTAAAATTACATGTGCATTTTCTGTAGTTAAAGGAAGAGGGAAATTTAGGTTATTCGGTAAGGTTGGTGCTAAAGCTTGTAATTCAACTACGAACTTTAAAGGTGAGATTACGTAGGGGTGAAGTTGTCCTTTCTGAGTCAATCAACGTTAATGTTTCTAACTGATATTGTTGTAGCATTAAATCAAAAATTTCGATATATTCGTCTACTAAAACTTTCACTTCTAAGTTATTTATCTTTTTAACCTCATTTTTGAATGATTCCTGAAGTTTGTTTAAATTTGAAGCAAGGAGATTTTCGTTATGAGTTAAATCTCCAATTGTTGTGTTAAAACTTGACATAACTGATTTCATTACAACGGTTTGTTCTTGAATTATTTTATTAAGTGATTTTTCTCCTTCAGTTAGAATTTTAATTTGGTCATTATAGTAATCTCGATCCTTTACGTCTAAAGTTCCGAATAGAGTCTTTGCGAGTGATCCAACACCGTCAAAATATGAACGTTTGATTCTCATATGGAAATAACCCACCATTTGTTCTAAAATTGTTTTCCCCTCTTGAATTTTGGATAAATGTTGACTTGCAGATATAATAAAAGTATCGCAAACTTTAACCTGTTTGTAAATTTGAAAAAATTTATAGTCTCCAATCCTTGAATCGTTACAAATTTCTACTACCTGTGTATAAAACATTTTTAATTGAATAAATTTTTCAGTGTGATGATTTAGATCTAAAAAGGTTACTAACGTTAATTCGTCGTTGTATAATTTTACTTGCCCAATTTGCTCAAAGTAAATTCCCGGTGTAGACTTGTATTCTTTTAATTTGTATTTTTCTTCCCAGGTCTCTGCAGAAGTATGTTCGAAAATTAGGACGATTATTATTCTGAAACAATGACACGCGAATTAATTTATTAATATTTTTCATATTCTTCATATTGCAAACATCCGAGACTGACTCGTTACCTTATCTTGGTTGCTATGAGGCAGCCTTTTATTTTTAGAGCAGCTGCATTTACGTTATGCATACTTGGCGAATTTTTCTCGTTATGAACTTCTTTTTGTTTTGTTTAGCGGTCTTTTCTGACTTGCGGGCGATGAGACCAATTTTTTTTTTTTATATAATACTATGTACCAATTCGACACCCCTCTACTACTAATATAAAATAATACTCATTTTCTCATTTCTCTCAAATCATTTAATTGGTCCCTTGTCGTTTTAAGAATTATCAAATTGCCAAAAGCGCAGTGGCCATCCGCGGGGTTTTACCAATTTCACATTCTATTTTAAAAACAACTAACACATGGTTTAGTATATTGCCGTCGATTTAGGGGTCCCTCTCTTCCTTGTTTAATATTTTTTCAGTTCTGTCTGTACTGAATTACACTTCATTATTATTTATTTATGTATTTATTGCAATATATCTAGGCCTAGTTTTCCTCATGTGTTCTTGTCACCTGCGACATGTAATATTTTCTTTTTGACGGCTTAAAAATTAATCACAACATGGCTTCATGTGTGCTCGCCAAAGTGGGATTCTTCTGGTGACGGATTCTCAAAATGTTAATCACACTATGTGTGCTCACCTTTTTTGGTGGATTCTCTCGTATCATGTGTGCTCACCAAAATAATATACCGTTTGGTGGGTGCTCATATTATTACTCACAACATGCACTACTTAATTCACCCCGCAGTCGATATTGTTACTTACGAATTTTTTTCTCATACCGCTGATTTCATTCTCTGTAAGCAGAATTGGTATAAGGTCTTACAGCTCGTCCTGAAGGTTATTTTTCTTTTATATTCCCACATTACTAATTTACTTTTCTGATTCTGTTTCACAATTATTCCTCTTTATTATCATTTTCCGTATCATCTTTATTGTTACAGCGACCGTCATTCTGAATTGGCATCCAAGGATCATTATATGGTAAAATTCGACTAACATGCACTATTTCTTCTTTAGCGTTTGGTCTTTGGTGCTACTCCTTTTTTTATACAATAATCTACTTCTGAAGTACGTTCCTTTATGTAATACGGGCCAAACCATCTGAGTAATAACTTTTCCGATTTCCCTACTTTACGAATAGGTGTGAAAACCTTAACTTGTTGCCCAATTTCAAATTCTAATGTTCGACGTCCTGCGTCGTAGTACTCTTTTTGTTTTCCTTGTTGTGCTTGTATATTGATAACTGCTTGATGAGGTGCGGCTAACGCACGGTTGCGTAACTGAATAATATCGATCTGTTCTATAGGAGATTTGAGCTGTGCTTCTGAGGGTAAAATTGCTTCCCTCCCGTAGATTAACATAAACGGAGACATTTTCGTCGTATCTTGTCTTGACGTGTTATAGCTGAAAGTCACATGTGGAAGAAATAGGTCCCAATCCGTTTGTTGCGTATTCGTATATTTGCTTATCATATCGATTATCGTTTTATTTAATCGTTCCGTTAACCCATCAGTACTTGGCTTATAAGCTGTAGTAAATCTACTGTTTGTTCCCATTATTCTCAATAATTCCGCAATTGTTTGTGATTTAAATACTTGACCTCTATCCGAAATTATATAACTTGGGCTTCCGTGTCGACAAATAATCTGTTCTAGTAAAAATTGTGCTACGGGTTCAGCTTTCCCGCTAGATAAAGCTCTAGTTTCTGCGTATCTTGTTGCATAGTCTGTCGCTACTACAATAGTGTTTTTCCCACGACTAGATGTTCTAATCGGTGTTATTAAATCAATTCCAATTTTTTCAAAAGGCGTTCCAATACAAATTGGATATAAAAATCCTACAGGCTTTTTATTCGTTTGACCCTTTCTTTGTTGACATGCCTGACAACCTCTAACGTATTTTTCAACGTCCTTGAATAATCCGTCCCAAAAATATCTAAATGCTATTTTATAATATGTTTTAGAAATACCTAGGTGACCCGCTAAAGGAGAGTCGTGATGCTCGTACAGAATTTCATGTTTTAGTGAATTTGGAATTACCAAAAGATAAAGTTGTCCGTTGGGATTTGAATTCTTTTTGTAAAGGGTATTCTCGATTAATTTGAAAGATTTTGCTCTTTTTCGGTCTGAAATTGATAATGCGGGGTCTTCCTTGTTTTCTAGGGCTGAAAATAATTTAGTCAGTGTGTTATCTTCGTGTTGTAGTTTTGAAATATCTTCCAAAAGGGTTGTAAATGTGGGTACAAAATCTGCTTGTACCTCGTCTAACTGTGTAGCTTCCCTGCAAGGGTTTCTACTCAAGCAATCTGCATCCCGATGTGAAATTCCACTTTTGTGGAACACTGTATATTCGAAATCTTGTAACTTGATCGCCCATCTAGCTAATCGTCCGGTGATATCTTTTGTTTTTTGAATCCAGCACAGAGCATGATGATCCGTGATAATTTTAATGTGTTTTCCAAAAACGTATGGTCTTAATTGAATTAATGCCCATATGGCGGTGAGTGCTTCCAATTCTGTAATTGCGTAATTTTTCTCTGCTTTAGTCAATCCTCTTGAAATGTAAGCAATGGGGTGTAAGTTATTCTCATATTTTTGTAATAAAACTGCTCCTAATCCAATACGACTTGCATCTACTCTTAGTTCAGTTTCTAAATTTGGATCAAAATGACGTAAAACGGGTGATGATAACAATTTATCCTTTAGTGTTTCGAAAGCAAATTTATGCGTCGCAGCCCATTTGAATTTCATAGATGGTTTTGTCAATTCATATAAAGGCTTGGCTATAATTGCAAAACCTTCAATGTATTTTCGATAATAATTACACATTCCTAAAAACGATTGTACTTTTTTGATAGTGTTAGGTTCTGGAAATTTGAAAATTACCTGTACTTTATTGTCATCTGGTGAAATCCCATATGAATTGATTTTATGTCCAAGCACAATAACTTCTTGTTTAGCGTACCGACATTTACTGGGTTTTAGGGTTAAGCTGTATTCCCGTAATCGTTCAAACGCATGTCTTAAACGAATTAGATGTTCTTCAAACGTTGCACTAAAGATTAATAAATCATCTAAATAAACTACTATTTCTCTGAATAATAATCCTGAAAAAATTTTGTTGATTGCGTTTTGGAATGTTCTGGGAGCATTAGTGAGGCCAAAAGGCATAACATTAAATTCGTATAGGCCATCAGAAGACACAAAACATGTTTTTTCTTTATCAATTTCTCTTAGTCCAATTTGAAAATAACCACTTAATAGATCTAGCGATGTAAAATATTTGGAACCTCCTAGGTAACTAAGAATATCTTGGATCAGTGGGATCGGATAATTGTCTTTTTTGGTTGCTGAATTTAATTTTCGATAATCTATGCAAAATCGATACTTCTCGTCGTTTTTCTTCTTAACCAACACTATAGGACTTGCCCACGGGCTTTGCGACGGTCTTATTACATTGTATTGCAACATTTCATCTATCTGCTCTTGAATTATTTGTCGTTCTTTGTGGGATACTTTATATGGCCTCGAACGTATTGGTTCGGCATCCTCTGTTATTATTGCATGTTCTACTACATTAGTAAAGCCTATTTCAGAAAAATCCACTGCGAAAATGTCTCTAAATTCTCCTAATAATTGTATAATTTGGGATCGTTAATCTCTGGTCAGATTAGGTTCAATGTCAAAGTCGGTTATTTTTGGATCTTCACATACATCCAGCGTTGCTATAAAGTTACCTTGTTCATTTTCTTCCTCGCTTCAGTATCCCAACGTGGTTCCTTTAAAAAGACGTACTAAAATTAAATTATTCGAAATTATTTCCATTTCCCAATTATCACGTTGTTGTTTTAATCCGGTTAAAGGTACGAGTTTATTACTTGTAAATAATATTTCTCGTAATTCAAATACAAGACGTGTCTTATCGTAATAACTGCTAGGTTGCTCCGGTTTCAACGTAAGTGTTAACGTCTGCATAGGACGTATTTCAAATGTCGTCGGTTAAAATAAGTTTAGATCGTAAATTCATTTCTGAGGGTAATGAAATTTCGTGTAAAAAATTATGAAATGCAAATGCACTTTCGGTGTCCCATGGGTCTCCCACTAAAGATTTTTTAAAATTAGTTAAAATTACTGGTTGGTAATTCTCATGTAGGGTTATAGTGAAATTTTGGAAATTAATTATACTTTGATGTTTTAGCAGAAAGGACATCATAATATTAAAGGTTTTGGAGGATTTTCAATAACTAATGCCTCTACGGTGGTTTTCCAATTTTGAAGAATTAATTCTAATGTCGTGAAACCGAGGACAGGTAATTTGTTGCCTCCGGCTGTTATTAAATACGGTGAGTGTACGTTATCTTTAATATGAGATATGAATTGTTTACTAACAACATTTTCTGCTGCTCCAGTGTCTATTAAACTAGGGGAAAAAATTAGGGGATATTAAAAAAAACAACATAAAGCATATTAAGTTACCTAAAGTTTGCTATTAAAGAATAAATACTGGATGGGTTATTGGTTATTATCAGGTCACTTTTGATTTATAAACACTTGTTTTCGTTATTTTACTGAAATTGTGTTTGTTTACTAATTACGCGTTGTTTTGCAAATTGTTTGCTCAAATTTTTGATGAAGGTTTTTAAAATATCTTATACTGTTTGTGTGTCTAAATAAGAAATTGCAATGGCAGAACGTTTTTAAGTATTGGTAGTGCCACTAGAGCACTTAATTTACTCCGCAGGGGCTTCCGTCAAGTGGAGGTTTCTGACTTGTTCAATGTGTCGCAAAGCGTAATAAGTCGATTAAGTGCTAGACTTAGAACTACGAGATATGTTCGGCGAAGACCTGGGCAAGGAAGAAAACAAGCGACAACTGTCAGGCAAGATCGTTTACTGGCTACATTGGCCAGCAGGCATCCGAAAGTTACTACCGTTCAACTCCAACGACAACTTCAAAATGCGGCAGATGTACAAATCTCTGCCAGAACTGTCAAAAATCGTCTACTTGAGGTAGGTTCATATTCCAGGCGTCCATTGCCTAGAGTATTACTCACCAACAGACATCGACGACAAAGATTCGAGTGGGGGCGAGAACAAAGACTCTGGGATGTTGAATGGCACGCAGAACTTTTTTCAGATGAATCTTGGGTTGGCCCGCATAGTGATTCCAGACGACTTAGAGTATGGAGAAGGTAAACTACACCACGAAATCACCTCTCCATTATTCAGACGGTTCATCCATATGGCGGTGGTTCTGTCATGGTGTGGGCCGGTATATGTTTAGGACACCGTACTCAATTATACGTGTGTGATGGCAATATGAATGGTCAGAAATATCGAAATGACATTATTTTAGACATTGTTGCTAATTGTGCTGCTGATATTGGCCCAGACTTCATATTGGTAGATGATAATGCCAGACCCCATACAGCAGCTATTACCATGGAAGCTATTCAAACCCAGCAAATACGTCATTTGCCTTTACCACCTCTATCTCCTGATTTAAATGTCATTCAGCATGTATGGGATATGCTTAAAAACGCTCTAGAGCAGCATAATCCTTCTCCACAGACTGTTCAAGAACTAAGAAGAGTTTTGCAATGTTATGGGACAATTTGCCTGAAGAAGCTATTGACAACTTGATTTTAAGTATGCCTAGGAGATGTTAAGCTGTATTCGATGTAAGAGGAAGGCATACTTTTTACTAATGTTAAAAATTTTCGATCATTTGTTTCTAAGCGTTAATACAGAAAAGTTATAGTGTTGGTTTTAACGTCTTTATGTTGTTATGGTTCTATATTCAACGTTATTTATTTGTAATTATATTCAAAGAAGGTACAATTTGTACTGAAAATAAATGAAACGCCGATTCATTACATAATAGTTATTTTTTTTAATATCCCCTAATTTTTTCCGCCAGTTTATTATGTCAATTTTATTGTTATTTAAATATCCTTCGATCGTGAGTATTCTATTTATTTTAGTATCTTTATTTGGGAGCCCCTGGTGAGAAATATTGCAGACATGCGGTGGGCTCTTCACACATGCCGTCGAATGTTTTCCGGAAACCGTTGAGGAAAAGAATTGTTGGATCCTCGACCCCGCTGAAATGAGTTGAAGTTACCTCTTCCCCGATAGTATGGATTTGAATATCCGCCTCGTCGATAAACCGCATATGTGGAATTGTGATTAGCTGCTCTCTCCTCCTGCCGTGCTCTACACGAAAGACTAACATAACCTGGTCTACCGAATTGAAAACAAATGGGTCTTCCATCGGAAGTACGACTATTTTGGTAACGATTTCTATTTCTATAATTAAATGGTGTCGCTTGATGATGTGAAGAACGATGTTTTGGTACAGCCGCCGAAGGTTGATCAAGTAACAAGAGCGATGGCTCACTATTTTGCAGTTTCGAGATGTTCTCACGCTTCTTTGCGTCACTAATTTTCAATGTAATCCTTTTTAACTTTTACAAATCCATGTTTGCTTCGCATAGCAAACTATATTGGTATTGGCATTTATTATGTAGGCCTGCTTCGAAAAATTCAATAATTTCTGCGTCGTTCATATTTTCATTCAAATTGTAGCACATGTCCAGTATCTCATACAAGTAAACATTAATATCTTCATGTTCCCCTTGTTTTTTCTGACGTAGTTTAAATCTAAGCTCGCGAAACGCGGATTCGCCCGAGAATTCCTTCAAAAAGTCGTCGACAATTTTATCCCAAGTTTTCTCTTGCTTCTCTGCCTTATTTCGATATTTTCCATACCAAACAGTTGCTGGCCCTTGGAGGAAGGCTCCGAAGAATCTAATTTTTTCCTTATTTGCCCAGGCATTCACTGTAGCTGCGCGTTCATACGCCTGAATGAACTTTTTCGGATCTTTATTGGTAATTGGATTAAACGTGTCCGGATTATTGAACTTTGGCGTAGTAGGTATTTGCGGAGTGATGAAAGCTTCTGTTAATGATACGTTGGCCATTGCTGAATTACGTCTAGAATTATTGATTTGATTGATTCTGTTACTATTGCCTGTTAACGTTGTTTCGGGTATGTCCACTAACGTTTGAATCTGAAATGATTCGTTTAAAGTTGATTGTTCAAAAATGTTCCTTTCCGGTAACTGAATCTCCGTTTGAGTTTGTTGTGATGGATTTAAAATTGTATCTTCAGAAGTGGAACTGAAGAAAGACGTATTTGCTCCTGATGTCTGTGAGATGTTAATTAATTCGGTGGTGTTATCGGAATCAACTGGAGACAATTCTGCTAAATCTGGATTTAACAGTACTTCCGTGCTACGAAAATCTGGATTAAACGGAGTATCCGGGCTATTTACTGTTTCAGATCGTGTCTGGAAACCTAAATGTGCAAAAGACGTAGTTGTTTCTGTAACAGGGATTGTACCTCTACTCCGTAAATTTATATCGTGAGTTTGCTTCTTGGAACTTGTTGCTAGTTCTCGATATGAAGGCATCCAAGTAGATAAAATGTCCGCAATGATATTTGATCTTTCTTTAAAAAAAATGTTTTACATATAAGCAATTAAAACGAAAAATTTTCTTGACCGCCGTGTGAAGTCCGGTAATTCGTGAAATACACAGCGCGGAGATAGGCGTGAATTTACGCGTCCTCGCTGTCTGTACTCGGTTAGACCGGCGCAAATTTATTCTTTACTTTAGAACTAAAAAATAGAAACCGAAATAATATTGTTCACAAAAACTGAAATGAATACGGAGAGACCGTAGACTGCGACCTTAATTAATAAACGGTGTGCTTCGCGTCGTTGTACGGCGAAGGCACCCGCTGAATGCAAATTCGCAGCGGCAGAAACTATTTACTATTCCACGATACAGTATTTAGAAATATATTCACCAACGCCGGAGCGTAATATAACCGTAATATAATGTCACTAACTAATAGATGAATTGACTGATTAAATTTTAATTATTCTGAGAAAAAATATTAAATTTAGTTGGTTGTAAATATTAAAATTAATGAAATATCTCCAAATACACGAAAACCGAGCCGATAACTTTACTATAAATTAAATTAAAAATTAAATTAACGGATACGAAAATGAACTAGCAACAATAATGACGGTATATAATTTAAATAAACACGGAAAAAAGGCCGGCAGCTCCACCATATGTGGCGTACACGGGGTTTGTTACTTTAAGATTTATTTATTTATTCTAAACAATGCACTTTATTACTTTTGGGGTAGCTCAGAAGAGTTGGTAGAGTCTTCCACAGCGTGGACGCCACTTGAACGGGACTTGGCTTATAGTGAAAGGCGAACAAAATAAAATAGCTTTCAGTTAACATTCGTGTATTTTAATATTTAAACAAAGGACTATTACAGTTCCAATTCCGATTCTAATTCGAATCCCGGTTATTCTCAATCAATCATTAACACTTTAAAATTTACTCCTGTTACAGATAAACGCGTACGTCTTAAGGTACGTTTTCGTAAGGACAAATCGGGGCGACTTGTTGGCCGGACATGTTTGCCGACCGACAAGTTGGTAAAATTGACAGGTGTTTACGTTGTCACTTGTCTGCAACGGACATGTCGAGAGAACGATATTCGAATCGAAATCTGCAATTTTCAAGATGGCAGACGATGAAGTAGTACAGGTTATATCAACTTTCATAGTGTTGGCAGGAAACCATGCGATACTAGAAAGTCAAAAAGGAAACGCAAAAGATGGTACGTTAGAAGATTTTTAGCGAAGAGGCGTTTGGAAGGTGCATATACGTAGCTCGTTAATGAATGGTCTTCGCTTGCACCTAGTTGTGTCTCTTATTATTAAAAATTGAGTGTTTACGCAGTGATAAATGAACGCCGACTCGACATGTGCGGCTAATTTTTGCATCCGACATTAACATGTCGTCCGACTGTCCCGACATGAAATGCCTTTCGTTTACATTAGAACAGACAAGTCGGCGGACATGCCGGCCAACATGTTGCGTCCTTACGAAAACGTACCTTTATAAATAGTAACAAAGACTAAAATGAAGTCTGATTAACTTTGAAACATAATCACTTAAAAACAAATAAAATTATCGTACAACATCAACTGCATCTTGGACACATGAACTAAATGACTGCTTACTCTCGTGTTCTCGGTTCAACGGCTGGGCTACCAAAACATATCAATTTCGCGACGCCAAATTTCTTATATACTGCCAATCGATTCCCCACTCTAAGACATGCTGACTAACGTGTCTAAAAATCGGTTCCCACGATTTTGGGTAACAACCGTGTGGGCGTTCTTTGTTCTCAGCTATTTTACTACGAACGGAAGATGCATTTGGCCTTGCAGCCACGTGCCTGTCTGACGGGTGATGATCTCATTATCACGACCCGCCGTCTCGTGTTAATTGATCTCATGCGTAATTTAACGTTTCATGAATATTTGGTTTACCTTCGAACACAAGCTTTCAGTCATGGAGTTTTTGTGTATGTAATAATTGATTAATCAAATATTAACCTGTAATTATTTTCCTGTTTAAACTTAAGCTGAAGATTTGATTATAACTTATTGAACTTAATATTTGATTACATCACACTATTAAAAAAGCTAGAGGGGTACGGAATTAGAGGAAAACCATTGGAATTACTTAGAAATTACCTGAAAAATAGAAAACAACTAACAGAAATTATGGATACGCACGGACATGCACATCGATCTGATTTTCAAGATATTAAGTTTGGAGTTCCACAAGGTTCTGTGTTAGGTCCTACTTTATTTCTGGTTTACATAAATGACCTTCCACAACATCTTCCCCTTAGCAAATGCTTTTTGTATGCAGATGATACCACCATCTTAATCAGCCACAGTGATTTCCCATCACTAATTAGGTTAACAGAAACATGCCTTTATAATCTACGTACATGGCTTCAACTAAATAATATGAGCATTAATTTGGCAAAAGCAAAAGTTATGATTTTTGGAAGGACCTCAGCACCTGTGGATGTAAGTATAAATTGGGGAAACGCAAGGCTGACAATTTTTGAACGCGTACAGTTTCTGGGTGTGATGGTGGATAAGGGAATGACTTGGTCGAGTCATATTGATTTTGTATGCAAGAAATTGGCATCCGCTTGCTATGCATTAAAAACTGTAAAAAATATAGTAAATTGTAACACATTGATACGAGCATACTTCGCTTATTTTGTTTCAATCGCATCATATGCTATTACCACATGGGGGAACTCGAATGATGTTGGCCGTGTATTTAAGTTACAAAAACGTGCTATGCGTATTATTTTTTCTTTAAATAGTACAACATCTTTTTTATTTTATTAAACACAAGGTATTAACAATACCATGCATTTATATGATTAATCTTTTAGTCTACGTAAAAACTAATCTCCAAAAATTCACTATTACACAAAGTAAATCGCGAAATAAAAATATAATCTATCCTAAGCACAACACCCAAAAATTTAAAAGGACTCCCCATTATTAAGGTGCTTTAGTGTTTAATAAGTTGCCTAATGAGACATGGTGGTTGCTGATACCCACCGAACGAGACTCCTGAGTAATGCCGCACTTCGCCTGCTCCCGACGAGTACAAGCTTCAAGCTTCGCTCGCCGGGAGCAGGTACCAGCCCTGATCACCTCCTTGTCCCTGAGTGAGACGATTGACCGCTACGTGCTCCTTGTAAAGCCGGCGGAATCGCCAGGGGGGACCGTCCTCCGAGCTTAACCCGGGCTCATCCGCCGAACTGTTCAGGGAGGGGAAACTGGACTCCTCTTCTCTCCGGAGCGACCTGAATATTTAACCCGTAGATCGTCACTATGTGAAGCCTCACAGCTGACGAATGCGGAGCGATGCACCACGATTGCCACCAGGCAGCCGACGGAATCGCCCGGGGGCTTCCAGCACTCCTGGGCCAAGTCCGGGCTCATCATCCGCCGGACGGACTGCCTGAACGTGTCACAGAACCTCGCGTAAAGGGATTACTCTCCCTGACGACGTTGCTCTTCCCTGTCTTTGAGGACTCTCTCGGCGAACTCTTTAAACCTGCCGTAGGTTTCTTCCGTTACCAGATCTTGTGGTCGTGGCGGCCACCTTATGCCCCGCTGCCCCATGAAAACCTGCATCAACCCTCTTTCCCTTTCGACCTCTGGATTGGCGCAGTCCACGAGGAGATGCTCGCTCGTGTCCTGCGCCCCGCATTCACACTCTCCCCCGTTCGCTAAACCGAATGAGTGCAACCTCGCCCTGAAGTCCCCGTGTCCTGTCAGGAGCTGGGTAATCCAGTACGAGGGTGCGACCCAACCCATTTCCAACCTCCCTGTCACACTGGGAAAGAAACCGTGTGTGATCCTTCCCTTGTCCGATTCATTCCACTCGTTCTCCCATTTCGCTAGCACATAGTCGCGGGCTTCGACGAGCGCCCTTTCAACCGACTCCTCTTCCCCATCGAATACGAAATCCCCTCTTTCTACCGGGACTCTTTTCCGGACCTTTCTGCGAAGCCACCTCTCCTCCGCCCTCAGCACGAGGGGCATTCGCTTTGCGATGACACCTAGCGCGGCCGTGGATGCCGTCCTGTATGCCTTTGTCGAAGCAAGAAGCATCGGACGTTGAGCGACACTCATTCGTTCCCTGAGCCTGCCGTTAAGTTTGTCGAACCAGACCTCCGCTCCGTAGAGGGTGGCTGGCTCTAAAACTCCCCTATGGAGGACCTCCAGGGTTTCGTGGCTCAATCCCCACCTCGCCTTGACGTGTCGCTTAAGGCTTCCTCCTAACTTCCGCCCCCGCTGGTTGATCTCCCTCATGTGTGGGACGACCGCCATGTTTTCTCCCCAGAAGACCCCCAAGTGTCTGACCTCCCTCACCCACCTGAGCCATCTGTTCCCCATCCGAACGCGCGGCCTCCTGGCCATCCTACCCCTCTTTTTGAGCATAAGGCCCACCGACTTCTCTTCCGAGAGATGGAGTTTGTGCCGGTTGCACCACTCCACGGTCCTACCCAACACTTCGCTAGCTCGGATCTCGAGCTCACCCCTTGAGCTTCCCTCGACGATGATGACTTCGTCGTCCGCGTACGCGACCTTGCTACACCACGGTTGGTCGTCCACAAGGTTCTCGTCGAATACTATGTTCCAGAAGAATGGACCCAGTATTGACCCCTGTGGGCAACCTCTTTCGCAGACCCTCTCCACGCTATCGCTACCTTCTCGGAGTGCGACCTTTCTGTCTGTGAGGTAATCTCTAATAAGAAGATAAAGATTCCTCGGGCACCGTCTTTCTTTTAAGACCCTGAGGATATCTGGCCACCAAAGGGTGTCAAAGGCACCCTTGACGTCCAGAAAGATCCCCATGACGAAACTCTCCTGCGACGTCTCTACTATCGTTCTGCATTTCTCGAGGGCGTCTATAGTAGATCGCCCTCGCCTGAAACCGTACTGGTTCCCGCTACCTTCCCCTTCTAGGCTGGTTTCTAGCCTTCCTAGAACTAGCTTCTCCAAGAACTTTCCTAACACCGATAGTAGACTGATCGGCCTGTATGACGAAGGACTCGATCTATCCCTCTCCTCCCCTTTCAGCAGCAGCACTAAATCTCCGGATTTCCATTCGCCCGGAAAGACCCCTAGTCGCAGACACTCGTTCCAGATCTTTAACAGGTTCTCCCCGATGACCGGCCAAGCTTCCCTGATCATCGCGTAGACGACCCTATCCGAACCCGGGGCCTTACCTCTCGGTAGGTTTTGCACGACGATTTCCGCTTCCTCCATCGTGAACTCCTCCGCGTTTTTGACGTCAGGCGCGTTTCCCATTTCGGTTCTAACTTCGCGATGCCACTCTTCATCCTCCTCGGCTGGATCAGTTTTGATCAGCTCGTCGAGGAGGATGTTCATGGACCCCTCCTCTTTGGTCAGTGTCAGGTCGATCCATGATTCCGCCCTCCCATTGGAGAACGTACTCATTTGTCTTCCGTCATTCACCAACCAAAGCCTATTCACCTCGATGAAGTCGTTCATCGCGTCTCCCCTATCGTTCGTTAGCCTATCGCCCCAGGTTCTACTCCTCGCGTTGGAGTCCACCGCGATTAGCACCGATTTCCCTGCTAGCGCTGTTAGTATCCGCTGCACCGCGTCGATATGGATCTCTATATCCTCCCGGAACTGGAAGTATGCCGAGATCACATAGAGATCCAGATCCCTAACCCATACGACCACGCAATGCGGTGTGCATAGCCACCCTATCTGGACGACGTTCATATCGGGGTTCACTACCACGATACCCGCTCCCCGGTAGTCCGTCTGCTGCTGAAAAATCCTAAGATTTACCCCGAATCCCGAGATTCTCCCCGCGCCTCGGTAGGGCTCTTGCAGAAGGAGCACATCTACCTTTTCCCTAACCGCCAATTCCCTAAGCTCGTCCGTCGCCTCTTTCCCTTTACCAAGGTTCACCTGTAGGAACTTGAAGATTCGTTCCCCATTTACGCCCACTTGTCGATCTGGTAATCGTCTATCGGCCATAAGCGGTTCTTTCGATCACCCGCCGGATCATTCGCCACACGATGGGGCACTCTTCGCCGTTCATCTTGTGACCGCTGGGCCTCCGGCATTGAGCGCATGACTCCTCTTCCCGACATTCGAACGCTCTGTGTTTGTCGCTGCCGCACCTGTAGCAGAAGTCCTTCTTCACTTCGCAGTCCCTCGCGTAGTGCCCGAAGCATCCGCAGGCAAAGCACCTGGTCAGCGGGATGTAGTCGCGGACCCTGCTTACACCCCAGGTCAGGTTCATCCTCCCTCTCTGGACCATCTCCCGGTAGAGTCTGGGTTCGACTTCCACCACCCAGTCGCGTCTCTCCGTTCGTCTGTCGCCGGTGACCCTGATCGGCTTGAAAGCCGCGTTGAATTCTTCCTGGGTGCGGCCATCCCGGCATGACCCGTTCATGCCGTACGCTACCCTCGTGAGTTCTTCCGCCGTCTCTTCTATTACGCCGTACACTACTATGCACGGGTGCCTCCTTTTTTCCCTTTCTGCCCTCAGGCCCACAGTTTTCCACTGTTCGGACGCCTCCAGCTTCTTCGCCTCTTCTAGGTTCAGAACTTCCACCGCTACCCCCGAATTCTTCATGCAGCGGACTTCCCTGACTTGGACGCCTTCCTTCCGGATGTCCACCTGCCTTACCACATCCCTCTTCAGCTGCTGGCTGGTCTTCCTGTCTGCCCCCTCCGCTTGCCTCAGAACCACGACTGGCCGCTCTCGGCTTTTCTCCTGCAGCCTCTTAACGACTTGGCGGTACGTTGGTCTCGGGCGCTGACCCTCCACCTCGCTCTCCACTGGCCTCCTGTTGTCCCTGGTCCGTTCCTCCTTTTGTTTCTTCTTCTCCTTCTGTCCCTCCTTCTGCTGCTGTTCTCTCGCTAACAGAAAACCCTCCAGCCGTTGATTCCTCAATTCAACGTCGACCACCATGTTCACAATGCTGTCGAAGGACTCCAAAACCTGCATCACCAACTCGGGGGGTGCTCTTCGCCTTCTTATGGAGGAGAGTCTTCATACTCTCCCGGATGTTCCGTGCTTCGCCTACGGGATTCCCCTTCATCCACCTCGGGATCGGCATCCTTCTGGATCCTTCGCTCTCGGAGTTTGCACTGTCGCGTGCTCCCATGCTTACCTCCTTTTCTTGGCTCTCCTTTTGTGGCCTCTGCGCCTCCCTTGCTTCGACTTCCACATTCTCCTCGCCGCTGGATTCGTTGACAGCACTGGAATCCGCCTCCTTCTGCGGTTTGGCTTCCATAATCCTGCCGACCTTCTTTCTCCTCTTGTCCGTTGTTGAAGGGCGCCGCTCCTCTTCACTGCTGCTGCTCGTCTCCTTTCTTCGCCTCAATCCCCTGCTTTCACAATCCATAGCGACTTGCCCCTCTGCCGTCGTTCGCTTCGCTACCTCTTCGGTCCTCCTTGTCGTCGGCATCGTGCCTGAAAACCTAACCTTAGTAATTGGCCCGCTCACGGCGGTGCGAGCCCTCGTCACTCCTGAAAGCAACCGATCAACCACCTAAACACGCTCTGTAATGGAAAATTCCTGTAAGAGAACACCTAGAAAGAAAATACACACAAATGCAACCTTAATTAAACCGCCGTTTAATCAATCCGCCCTGAAAGTACACACAATTTAGGCAATTTCAACAATTACCCGTACACCGGAACCGGAATGGCCGGCGAATCCAAGATGGCCGCGACCACGCCCTGCTGGTTTGCACAATCTCAGCAACCGCAAAACACCTATTTACACGGAACTATCCAATGTATTCCTACGCCGCTTAAGTCACGGAAAACCCGGACCGCTCGTACCAAGTACGATCCTTGAGTGGGTAGGGACACTATTGGTCATTTGTGGGCATAGGGGTGCACCTAGCATTCAAGCATATCACCCCCCCCGTGAGGGCAACCCCGGAACCGAAGTCCCGGAAAGGGATACGCCCTTTCATCGCAGTGATCGAACCCTGATCACCTTCTAGTAGCTTCGGGTTGCAAGCCCCTAAGCGCGCACTAGTTAACGGAAGCGCTATCCTCGCCTCTACTGGCCTGCATTGTCAGTGACCGAGTTGTTAGGACGCAACTCACACGCCGAGGAACTTCCTCTTGTTCCAGCGGAACTGTTTGAAACCTTTTGCCCCGCCGAAGCCAACCTCAATGATTGGGCGTTGGATTCACCCAACCCCCGGCGTACCAGAACTGATCAACGGCAAACTGGTCACCCGTTCGGTGCTTTCCACCTCGGAATACGTGCGGTCGTACGATGCATACATGCATGCCGTACAGCATGCATGATACACGCAGACCGCGCCGCAATGATTCGGGTCCAGCTCCCTACTAGTCTAGTGGCCTGCACCACGGTCCACTAGTCAGACTGCTCGGTTTACCCGGGGGCTCGCAACACCCCGGGTCCCGCACACGAGGGATAAGTCAGGGCGGCCCTGTCGGGCCCCCATCGAAGACACACGCCCGCAGGCGGTCCCGAGGCCGGCTCTGTCGGGCCAGCCGCCAACCCTCCCTGCGCACAGAACCCCCGTGCGGGGACGTGGGTAGGGACAGTGGGAATCTCGTTAATCCATTCATGCGCGTCACTAATTAGATGAAGAGGCATTTGGCTATGTATGTGATTTATTAAATATACGAAATTTAACAAACATTTCGGCTCAAGGCGCCGTGCCTAACAAAGTATTATATAACAATTTAAAAAGACAAACAGTTACAAGCAATAAAATAAAGTACAAAACCCATCTAAGGCTAACTACATACAGCAGGGCAATGGGCCCACAGTAATCGAAACACATGCACATAAAGCTGGTGTTGACCATCATGCTGGTCAACCCATATGTGATAAATAAAACTACTAGCGAAGGAGGCAATGGTACAGCCACTAGCTAACATTATCCCTAGGGCAATCACACAGATGCCCGAGGGAATACAATACACGCACATGAGTATTCACCGGCCCAGTCATGACCGGTCCAATTTCGCGTGTTTACAAAATAACTACAACAAATATATAAACCAAGGCCTAAGGAACAACATAATCCTTATGGCTCCAACTACAGAGGAACCAAGCCTACTGCTGTACCAGAACAAGCCCAACAAACGAAATATTAACAGATGTACACTTACTTGTACTGAGACATCAAGTGCGCCCGCAGGCACAAGAGGTGGCTCCCCCCAAGGCAGGCCACACGGAGGCACATCCAACCGCCAACTGTTGCACCCTAACATAATTAAAGAGACATAAGATACAATCAAGACCGAATATAATTAACAGCACAGAATCATAAATATACAGTTAACAAGATCGCCGGACGAAAACCCTACAAGTCGCACACAAGCCACAGCCGAGAACTTAGGCCGCACAGCACACGAGGACAGGCCAGCCGCCTAAAGCGCACACAGCTACCTGTAGCGGAGCACTGATCGCATGAACTCCGCGTGCACATAACACCCCCATTTTAAAGTATCGCTCACTATGGTTAACACTTCCTGCTTAGAGAGCCGCACTAGATTCACCACGCCAACGCTCTCCCGCGGGAGCACTCCCCTGGCGCCCATCACGAATGGTACCACCTCCACGGCGCTGCCGGGGAACTTGCTGCCGAGGGCTTCGAGGAACAATGGAGTTGAGTAGTAACCCCTCTTCGCCTCGACAGCGGCACTGAGGCTGTTGGGTCCCTCCCAGTGAACCGCCACGTCGCAGACGATCAGGCGACCCTCCCTGACGAACAGCAGGTCAGGCTTCCGCAGTTGCCCATGAGCCTGGCGAATTCTCGGCTCTACGATGACGTCCCAACCTCGAGCCCTTCCGAATCTCGTCAACAGCAGGACAATCCTATCGTGGCGCCTCGTCCTCACTGGCAAGGTGTTGGGGCAACCCTGGAGCACATGAGATAGAGACTCCACCCTAGGGCATCCGTTGCGACATCGCCTAGCCGCCTGAGGATTGGAAGGAATGCCCATCGTAAGGAGAAGGTTGCCCTTCAACTGGATAGCCTTAACGTAATCCCGCCCCGTCCACTAGGCGGGGGGGAAATCAATGCAGGAACTAGGTGATGACAAGTGGTTGCACTGCTGAAGACCGTTGCCGGAATATGAGGTCTGTAGCTCACGGCCCGCCTTGGTGTTTATGGCATTGATAGAAACTAGGCCTTTAGCCATCTTACGCACCTTGCGATCAAGAGCAGTAGCACCCGCCACGACCTCCCTCACCAAGTCGTCTGCAGAAGACCGCAGCAAGGCAAGGTGGTTATGCAAAATGCACGGAATCTTCTGTGAGAAAGAGAAAATGCCTAGGCCACCCTCTTTGCACTTGGCATAGATGTAAGCATTGGGGGTGGTCCTAGTTATAGTGATCTGCCGAATAGGCAGCCCTTGTGCAAAAAATTGGGGGTTTGAACATACAAACAAATTATTCCTATGCGGCGCTGGCCGCAGAGACAGGGCCGTGCACTTGGCTATATTCAGGGTGAGGGACCGGGATGTGAGGAAAGCAGAGGATTTGCCAATAAGTTTCTCCATGGAGTACTTGTTGGGAGCCAATAGAACCATATCGTCGGCATAGGCGAGGGTGGCCGTCTTGAGGTTGTTCGTGGACGCTAGGCCGTAATGTGAATTCTCAAGGTCAGCGATGAGCTCATCCATCACGACGTTGAAAAGGAGAGGGGACAGGGTGTCTCCCTGCTTGACTCCGCGGAGCATGGGAATCTGATCCGTGACAATCCTGCCACAATGGATACGCGTCTTGTTACCCTCGTAAGCCTCCGCAATGTATCGTCGCGATGGGGGATCAAAGCCCACCCTGACCATGACCCTCTCGATCGAAAATTTAGACACTGAGTGAAATGCTATCCTCAGGTCAAGCGTGACCACATGATGTTCACGGTGGTTCTGTCTATGTCGACGTATGGTGTTACTAAGAATGATATTATTCACAAAGGTACCATTAACACCCCTCTTAAAGCCGCGCTGTTGGTGATGTAGGGAAACGGCGTCCTCGAAACGTGTAGCCAGCAGCCTATGCAAGGCGCGCATGACAACCGACGATATCGTAATGGGCCGCCAGTTATCGATGTTCGCCGTCTCGTTGCACTTGGGAATCAGGACCGTTTTGTTCTCTTTGAACACCGTCGGAATGGTGGCCGTTGCCGTCATAAGATTGAACAGGACGACCAAATCTTCGTTTGGCATGCGGCAGTACGTGATCTTATCAATGCCATCGGGGCCCACCGCGGTGTTCTTCAAAGTTTCCTTAGTCCCAACCACCTCCTACAGAGTGATCGGGCGAATAAAGGACTTGGAGTCGGGGGGTAGAGGGTCTTCAATAGGAAGGTCATCCCTGGGGGATGGAGAGTTGAAGATAGTGTTGTACTCCCTAAAGATCACATCCTTCGAAGGCTTCTCCTCACCCCCCGATATCCCGTCCAGAATAAGGTCAGCTAATTTTGACTTATTCGTCTTGAATAAGGACTGGGCCGTTCTGAATTCACTAGCCCTCTTAGCTTTGCGACCGCCATGGGGGGGGGGGGTTGGTCCTAGGGTTGATGGCCTTTCTCCTGACCTTCGATCCTCTGGCTTGAGACTCTCTCACATATAACTTGCTCTCCCACCACCTGTCCAGGTCCAGGGCGGTCAATCTGCCCTCCAATGTTCTATCCAGAATTGTCCTATTGTCATCCAAGGAACTGTTATCCCTCAGTTCTCTCAAAAATTGAGAGAAAATTGGGCTAACAGCACCGGGGGGCACCGGAACCGGCACTTCCACCTTAACTGCTTCCTCGATGGCCTCCCCGTTGGGTACTTCATCGCCGGCCTCCTCACCATTGGCACCCTCAGCCCCGCTGGTACGGTCGGAGGGGGATGAGGTAGATGTGGTGGATGTGGTGGACTCATCCTGATAAGGAGGAGATTCATCCTCGTCGGAGCTGGAATCCTCGCTGTGGGATGAGGATTCATCCACAGGTGTACCACTACCTCCCCGGAGGGCTCTCCTCTCTTCCTCCAGAATCTCCTTATACCTGGCTCTCCTTCCTTGAGATTTTAAGGCTTCAAATGGTCGTTGGGAGAAACCTGCCAGATACTGGTTAATATTGTAACCACGGTATTTGACTTCAATTCCGGCCAGATCCCTCATTTCTTCCTCCGTCCAAATGTTGTAGGCTCGGGGTCTACCCTCCGCTTCTTCATTGACCTGTTGAGGGTGCTTCACTCTTGCATGGTTTTTCATCCCCGCCCTGGACCTGAAGGTTAGTCCGCATATAACACATTTCCCGTCGTCATCTTCAGTAGGGGGACCCCGACAATAATATCGCCTGTGCTGGTCTATGGCATTCTGTGTGGCGTACCTCCGCCCACAGACACACTCAAACGCTTCCATAGATGGCCGTGGAAGGAACAGGATAAAGATGGGTATATAATACGCAATAAGGGGGGGTGCTGAGGAGCGCAGGGGAATAGCAAAAAGCTCCTGCGCCCTTGTAATCGGGACTCAACAGCACCCCTAACACACTTTAAAAAATTTACACAATTTAAAATGTTAAGAGACAAGGTCTCGGGGACTCTCTTAGGGTGATAGGAAAGGGAAGGGGAAAAGATAAAGGGAGTGCACTATTTGAAAAAAAACAAAAATTTAAGACTATTATTTTCCAGAACTAGAGTGAAAACTGGAAAAAAAAAGAAAAAAAAATTTTGTGGTGGGGAAAAAAAATGAAAAGTGAAAATATAAAAAACAAGTTTTTTGGGGGGGGGGTAAAAAAATAATATAAAAAGGGTGGGGGGTAAAAAAAATTTGGGGTGGGGGGTGCAGATTTTATAGATTATGGGCGAACCCCGGGAAAGATATAAGAATCCGGAGCGCTATAAGATCAGGAAGACCGATATTAAAATTCGCCAAGCGACGGAGGGGAGCCTAAGATCAAATTGATCCGCCGCTTGTAGTGATGGTGGGGCGAAATTCGTAGGAAGGGAGAGAAGCTCCAGTATAGCACCGTCTATGCAACCACAAACGGATAGATATGGCTAGGTGAAATAAGCTCCCGTACAAAACCGTCTAAGCTAATGGATAGAATGTGGCTAGGTGGAAAAGGGCTCCCGTACAGAACCGTCTAAGTTAGACTTAAAATCGGATAGAATGTAGCAGGGTGGACGTTACTACATGGAAAATTTTGGCAATTGTTCTAGAACAATTCACGATTAGGCCCATCCACATAGAAACCGTTATAGCACTCACCCCCGACGATCTGTAGAGACCAGGAGTAGCAGATCTTGTTGCCTGGCACAGCCTCCTACTTTCACCTCACTTTTTAATCTTCCCCGATCTTCATCACAGAAGCTATTCAGCGAAACTTGAATAACTCCCACTATCAATCTCGGATGGTGATGATAACACACTTGTCGATGCACTGACACTCCCCGAACCAGGTATTAAAAACTCATAAAAAACGGGATAGGATTACTATTTTTAAAGGGTGATTTCCCAGGAGCGAAGTTAAACGTGTCTTCGCTCCTACGCGCACCTTATAGTAGAGCGGCTACGCAGAAAAAAAACGGCTATTAATGAAACAATTCTGCAATTTGGCACAGTGGTTTGTGTTGTTATAATAAGTTATTTTTGAAGTAGCGCCAAATCAAAATGGCCGCCAGTTACAAAATGGCGCTTCTTTTTTAAAGCTTTAAAAAATGCATTTTTTGAGAAAACCGTAGCTGTTATCAAAAAATGTTATATAGAAAACTTGTTTCTTATTAAATTTTAAACAAAAAAGTTTATATATATTTTTTAGCTATATATATACAGGGTGACAATAATCTACCTGTGTTGTATGGGTAACTTTGATATTATAGAAGTTAGAGAGTCGACTAAATTAGCAAAGTTGGGCAGAATTTCAAGACAAATTAGATGCCAGTTTGACATTTGACATACACTTTCAACTTTTTCAAATATTTCGAAAAAACTAAAAACATGCGATTTTTTAAATGTTTTATAATTCCATAACCACCTATTCTAAAACCAAAGTGAAATATGTTTCTTGTAGATATTTTTACGTAGAATTATAAAAAAATATCTACAAAGTCATAGCACTCTCGAGTTTTGAGATATAAGCCAAACTTACGTTTTTTTAAATGGCAACCATAGTAGGCTATGGATTCATTAAAGAGCTTATTTTTTGCTGATTTTAAAAATGTATAGGTTGTCATATCTGTTTCCGTTAATGTTCTCAGAATTTGCAAAAAACTGAAGTTAATGATCATAATTAATAATTAGCTGTATAGTATAACAAGAGTGCCTTGGAATTGGAACATAACAAAACAAATTTAATTGTTAAAGTTAGTCCTGTTTTGCTGATAATTACGGATGTGAATGTGTTAAGTAGTTCTGTTAAAGTTACTAAAAAAATGGCTTACTCGTGGGAAGAAAGAAATGATATGTTATTTTGCTATTACAATTGTGATCGTGATGCGAATGCAGCTTCTGAATTGTATCTGCAAACATACATGGAAAGAAGGCAGCCAGATAAAAGAATTTTTGCAAAACTTCTATTTACGGATGAAGCCAAATTTACAAATAATGGTTTATTTAATAGAAAAAATCATATTTACTGGGTAAGGGAAAATCCAGACTTAACGGTTGAAAGGCGAGAACAATACGTTTTTTCTATTAACGTTTGGTGCGGCATTTTTGGAACAAAACTTCTCGGTCCTTATTTTTATGAGGAAAATCTAAATTCAGAGAGGTATTTGCTATTTTTACGTAATCAATTCGAAGAAATGTTGGACGATCTTCCATTAAATTTTATACAAAATTTGAATTACTTCCAACACGATGGAGCACCTGCTCACAATGCTCACATTGTGCCACACTATTCATTGGAAAGATTTCCTAATTGGATAGGTACCAGAGGTCCTATTGCGTGGCCCCCCAGGTCTCCGGACTTAACTCCCTAGATTTTTTTTTTATGGGGAACTATTAAAGACAAAGTGTACAAAGAAAACCTCATAACATTGATGACCTGAAAATAAAACTAAGAAGAGCTGTAGCCGAAATTAGACATGATACATTAAATAAATTGCAACGTGAAATATTAAAACGGTGTCAGTTATGTGTTCAAGAAAATGGTGGTCACTTTGAAGTATTATTATAATCATTAATTTATTTTTATAGTTACATACATTTATTATTTAGTTCTGTTATCCATAATGATAGTTACTAAGTACCTATTTTATTTGTTATTTGTTTAATTAAAAAAATTTGATAATTTCAATTATTTTTGAGTATGAGTTACTAAACAAGAGACTATGACAAAATTCCAAGGCATTCTTAGTGCATGGTTATTATTTATCATCATTAATTTCAGTTTTTTGCAAATTCTGAGAAAATTAACGGAAACAGATATGACAACCTATACATTTTTGAAATCAGCAAAAAATAAGCTCTTTAATGAATCCATAGCCTACTATGGTTGCCATTTAAAAAAACGTAAGTTTGACTTATATCTCAAAAATCGAGAGTGCTATGACTTTGTAGATATTTTTTTATAATTCTACGTAAAAATATCTACAAGAAACATATTTCACTTTGGTTTTAGAATAGGTGGCTATGGAATTATAAAACATTTAAAAAATCGCATGTTTTTAGTTTTTTCGAAATATTTGAAAAAGTTGAAAGTGTATGTCAAATGTCAAACTGGCATCTAGTTTGTCTTGAAATTCTGCCCAACTTTGCTAATTTAGCCGACTCTCTAACTTCTATAATAACAAAGTTACCCATACAACACAGGTAGATTATTGTCACCCTGTATATTGGGATTAATCATGTATACAGTATGTACCATTACAGACAGAAATTGTAAATACTACATAATTATACAGCAAGTCGCCGTCTTCCCACTCCACGTCTCCACGCCTCTCGATCGTATGCTGTGTCCTCATCAAGATCTCGTTCTCTCATTGCAGTTCTTACCCCTTCGTTCCAGGATCTTCTGGGTCGACCTTTTTTTCGTTTACCAGGCGGTGTCCAATAAAACAATCGCTTTGGCCATCGTGTATCCTCCATTCTAAGCAAGTGGCCAAACCACTTCAAGCTTCTTTTCTGTATTCGGTCTATAACAGTTTCTGTGGCTGCCATGCTATTTATTATTTGTACATTGGTCACTCTTTCTCTTCTAGATGTTCTTGAACTTCTCCTTAAATAATCCATTTCCACTGCTAACACCTTCTTTTTTTCTTCTTCTCTTAACGTCCAGACTTCACTTCCGTAACATAAGACAGTCTCAACCATAACTTGTCCAATTCGTCTTTAATTTTTTTTCGTGATCCCCTTTTCCCACCATATAGAATTTAAAGCTCCAATAACTTTTCTAGCGTTTTGTATTCTCTGTTTTACTTCCCTTGCTCCTAGGCCATTGTTATCTATAATTGCTCCCAGGTATTTGAATTCATTAACCTGCTTTATGTAGTTTTCATCATTTAGGAGCACGTCAAATTGTACATCTGAATTAATTACTAGATATTCAGTTTTCTGTAGGCTAATTTCCAAACCCCATTTGGAATATTCGTTGTTCAACCTTCTAAGCATAAATTCCAAGTCGTAGGCATCTTGTGCCAATACGACCTGGTCATCCGCAAAACTTAGAGTGAATAAGAAATGTTCGTTAATGGGTATACCCATTCCCTCGCAATTCCGCTTCCAGTTTCGAAGTGCAGTTTCAACGTAAATATTGAAAAGCAAAGGCGATAAAGAGCATCCTTGTTTCAATCCTTTTGTGGTCCGGATCACCTCTGATAGCTGATTTCCTTGTTTAACATAGGCAATGTTGTTCTCGTATAATTCCATAATAATTCTTAATAAATGTTGATTTGTTTCTATAATTTGTTAGGCTTTCCATAACTTATTTCTTGGCACGTTATCGTATGCCTTCTGAAGGTCAATAAAAGCCATGTGTACTTCGTTCCCTTTTGCTATATGTATCTCTAAGAGTTGTTGGATGGTGAATAGGTTATGTACACATGAGCGGCCAGGTGTAAATCCGCTTTGATCCTCGCCAATTTTATGTCCAACATCTTGCCTTAACCGTTTCTGTAAAATTTTACCGTATAATCTACTTAATGTGCCATTGACACTCAATCCCCTATAATTTGAGGGGTCTTTCCTATCGCCCTTTTTGTGTACTGATGTAATATATGAAGTTTTCCATTCCGTAGGAGCTTTCATTTGTCGAATACATTTATTCATTAAGTTTTTAATAGCATTTGCAAGTGCTTCTCCACCGTTTTTGGTTAATTCAGCGGGGATGCTACCAGGCCCAGGTGATCTGCCACTTTTAAGTTCTCTAATATTTTGCTTGATTTCCTCAGTTGTAATTGCTGATAGTTCTATAGGAATATGGTCATCTTGAATACTATTTTCCATAAACTCTTCTCTTGTTTCTATTAGTAAAGTTTTATAGTGTTCTTTCCAGTTTGTAAGGTTAATTAAACTGATAGCCTTATCTCTATTATTTATTTTTATATTTTTTACAGTACGCCATACTTCTGTTGATTGGGCCCCTCCAATAAGGCTGTCTATTTGATTACATCTTTGTTCCCATTGGCGGTTTTTCTCTTCGTTTATTTTGTTTCTTAATTCACTATTCTTTCTTTTATATACTTGATACGTGTCATTAGATTTGGCGGTTAAATAAGTATTATATAGGCACTTCTTCTCTTCTATTAACAGTTTCACTTCTTCGGTAAGCCAAAAGGGAATTTTGTTGTTCTTTTTTGTAGTGAATTCGCCTAACGCTTCTCCTGCTATTTTATGTACTGCTGTTTTGATTCTGGCATAGTCTACCTCGATGTCATCACTTTCTTCTAAGTTATTAATTTCTGTTGTTAATTTTCGTTCATATAAAGTTCTTATACTGTCTTGGTATATAGTAAGTATAACTTGTATTTTTCTGTTTTAAGTGACGCATTTCTCATCTGGTTTCCTTCTAGTAGAGTTGTGTTGTTTAATCTGGTTGTAGCGTAAGGGCATATTATGTTTGCTACTAAAGCTTTGGTTTCCTAGGAAGCGGTGCCGTCATTTAGCAGCCGTAAAAGTACGGTGGGTGACGTCACGAAAAACGGCGTCGTGTTTTTTAAGCGAAGTGTTTTCCAAAAGAGCGGTAGCGCACACCCAACGTAATAGAGCGGTGCCGTCTCATCTGAAGCGGTGGGCCAGTACGGTACGAATCAGTTCAGCAACGTTTTTTGGCGGTGTGTCTTGTGTATACAGTCCAGTTAAAATAGACATAACAGTTCGGAATAATTCGCGACGGCCGTATTTTTTCACCGTTTTTCTGACGTCACCCACCGTATTTTTACAGCCGTTAAATGACGGCACCGCTTCCTAGGAAACCAAAGCTTTATAGGTGGTGGTCAGTTCCACAATTAGCTCCTCTCTTTACTCTGCAGTCGTGTATCTTAAAGGCTGTTGTCTGTTTTATAATGACGTAGTCGATAATTGACTTTTCATTTACGCTTGGTTTCTCCCAAGTATATCGATGAATATTTTTATGATTAAAGAAAGTATTTGTTATTTTCAGTTGGTACTGGTTACACAGGTCTACTAATCTTTCGCCATTGTCATTTTCTTGCTCTTCTGCAAATTGGCCTACAACGTCATCGCTCTTCCGACTTTTAAGTCTTGCATTAATATCTCCTGCTACTATTATTTCGTTGTGTGGTTTAATATTACTTAAAACACATGACAATTCTTGGTAGAAGTCGTCCTTTTGTTGTACTGTTGAGCTATCTGTTGGAGCATACACTCCTATTATTGAAGTCGAATGTCCATATAGTTTCATAGTAACTGTAATAATTCGTTCTGAAATAAAACTATAATCTTCTATATATTTCGTTAATGATGTTTTAATCAATATGGATACTCCTGCTTGTGCTTTTTGTGTTCCCTGGCCCTTTTTCTTAGTCTCTGTCAATATAACGACATCCAAATTGTACTTCTTTATTTCGGTTAATATATCGGGGGTTTTATTCGTCATACTGCGAATGTTCCACGTTCCAATCTTCATAGTCCTAAACTTTGCCAAACGTCGTCGTAATCTGTTTCCATCCTGTGTCCGAGGCTTTGCATTCGTGTTTTTAGCAATTAATCATTTTTTACAGGTAATTGAGCAGCTAACCCATTGCCCCAACCCCCATCCTGGAGGGCCAGGTTTTCTGTCGGGGTGATCTCCCTTAACCGAAAGGTCCCGATTTTAAGGCGTCTGAAATTCGCCTTTTACCCTTTTTCGTTAGCTACAGTCTATTACGACTACAGTCAGAGGGTACGACAAGAACGTGAAAAAGGATTTGCTGGCAGAGCTGCTAAGAATAGTTTGCAGAGGCATTTCTCGTGATTTATAGAAGGTACCTATTCGGTATCGGCACCGTTCTTCGAGACCATACCAGCCATTTACCTTAGCTAAAACCAAAAATAAAGTCGCTTTAAGAAAAACACCACAAAGTACTCTTTTTATTGATAATATAATATAATGTAAGTAAGTGTTAACATAATATTTCATTTGACCAGTTCAGACTTCGTTGATAGAAAAATATGAAGAAGTTCCAACCTAAAAATGATTTGAAAGTAGTGATTATATTATTTTATAATAAATAGATTGCTATGCCTACTTACATCTTCTTTGTCAGTGAAGAACATTCTCCCTTGCAGTTCGTACAAAGCAAAGTACAATGCAAACCAGCAGTAGCGTAACCAAAAACGTAGTTTGTAGGGGGCCCAGTCCACTGTTTGGTTTTCAAATTCACCATATTGGATGGCTTTTGTAATGCCGATACCTACAATTATCGATTTTTTTAAATTAAATGTTGATTAATAACTTTGATCTTGAGGGGGGCCTGGGCCCCCTGGGCCCCCCCTTGGTTACGCCACTGCAAACCAGCCTTTTTGCAACTACACGTGGTCTGTACACATCCTTTTTTGCATGTACATTGAATCAGTTGCCTTAGTCCTTTAGATACTTCTGGAAGTGTTGACCATTTTGGCAACCAACAGTCTTCTGATACACACCAGCCCCAATTGTTGAGATCAGGCAAATTCAATTTGAATTCCAAAGACCGTCCCCATATGTGTCCACTTTGGTAAGCAGCTCTCAAAATGTGCTGCTCCAAAGCTGCTTTTGATGGAGGAATGTTTGAAATTGTCCTTTTCTTGGAAGTGAACGATTCTTTTCGGGCTTGATTCACTCCAATGCAGTCAGAAGTATTGCAATACATAAGGACAACAAATCGTTGCAATAGATTCTGAATTTCATCGGGTATATTTTCTTGCGGCTTCGAAATAAATGCGAAAGCTTCTGTTGCTTCCGGAAATATCGTCCATGTTCTCCAAGCAGCCACTTTTCCTTTTCCAGAAAAAAAGGAAACTGTGTCACATTCCGTAAACGAGTGAAACCCCAGTATTGCTGCAGATTTTCTCTCTCCCAATTTTAACGATATCTCATGCACTTTTATGATTCGGAAATATTTGTTTGCCCCAAACTGTATAGTTAATGTCTGGAGTCCTTGTGTACGAAAAGAGTCGAAAAAATGAACGGCTAATACTACCACATCCGTATCTACAGTTCGAATGCAAATATCTTTCCAGCCTTGACGGATACAATCTTGTACGTGTAGCATTAGTCTTGTATCTGCTTCCTCTTGATTGCAGGATTGTAGAGAAGTATTGGAAACTCTATTTTTAACAATATCTTCGCCAAGAGTAGACACGATTTCGACAGAACCAAACATATCAGACTGCGTTATGTCATTTGCCAATAATCCGAATAGTTCTTTTTTATTTTCCGCGTTCTTTAAGAACTCGGACCAATTTTTTGGTAGTGCCACATTATTACGAACTTGTCTTCTTACTCCAACGCCTCGGACTTCTCTCACGTGGTTTTTTAAACTATTCTTCCTATAGACATCCCACACAATGTCTACACGTTTAGCTCGAAATTTTTCGATATTATGTTTGATGTGTGCCTGGAAAATTTTCTCCGAATATTCATCAAATCTTGATAGACCTCTAGGTAAAAGAAGATGTATCAAAGCAGGCCCACCGTAAATTAGGCAGTCGTAATAACCTTCTTGTACTATATTTAACTCATCCTCAGCTACTACCGCTAGTTGGCCATCGTTCGTTGAATTTTCACCGAAGTCGCTCTCAGCAGCATTCGAGACTCCTTTTACTAAATTTTCCAAAATTTTTAGAAGAGGTGACTTATCAGACGACCTTTGAACACCATTCGACGATAGAGCAGGAGGAAATCCTTGATTTTCATGAGAAAAGAACTCATCAATATCTAGGTCGCGGTTAGAACAAACTATAAATAATCTCGAAAATAGATCAATGTCGGCTTTAAGTGTTTTTATTACCATGGAAGACTTCGGCATTTTCTTGGGTTTGTTGAAGAGGCGCAGGTTATTAAGTTTTATTTTGTCATAAAGCGTTTTGTCTTTATTATTTTTCAACCGTTGTTCAACAAATTCTTTATACAAGTTTGAGCCAGCTGTCTCAATATTCAAGACGTTGTTCACGCATTCTTCGTTCATAGTTATTTTGCTGTCTATACAAAACAATTCCTTACCAATTTCGAGAAATGGATTACCAAGTTCCTCAAAAGCGTTCTTCAGCAGTTGTACGTTATTCTTAAATGTGTTTTGAAAAGCTGGTGATTCTTCATGATGTGAAATAAAGTTATGTTTTATGTTATTGTTTTCTGAACTTCCAAAATTCTAGTTACTTCTGGACCAGCAAGCATCCATCTTCGCAAAGCTGATGGGTTATTTGTGAGACCAATGAATCCCCCATCTCCCTTAATAATGGCATTATGTTGTTCATGTGCCTGATCGATTTCAATTCCAGAAAAACGACGAGAAGTTTTGTTTACAACAAATAGACCATTTTTAAAAGCTTTATGTATATCTGGATTTGTTTCGTCAAGTTCTGTTAAATCTTTAATATAAATGGACAGCCAGCGGGAATAATTTGGGTGGTCAAATATAAAAAACCAAGGCATAAAGGCCTTCAAGGTCTCTGTGTATAATTCAAAACAGCCGTCGCGATGGGATCTCACAAATAATAACAGCAAAAGTTGTAAATTAAGACATTGTCTCCAATATTTAAACATTGGAACTTCATTTGATTTTTTCACTTGCCAAGCCTCGAAGGATTCTGGTGATTTTTCTTCTTTGTAGGCATCATACAGGAGTTGATATAATGCAACTGCCATCATTTGATGTGCCAACCTTGACTTTGTTATAGAAGTAACTTTAATGTAAGATTCTGCAACCCCTAACGTTGCAACTCCAGATTTAGAAAATATTTCAACCCAACCACTGCCTTCCAAATACTGGCCTATAACTTTTAAAAAATCTTGCTCTATATGTAATGAACCAAACATAATAAAGAGTTTGTTTTCGCCATACTGCAGGGGCGAATTCCACTGAATGGTTTTAGCAACAGCATATAAGGGTTGGTCCATTGTGATCACTGGAGTTTGATTAGGGTTTAGGTATGCAATTGAGGACATCAGTACATTCATTCCATGTTTCATCATGCTCACAGATTTTGAGTCTTCGTAAAATAAAGGTAAAAGTGCGACCTCAGATATTTCTTTCGAGTCCTTATTGTTGGCATGAAAGGCAGACCACGAAATAGTTTGGTTGTTTTGAGAATTTACGAAATTTTGCAACCAGGCGTATTCCAAGCACAACTCATCTTTTAAATCGAAGTCTGTAATATTCAACAAGAGTAGTTTTGGTATGGGGGGTTGTTTGTTTGGCAAAAACGATGGCATGACAATAGAGTAACTTTCAGGCAACATTGGTGCGCACTTATTGGATGAATTAATGTAGCCAACTCTACAATCTCTGCTTCTCCCTCGACAATCTGGCAATACATGTTGGAAAAGAGACATGCTTGTACCATGAAAAGAGCCAGTCGAAGTGGTACTAGACGGATTGTGGTCTACATTGTCATAGGCCCCTGTTGTGAATAAGCCAAAACGTAAATTTGGAGGACATACAACTTTTTCTTGTACGAATCTCTGAGATGCTGTGTTGCAGAGCGAAGTGGATATTCTACTCCACAATTTGTCGTTTACCTGTTTTTGCGTGCATGTTGAATGCCAAAAATATCGGAAGGGGAGATTCTCTAGCTTGATGATGTCTGCTTGATTTATTTTTCTTTATTTGCATATTAAAAGTTATAAGCTGACAAATAGACAATGCTGCTTGAGTGGGTTCTGTGTCATTGCAACCATACAATAAGCTGCTTACTAAGGATAACAGTAATGGTTCACTCGAATTCTTTTGGCAGTTTTTTTCAAATTTTCCTGCAAATTCGTAAGATTTATTCAAAACCTCTGCTCTGATAGTTTTTGACACTTTTGCGGCATACAAGGCATTGTCATCGTGAGAATCGCAGGCAAAACGTATTGATGCTCCAACAACGTCATTGGCAAGAAGTATGTATTCGCGTCCACATTTTTCCGATTTCATATCACCAAAGTAGTCTAATATTTTTTCACGTAATGTCGTACTCTTAATATTAAAATTTTGAACATTACCTGGTATGTTATATAAAGCCATGAGATCTTGAAGACGTTTTTCATAAAACTTGACCAAACCGGGCATTTTGAAAGCAGGAATTGCATTGCTACCGCGTTCAATTTCTATATGAGTTATTAAATCAGAGAATGCTATTCCTTCCAAAATTGAGAGAGTATTTTCAGCAGCATTTGATTTTTTTGGCCTGCATTTGTTATAATAGTATTTTATGTATCTAGGACGAAAAGTAAGTCTTTAAGGTATGAGCAAGTTGTTTACGGCCGAGGCGGGTAGCCGAGGCCGTAATTACTTGCGAGTAACTTAAAGACACTTTTCGTCTGAGGTACATACATAATTTTATGTCATACTGGTTTCTTAAGTTGTTAAATTATTAAAAGAAATCTCCAGCAATTTGTAGCAGTATTAGTTTTAAGTAAGTAGTCTAAGGCGCAACAATTCGTATCTCCTAGCAACGAGCATTTATAGAACAAAAAGTGACATTTTAAAAAACTAGGACTTTAAAATGACACTTTAAAGTCCTAGCACTTTAAAGTGTCACTTTTCGTCCTATAAATCGTTCGAAAAACGTTGCTTTAGGAACGAGTATGACATAATAGTATTTTATGTATCTAGGACGAAAAGTAAGTCTTTAAGGTATGAGCAAGTTGTTTAAGGCCGAGGCGGGTAGCCGAGGCCGTAATTACTTGCGAGTACCTTAAAGACACTTTTCGTCTGAGGTACATACATAATTTTATGTCATACTGTTTCTAAAGTTGTTAAATTATTAAAAGAAATCTCCAGCAATTTGTAGCAGTATTAGTTTTAAGTAACTAATCTAAGGCGCAACAATTCGTATCTCCTAGCAACGAGCATTTATAGAACGAAAAGTGACACTTTTCGTTCTAGGACTTTAAAATGATACTAGCACTTTAAAGTGTCACTTTTTGTTCTATAAATCGTCCAAAAAACGTTGCTTTAGAAACGAGTATGACATAAAAACTATTTAGGCAACTTAAATGATATTTTCTTTCTGTAGCCACCATGTCACCCTCTGCTAATTTAGCTAATATTTTACTGTCGGGTATTATGGTTAAACATTTTCGAATATTTTCCTGAATTGATTTGGTTTCTACTTTACGAAGTTGGTTTAATGAATCTTCCTTGTCACAGAAAAAACAAATGTCAGGGAATTTTTGTGCTAGTTTTCTTCTTTTTTCCCTTATGCTGGTTTGTGGAATATAATTACTTGATTCTGCTTCATCAATAATTTCACAGCCTTCATTTTTTTTCAACAAACGTTGTAATTTGGTATCATTAAATTTAGCTTCGCATTTTCTATGAAATTTTGCAGAATGCAATAAGAATGTTTCAGCAACTGTTAAATCATTGACCTTAAATAAGTCGATATTTAAGCCGGGTGGTAGAGCGTCCACTTCTTGGAATTTCAAGAGGTTGGAAGCTAACGTGTCATAGCCTGCACTTCTTTTTACAATGTTATTGTTTAAAGCTGGACAACGTAATTTATCACTATTATCGATTTGACACAGAGCACATAACGACCAGTTTATCGAACGATGTAGTGTAATATTTGAATCCACAAATTTAAACTTTTTGCTGCTTGACGCCATGATCTCTGATGCACTACTAAACTTTGAAGAATTGCAACTAAATTATTTTACTGCTTCGTTAGGGCATGCGCATTCTTCACACGGGCAACAGATGACGTCATTACCATCGTGTCAATTGTTTGTCTGTAGAATTTTGTTTTTAACATCAACATTTCCACCAAAAACAGGATTTTTAATTTTTTTTAAAATGGGTAGCCATATTGAAGCTGGAAGCCATTTTTATTTGGGGCTGCTTGGAAAAATAATCTTTATGACAACAGGAATCAGTGTGCAAAATTGCAACTTTGTTTCACTAATAGCCGTTTCCTACGAATTTTTTGCCCGTAGCCGCTCTACTATTAAGAGAATCCTACGTCGAGCAAGGAGGCAAAGTATTTGATTATTTATTTGCGACTGCTCGAGTGGTATACAATTAGATTATATAATGAATAAATAACAAAACTGAATTTTATGTGCAAGTGACGTTTGTTGATAAACAATGTAAATATGGTTGCTACGAAAAAATTGAAAAAATACTCATACTAGATTCGAGTTTTCTATTGTTTGGGACCAGCCGAAACACCAAAGTAATTATACCACGTCGTCAAGGGTATATTCACTTATCAATACGTAGTAACCAAGCAAAATGCTTGATGCTGATTGGTTAATTATATTATGAATTGTATAATCAAATTTATAACTGGGAATTTGGACGCCAAAGATGGACGACGATTTGAAAAGGCTATTCAGGAATTACAAAAGACCCAAGAGCATCAATCTAAAGCAATTACAAGACAAATTATCTTAACTTATCAAATCATAGATAACATAAATAAAACCATGAACAAGCTGGTTACAAATCAGTTAATATTGAAGTCTCGAATTTTGCAGATAGAAGCTGCTTTAAGAGAAGAGACTGTTGACCAAATCAATATGTATGCTCTGCTCAATATGCAAACTGTATTTTTCTAATTCATTTTTATTTTAAACCCAATGATACATATTACTTCTGGAAGAAGCTGTGACATTTCCAAAAACTTTCCCTATTTAACCAACTTTGTAGCTTTTATAGTTTCCGAGATCCTAATGGTGGGGATTGAATTTGGGACACACTGTATATGGTAACTCCCGCGTGAAGTTTTGTGTCCCTACCAGAAACGTAGGACAATTATTACAGTCCTGGATGTTTATGCAATTTTGGACAGCTTTAGGTATCCAATACTCGATCACACAGAAAATGTCCGGATTTCTTAATGATAAAGACACTTCTAGGTCATTACTTTTATTAAAAATTGATCGAATGTTTATGTGATTATGTGCATTAATTTAAAATATTTATTCTTATTACTTGCTAATCTTAGGCTGGAAAGTGTTAGTCTTTCCGGCTGTATATGAAATTTCAAAATTTACGTCACTGTTTTCACCTTTGATCGCCCGTGAAAAAACTTAGAAACAAATGCTTCTAATGGCCATATATCGGGAACAATATTTTTTTAAATTTTTATTCGTATATACTAACGTTAAATGAGGAATACATATCTTTATATTTAGCCGGTAACTGTGTAGCAGTGACTTCTGAAAAATCGCCTTTTAAAAAGTTTTTCACTTTCTCGACAGTATGAATGGATCGAGTCTAGGGACTCTTTTTTACCTATAATCAAAGAGTATAAATATATCTATTATATATTCTTTGCTATAATTCTAAAATTTGATTTATTAGTCTTCTTCCCAGTATAAGTCTTCCACAATAAGAAATTATTATCTAGTTTTTTTTATTTTCCAAATATGAAATTATTTTTTAGTTTTTGTATTTTCCAAATAAGAAGATATTTTCTGTTTTTTTATATGAAATTATTTATTAGTGCAGTCAAAATAGACATAACAGTTCGGAATAATTCGCATGGAGCTGAATTTTAGTGTGAGCCTTCATGTTACAGTTCTAAATGAAATGTCAAAAGTCCCCATCGATCCGAGTGCTGCTAAAAATTTTACGCGGAGTCAAACGTTATAAAAAACGGTATTTTGCGAATATCTCGTTAACGGTTAGTTTTACTGTAAAAATAGTTATTACTGAATTTATAGCTTATACAATTTTCCACCAGGGGCCCGTAACACAAACATTACAAGTTATACAATTGCAAAAATATATTCTACACCTGTAAGGATTTTGTAACACAACACATCTTAGTAATATATTTCATACAATGTATATTGACACGCGCGAGCGTAACTTGATATCCTAAGCAAGGTGATATTGCATATCCCCACTTAGATGCTGTTTTTACGACAAGGAAGGTTATAAAATCTTCAACGCTTTCTTGTACGCGCAGAATGTATTTTACCATCTTAAATGTTTGTTATGTAACATATTCACGTTCTCCGAATAAAGCTTATAAAACAATTTTTTAAGTTCTTTATTCGTATAAAACATAACTGGCGCAGTCGGTAGGATATACAAAAGGCACTAAATGAATTTTCAAACATTAAAATTCAACGTGTCTTTGAGTTTCAACTCTTAATTGTACGATTTCCACAAACCGCTCCAAGGGGATCCAAACATTTTGCCGAAGACAAAAGTCGCGGACGCAAAATAAGAAGATACCCTAACAAAAGGAAGCCAACCAACCCTTCGCCGAGAACAAAAATCGTCGACGTGAAGACGCCGTTGGATTCCACAAGCTTGGTCCATTGCCGACAATTCGACTATCGCAGTCAAACCTGGCTATCGCAGTCAAATAACTACGAAATGAAAATCTCAACGCTGTGAGTACATTTCAATTTTTAAGTGAAAAGTGAAAAGCAGTGGCTTACACTTTTATAAAGAATTTAAATAAAACCTTACTAACATTAATTATTAAATTTAGTTTTAAGAAATACGTTACTCATGGTAAGCGAAATTACTAGTGTATTAATTATTAATACTTAATTTCTAGTATACTCTTGAGTAATGGGTAGGAACCTTGAATAGGCCCTTAACATAAATTTTAAAATGAATAAATAGTGCTACGTTAAAATAAACATTTTTATATTCAAATAAGTATTTTTAAAAAATTAGATTAAAATAAGTATTTAAAAAAAAATTAAAATAAATATATTTTTGAGAAAATAAGTTGTAAATGAGTGATTCTGACTCGGATTTAGAAACTCCCGATTTCGACTCAGATTTAGAAACTCAGCCAATTAAACAAAATTTTGTACCCACTAGATTTCATTTAAAACCACCAACATTAAAAATGACTAATAATCAACCGCTCATTCAACAGCCTATTTTGTCAAGCTACCCCGCTGGATTTCACATATCCATCTTAAATGAAATCCCACGTTTCGACGGTAACCCAGTTGAATTAAGCGAATATATCAGAGCCGTAGAAGATATATTTGTTCAATTTTACCAACAAAATAATCCCAGTGCATATATCAACAAATTACTTTTGTCAGCTGCCCGTAATAGAATAAAAGGTCCAGCTCTCGAAGTAATTACCGGACAAACTATTTTGTCCTGGGATGAATTAAAAAATATTTTAATTGACAATTTTGGAGACCAAAGATCCGAACTAAATTTAACTATTGATTTGTCCCGACTTAAACAAAATTTTAAGGAACACCCTACTGTATTTTATAACAGATGTCGTTCTTTATTGGCAATTTTGAATTCGAAAATATCACTTTCAGACGACACCCAACTTATTAAAGACTATCGCATTAATCATGCCAAAGCTTTAGCTTTGAAAGCTTTTACTAGTGGACTGTTAGAACCCCTAGGATCTTTCCTTAGATCACGTGTCCCCCCTACACTTGAAAATGCATTGACAATTGTTAAAGAGGAATTAGACGTTAGATACTTTCAAAATCTTCAATCTAAACCCCAAAATTTACCTCAACAACCAATTAAATTAATCCCAAAGTCACAACCCACAATTCAAAATTCACAACCGCAACAAAATTATTTTCCACGTTATACGCAACAATTCCAACCCAGCTTTAAACCTGTACAACAATTAAATTCAAACCCGTTTCCTATGCGACCTCAATTTTCAAACACACCCGGACAAAACGCTTTTGCTCCGAAGAAAAACTTTCAACCCTCTCATAAACCAGAGCCCATGGAAACTTCAACTATTAAAAAACGCCCTGCATCTCAGCATATGAGTAATTTTAGACGGAGACATTTTCAACATCCAAGTACTTCTCAACAAAGGAGTACACCAAATTATTTCACAAATAGTGGCCAACGCCCTAATTTTATATCTGAAGAATTACATAATGTTAATACCGAACCCGAACAAGAAGAATTCTATGAACCGTACGACGATTATCCCGTAGAAATCGACGAAACGGAACAATATTTCGAAGATCAACAAGAATTTGATACTGAAAATTTTCAGATACAAGCCTCGGAACAAACGATGAATTAGAACATTTTTCTATAAATCCTAAATCAAATTTACCCTTTATTTATATTCCTAGAACTAACGCAAAACTTCTAATTGATACTGGATCTTCAAAAACTATAATGTCCCCTGAATTTGTTTTCAAGAATTTTCCTGATTCCATATATCAACACAATTTCGAAATTACAACTTCTCACGGTACCTCTAAACACAATTTAGTCGCAGACATTCCTTTACCCACGCTTTTTCATGAAGAAGGTAACCATCAAGTTTACCTTTACAATTTTCACGCCGAATATGTAGGTTTAATAGGATCAGATTTATTATCCGCCCTTCCGGCTAATATTGATTATAAATGGATGCATATACAGACTGAAAACACTACCATTCCATTTTATTATAACCCATCCATGACAAGACAGCAACAGCAAAAACGTAACGAATGTAACTTCTTAAAATTCAAAGACCCCCAAAATATTCTTCACTCGGAAACAATTCCTCCTCGTACCGAAATGACAGTTCGATTGCCAGCCATAGGAAAAAATGGAAATAAACTATGTCCGAAAATCAAAATTTCCAATGTGTTAACTGTACCTTCCGCAGTAGTACATTTACACAATAATTGGTTTAAAACAACCATATTAAATACATCCGATAAAGAACAAAACATATATATAAGCGATCCTTTATATTTAGAAAATTTCGATATTCCAAACGCTAAATTAATACCAGTTAATAATCATAATATATCATCTAATGACCAAATTACCCCATCTAGAAAGAAGCAAATTCTAGAAAACAATCTAAAAACAAATCTACGATTAGACCACTTAAACGAAGAAGAACAAATTGGTCTCAAAAATCTTTGCCATGAATATCAAGACATATTTTATACCCCCGAATTACCTTTAACTGCTACCAATTTAACTGAACACCATATTCGAACAAAAACAGACGACCCAATTTTTACTAAAACTTATAGATACCCACACCCCACACTGTCACAGAAACGAAGTTAAGACCCAAATAAATAAAATGTTAAAAGAAAATATTATAGAGCCATCAGAGTCCCCTTATAATTTTCCAATTTGGGTAGTTCCCAAAAAGCTTGATGCCTCAGGAAAACAAAAATTTCGTATAGCAATCGATTATAGAAAATTAAACGCCGAAACTATAGAAGATAAATATCCTCTACCAAATATAGAAACTGTGTTAGACGCTTTAGGTCGAGCCCAATATTTCACAACGCTAGATTTAGCTAGCGGTTTTCATCAAATCAAAATTAAACCTGAAGATAGCGAAAAAACTGCATTTTCGACCGAAGAAGGTCATTATCAATTCAAACGATTACCATTTGGTTTAAAGAATGCCCCTGCCGCATTTCAAAGAGTAATTAATACAGCTTTGTTAGGACTAACGCCTCAACAATGCCTTGTATATCTTGACGACGTAATAATATTTTCTACTTCCTTACAAGAACATTTAATTAGACTAAAAAACGTTTTCGAAAGATGCCGTAAAACTAATTTGAAAATTCAACTTGACAAATCGGAATTCTTACACAAATCAATTAACTACTTAGGACACATTATCACACCTGACGGAATCAAACCAAATCCTGACAAAATTCGTGCTATCATAAACTTTCCCCTTCCTAAAACCCGAACAGAAATTAAATCATTCCTTGGACTTTTAGGCTACTATAGAAAATTTGTAAAGGATTTTGCTAAATTGACAAAATTCCTAACAGTATGCTTAAAGAAAGATAACAAAATTATTCATACACAAAATTTCATAGATTCATTCAATCATTTGAAAACACTATTAACCAGCGAACCTATTTTAACACATCCCGATTTTGAAAAACCATTTGAATTAACAACAGACGCATCCCGTTTTGCTTTAGGATCCGTTCTCTCACAAAATCAAAAACCAATTTGTTATGCCTCTAGAACACTTAATGAAACTGAACAAAAATATTCCACAATTGAACGCGAATTATTAGCAATCGTATGGGCAACCAAACAATTTAGACCGTATTTATTCGGAACCAAATTTACATTATATACCGATCACAGACCTTTAGTCTGGCTCAGAAATTTAAAGGAACCAAACTCTAAATTAACTAGATGGTCATTAAAACTAGAAGAATTCGATTTTGAAGTTAAATATTTACCTGGAAAATCAAATAAAGTAGCAGATGCCCTTTCTAGAATTGAAATACACCCGTTAACTTTGAATACAACAAATAAAAATTTGGAAGAAACAGGCCTAAATACCCCCGAACCAACATTAGAAGATAATTTTAGCATTTTACCTGAACGAACTGACTCTCCTAACTTAGACGATTTTATGACAATCCCTGAATTTACATTACCCCCCGAACCTTCTGAACACGAATCTGAACCACCCAATCAAAATATTGACAACAACTCTTTACCTGATACAATACATACACAAGCCAGCTCTACACCTGTCATAGACATTTCTGAAAAACCCTTACAACATTTCAAAAACCAAATTGAATTTATTGAAGCTAATCTCCCACGAAAGATTGAAATAACTACTTTTGATAATAATAAACACATTTCAGTTTTTGTAAATGGACATAATAAAAGAACTCAATTTAATGAATTATTAGTCGAACATTGCCAACCAAAAACGAATTATTATTGCTATTTTTCATCGGATCAAATATATCATGAATTTTCTCAATACGTTAACGAAATAACCAATGAAAATACGCCCAAATTTCATAGATGCATGACACAAGTAACATATATTGTTAACCCTGACGACCGAAAAAGTCAAATACAATTATACCATGAAGGAAAAACCAACCACCGTGGAACTAAAGAAACACTCGAACACTTAGAAAGAAAGTATTATTGGTCAAGCATTCAAAAGGATATTAAAAATTACATAGAGAATTGTTCTATCTGTAAAACTCAAAAATACAATCGAAATCCTATAAATCAACCTTTAAATTTAACCCCGACAAGTAATAGACCTTTCTATTCTGTACACATGGATATATTCCAAATTAATAATCAAAAGTATCTTACCTTCATAGATCCATTTTCAAAATTTGCGCAAGCCTATCATCTTCGATCTAGCAATCTTATAGATATTATAGAACAATTGTTCTGTTTTATTACCACCTTTCCTATTCCCCAAATAATAATAGCTGACAATGAATTTAATAAAGAACCCTTAAAAGACTTTTTTAGATTTCATAAAGTCCAATTTCATGCTAGTACCCCATACCATCACAATTCTAACTCCCCTGTCGAAAGATTACATTCCACTCTAATCGAACAATTTCGTTTATTTGAAAATAAAGTTCCAGAACATCAAAAAATGCAATACAGCATCTTAGCTTACAATAATACTATCCACTCTAATCTAAAAATGACCCCTAACGAAATAATTTTTGGACATACAGAAAACAGAAACCCCTTTGATCTGGAATTTGATCAAACCTTCATAACAGACTACGTTAATGACCACAAAAATAAAATGAAAAGTATTTATCGAAATTTATCAAATATCCAAGAACAAACAAAAATTAATCGAAATTCGAAAATTAACCCTCAAAGAACTGACCGTAAATTTAAAGAAGGAGATTTAGTTTTCGTTAAAACCGACAACCGAAATAAAAGTAAACCCCGTTTCACTGGCCCTTATAGAATTCAAGAATTATTAGAACACGACACATATATTTTAGTTAATGACAAAAATCAATCCACAATAAAAAGACATGCTAACGCACTATTACAATCCACAGGACAAGCTACATCCTTATCTCAATCGCCTGGACCATCAAATGTGATGTGACAATAAAAACTTTAACTGACAATCCGGGACTTTATCCTTTAGTAAAAGGAACAGCATTATTAAAAGAAAGTGAATGGACGCTAATAAAAATTCTTGACTATTCCCCCCTTTTAGAGAACTATAACTACCTAAAAACGAATATACTTGAAACTATCACGAAACTACAAGGACGCCCTTACCTCATGTACCATCCATCTGGACTTCTTACTACTCACGACAATCAATTATTAATTCTCGATCAATACCTCAAGAAGTCTGATCTGTTAATTAACCAGCTCTTCCCAGAAATACAAACCATACGTCCCAAACGCGAACTTTTTGACGCTATCGGGTCAATAGTCAAATTTTTCACCGGAAACCTTGACGCAAAAGACGGAAGAAGATATGACGAAGCCATAACAAAATTAACAAAAACCACGGACCTACAAAAAACAATTTTAGAGGAACAAACCGAAATACTTAACAATACGATCACAACATTTAATGATAAGATCCAAAAATTATCCAAAAATCAAAACACAATTGCGCAAAATTTAAAGGACTTTATCTTAGAGACCGCATCAACAAATAACAAAATTCTAAGCACTATATTTACCACAACTACGCTTATCGAAGCAACGGAAGCCCTCCAACTCTTTATAGACACTTTCATGGAACTCGAAACTTCTTTAACATTCGCACAGAATCAACAAATTTACCTCTCTCTAATTGATAACAATGACCTTTTAACATCATTATTTGAAATTCCCAAGTATCTGAACAAAATGCAAAATAAATCTTTACAACTACCTTATCGAATTTACACCTCTACGAAAGCTTAACAAATATTAAAGTGTATCAAGTAAACAACACTTTTACGTTCATCTACGAAATTCCACTTATTCAGAAATCCACGAGTTATCAATTTATCAACAGTAATATAACAAGTGATGCCGTTTTTCCGATAAATTTGGATCGGATAGTTTATGAGTGCTAGTTAATTTTCTAAAATTAACTAGCACGAATTAATTATCCGATCCAAATTTATCATAGGAAAATCGGATCACGCGTTGTATTCGTTAAGACTATATCACGAACAGTTAATTACTATTTATGAATTGTTTTCACTTATTTAAAATACCTAAGTGAAAAAACCGCGCGTGGTTTTTTCACTTATTAAAACGCACGTGTGATTTTTTCACTTGAAAATCGTTTTTATTGGCTGTTGCTACGGAAATCGATCAATCTGATTGGTTAAGCAAAATGTGAGTGGTATAGTCACTAATTATATCACGAGAGCATAGAAAATAATCGAAAATACTTTGACGAGTTACGAGACGTATTGTCAAGAAACACCACGAGTCGCGTTAGCGACGAGTGGTGTTTTGCGACAATACGTCGAGCAAGGAGGCAAAGTATTTGATTATTTGCGACTGCTCGAGTGGTATACAATTAGATTATATAATGAATAAATAACAAAACTGAATTTTATGTGCAAGTGACGTTTGTTGACAAACAATGTAAATATGGTTGCTACGGAAAAAATTGAAAAAATACTCATAGTAGGTTCGAGTTTTACATTGTTTAGGACCAGCGGATATACCAAAGTGATTATACCACGTCGTCAAGGGTATATTCACTTATCAATACGTAGTAACCAAGCAAAATGCTTGATGCTGATTGGTTAATTATATTATGAATTGTATAATCAATCTAATACCTATTCCTGCTTATTATAAAGATCAACTCTTTCATATGATAATACCAACCTTTAATGCAATTTTATTCTCAAAAGAACAAAGCATCCCTATCGAATCTCAACATTGTCAATAAATATCTAATGATCGGTATTTCTGTCAAAAAGAAAATCATTTCCCTATACCTAATAATAAATTATGCGAAACGCAGTTGCTCAGCTTCGATTCTAAACAGACTTGTAAACCATTTACGTTTTCATTATCAAACTCCAAATTAATCAAACTAACAAAAAACAGCTGGATTTTCAGTTCTCCTGTCGAAGTAGTATGCGAAATTCAGTGCAAAGATGGCACTCAATACCGTAAAAAACACTTGTCAAAACCCAGTTAATTCAATTAACGACCGACTGTTTTGCTATTATAAATTACAACGACGCTTTGTTTACTTTCGAATCTTCTTCAAAATTTTCTGTGAACCTATTGACAACCACTATTGGTAAACTAAAACCTAGTGCACTCAACGAAAGTATAAAAATTAATAACTCATTAGATTTATCCCACATAGACGTGAATTTATTAAAGCACGAGCAATTGAAGCTTGGTTACCAGAAAAAACAATTATTGTCACAAGAACATGACTTTACAACAACGCATACCGTTAGCTTAAGTTCAATTATTATTGTTACCATATTTATATTAATCGTAATATGCTTTTTTATATATGCTTACTTTAGGCGTCATACTCTAATTAACAAAATAAGTTCGAAATTGCAAACTCCGAATATCCTAAATACAGTGTCGGAACAACCATCAAACTTGTTACAATGTAAAGTACGAACAGCATATGAATTTTAATAATATTTCATAAGTTTTACTTAATGAAAATCAATTTTGCAAATATGCTTTTCAAACTAAAGATGGAGGAGTAATATATTTCATACAATGTATATTGACACGCGCGAGCGTAACTTGATATCCTAAGCAAGGTGATATTGCATATCCCCACTTAGATGCTGTTTTTACGACAAGGAAGGTTATAAAATCTTCAACGCTTTCTTGTACGCGCAGAATGTATTTTACCATCTTAAATGTTTGTTATGTAACATATTCACGTTCTCCGAATAAAGCTTATAAAACAATTTTTTAAGTTCTTTATTCGTATAAAACATAACTTCTTGTTATTACCCGTGCGGCACTAGTAATTACGGAAGAAATTTTTCATATGTAAACGCATTCTGTAACACAACGTCAACACTTGTATGATTGTGTTACAGTATTTTCTACAAGTGTAGATAATGTTCTACTTATTTATAACTCTGGGTAAATACATTACGGCAACTTCCGTACTGTGAACAGTCTATCCCCGGTATGTGGTCAAGTGATTCCAAAAGTGACTATGAAGATATTCCTAGAGAATATCGATTTCACATGAGAAAAGACTTCGTGTTTTTCAGTGATAACGTATTCAACGAAAGGTTTCGTCTGAGCAGACACCAATTGGAAAATCTTCTTCGGGATATTGGACCAACGCTTGCAAATAAAACAGTTCGATGGTATGGAATGACTCCGTCGCAGTCGCAGAAGACATTAATTGCCCTGTACTGGTTAGAGAATAGAGGTCAGTATCATGGTGTTTGCGATATGCATGGAGTATCAAAAATGACTGTGTGTAGATGCGTACATGACACTGTTAATGCTGTCAATGAGATAAAATTCGATAAAATAGTGTCATGGCTCTATAAAAAGTTGGATGTTATATGTACAAGGATTTCATGCAATAGCCGGTTTTCCTGAAGTATGTGGTGCAGTGGATGGAACACTTACGACGCTCCCAGAATTAACGAACCAGCTTATGTAAATCGCCACCGTAAACATTCAATCAACTGCATTGCTGTTTGTGGTCCTGATATAAAATTAGTTAGTGCCAACTGGCCCGGTAGTGTTCATGACGCACGGGTACTTCGTAATAGTACTTTATTCCGAAGAATGGAAAATGGTTGGAGACCTCATCTCAATGCTGTAATTCTCGGAGACTCCGCTTATCCGCTGAATCAATGATTGATTCCACCAACATATAAAGATCCATTAAATGCAGCTCAGAATAATTTCAACAAAGCTCATAAAGGAACAAGAAGAATAATTGAAAATGCATTCGGCATTTTGAAAGAAAAATGTTTGAATCATCTACGCGTCGAAAGCTGAAAGGTTCCAACACGAAGCAGACTGACATAGTCTAAAAGAAATTTCTTTTTTAAACTGCGGAATGAGTATGGAGACGGATGACGGAGGGATTCGGAGAATAAATTTGAAGTTGTATTATTCAAGGACGTAAAATTACTAAAAATACGGACACGTTGCGAAAACGGACCGGACGTACGGACACTTTTCAAATAACCTACAGTCCGTTATAAAAACGGACGTATGGCAACCCTAGCTTACGGTGGTTGTACGTAGATTACATATGTAGCTACATATGTAAAAATTACTGATTTTTTACAATATTGTAGCAATTTGCATTGTGTTGCCGAATTAAGTAGGACTTGTAGGTACAGGCAGATTACTTGTAACTTGTAGACTTGTGTTGTGTATGCTTGTAAGCTGTAATGTACTGTAGTATGTGTTTGTAAACACTTATAGAAACCACTCAAACTACAGAGTAAAAATTCTGTATTTTTTATTTCTGTAACTTGTTTACATAACTAACTGTAACTATTTACATGTAACTGTGGTAACTGTAACTACTGTGATCATATTTAATTGTAATTGAAATAACACTTATCACCTCTCTTTCTCAAATAATACTTTAACAATGACTTTTAATAAACATGAAAGTTTTCAAATTTGGAAGGTAATTTTACACATCGTTTAGGGCGAGAAGTGTAAGTATGACCTCCTGTATTTTGTAAATTTGGTTGGCTTGTTTCAGGGTTATCTGAAATAAATTCGTGGAGATTTTCTAAAGGTTGATCACTGACTGTCTTTTCATCGTACGGTATAAAGTAATCCAGTTCGGGTTCAGGGTTTGAAATTGAAGTATTTTTAAATGTGATTTACCAATTAATCTCATCTGATTAACATGTCTTTTCCAACATCGTCCATTATCAGTATTAATTAAATAATGTAACTTTCCTATACGATTTTTTACTTTGCCAAATATCCACTTTTTACTACCTAAATAATTTCTACATCCAACCCTGTCTCCTATTTTAAATTCTTTAATCTGTTTCGAATTGTTGAAACTATTACATTTATTATTAGTTTCTGTAGGCTTTAACAAATCTATTCTGCTTTTTATTTGCCTTCCAAATAAAAGCTTGGCTGGAGATGTATTTGTTGAAGAATGTGGCATTATTCTGTACTGTAATAATAACTTTTGTAAAGCTGTATGTAAATCAAAGTTATTTGTATCGCCTTTTAATGAATTTAATGACTTTTTTAACGTTTGCACAAAACGTTCTGCTTGGCCATTTGTTGCAGGATGATATGGAGCTGTAAATTTTTGGGTAACTCCATTTAGTTTTAAAAATGTTTGAAACGATTTAGAAGTAAACGTAGTACCATTATCTGATACAAAATATTTAGGAATGCCGAAAGTAGCAAATATTTCCCTACATTTTTTAATTGTTGTGGTGGCTGTAATATCCTTAACTATATGAACTTCTGGCCATTTTGTATATGAATCTACAAGAATAAAAAACACATTACCCATAAATGGACCTGCAAAATCAGCATGAACTCTTTGAAAAGGTTCGGTTGCTGGTTCCCAAATATGTGGTTCAACCTTAGCCGGATTATTTTTTTGTTCGTTGCACTGAATGCAATTTTTTACTAAATTTTCTATATCAGAATCAATATTTGGCCACCAAAAATATCCTCGAGCTAAACCTTTCATTTTCACAATACCAAAATGTCCAATGTGCAATTCTGACAGAATTTGTGAACGTAAAACTTTAGGTATAACAACTCGACAACCTCTCATTATAACATCTTGTTGCAGTGTAAATTCTGACTGATTTATGTGAAATCTATGTTTTTGAGGTAACATTTTTCCTGTTTGTAAGGATATTAATAATTGTTTTAATTCAATATCTTTTTTAGTTTCTTCTAATAAATTTTTAAATGTTACTGGTAAAGTACTAATAACATCTAATTCAAAAATGTCTACAACATCGTAAATATTAGAATGGTCATTAGTTTTAATTGGAAGTCTAGATGAACAATCTGCATTTGCGTGCAACTTTGTATTCTTATATTTAATATCATAGTTAAAAGCCTGTAAAAATAAAGCATAATGTTGCACTCTCATTGCACTAAAAATTGGTAAACTTTTAGTTGGCGATAAAGTTGAACTAATGGGCGATGATCTGTAACAAGTGTAAATTTATTACCAAATAAATATTGGTAAAATTTCTTAACTGCGAATATAATTGCATATGCTTCTTTATCTATTTGTGAATACTTCTTTTGTGTATCAGAAAGAGTTTGAGACGTGTACTGTATAACTCTTTCTGTACCATCTGGATACAAGTGAGATAAAACTGCACCCACACCATATGAACTTGCATCTGTAGCAACCAGCAAAGGTAGTTTTGTATCATAATGTACTAAAAAATCTTTACTTTGAAAAACCTGTTTTGCGTTTAAAAATGACGTTTCACATTCCCGGGACGTTTTACGTTCACAAATTCTGTCAGAATTGCACATTGGACATTTTGGTATTGTGAAAATGAAAGGTTTAGCTGTGGTTTAGCTCGAGGATATTTTTGTTCATTTTACATTTTGTAGCTAGGTGTCCACCACCACATCTGTAACATTTTACATTTGAATTAACAATACTGTTTGAAATGACATTTTGATTAGCTTTCAAATTTTGACAGTTATTAGAATTAAATGGTTTAAAATTATAATTTTTCTTCTTAGATCTTGATTTGGTTTGACTGCCCATATAATTTAATGTTGTAATAGAGCTTCTATTTTGCTGTAATTGACTAACATCTTTTTCAGATAATTCCATGCTTTGTCGAAATCCAAATCGGATGTTTCTAATAATCTTGATTGAATCCTCTTATTTGTAAGTCCAAAAACAAATTGGTTTCTTAGGGCTGTTTTAAGGTACGATCCAAAATTGCAATTTATTGAAAGTTTCTGCAATGTGACCACAAATTCTTGCAAAGTTTCGCTTTCCTTTTGTCTTCTTTGATGGAATCGAAAATTTTCTGCAATTTCAAGAGGCGCAGGCGAATAAAACTCTTCAAGTTTTTCTGTAAGTTCATCGAAAGTTTTTGAATATGGATCTTCTGGTGTAATCTTATCGCAAATTATTTCGAAAGCCCTTGTCCCAATGTAATGTAGTAAATATGAAACATATAATTCTTCCTTTACTTGAAAAATTTTAAATGCTCCTACCAATCTTTGAAACCACCTTTTCCAGTTCATGGTCGTTGGTTCAAAAGGTTCAATATTAAATACAGCTTGTACCATGTGCGGAACTTCTGCGTTTGACATCTTAATTTTTTTTTTGTCTCGTAAACTGTAGATTCTTTTTCTCCTCGTCGCCAATTCTGTTGTGTATGCTTGTAAGCTGTAATGTACTGTAGTATGTGTTTGTAAACACTTATAGAAACCACTCAAACTACAGAGTAAAAATTCTGTATTTTTTATTTCTGTAACTTGTTTACATAACTAACTGTAACTATTTACATGTAACTGTGGTAACTGTAACTACTGTGATCATATTTAATTGTAATTGAAATAACACTTATCAACTTGTAACAATTGTAGTGTTTGTGTTATAGGCCCCAGGAAGGTTTAATTACTTTTTTTCTTAAGAGTGACAATTATCGAGGTATTGCGATATCAAGAATTGAAACTGTCATCTTTTTGAAGAAATGCATTCCTTTCCACACCACCTTCGAGGTAGAGTACTCGGCGCGTTTTTTTTTTGTAATGCGGTATCCCTAGTAGGCCTAATCCACGATTTTTCTAATAAAACAAGAAATCAGTCTTGTTCATTCTTCGTTTCTAAAGTTACATATTCTTCTTCTTCCTCTTCCTATAGCTGCTGTATTTCCACAGGATGCGCCAAAAAACAGGATGGATCAAGTACATCTTCAACAATACTTGTTCTTGCATGAGACTGCTATATGGCTGTATCGATTATTATAACAACAGCGTCATTTTCTGCTCGTGTTACACTAGTTATTTTCATAACAAGTGCGGGAAGTTAGCGATTCCGAAACGAATGCAGGACGTTACAGAAACGAGCGCAGCGAGTTTGTGTACCTGCATGAGACCAGGGGCCACCAAATAAGGAAGTATTTTCTGTTTTATTTATTTGCCAAACTAAAAATTAGTTTCTATTTTTTTTTTAATTTCCGAATAAATTATTTTCTATTTTTTTTTTAATTTATCAAATAAGAAATTATTTTCTACTTTTTAAGATAAAAATAAGAAAATATTTTCTAGTTTTTTTATTTTCCAAATATGAAATTATTTTCCATTTAGGTTGCTTATTTCAAGAACTTAATTCAACATTTTAAAATGGATTCTCTATACTGGGTGATTCGCATAAGACGTACCCCTTAAAATCTTTAAATGCATACCAACATACATGTTTCTAAAGTTAATAGAAATATCTACAAGCTAAAAAATCGAATTTGATCTAGCAAATAATGTTAACAAATACTTTATTTGCTTGTTCAATAAATGTGACGATTAGAAATTTCTAGTCGTAAAAGTAATTTTCCATTAAAGCAATTTGTATACAAAATTGTTATTTTTTTGTAACTTTTTTTCCGTTTTGTAAATAACAATTGATACAAATTTATTTTGAAGTTTTGAGTTTGGAATATAACCTTGCTTTGATATTTAATTATGTATTACCATTCTGAAGTAAGTCACCACTGATTACAATTATAGATTTATTGTTATTTTTGAATTTATAAGTTGGATTGCCTATTACAGTTGTCTTACTTGAATCAGAAGATATACTGCGTGATTCAGATAAGGTTAGAAATTACTAAATACTTGATCTATAATATTAATCTTGAATTACATATACATAACCAGAGCTGCCTTACTTCAAAATGACAATACATACTGTACTCAAACGTCATGTCCAAGTATGTATAAAAAAAAACAAAAAAATGGCAATTTTGTATAAGTATAAATCAGTTTAATGTAAAATTATTTCCACGAACAGAAATTTCTAACCGTCACTTTCAATGAATAAATAAACAACAAGTTTTTATAAACTTATTCTCTAGATTAAATTTTGTTTCTTAATTTGGAGATATATGGATACATATGTCTTATGCGAATCCCCCAGCATGCAGAGCCACTAAACTAACAAAATATTTGACTTATAGTGCAAGCTTGTTCTGTACTTCATGTATTAATTTAGCTGAATTTCTGAGGCGTTCTAATTCTTCTTTAGTCAAGTCCTGTATTACTATATCTGAAATGCCATCCTCTCCTAAAGTAACCGGCAATGACAAAAATACATCTTCATCAATTCCATGAATTCCCTAAAATTCAATAATACAAATTTACTTGAAACGATTTATAGGCCTACTTAGGAAGCATTCAATAATTGTAAATCGTGCTACTTAAACAAAATTGTATGTACTTGCATGTACGTATACCTTCAACCCAGTACCGCTCCATGGGCGTTTATGTAAGGAAAGCTATTTATTTATTTATAGTCATAATTAGTCAAAACCTGCATATTTATTATAGATTCACTTTCTGTATGAGTACCTATATTTTTGAACACACTGGCAAAAATCGCAATGGAATCGGTACCTACCAACGGAAGCGAAGAAAAAAGGACGACCCATCGGATCTTGGAGAGAGGGTAGAAGAAAAACGATAAAGAAGAACAATGCTTAGATTGAATGCAATGGAAAAAGAATCTGGAACGCTATGAACCGAATATACCAGTTGATTTTTTTAACCTGCAATTTTTAAATATCTGGAGAAAGAAGCATCCTACGAAAAACTGCTCGAAATAAAAAGTTAATATTTTCGCGAGCAAATTCACTAGTGCTAAAATTAGCCCCCCCCCTCCTCCTCCTTGTGGGTGGGGCGGGGGGTTACTTTGAAATCTTAAATAGGAACCCCCATTTTTTATTGCAGATTAGGATAGCACGTCAACAAATATGAAACTTTTATTCGTAACATTTTTTTCGATTCGTGATAGATGGCGCTGTAATCGCCGAAATTTAATTTTTCCGATTTCTTCAATTGAGAACCAATACCTTTAGAAATAAGTGATAAAAAGTCCCAGAGTTTCGCGCGTCGGGTTTAGGGTGGGGAGGGGTGGGAAGGGGCTAAAATGCTTTGCAAATATCTCCAAAATTTTGCGGTCTATCGTAAACATCATTCTATACAAAATTAAAGTACATTTAATTTTGAATAGAAATGGTCTTTCACATTTTTTTGCTAAGGTCAATGGTTGCGAATATATGGAAGGGGTAAATTTAATTGAATTTCCACTTTCGGTAAAAATTGGCAGTATATTATTGATATTATTGTTCAATCATCAGTACTGGAATAGATATCCTCAGCCTCCTCTTCCTTTCGGAAAGAAACATCTTCGGGATCAATATCATCTTCAGCAAAATCCCTGTTACTACAGCCATGTCCAGTTTGTGCACATGGTTGAGCACTGTAAAGCACTTCTTGGACACTCACAATTTCCAGTGCATCCCTCAGTGTAAGTACCGGGTGATCGCGAAGTTCATAATTAGAGTAGGCTGTGATTGGTGCTATTTTATGCTGTGTGGTTGGACACACTGAGAAATGATTAATAAATTGACAATTGTTATACCTGTTTGAGGTTATGCGTTATGCTCGTGCTTTCTACGATCTTTGATGATATTAGTAAACATTATTTTGCTGAAATGCAGAAATAAAATAAGTTTGAAGAAAAAATTGGAAATTTTTATTGAAATTACAATAAATGATCAAAGTGTTGTCCGTCAGCTTCAATGCATGAATGCACCGGGTAACCTCAATTCTGAATTCTGACACTTCAAATTTTTAATTTCAAGCTGCAAGCCTGTTGCCAACTTTATGGTAAATATCACAGCCTGCTCTAATTATGAATTCCGTTGATCACCCGATACAAGTAATGAGGCAGAGCAAGTCCTCAGGAGCAGCAGCCTTGGATGTTGTGATCGGGCGCAAATGTCCAACTATCTTTTTCTAACCCCATTTTAGTGGGCCTTTTTCACACCACACTATTGATGCACTTGATGATAAACTCTAAGTGAGTGTTCTTGAGCTGCTGCGGAAGTGGGAGGAAGTACAGCCAACTTGAATTGTGAGTGCTCTGGCTGGTTTGCAATCGTTTGTAAGTATAATTATTGGTGGCGTAAACTATCCAAACTATCAGTAGTTTTAAATCTAAATAAAGAAAGAAAAATATATTCCCCACATCAGCTACAGCATCTGCTGGTGCGTTAGGGTCGTTGAATCTTTGTAATTTGGTGTGAAGTAGAGATGGGAAGTTCGATTCTTTTTGGTGAATCGATAATCGATTCATTTGAATCATTCAGTCCAAGTGATTCATTTAAAAAGATTCGTTCTTAAATGATTCACTCATTCACTCGTTTTGTTTAGACTAACGAGTTTTAACACAGACCGAACCGAAGCAATGGTAAATGTAGATTCCAGTATTCGTATTCATTACTCAAGAATGTAAAATTGAATAATTTTATGTTTACATCGCATTTACAAGCTTATTTGTAAATATTGATTTTTAAACCGTTGGAAAGCTTATTCTTTCTAGATTCAGATGCTGCCACAATTATCTCAAAATTGTTGTTAACAAATGCTACATAAATTATTTAAACAAAGCGTACGCGAAACGCGTAGTCGAAATTTCAGCATCGAGGTATTTTTTAAACTATTTCACATAGATGGGTAATTATATCGTATGAAATGGGTAGAAAAGAATGAAGAAGTTTTTAGTGAAAGAATTACTTGCATAGCTTTATTGTTATAAAAAATATGATTTATTTTTGTACAGCGCTCCGCTCCGTTGTATTTCGTAACGCTGGCATAAATGTACGCTGTATACTTTCAGACATGATTTGTCAAACATAAATAAATTTAAATAATCAACGCCAAGAAAAGAGAATTACAATTACCGATTTACTTATTTGCCATTTTGTCAAATTTTATACCATCAAATCCGATTTACTGGTCAATTTTACGTAGAAACGTTAAAGGACTCGAAACTCGTACGAACTGAACGATTCACTTCTGCATCTTTTCACAAAAATACCTGATGCTCTGCGGGCTTCAATACAGAGTCGAGTGAATCAGTGAATCGATTCACTTGAAAGTAAAGACACGATTCATTCGACTCAGTGTACTGATTCGTTCTTTTTGAACGAATCGTTCACGACCGACACACCTCTAGTGTGAAGCTTCTTGCCTGCTTGTATTTTTTTTAAAGAAGTGATTTTGACTTTTCTGTAAATGGACGAAACAGTGTCGCAAGCTTTAAAATCTTGAATAGGTTGTTGGGTGGAGCAAAGGCGATCAACAGAACCAATAAATCGGTGCCATCACCAACTACTATTGCTTCTACTCCTTTTTCTGATTCTCTAATTGCAGTTAATACTATCATAGTGTCGGCATCTCCAACAGCCTGGAGTACTTTGTATCCTGCTTCCAGTAAGTGCGTCATCAGGAGAGATATTAACTGCATCTTATTTTTAATATTTGAAAAGAACTCTCTTTGCCCGAGGGCCACATGAATTGCATCTTCCACTTTCACATCGACTTGGAAAACCGCTGATCTCCGTAGATATTCTTCATGTTTAGTGCTCTGTTCATACCCATCAAAAACGACAGCAGATTCTCCGTATTGAGTAACAACATAGCCTGTGTAGCTGTGTACTGCTGGCGTATTGCTTTGAACGTTACTGGGCGTTGCCACGCTACACGATGGAGGAGGTGTCCTCCATCAATAACATAATATATGGCTTTTTGATGATGGCAGATGGCCCATTCGTTTTAGGTACCAACACTTTAACTATGGATAACTTACTTCCCTTCCTCATCAAACCAGCTTCATCAAAAAGAGAGGAAGGATAAGCACATAGCTCGCATTTGAAGATTTCCGCTAGTTGCTCTTCCGTCCTTACTGTGCATACCATCCGGTGCAGAAGCTGGTATAGGTTCACACACACAGTATCCTTACGTATTGTAACGGTAGCTAGAGACACTGAATTTCTTACCCTCGATCTTCTTCAATGCTACTGCACCAATTTCAAAAGCCTCATCACAATTAACATTTTCATCAGCCACAACACCTGCCAATTACGATTTCATGGTGTTTTGAGCAATTTTTACAGAAAGTGGAAATTTAATGAAATTTACCCGTTCCATATATCGACAACCATTGACTTTAGCAAAAAAATGTATAAGAGTATTTTTATTCAAAATGAAATGTACATTAATTTTGTATATAATGATGTTTGCGATAGACCTCACAGTTTTTGAGATATTTGCAAAAAAACTAAAAAAGAACAGCAATATCAATAATATACCTACTTATATACTGTCAATTTTTACCGAAAGTGAAAATTCAATTAAATTTACCCCTTCCATATCTCCGCAACCATTGACTTTAACAAAAAAATGTGGAAGGCCATTTTTATTCAAAATTAAATGTGCTTTAATTTTGTATAGAATGATGTATACGATAGACCGCATAATTTTTGAGATATTTGCAAAAAACTAAAAAGAAACGAATTTTACGCCCTTCCCAACCCTCCCGCCACTAAACCCGACGCTGGAAACTCTGGGACTTTTTAGCACTTATTACGGTGAGGGTAATGAGCAATTTGTGACAGGTTTCAACTTTTTTTTTTAAGTTGTGGTTACGCCTATTTTTTATCTAATTTTACTGTACTAAATCCTTTCTAATAGCTTAGACCTCTGGCCTATGCCGAGAAGTGGCAACATTGACCACCATAAGAATAACATTGCCGTATCTCCCCCGTACTGAACTGAAGCATAAAACGTAGAATAGAATTTCTTTTCAGACCAATCATTATCTGTCTGTACCTTGCATTATGCTAAAGTCGGTATTTAGGCAGCTCTTTCGCGAAAAAGGTTAAACAGTTCTATATTTTTTGAATAGTCAAACACGATGACGAGGAACTGCAACATGGTTACTTTCAGCAGGACAGGGCCCAACCCCATGTGGCTCGTATCACCTTGGAATTCTTGCGGCAAATTTAGTGTATGACGAATGATTGATACCACAATATCTTTATCCACTAAAATAGTATAAATCTTAGTGCTCTAGATTACTTTTTAAAAGAAACCATTTTAAGGTATCAGTGCATACTCTGGACGATTTACGACAAAGAATCCTGAAAGAGTGTAATAGTCCAGTGAAATGGTAATTCGACTTTGCATTTTGGGTAGGCAGCGATTTTTTTTATCGGTGTGTAGAGGGGTCAGTGGTGAATCTAAATCAGGGTTTTCGTGGTGGTAACCCCCTCCATTTGGCCGCCATCTTGAAAGAAGGGTTAATTCGTTTTTCGGCTATATCTCTGTAGTCGAGAATCTTACAAAAAGTTTGTACAAAGCTTTTTTGTAGTGAATCGTATTATCTATTATTTATTATTAATAACATAACTTTTTTACATAGCATTAATAATAAAAAAGTTATAAGCCGGAGAGGATAAAAAAATTAAGGGCTTGCAACTTTTTTTATTATTAATGCTACGCAAAATAGTTATTTATTATACAAGACGATAAAATTGTATTTTATCTTCGAGGGCGTATTTTAATTACGCTTGAGAAGATAATTAAATTTTATCGTCGTGGATAATACTCTATTTTTTACTATAGCATTTATTTTAAAGGAAAAAAATTAAAAAATAATTTTATTTGACATTTATTTGACATTGACGTTTAACAAATTACAAATCGAGCCACGTTTTAAAATGTCATTAGTATGGGCGTTTTAGGGTTAAAAACAAAAAATAAAGTACTTTATCTACCCTTGCTGTTAAAATAGTACTTTATCTACCCTTGCTGTTAAAGTGCTACTTTATCACTTTATCTACTCAAATTAATACATAAAGTAGCACTTTAACAGCTGCTATAGAAAAAAAGTTATTAATAAAAGTTATTGAGAATACGATTTTCTACAAAAAACTTTTCAACAAAATTTTTGTAAGACTCATGGATACAGAGATATAGCCGAAAAACTAATTAACCCTTCTTCTCAAGATGGCGACCAAATGGAGAGGGGGGGTACCATCCCGAAAATTCTGATTTAGACTTACCACTGACCCCCCTACACATTGTCAAAAAATCGCTGCCTACCCAAAATGCAAAGTTTGCCTTTTTATTTCAACCGTTTGATTGGACTAGTCCAATCAAATGGTAATTCAATTTGCATTTTGGGTAGGCAGCGATTTTCTTTTTGTGATGTATATGGGGGTCAGTGGTGAGTCTAAATCCGGATTTTTGGGATAGGAACCCCCTCCATTAGGCCGCCATCTTGAAAAGAAGGGGTAATTCATTTTTCGGCTATAGCTCTGTAGCCGTGAGTCTTACAAAAAGTTTGTAAAAGCCCCACCCCCCATCTCCATTCGGCCGCCATCTTGAAAAGGAATTTAAAAGAATAGCTGCCTACCCCAAATGCAAAGTTTGCCTGTTTATTTCGACCATTTGACTGGACTATAATAATAAGATTACACCCGTGTTGTACTCTGTATTAAAGAAGAAGGCAGACATTTCAAACATCTACAATTTAAATTATGTAGTTCAGTTAGTAAATAAACATAATGCTTGTGTGTCAGCATAATTTTTATTTTAAATATTAGATTATAAGCGGAACTTTCTAGATGTTGGTTTGCACGTGAGCAGTCATACTGGATGAAAATAATTTTTACACATATGTACCTTAACAACTATGGTTTTCATCCTGATTTGGAAATTCCATCACAAATAGCTTCTTCTTTTTCCTCCTGTTATTTAACCAATCTTCTACTGGGTCTTCCTACCCTTCTCTTGTTTAGTGGCTGGTTATCTCTCGCGACTTTAGGTTAACCTCTTTTGATCCATTCTGTTTATATGTTCATTCCAATTCTGCATTCTTTATGTTATGCATTCTGACACATCTGCTATTCCGCATATATCTCTCTGATATTCTCGTTGCGCATTTTGTCCCATTTGTCTTTTCCTGCTATTCTTCTTAACACCTTCATTTCGGTTATTTGTGACTGTCTCGTTGTTTTGGCCGTGGCCGATATTATTTTCGCACCATACGTTAACGTTAGTACCTATTGGTCTTATCGTGCTCTTGTATATTCTTGCTTTTGTGTCTATTCTGAAATGTTTATTACGAGGGTTGCGCTGAAAATTGTTAATTATTAAAAGACCGTTGCATTTTTTAACAAAAAATCTTTATTGTTTTTCAAAATATTCTCCATTCAGACTAATACACTTGTGCATTCTTTGAAACCACTTTTTAAAACATTCGGAAAATTCATTTTCTGAAAGGTCCTCAAAAATTCTTTGAAATTCTGTAACTGCTGCATCTGCGCTGGAAAATCTTTTTTAGCCACCTCTATTCGAAAGTGACATTTTCCATACCTTGTCAAATGAATTTTTGACATCGAAAGTAGACGTTTGTCACCCGGCAGTTAGCACCGGGAGGCAAAGTACTTTGCCTCCCGTTGCCATTAGAAACGGGTGGCAAAATGAGTAAACATGTTTTACGATTAATATTAATGGTACAGTCACCATGGAAACATATACTCAAGCTATCTGCGAGTTTTTTTTAATGAAACCGAGTTTTGTAGTAAAATGTCATATTTTTTAGTTGTCAACATTAATGTCAGGTTCGTTTAGTGAAGGTGGCTAAAAAATCATATGTATTACTCTAGAGGAAAGTGTTATCGCCTCCCTTAGATTATATTTCTGCCCTCGCTCGCTATCGCTCGCTCGTGCATAAAAACCATCTGCGGGAGGCAATCTTACACTTTCCTCCCTAGTAATACAAATAGCTATTACCTCGCATCATTTTTTAACAGTTGGAAACAAAAAAAAAGTCGCACGGCGCCAGATCTGGCCTATACGGAGGATGAGTTACCAATTGAACTCCCGAATCTTTCAAAAAATCCAATGTTCTGGCAGCAGTGTGGGAGGATACGTTGTCATGATACACTAAGATGTTACGCAAACCGGTCCTTTGGCGACCTGTCTGTAATTTTGCAAACATCTGTGGTAAAGCCACTTCGCAGTACCATTCAGAATTAACAGTTCTGCGAACTTCAAGTGGAGTAACAGCAACAGGACCACTTCGGCGGAAAAAAACAGCAATCATTTTCTTATTGACGCTTCTGCCACGAATTACTTTTGTGGGCAAGTCTTCATCTTCGAATACCCAAACACTAGACTGCTGTTTAGTTTCAGGGTCGTAACTGTATACCCAAGATTCGTCACCTGTTACAATGTATGCCACTTGCATGGAAGCTCCCCCGTCAAATTTTTGCAACTAAATTTACACCAGTCTACTCGATCCTGTTTTTGACTTTCTGAGAGCAAATGCGGTATCCAACGGCGTGCTAGCTTTCTTATCCCAAGATGTTTATGCAAAATGGTATTCACCTCCGAGGATCCAATCTTCACTTCCTCCTTAATCTCCCTATACGTAATATTTCGATTGGACTGAATCAAGCTTGCCACACGATCAACATTTTCTGAACAGGCAGCTTCCGCCGGTCTTCCAGGTCTTGCTTCGTCTTCTAGCAGCTCTCACACTCGTCGAAATTCGCGGAACCAATGACTAACAGCGGATAATGAAGGGGCAGTATCGCCAAAAGCTGCTGTCAAATTTTCATGGCTCTGCTGATATCCTAACTGTCTTTTATAGTCATAGAAAATCATAGCTCTAAAGGCAGTTCGCGGAATGCTCATTTTAACTGAATTAAAAATGCACAACTACTTAACTTACAAAATTAACTACGTTTCACAAGGAAATCGGAACGTTTGACAATTGTGGATAACGAATGTCAACTAATGCGACATTCAATTGTTGCAATTGTTTCTAGCCAATTGAGCTTCCATGACCTGCTACTAACTATTAACAGAGCAACCCTCGTATTCCATATTGCATCCAGCTATTCTGTTCGTTTTCATAACTTATTCATTCATGTCTTTTTCGATCTATCTACAGCTTGTTATTAGTGTGCCTAAGTGGTTTATCTCCATGGCTTGCTCAGCTATTTTGTCATCTATCATGAGTTCGCATCTTGTTTTGCAATTGTTTTTTCCTATACCGCGTTCACAAAGTGAATTTTGTACAACTGTTTTTATCAAAAACAGTGCTACAATGAACATTTTTGTACAGCTGTTTTTAGGGAATATTTTATCTGTAACGTTTGTAACTGAGTATATATGTCAAACACATCTGTCATTATTGCATATGTAAAATACTGCAATTAAATTTATTTAACTGCATTAGAGGCAATGTTTTTTACCGCATGAGGAGTCCATTTTTAGATAGAAATCTTGTTAGATGTAACTTTCGGATATATTTTTAATAAACGTCAAAATAAATTGTTAATTGAATTTCAAATGTTTATTGGGGCTGTCAATCTTACCAACCTTGACATTTAATATTTCTACTTAATATTAATTTTTTAAATTAAAATAAATATTCGAAATAGGAAAAATAAATTATGCGAAATAGGAAAAATAGTATGAAAAACATGTGTGACAATGACGAGTTGTAATATTCGTACATTGCGAAATTCGCCTACGGCTCGTTTACGCAAACTGTACTCATATTACAATAAGGGTCATTGTAATACTTGTCTTGCAATATACTATTGTGGGATTTAGTTTCTTTTTGTGAAGATTTTCACATTACAGGGTTCCCATAATCTATCTCATTATCTCATTACATGGGTAACTCAAAAAAGCAACTTTATGTTATATCTCGAAAACCAAGAGGGCCATGACATTTTGCGTAACTTCATGGAATTCTACGCAAAAATATCTACAAGAAGCCACTTTTACTTCAGTTCTAAGGTAAATGGTTGTGGAACGGTACAACATTGAAAAAAAACGACCGTTTTCAGTTTTTTAAAAAAATTTAAAAAAGCTGATGACATATGTCAAATTTGAAAATGGCATAAGATTCTGCTTGTAATTCTCCCAACTTTCCCCATTTAACCGATCCTCTATCTTTTATATTAAGAAAAGTACCCATGTAATGAGATAGATTATGTGCACCCTGTATGCAGGGTGTATGATGGGAGAGTCTCAGCATTGGGATCTCGAAAACTAGTAGAGCTACAGATTCGCTTAAATGGGAAAAGAATTTTCTCATTACGAGTATAGTTTAATACAGCTTTTGCTTTTGGAATATAACTTATAGTTGATTTGTTGTTTACTGATTATCTTCTTGGTTTAGAGGTATGGAAGTAGTAATTTCAGTAGAGTTTTTCCCCAAATAATAATAAATTATTTAAGTTTGTATGTTATTTATAGTCTACTAGATATTGGCTGAAAACTGAAATATGCAAATTTCTAAAAACCCGAATACCGTTTTTATTAGTAAACATACAAAAATAATTCAAATGCAAAATGTATGTAACTTTTTACGTAGAATACGCCTGTGTTACTAAATTTTTCCCTACATTCATTGTTTCCACGGAACAACATCATATTTATTTATTTCCGAAGGTACCTGTTATATTAGAGATTTTATTTTATAAAGTAGTTGGCCAGGAACACGTGAAATCGGCTGTGCACCGATCGCCAATTATTTCAACCATTGGTTATTTCGAACAAAATCGCATCGCAGTTTGTTTAAAAAAACATTAACTGCAATAATTGTGTTATGTTTGTTCAACTAATCGATAATTGAAAATAATATGCGGTTGCTACAATCGGCCGTTATTTTAACTCTCAAAGTGATACAAAAAATAAATTTAATCTGTTTTCAAGGGTTTAATTAATAACGAAAATTATGTGTAATGCCGTTTCAAAAGATTAGATTTAGAATTATGAGTAACCAAATATCAGAACATTTAAAATTAATACTACTGAATAAAAAATATCACGTTACTACTAAAACAAATTAGGAAAAAATTTAAAGAAATTGCTCGAATTGATTATCAATTATCATGATGTTCAATGAAAATCAAGTGGGGTTAAATCGGGGGATCTAGGTGGTCATCGAATTGGGCCATGGGTCCCAATCTAATAATGATTAAATACCAAACTGTTCGTTCAAGTAATCAGTAATTATGTAATGGTTATTTGAATCACTGACAAAATTCTAAACGCCGCTCTTGGTCGCTATTACACAACTCTTGATCAATTTTAATTTGATAATATTGACTGTATTTATGTTTTTTAAGAATTCTATGCACAGAATTTATAGAAATGCCACACTCTTCTGCAACTGCTCTTATTGAAGTTCTTGGATACTCTTCGAATAATGCAAGTAGGTACCCGAAGTTCTTTATCACGGTCAATAATTCTAAAAATTTCCCGATTAGGTTTAGTGCGAAATTTCTAATTTACGAAACATTGTTGGATGAGGTGATCGTCGTTCCGGATATGTTTCTTGGTACTTGGTATGTACATATTGACTGCCGCTATACTATTTTTAGGACTCAAAATAAAAATAAAGTATGTTCATTAAAAAAAAACTCTAGAGTGCTTTGAAAATTTGTTTTAAGTATGTCTTAGGCTGTATGTTACATATGAAAATCATTTCCAGGGATTGCTGCAAGTTTTTTTTTAAAGAACATACGTTATACTCCTAACTTATAACACTCTAGCATGTTATATCTTTCAAAATTTGTGTAGTTATTATCCATACTTATTAAACTGATCACAATTTCTCACTTATAAAACAACAAACAATTTACTATTGCATTTGACAAAATCGCATGAATCGTAACGTGTTTATCGTCGATAATGTATTTTCAAACAAAATGCCATGCGATTTTGTTCAAAATAAACAGCGGTTGAAATAATCGGCGATCGGTGCACACCCGATTTCACTTGTTTTCGTACCTGTACCATGGCCAACTGCTGTATAAAAGTTTATTCTCTTTGATAAAAGTAAAATCTCTAATATAGCAGGTACTTTCGAAAATAAATATGGTTTATCATAGATCGTTAGAAAGAGAAAAAAGTAAACATCTCGAAAATGTCCCATTAAAAAAAATTAAGTTGATGTTGTTCCGTGGAAACAATGAATGCAAGGAAAAATTTAGAACACGGGCGTATTCTACGTAAAAAATTGCATAAATTTTGCCTTTGAATTATTTTTGTATGTTTACTAATAAAAAAGTTATTCGGGTTTTTAGAAATTGGCATATTTTAGTTTTTAGCCAATATCTAGTAGGCTATAAGTTATATCCCGAAAACAAGAACTGTATTAAACTATACGCGTCATGAGCAAATTCTTTCCCAATTTAAGCGAATCTGTATCTCTACTAGTTTTCGAGATCCCAATGCTGAGACTCTCCCATCATACACCCTGTATACTAAGTGACATTGGAAATGCAACACCCAGTAAACGTGAATGTACTGTAATATTTTTTTGCTAATAAAATGGATACATACATACAATGATTAAAATTTGATGTAGTTTGGAGAAGTCGTTTGCCCTCAAATTCAATAATGATTTGGAGCGCCTCTTAAGTTTATGCATTCGCCTACTCTACGGGGCATACTTTGAATAAGGTGGTCAATATCTTCCTGGGGTATAGTGTCCCAAGCAATTTCAATTTCATTTCTGAGGCGCTGTAGATCCATCGGGGGAGCAGGTAATCGCCCTAACCGTCTGCCCACCATATTCCATACATGTTCGATGGGCGAAAGGTCAGGTGACCGCACTGACCACGGAAGAATAGTGACATTGGCTTCACGAAGGAACGTCATAGTGACAGCTGCAGTATGAGGCCTAGTATTATCCTGCTGGAAAACAAGGTTTTCCAGTTCTTGAAGATAGAGAAATGTAACAGGTTTCAAGACACTGTGAATGTAGCCCTCGGCATTTAAGTTTCCCTGCAGGAAGACTAGAGGAGATCTGCTTCCATATGCTATGGCACCCCAAATCATATGCCCTCGGGTAAGCGCAACTTTACGTTTTATGCAGTACTGAAGTTCTCGCCTTTCTCTACGTCTTCGACGGACTCTTCTACGTCCATCGTTGTCCCAGAGACAAAAGCGGGATTCGTCACTGAACACAATCCGATTCCATTCCTGATACCATTGGATGCGTTTTTGACACCATTGGAGTCTCGCCTAACTGTGTCTTGGGGTCAATGGCAAGATGAAGCGCGGTCGATAGGATTGCAGACCAAAAGCCCTTATTCTGCGATAAACTGACCTGATAGAGAGTTGTTGTACCGTAGTAGCCATTCATTTATTCCCATTTCTTCACGGTCGGTAGTTCTAAGAACAGCTCCATTACCTCTGCGGAGTTGATATCTGTGCTCTTCTGTCCGGGTATTCCAACATCTCATTACGCTAGATGCGTTTCTGCCGACCCTATTAGCAATTTCCCAAAGACCCATCCCTGCTTCAAGCATCCCGATTATTCGTCCTTTTTCAAATTCGCTTAATTAGCGGAAATTGTTGTGTCTGCGTACTCGAGGCATCAGGAAACACCGTTAGTACAGCAACCACAACACTTATAACACTTACTTTGCACAGCAATCTACCACAAACACAGTAGAAACAAAAGGTGATGTTGTTTTTAAGAAATTATCAAAAACCACTTGATTTCTTTTTAATCGTTTTCAAATTTTGATCATTTAATACACCACATATTCCCAATTTACTACCAAAAAATTATTACAATATATTGATGTTTACTGGGTGTTGCATTTTCAATGTCACGCAGTATAATCTGCATGTGCTGTTGAATTTAAACACGAACCTTTGGTAGTGGGAGCATGTTGCTCTGAGATAGACGGAATGCAATATAGATGCCTTAAGCTAGCCATACACGTACCGGCCTGCCTGTCAGTTACGCCTGAACAGTCCGCCGGGAGACCGGCGGCCGGAATGTGAGTGGGTTCCGGCTGGCCTGTCAGATCCGACTGAACCGGAGGCCGGAGAACGAACGAAAACACGTTCGTCCATCCGGCTGAACTGACGAGAGCGCAGGCACGCCGGTTCGTGAGTGGGGTGAGGCGACAGGCCGTCAGTCAGTCAGATTGTCAGATACTACCTATATACTCAGAATATATTGCGCGTCCTATTTAACCTCGTTTGTTCATAGTTAAAAAATGTCACGTGAAAAAGAAAACCAGTGTTTGGAGGAATTTATCAGTTTATACCGGAATGAAACGTGTCTTTGGAAAGTGAAATAACCTGATTACCACGATCCCTATGTAAAACCTTGTAAATTTCTTCACAGGTTTCAGGTATAATTCTCCCAAGTGCATGGGGATATGATCGTAGAAAACTTCAAGTCCCCCAAACTTCTCCCAGTAGCTAGGAACGCATTTCTCATCACCGTATTTTTTCTCGCAATTAATTGGGCAACCAATGACAAAAGTTGTAAATACGTATTTTCGTCCATTCTTTGGTAATTGTGACAGTCTTTTGGAGCCAGTTTCAATTCATTAAATTAAATTGACGTGTGAATACGCATGTCTCCTCAGCAACCACTCTTTACACCATACTTTTTTCCTCAGTTTTTTATTATTAGCCTCTAATACAACTATTAAAGCGAGATCGCTCGCGCATCTTCATCACTGGGGAACATGATCACAGGATGTCAAGTGCTCGCCGGCCTGGTTTCAACTGAAAGTGTATGGGGTTTTCAGTTCAACAGGCCACCGGTCTCCCGGCGGACTGTTCAGGCGAAACTGACAGACCGGCCGGTACGTGTATGGCTACCATTAGGGCCCACAACCTTTCCTTTTCTAAGACCGCCAGGTGTGATGAATAATTACACCCGACAAAATGTGTCACTGTCAAGCTGAACATGACTATCGACCAATATTACTCAAACGGACCACGAATAGCTAAAGCTAAAAGTTACCAAAAGAAGAGCTAGTTAACTAAAAGGGGTCATCAATTATGTAAAAATGTGAGATCTCCCTACTACTACTACCACCGAAGTGAAGGTACTAAAAACATGATATGGTATTTTTCATCTAGTTTTGATATTAAAAACAATAACATATTTTGGTATTCTTATGAAAACAGTTTATTTGTAGACTTCTAAATTATAAAATTTTATGCTTAGTGACCGCGGGTTTTTTCGAGATTTTGAAACTTATTTCGTCTTGTAATGCTTCGTTTTTAGAATAAAACAGAATTTTTAAAAATAGAAATTTTACCTTGACATAGACTGAGACAGCGTGAATACTCAGAGAATTATTGAAAATAGCTTTCGTTAAATTAGATGCGCTGAGTCCTATCGCCCAACAAGTGGAACCTTTTAATTTTATAACTTCATAACCACCATTTATTACTTTTTCGTGCAATTCCCCCCAATTTTCTGAATCATTTTTGGTACCAATGGCAGCATTTATATTCTTAAGAGGAATTCCTGCTACATTTACATTCGACCATACAGCAACTAAAATACAAAAAATTAGTAAAATACAGAAAATAAGTGGCATTCTTCCATTACAAACCACCGAGCATAACTAAATAGAACGAGTGGCAAAGGTAACATTGGAAATGTTCTACAGCTTTCAGGAAAAAGCGTTGTAAAATATCCTTATCGTACCGAAATAAACTTACTTAACAAGTAGTTGTAACACTGGAGCATAGATTAATAGCACTGGCATCTCACTTATTATTGGAGTTAGAGCGGGTTAAACGAAAAAAAAAAATAATAATTTAAGATATATTGGCCAAAACAGAAAGACAATTGAAAACCAAGAAGACACTCAGTTGTATCAAAAAATTTGTAGTCGCAACATATGAGGGATGTAAATTACATTACGGAATACAATGTAAAAGTTTGATTATATCTTTGTTCATTTATTCAGGTTGGTTCTATTTTATTTTATGGGCTTTAGTGTATGTTTAATAAATTAAATGTTGATATGAAATCATATACCTACCTCAACAACTTCGGTTAGGAAGAGGACAGATAGCACCCTATATATTTAGACATTTCTCGAGTCAGGGTTCCCCAATATTCAAGACAAATTGTTTTAGAACTTCAACTGCTGTCGTTGATGTATTAGAATGAACTAAAGTTGGTAAAAATGGTTTTTTGAGAATAAAGCTTTTTTTCAAATGGCACGCACTATGGTGGGACACTAGCAGATTAAAAACGAGTATTTTTCAAGGATTTAATTAATACCAATAACGAATGCTACGAAATTAGTTTGGAATAACGCGCTCCATTCAGAAAAACGGCTTTTGGACATTTAAATCTAGGCACTGAATTTCAAAACAATTGAAATAAATGAAATGCACAAAACAAGTGGCATACTGGCTATAGTTGAAGTTCTAAATCAATTTGTTTTGAGTGTTAGGAAATCCTGACTCATTTTACTCAGGTTATGGTACTTTAGATCAATAAATAACATTTTTTGCTAAAATTTACTTTGTCAATAAAATCTTTCTAACTTGATACTAACATACGGGAAATTAAGTGGAGATTCCAAAAATGTGTAAATATAAAGGGGGTTCAATTTAAAATAACAAAGTTGAGGTTAATTCCGGCGAAACCGGAAGCGACAGAAGTTTGTGTTGTACGTCAAAAAATGCAATTTAAAGAGTATATTACATATACCAAATTTCATTTTGATATGTTAAAATATAATTTAAAAAATAGGGGTGACCCATGTTACATATATCGGTATATTCGGTATATTTATGAATGAAAATAAATTTAATTTATCCAACATCTCCTAATTATACAACCATAATTGTACTGATTTCAGTTGAATTATATACCCTATAAGTCACTAGTGAGTTATAAATAATTCATAAGTCACGCCAACGGATATCTTAAATTTATAAATAAACACAACAATTTCAGGTATTAAAAATCATTTAATAATTATTATTATAGAGGTATAACAACAACAGATGAATCAAAAAATTTCCTATTCCTTATTAACATTAACAGTAACATTAAATGTAAAAAGTAAATTTCAAAGTGACATTTGACAATTGAATTAAATTTTTCTCCTAGCGACATAAATTTCAAAAGGTATGAAATTCTTGATTAGTTTTTAGCGAATTATGGAGATGTTGGATAAAATTATGTATGGAACTTGTGTGTTATCGGTCACAAGTCACTCGTAAAAACAAAGCCACTCGCACTACGTACTCGTGGCTTGCCCGTTTTTTCTCGTGACTTATTTCCCTTATAACACACTTGTACCATAAATAACTATTAAATGTATTATGCGCAACTAGTTTTTTACCACTAGAATCTCCATGTTCTCCTATTATCCATGCGTGGCAATCTGATGGTGCGATGCCAAGTTGTTGTGATAATAGAAATCTAAATCTGGCTGTATCCAGGTTTGTTCCAGAACCAATAACTTTGTGTTTTGGCAAACCGCTAATTTTCCATACCACGTATGTTAAAACATCAACAGGATTAGTCACCACAATAATAATAGTATCAGGTGAATGCGCCATCAGTTGGGGCACGATTATCTTCATAATTTTTGTATTACTTTCAACTAAATCGAGACGTGTTTGACCTTTACTTTGACGAACTCCAGCCGTTATTATACAAATTCGAGAATTTTCACTGACACCATAATCTGCTCCAAAACGGGAAATATTTAGTTCTATAAATATGTATTACATATCAAGTCCGAAAAGTATAAAAGTACTCTCCGAAGTAATGCTCCGTTGTTTTTTTAACGACAATGTATAACAAATTCTAGTACACTAGTTAAAAAAGCTCAAGTTCGCTTTGAAATTTTTGTGAAAGTATGTTTTAGGCTGATGTTTCCATATTTACGAGAGCGTATTTTTAAGTTATCTACCTAGCCATAAAACAAAAAAGCGACGATGTCAAAACTGTTGATGTTAAAAAATAGCTGTGACATTTAGAAGTACATGTGCTAAGTTATGTTTAATTTGTGTGGTTTATAGAGAATTGTGAAGGTTTACTCCTTAATAAAACGAGTGAAATGAAGGTGAAATATCGCAGTGCCATAAAACAAAGTGCAGCAGATATAATCAATGACTGTGGGTTCATAGAATTAAGGCCACCTTATAGTCCTGACACAGCTCCGTCAGACCTCTTTCTATTCCAAAAACTTTAAAAAGCATCTCAGGGGTAAGCGTTTTGCATCTTGCATAGTTGCCAAAGGAATTTTTTTCTAAGGATGTTGTACAATTGGAAAAAAGATGGAATAAGTGTATAAGTTAGTGTTGAAGGGAATTATGTAGAAAAATAAAGGGTTGTTAATGTGATAAGTGTTTTTTTATGGCTAGGTAGATACTTAACATAAAAATACGCCGTCGTAACATTCACTTAACATATGGTTTAGACGTATGTAATTTTAAGTAGTTAGATAAGGGAAGTTTAAGTATCAAAATATACAGGATTTGTCACAACGACCGTCGATTAGACGTTTCTTAAGAAACACGTATATGTAGTACATAAATGAAAATTTTCAAACTAGGGTCTTGGGATATTACAAATTGATTGAAAATATTTTTAAGATTATACCGGAAGTAGACGCTAACTTAGTTATTTCAAATAGACCACCCTATATACCGGGTGCCAACGGAACCTGGGGCACCCCCATAAATGTTTTTATTTTTTAAGGTAACAAAAAGGAATTTTGTATACAGGGAATTTTTCTTTTTAGTATACATATCTCCTATGTATACTTTTAAAATAAACGCAATCTGTAGGCAACCAACCATACACTAAACGTCACGTCACGTGGTGCGTAAAGGTTGTGTTTAATGTTTGTAAATAACAAATAAATCAAAATTAGTGGAATATCAATATAATTAATTCAACGATTATTCTAAAACATAAAATATCAACAATACAAAACAGAAACGAAAATAAAAATGGCAACAGTTAAAGAATAATTTTTTGACAATAAGTTAATTTAATGAATTTTGCCACAGCAGTTAATGTCAAAAAATTAGTCTTTAACTGTTGCTGTTTTTATTTTCCTTTGTGTTTTGTATTGTTCATACTTTATGTTTTAGAATAATCGTTGAATTAAAATTATTTTGATATTCCACTAATTTTGATGTATTTTTTTATTTACAAACATGAAACATAACCTTTACGCACAACGTGACGTGACGTTTAGTGTATAGTTGGTTGCCTACATATTGCGTTTATTTTAAAAGCATATATAGGGGATATGTATAGATGTATACTAAAAAGAAAAATTCCCTGTATGTAATATACTCTACTCTTTAAATGGCATTTGTTGATATAGGAAACAAGTTTCTGCCACTTCCGGTTTCGCCGAAATTGACATTCACTTTGTTATTGTAAATAGAACACCCTGTATATTTATACATTTTTTTGAATTTCCATTCAATTTTACATATGCTATCATTAAGTTCGAAAAATTTTGATGAGAAAGTAAATTTTTGCAGAAATTAATCTAGAGTGCCAGGACTTACGCAAAATGAAAGTCAAGGTGTCTCAACACTCGAGACAAATTGGTTTAGAACTTTAACTATTTTAGTTGCTGTATTAGAATGACCTAAAGTTGGAAAAAATTCTTTTTCGATAATAACTTTATTTTTTCAAGTGGCACTAGGTTGGGACACTAGGATATTAAAAACGAGCGTTTTTCAAGAATTTTATTGATACCAATAACGCAGGATTAATATGAAAATTTAATTCGGAATAACACTCTCCGTTCAAAACAACCGTATTTTAGACATTTAAATCTAGCCACTGGGTTTCAAAACAAATGGAACAAAATAAATGAAATGCTCAAAAAAAGTGAGAGGCTTGCTACAGTTGAAGTGCTAAAATAACTTGTTTTGAGTGTCGTATCCCCTGACTTCCATTTTACGCAGGCCACGGCACCCTAGATTAATCAATAAACTCTTCTGCAAGTATTTACTTTATCATCAAAGTGTTTCAAACTTGATATAACATACGCAGAATAAAATGGAAATTCCAAAAATGTACAAATATACAGGGTGTTCCAATTAAAATAACAAAGTTGAGGGTAATTCCGGCGAAATCGAAAGTGCTAGAAACGTGTGTTCTATGTCAAAAATGCCATTTAAAGGGTATATTACATATACCAAATTTCATTTTTATATCTTAAAATATAATTTAAAAAATAGGGGTGCCCTAGGTTTCATTGACACCCGGTATGTTTAGATATTTAGAATCGTCTCTCAACGACGTGTGCACTGATGTAGCGCTAGAGCGATCTATCGCTAAGACTTCTGCAGTTATTCAATTGTTTTTAAAACTTAATTATAAACCTATCAAGTTGGGTATTTTATGAAAACTTATGATAGTGGCTATTTAACTGGCAAATCGAATATTGCACTTAAAAAATTTGAAAAAAAAACGATGTCAGTATTTTTCAGTCACCCTGTATACTGGTATACGTTGGTATGGAGTTATCCTAGCTATTCCATGGGTGATAGAGTCCTTAAGCTAAACTCTGAGAAAGAACGCTAACTTCGTTCCAACTAAACCCGCAGTGGCGTTCATCCAAAGTGAGATTAGATTTTCAAAAACAATTGAATAACTGCTGAACTGTTAGCGATAGATCCCTATAGTGCACTCGTCGTTGAAAGACGATTCTGAATATCTAAACATACAGAGTGTTAGGTAATGCTTCTGCCAAACTTTAGGGGTGGGTTTGTAACGATAAAAGGAATAAAAAATTCTTATGCCATTGTTTTTTCCTTTAATTATTTTGTGGTTGTTAATAAAGTTTTATTGTTACTTGATGTATTAGAATTAGACTATTATTTATCCGTAAAAATTTTGTTCCTGGATCTTTAACCCTTTGTTTTTGTTTTTCCCGCGAATAAAAAGTAAAATTAAAGCATGATTTTTCTCAGAAACTATGCATATTAGAAAAAAACTGTATACCCAATACTTTTTTGCTCCATTTGTCATTATCTCATTATAAAGCTATTCCCAAAGTTTGGCAGAAGCATTACCTAACACCCTGTATACAGGGTGACATTGAAAAAACTGCCATGCATAGTACCACGCGATAGAGGACCATAAAATAATAAAAAAAGTTCTTATACGCTAATGTCCGATCGCCTTTTGTTTTCAAGATACAGGATGTTAAAAGTTTGTTAGAAAATTTAATATTTTTTTTAAACTACAATGCATAGTACCACGCGATAGAGGACCATAAAATAATAAAAAAAGTTCTTATACGCTACTGTCCGATCGCCTTTTGTTTTCAAGATACAGGATGTTAAAAGTTTGTTAGAAAATTTAAACTTTTAACATCTTGTATCTTGAAAACAAAAGGCGATCGGACATTAGCGTATAAGAACTTCTTTTATTATTTTATGGTCCTCTATCGCGTGGTACTATGCATTGTAGTTATTAAAAAAGAATTAAATTTTCTAACAAACTTTTAACATCCTGTATCTTGAAAACAAAAGGCGATCGGACATTAGCGTATAAGAACTTCTTTTATTATTTTATGGTCCTCTATCGCGTGGTACTATGCATTGTAGTTATTAAAAAAAAATTAAATTTTCTAACAAACCTTTAACATCCTGTATCTTGAAAACAAGAGGCGATCGGACATTAGCGTATAAGAACTTTTTTTATTATTTTATGGTCCTCTATCGCGTGGTACTATGCATTGTAGTTTAAAAAAAAAATAAATTTCCTAACAAACTTTGAACATCCTGTATCTTGAAAACAAAAGGCGATCGGACATTAGCGTATAAGAACTTTTTTTATTATTTTATGGTCCTCTATCGCGTGGTACTATGCATGGCAGTTTTTTCAATGTCACCCTGTATAGGGTGATCTATTTGAAATAATGAAGTTAGTGTCTACTTGCGGTATAACCGGAAGCTGCAACATTTTTAAAATATTTTCAATCAATCTGTAATATCTCAAAACTCTGTTTTGCAAATTTTCATTTGTGTGCTATAAGTTTCGACACTTGGTATTGAGGCGTTGCGGTTTTACCGGGCATGTCACACAGCAGTGTTTATTTTGAGTTTTAGTGCAAAATAAAAGTTTGTTAAAAGTCCGAAAGAGTGAACTTAGGGAAAGAAAGTACTTACTAACAAAGTAATTTTGCTGAGAACAGAAGCGCTTAAGAACGTGGATAAAGTGAAATAAAGACGAATATAGCAAAAACCATTTGGAGATGATGGCAGATTTTAAAACGATGAAGGAAGAATTTCAAAAGGCGAAAAAAGACTGGGAAGAAAAGGCAAATAAGTGGCAAAAAGACAAAGAAGTTCTAGAATCGAGGATTTACCATCTTGAAGGAATATTAGAGAAGCAAGAGACAGAAAAAAGGAAAGATAATATAGTAATAAAAGGTGAGGAAATTAGAGGCGACAAGATAAAACAAGGAATACGACAATTATTAAAATACAAGCTCAACATGGTCGTGGAGATTAAAAACGGATACAGCATTCAAGGAAAGCAAGACCAAAAGTTACTAATTGTAGGATTAGATACATGGGGAAACTAAAAGAAGATACTGGAAAAGAAGAGCCTATTAAAAGGTACGAGAATCTATATGGAAAATGATTATGCATTTGAAGAGAGGAAAATTCAGACCGAATAACGTCATGTTGCCAGAGAATAAAGGAGTAAAGAAAAGGTTGTCAAAGTTAGGTATTAAAACATAACATAGAAGGACCAGAATTCAGCTGAGACCCCAATAAACAAAGCATATCAAAAAACTCAAAAAACCAAGAAACAAAAACAAACATTTAGCAAAAGAAGTAAAGCAGAACGGAAACACCACGACGAAAAAGGCAAAGAAAAATGGAAAATGTCAAGATAAAAATTCAGCAAAAAAGGAAAAACATCTAAGAATAGGTATTTGGAATATAAAGACAATAAACGGAAAAGAGCTGGAATTAATAGAAGAAAGAGAGAAATACAATTTACAAATTTTAGGAATCAGTGAGACGAAGATGAAGGGGAAGGGTACGAAAACATTGGATGGAGGTTATATATTAAGGTACTCTGTAGTAGAAAAACAGATACAACTAAGAAAAAATTTAAAAAACAGTAATGGATGATGAAGAGATAAACTCAAGAATAATAAAAATAAAACTAACAATACAAGAAAGTATAAGTATAATTCAGATTTATGCCCCAAGTGAAGTAAATACTGAGGAAGCGAAAAATGAGTTCGAGGCAATAGAAAAAAACACCAAAAATATAACCGACTATAGTACGTACAAATACATAGAAAGATGTGAGGGTGTATAGGGACGTGGAATTTGATACGGACCACAAATTGATGATATAGTCCAGTCAAAATAGACATAACAGTTCGGAATAATTACCATGGCGCAGAATTTTTGTGTGGGTCTTCATATTATAATAGCCCAGTCAAATTAGCCAAAATAATGGCAAATAGCCGAAATAATTCACGTAGTTTTGAAAATTGGTACAGTTGTTTCTTGAGGTGTCCTGACAAATATACCAAAAGTCCCCGAGGGTGTGGGGTGAGCCGGGGGTGGAGGAGCTGTTTAAAGGTCCCTTTTTTCAGTTTTTCGCTAATAGCTCGAAGACCGTGAAATTTAGCGTGACGATCATTCTATACGAAAATGTAGAAGATAAAATTCCAACCAAAAAGGCCCTATGTATTTCTTCCGTAAGATCAATACCTTAGCAGTAGAAGAGGGGTGAATATAAATAATAGTTGTAATATTTCGATTTTGCTAATTTTATTTACAAAAAAATAACTCAAAATGCTATGACAGTTATTTATTTATTTATTTAGTAGATAAGGTTTATACTGCGGCCAACAGTACAAACTATAAATAGGCCACAGTTACAATTATAATAAATTAAACTAAAGAACTTACATCGCTTGCTGAAACTGTGCAGGAAAAGGATGGATGAACAAAAAGGAAGTTGTTGGAGTTGCTGAGAAGAAAATAATTTTGTTTCGACTTTCCCTCTTCCCGCCTTGACAAAGGGGAGAAGGGTTGTAAACCACCCACTACGACCCACCTTAGGTAAACCTCTTCATGTTGAAATTCAACCTGCACAAAAATTTGGCAACGACTCAGAAATACTACCCCTTGACTGGCCAAAATGTCGTCATTCTCCTCCTCACCTACCTATAGCAGCTACCTGTCAGACACAAAGTTGTAGCTGCCTAGTATAGCTCCCTATCGGCCAGCTCCCTATCGGCTAGCTCCCTCAACGACGCCACGCAAACCCACCGTGTTTCAAAGCATACAGTAAACTCGAAAATTATTAGAAATGTCGCCCAGCACCCAAATGGGATTATAAAATTTGCCAATCAGACAAAAACTTTACACATTTAGGAAGTTTCACGAAAACAACTAACAGAAATCAACATTTACCAACTTTGTTTACTTTCACCGCACTTCTACTTCTAAGGTATTGATCTTACGGCAAAACTGAATAAAACATTTTTGGTAGGAAATTTTATGTACTTCATTTTCATATAGAATGGTCGTAACTCAAAACATCACGGTTCTCGAGCTATTAGCGAAAAACTGAAAAAAGGGAAAAGCCAACAGTGGATAAGATTAAGGCAAAACTGAAGGAGATTTAGTACATATGATGACAGAATACTGATCAGTCACTTAAAGACACGTAAAACCGTCGTATGCTTTCGTGATACAGGTCGCAAAATCCACAACGATGCGTGGTAAATATCAAAGTGTGAAGATGAGAATGACGAGCAGCCCAGTTTGCGGCTGCCAGGGGGCGTGTACCAAAGGTGCGCCCGCAGATTTGTTATAAGAGGACGAAGAAGATGAAGAAGATGACATTTTACTTAATAATAATTATAATTGACATAGCATTTTGAGTTTTTATTTTAAAATAAAATTACCACACTTTTCAACTTTCTTTAACATTCATCCCACTTCTACTCCTAAGATATTGATCTTACGGAAAAAATGCATAGAATCTTTTAGTTGGAAATTTTGTCTAAGTACTTCATTTTCGTGTATAATGGTCGTAACGCAAAAACTTTAAATTTTCGAGCTATTAGCGAAAAAGTGAAGAAAGGGACCTTCAAACAGCTCTCCCACCCCCAGCTCACCTCCCACCCCCGGGGACTTTTGGTATGTTCGTCAGGACACCTCAACAAACAACTGTACCAACTTTCAAAACTACGTGAATTTTTTCGGCTAATTTGGCTAATTTGACTGGACTGTAAGTAGTTCTAAATGAAATGTCAAAAGTCCCCATCGATGGGTGTGCCGCTAAAAATTTTAAGCGGAGTCAAACGTCATAAAAAGCGGTTATTTGTGAATATCTCGTTAATGGTTAGTTTTATTGTAAAAATACTTATTAGCGAATTTGTAGCTTATTATAATTTCCCACAAAAAAAGTTTAATTACTTTTTTCATGGAAGTGGCCATTATCGAGATATAGCGATGTCAAGAATTGAAAATTTCATATTTTTGAAGAAATGCGCTCCTTTCCATACCACCTTCGTGGTATAGTCCAGTCAAAAAAACTCAAAAAATGATCCAACCTCCTGAAAAATCCGAAAGTTTTGAAACTTTGCACACTTATTTATAGGTACCTAAGGATGAATATACCAAAAGTCCTCATAAATATGAGGCGAGCTCTAGCGGCAATTAGTGAAAACAGGGAACTTTTTTTGGTTTTTCGTTAATATCTTAAGAACCGTTGGTCGGAGGTAAAAGTTGCCTATATACAAAATTGAAGCCTATTAAATTTTAAATAAAGATGATTATATACATTTTTCTTGTATTCCTAACGGCTTCCAAGTTATAGGGCGCTAAAAAATAGCGTTTTTTCTAAAACTATCGAGGAGCGCACGATAGTGCGTATTACTTCACCGTACCCATTGTCCTTATTTGAGGAGGCAGGAATGCGGAAGACGAAGAAATCTGCCTTGTACGATGCCTTTACTCCGTTAAAAAAAGAAATAAATCTAGTCTCTTTTGACATTGTTTTGGATGGTGGCTTACTATTATTACACAAGGTGGTGTGGCCCAAAGATTCGCCAACAATCTCAACCATCTGCCAGTGTTATGTAGCCTATGTTCTCAAACATTATGGTGGCAACGGCTGCACGGTGGTGCTTGATGGTTATTCAGCCGCTCTATCCAGTACAAAGAGAGCTGAACAGAGCCGAAGGTACAAAACAAAGAGGTCAGTTGACATACACTTTGGAGAGAAAACAGTAGTAACAGTCAAACGGGATGATTTTCTTTCTAACGAAAAGAATAAGTCGAGACTAATTTCATTCCTCATAACTGCTCTTACCAGCCATGGAGTTGAAACAGAACAAGCATCTAGTGATGCTGACACATTGATCGTCCGAACAGCAATCATGAAATCCTTCACTTGTGACAAAGTAGCAATAGTCGGTGAAGATGTTGATCTTATTGTTCTCCTCATGGCCTTAACTCCGACTGAACAAAACATATTATTTGTGAAACCAAGCCGTGGCAAAGTCGCAAGGAAAGTATATTCAAGCCAGCAGTTACAAACTTTGGGAATGAAGGACAGCATACTTCTTGTGCATGCGTTCAGCGGATGCGATACGACGTCAGCTGCATATCGAAAAGGGAAACTTTCCTGTTTCAAATTGTTCAAGAAGCAAGCTGCACTGCAAGCTATTGATGATATATTTAACAGCCCAAGTTCATCCCGTGAGGCTGTAGCTGCTGCTGGAAACAAAATATTCTTGGCATTGTACAATGCGCCCAGGAAGCAAACCTCTCTAAACATGCACCGCTACAACGCTTTCGCCAAATCGGTATCCAATGCTAAACCCGACCTTTCTGCTCTGCCACCCACAGAAGGAGCAGCAAGGCAGCATGCTTTTCGAGTGTACCACCAAATTCAATTTTGGCTGGGGAATGAACTTCCTCCTGTACAGTGGGGTTGGAAGTTGGAAATCGATCGGCTAATCCCTGTGACAACAGAGGATCCAGCAGCACCTGAAGCTGTAATCAATCTCATTTGTTGCAAATGCACAGGTGGATGTGGGAACAGATGTGGCTGTCGAAAGGCAGGAATAATTTGTACAAGCATTTGTCACAACTGCCATGGTGAATGCATGAATGGTGTTACTTCCATCCTCGAAGAAGATTTTGATGACCCTAATGATCCCGATGTCATAAACCTTGAAGAAACAGACCATTCAGTGCAAATACCAAACACTGAACATTTGGTACATGAAGATCAAGATACTATGTTGCTGGACGCTTAACCAGAAGCCAGGTGAGATTGCACATTTGTATTTTTTTGTTATTCATTTACCTTCCAATAGTATACATAAATCAGTTGTCATGTTCTTATCTGTATAATGGTTCTCTCTCTCACACCATCATCTCATGCATATACCCACCTCTTCTTACTGTGTTTCAGGCAGCAAGTGGAGAAGCTGACCAAGATGAGCAGATTGCAGGTCCTTCTACCCAAAAGCGATCAAGAGTTGATTGACTTTTCTTTGCATTTCATTGTTTAATATACTTTATAATATGATACTTATTTAATATAATATACATATTTACTTATGAATATGTCTTTCTTTTTATACAAAGTTGTAAAGTTAATCTCCTCAATCATCCATGGTGTACAAAAATGTAGGTAAACCATTGTCAAGTATTATTAGAAATACATGTTGTACCGCACTAGCGTGGTTTTTCAAAAAACGCTATTTTTTAGCGCCCTATAACTCGGAATCCGTTAGGAATACAAGAAAAATGTATATAATCATTTTTATTGAAAAAAATAAAGCTTCAATTTTGTATATAATCAACTTTTACCTCCGACCAACGGTTCTTAAGATATTAACGAAAAACCAAAAAAAGTTCCCTGTTTTCACTAATTGCCGCTAGAGCTCGCCTCATATTTATGAGGACTTTTGGTATATTCATCCTTAGGTACCTATAAATAAGTGTGCAAAGTTTCAAAACTTTCGGATTTTTCAGGAGGTTAAACCTTGTTTTGACTGGACTATAGGGTATTCGGCACGTTTTTTTTTTATAATGTGGTATCCCCAGTAGGCCTAAAACAAGAAATTAGTCTTGTTCATACTCCATTTCTAAAGTTACATATTCTTATTCTTCTTCTTCCTCTAGATGTTGTATTTCCACAGGTTGCGCCAAGAATCACGATGGATCAATCACATCTTCATTGATGTCGCACACATCGTCGTCCTTTATATCGGGTGCAAGAGAGAGAGAGAGAGAGAGAAGAAATGTCGAGCGAATGGGAACATAACTTGTAGGCCAGTCATATTGTACATCCAACATTGCAATAATTAGGGTAAACTTAATTTTTTTATATGTTGTTAGGCTCTACCCAGGTACTATAAATCCAGATTTGCAACCCCGAAAAACTTGTGCCAGCTGAGATATAGCCGAAAAACCGCGAAATGTTTTCATTTTTTTCAGTTTTTTGCAAAAAAAATCACTAAAGAAACTTTCTGACCAAAAAAGTCACTCTCATCTTTTTTTAAGTAGATCAAATTTTCTACAAACAAAGCTGTACAGGGTGGCCCATTTTCGATGTTTTTAAATGGGAAGTACCCTTAATATCGGGGATAGGCAAAAACTGATGTCGGAGTCCAGGGCCCTTTTTTGATGCAAGTTCAAGTCCCGAAAACAAATTTCCGCTATCTTTTGTTATTTTTTAGTTATAGCCAAAAATTCATAATTTGGCCATATCGAAAACTTCAAATAACTGTCTTGGTTTTGAAGATATTCAAAAACAGTGAAAACATTCTACAGGCACTTTTTCAAGTAGAATACGATAGTCAATCCAGATATCTTCTAATTTTCATGTTTTAAGAGTTATGACATAAAGTTGGCATTTTTTAAATATAAGTCGTAGTTGGCCATGATACCATTAAATTGCATATTTTTTCTGCTTTCCGAAAATATATAGTTTATAGGGTTTAAATGTAGTAACAATGCCTTTTTTGAACAAAATCGGATTATATGATGTTGTTAGCAATTAGTGGGCCATGGTTCATGACAGCAATAAACAAAGGCTAATAGAGCGGGTGCATGTGATGTCACCAGGCACACAATAACGCGCACGATTGATAATGAACGACAGTTTTGTAAGTTAACAAAACTAAATAATTACTTTAATATTTTGTAGAAAATCTCGCGTTATCTTTAACAGCTTTTAATTATCTTGACATATGGAGATTTTACAAGTTTCTACGTATAACCTGGCAAAATTTTTAGGTTCTTGTTTTCCAGAGCTTTTCTCTAACTGCTTTCTCTGGGAAATATCACGTTCCCTAATACTCTTTTTAATTCACGATAAAATTTTCAATTACGTTCGTATCAACTGACCGTGGGGAAAATTTTAAGTAACTGAAAATTTCAAAATTATGTAGGTTAAACCATCCCTCATCTGGTTAAACACATCTTTATTCGGTTTGATATTGTAATACGTAATATTTCCTTTTTGGTAAAATTAGTATACCGATGCATACAAATCTACCCTTTGTTTACCCTACAAGAGTTCAGCTGATGACCTAGTGACGTCACATGCAACCACTCTACTACTTTTTGTTTTGCTATCATGAACCATGGCCTACTAATTGCTAACAACATCATAATATAATCTGATTTTGTTCAAAAAAGGTATTGTTACTGCATTTAACCCCTATAAACTATATATTTTCGGAAAGCAGAGAAAATATGCAATTTAATGGTATCATGGCCAACTACGACTTATATTTAAAAAATACCAACTTTATGTCATAATTCTTAAAACATGACAATTAGAAGATATCTGAATTGACTATCGTATTCTACTTGAAAAAGTGTCTCTAGAATGTTTTTGCCGTTTTTGGATATCATCAAAACGAAGAGAGTTATTTGAAGTTTTCGATATGGCCAAATTTTGAATTTTGGGCTATAACTAAAAAATAACAAAAGATAGCGAAATTTTGTTTTCGGGAACTGAACCTGCACCAAAAAAGAGCCCTGGACTCCGACATCAGTTTTTGCTTATCTCCGATATTAAGGGTACTTCCCATTTAAAAACATCGAAAATGGGCCACCCTGTACATGAGCTCGGTAGCTGCAGTAGTTGCTGAGATATAGCCCTGAAAATCTGAGGAATTTCTTCCGGCTATATCTCAGTTGGCACAAGTTTTTCGGGGTTGCAAATCTGGATTTATACTACCCGGGTGGATCCGAACAACATACAAAAAAATTAAGTTTACCCTAATTATTGCAATGCTGGGTCCCTTTTTGTGTACAATATGACTGGCCTATTACCTATTATAAGAAAGAAACCTTCTGACGAAAAAAGTCACTCCTATCTTTTTTTAAGTAGATGAAATTTGCTACAAACAAAGCCGTACCTGAACTCGGTAGCTGCAGTAGTTGCTGAGATACAACCCTGCAAATATGAGGAATTTCTTTCGGCTATATCTCAGTTGGCACAAGTTTTTCGGGGTTGCAAATCTGGATTTATACTACCCGGGTGGATCCTAACAACATATAAAAAAATTAAGTTTACCCTAATTATTGCAATGTTGGGTCCCTTTTTGTGTACAATATGACTGGCCTATTGGTATTACCATTGTATAAGAGAGGAAGCACTACTGATTTTGAAAACTACAGAACATTATGCTTATCGTCAGTAGTAATGAAGATTTACACAAGAATTTTAGAAACAAGACTAAGAAAAGAAGTTGAGAACAAAATACAAGAAGAACAAGCTACTTTTCGTACGGGAAGACAAACGCAAGACCACGTACATACAATTCGAATACTAATCGAAAAAGGCTTAGAAAAAGGGAAAACAATGGTATAATCCTGATACAAGGGAAGAGGCCAAGAGGGAGGCCAAGGAAATTGTGGGAGCAAGAAATTCAGGAAATAGCAGAAAACAGAGGTACTAAAATAAAGGAACTAAGAAGGATGGCAATGGATCGAAAACAATATAAGAATTGGATATTAAACCCGACGCCGTAAATATTCTTACACTAATCTAAAATGTATGTAAAACAAATATTATTATTATAACTCATCCAGAATAGTAAATATAAAATTGTATGTAAACTAACAGCTATCATCAAGACTGGGATCAATATTTGCACCTGTCCTTAATGACTAAGTAATCGTGCGGCAGTTCACAAAACCACCGGTCAGACACCGGCTAGTATGATGTTTGGACATAAACTGCGACTACCCTGCGACTTCGAATTTGGATATCCACAAAGTCCACCTATTGAGCAAGATGTAGCAGCAGATGAATACGTCACCAAATTGAAAATATATAAAGTTGAATAACAGCTATGATCAAGTCCGTGGAAATTCTCAGAAGAGAACGATCTGATTAAGAACTCTTACGACATAGGAGCTCGAGAAGGAGGGTTCCAGTCCGGAGGCTATTAGTCCAGTCAAATGGTCGAAATAAACAGGCAAACTTTGCATTTTGGGGAGGCAGCTATTTTTTTTTATCGGAAGGGTCAGCGGTGAGTCTAAATAAGGATTTTCGGGGTGGTAACCCTCTCCATTTGGCCGCCATCTTGAAAAGAAGGGATAGTTGGTTTTGGTCTATATCTCTGTAGTTGGGAATCTCACAAAAAATCAGTATAAAGCTTTTTTGTAGAAACTCATATTATGTACAATTTTTATTCATAATTTCTTTACATAGCATTAATAATAAAAAAGGTATAAGCCGGAAAAGACAAAAACTTAAGGGCTTATAACTTTTTTATTATTAATGCTGCGTAAAAAACTTATTAATTGAAATTTTAGAGAATATGGTTCTCTACAAAAAAGCTTTACCTACACAAACTTTTTGTAAGACCCACGACTACAGAGATATAGCCGAAAAGCTAATTAACCCTTCTTGGCGGCCGAATGGGGGGCGGGGTGGGGTCATGTTAATAAAAATTGTAGATAATGCGATTCTCTACAAAAAAGCCTTGTACCTACAAACTTTTTGTAAGACTGACGGCTGCAGAGCTATAGCCGAAAAATTAATTAACCCTTCTTTTCAAGATGGCAGTCGAATGCTGGGGGTTACCATCCCAAAAATCCGGATTTAGACTTACCACTGACCCCCATAGACATCGCAAAAAGAAAATCGCTGCCTACCCAAAATGTAAATTGAATTACTATTTGATTGTACCAGTCCAATCAAATGGTTGAAATAAAAAGCCAAACTTTGCATTTTGGGTAGGCAGCGATTTTTTGACGATGTGTAGTGGGGTCAGTGGTAACTCTAAACGAGGATTTTGGGGGTGGTACCCCCTCTCCATTTGGTCGCCATCTTGAAAAGAAGGGTTAATTAGTTTTTCGACTATATCTCTGTATCTGTGAGTCTTACAAAAATTTTTTTTGAAACGTTTTTGTAGGAAATAGCATCCTCTATAACTTTTATTAATAACATTTTTACGTAGCATTATTAATAAAAAAAGCCCTTAATTTTTTGCATTTTTCGGCTTATAACTTTTAGTCCAGTGAAATTAGACATTGCTCTCCGGAAAAATTCCCGGAAAGCTGGATTTTGGTATGGACCTTGATATTGTGGTTCTAAACAAAATGTCAAAAGTCCCCATCGATCCGAGTGCCGCTAAAAGTTTCACGCAGTGTCAAAAGTCACACAACACTGTTTTTCGTGAATATCTCGTTAACGGTCACTTTTACGGAAATAATATTTATTATCAAATTTGTAGCTTATGAAATTTCCTACAAAACAGATGTAATGACTTTTATTTATAGGAGTGGCCGTTTTGGAGATAATGTGATCTACAAAGTTGTAACGAATGGTGTGCACTTCTCAACGGCATGTATGTATACGCCACGTGCACACTGTTCGTTACAACTTTGTAGATCGCATTATATCCAAAACGGTCACTCCTATGAATAAAAGACGTTACATCATTTTTGTTTGAAATTTCCTAAGCTACAAATTTGATAATAAATACTTTTTCCATAAAAGTAACCGTTAACGAGATATTCGCGAAAAACCGCGTTGTGTGACCTTTAATCCTGCGTGAAACTTTTAGCGGCACTGTGATCGATGGGGACTTTTGACATTTTGTTTAGAACCACAATATCAAGGTCTATGCCAAAATCCAGCTTTCCGGGAATTTTTCCGGAGATGGGACTTTTGTTTGTCTAATTTCACTGGACTATAGTATTATTTTTAAATAAACATTTTTCAAACAAAAAGAAACGTGGATTAGACTTACTGCAGACACCACGTACAAAAAACTCAGCTTGTATTCTACCTCGAAGGTAGAAGGTAGTGTGGAAAGGAGTGCACGTTTCGTAAGAAAAATAAAGATTACAACTCTGTAGATCGCATTATCTCCAAAAGAGTTACTTCTATGAATAAAAGTCATTACATGGTTTTTGTAGGAAATTTCCTAAGTTACAAATTTGATAATAAACATTTTTTCCGTAAATGTGACCGTTAACGAGATATTTACAAAAAACCGTTTCTTGTGACCTTTGACCCCACATGAAATTTTTAGCGGCACTCGGATCGATGGGGACTTTTGACATTTTGTTTAGAACCACAATATCAAGGTCCATACCAAAATTCAGCTTTCCGGGAATTTTTCCGGAGATGGGCTTTTATTTTGTCTAATTTCTCTGGACTATTTTTTGTTATTAATACCACGTAAAAATATTATTAATAAAAATTATAGATAATACGATTCTCTACAAGAAAGCTATGTACAAACTTTTTGTAAGATTCACGACTATAGAAATATAGCCGAAAAACGAATTAACCCTTCTTTTCAAGATGGCGGCCGAATGGAGGGGGTTATCATCCCGAAAACCCTGATTTAGACTCACCCCTATACACATCGATAAAAAAAATCGCTGCCTACCCAAAATGCAAAGCTGAATTACTGGAATTGACTGAACTATATACAATCCACAAAAACGCTGCCTGCGGTTTATCATCAAAGCAACAGCGGAATTGAGAAGGTATCAGGTGAAGACATGAATAAACTACGTGGTTAACGCATTCAGAAACTGTCAAAAGGAAAACCAAAGGCGGTGCGGCGCATTCTATACAACTGGCGTCATACGCGGAAAGTAACAACGCAGCTATAAATGATGAAGACAAGGTCAGAGTAATTGTTAGTAGGGGGACGGGAAAGGTTCATACTAACTTCGTTTAGGAAGAGAAATTGCCGTTGTCTTTAAAAAGAACTCAAAGACAGAACCCCACGGTTGGTAAAGCCTTACAACTTGCAGATCGACAAACTTTCATTTATTATTTGGTTAGGAAACAGTTTGATTACCAGAATCCGGATTATGCATATCTCTGGAATGCTTAATAGTATTTGAAAAATGACTTGCTTGCCAAGAGCATTAATAAGTCTTCAAACTCGGCTGTGGATTAGCTTGGAGGATCATACGGTACATGCAGGACATAGTTTTCAAAGGTGTGGCTATCTTGGTCTACGGTCTTCATCTGAAGACCGCATTGAAACCGAAGAAAAGTGTAGACTGTTACTTCTAGCGTAGTGAAATATGTAGTAGAGGAGAACAATGTCGATACCATTATGGTATTTCAAATTTTTGCATAATAATCAAAATACGAGTACTCTTACCTGTACTGGCAGTTATTTTAGCATTATTTACAAACTGGGATCCATGCTGAAGATCTAACATTTCACCCATTAATCTGTCTTCTACAGCATCAACTAAGGCTAACTCTGTTGTTACATTCTGTAAAAAATACCTATATATTACGGTTTTTATAGTTTAACGGAGAGCTCTCTTTCTAAGTATAGAAGAACCATTTTAATGTGTGGAATTTAGTGGAAAATAAAGTTATCTAAAATAAAACTTCATTAAAATACTCATTTTACCTGAGTGAGTAAACTTATAGCACAAGCCATCCCTACTGCTCCCGCTCCTACAACAGTAACTTTATTACTAAATGTAACCCTTGGAGCTACGTTTTTTAAAAGAATCTGCTTTGTAGTTGTTGAAGAAGTCATTATTTCCAATAACTCAATCGTTATAATTTTTTTTATTATATGACAGACCTATGACAGTTGCCAGTCGTTAAGGGCATCTTGATACAAATAATATCTTCTATGAATAGACAACTACGAGGACATGGGGTCCACAATTGATTATTATTTATAGTACTTTACATTATAAGCAAGGTAAAACAGTTTTTACTGGCGATAAGAGGATATAACTGGCGAGCCGTTAGGCGAGCTTGTTGCACTTTACAGGGCGTAAAGGGCACGCCACTTCTAGAAGAAAAAAATTAAAATAACCAAGTAAAACAAACACTCAGAATATCAAAAATTAAAAAATATTTAGTGAAAACTAATATGAAAAATGAAATAATAATTTCATTTTACAATTTATGCCTCTAGACATCTTGATGTCTGAGGAAGCAATCGAAAACTATTAAGAAAACCAGCACGCTCAATAAGGTCGCCATTGAAAAATTTTAGGTTAGAACGGACAGGAAATGAGATACCAATAACAATCTATAAAACTTAAAATGTAACTTACATCAAAAATCTCTAGATGGGCAAAATAAGGAAAAAGTAAAAATAGCAATAATAATTAAAAAAGGGGGATTATTAGATTAACATTCTAGCTAATTAGTGGAGTAATGCTAGGCAAAAATAGGGCGTTATCTCGGAACAAGTTCAAATTACTCCGATTTGAATGATTTTTTTTAAACGTCGCAAATATAAAACAATAAAACCTTTATGGGTTAAAAGTTGACGATCATTTTTCATTAATAAATTTATTAATTTTATACAGGGTGCTCCATAAGTAATGGGACACAGAACAACAGTAGATTTGTGAAGTCAAAATATTACGATTTACCTAAAATTACCTTAGTCCAAAAGTTAATATTTAAGGAGATACAGGGTATTAAAGTCGAAATTTTAATTTTAAATTTTGTAAAAACTTTCTCAAAGCAACTTTTTATGTAGAAGATCGTAGAATTTTCAAAATTGTTATGCGACGTTTCGGTTTTTCAGAATCATCATCAAGTTCAGTTTTTCTTATGGACTCCCTATTATGTTTTGAGACATACAAAAAAAAGAATGCTAATAGTAAGCCGTGCAAAACAACAGCTATAAAAACAAGATGTTCAAGTGTTTTAATCTGTACAAAAAAGTTTTCAAATTTAACAACTAATAAGAGAACAAAACCACTAATACCTAGAAAAGTAATAATTTACATAGAACTAGAAAAATATCGAGTAATTATAATAGGTATTCAAACTGAAAACCGTTTTCTCGTATGCAAATATTTGCTCTTCGTTTGATGTTATTTACCGCTCGTTGAATGTCTCGCATTCGAATTGAACCAAATGCATTTACAATGCTTGTTCGTAAATCTTCAAGGGTTTGAATATCTGACTTATAGATTTTATTCTTAAGACATCCCAATAAGAAAAAATCTAAACCAGATAAGTCCGGAGACCTAGCTGGCCATTCTATAACTCGCGGACTTGAATAGTGTTATGGGGTGGCACATCGTCTTGTTGTAGCCATATCTGTTCCAATTGCAATAATGGAAGATCTTCTAAGTAGTCAAAAAGCTGCGTTCTTCAAAATGCCAAATAGGTTTCTCCATTTAAATTTTCCTCATAAAGAAATGGCCCAAGAATGCGATTGCCCAAAATTCCAGCCCAAATATTTAAATGAAAACGCGTCTGATTCCTGACTTCTCGGAAGCGGTGAGGATTTTCTGTGCTCCAATAGTGTTCATTATTGCGATTAAACATACCTTGATTGGTAAACTTACACTCATCAGACCAAATACTTTTATTTAAAAAGTTGGCATCGTTAACTGTTTGTGCAAACAACCAATTACAAAAATCTAGACGACGAACATTATCACATTGATGGAGCGTCTGAGAAACATGTATTTTATAAGGTTTGTATTTATTACTACGTAAAACACGCCACGCTGTTGTTAGGGGCAAATTTAAAGTATGAGCTATTTGGTTTCTTGAAGTTGACGGATTATTGTTTATCTAAAATTATTATACTAGGTATTATCATACCACCACCAAAGTAATTCAAGGGATTTCCATACCTCCTCTAAGATATTTTTCGAATCTTCTTGTGCTACTCTTGAACTGTAGTGTCGTTGTGCTTGTGGCTTCTTAAAAGAACCATATTGGGCGAGATTTCTATCTAGTCTTAGAAAATCTGATCCGTGAGGTTGTCGTCGGTCAGGGTACGCTTCAAAATAAGTAGGTATTAATTATTGCTTGCAGTAACGGAATTACCATGTGCAAGATAAAACATTTGCAACATATCACGCTTTTCAATATTTGAGACCGCCATCTCAACTACAAATTATTTTTATCCAAGTAAAGAAACCTTCACACAGTTGTCAAATTAACAGGGATTACGATTGTTTTTTTCATCTTTTGTTTCTACTATTTTGCTCCTCCTACTATTAGCATTCATTTTTTTTTTCGTAACTACGTAATTAGTAGGAGTTTCGGTAAAACAAAATGCATAGTGTCATACATTGTTGAAATCGCAAAAGAACAAGCTATGAAACTATGTGAAAATGAAATATGGCGTCCATAAGAAAAAATGAACGTGATGACGATTCTGAAAAACCGAAACGTCGTATAACAATTTTGAAAATTCTACGATCTTCAACATAAAAAGTTGCTTTGAGAAAGTTTTTACAGAATTTAAAAGTTTCTTTTAATAACAAAGTTATGATCGAAAAACGAAAATGACATTTTTTTGTTTTTTGGCCATAACTCAGAAACCAAGATGGCTGGGCGAAAAATTTTTTTTAAATGTCGACAAGCATTAAAATGCTCCAGTTTGCCCTAATTTAACCGACCCCCTATCTCATATAGTTTCCGAGATCCCAATGGTGAGCATCGAATTTGAATAACCCTGTATGTTCGGCAAACGCTGATTTGATTACCATTATTATTGTTATTATTTTTGATAATTCTGACATGTTCATTGACCCTAGTGACAATGTTACTACTGGTCATGCCTATGTCCGAACAATTACAGTCATTATTACCACAATTAAGTTGATATATAGGGTGATTTAAAAGGTGTAGACATAACTTTTGACGTTTTAACGTTGAAGGATTCGTTTTTGAATTTTGAAAATAATTAATGTAATAATTTCAAATAAACTTTTAGAAATGCAAGATTTATTACAACCAAAACTTATTTCTAAACTTAAAATTAACAAAAATCTAAAACTAAAAACACTCACTCACAACAACTATTCTTTTAATTTTGAGAAGTCCCACCAAATATCGTTCCCTGTCGCCCTGTCCAATTTATTACAATTTGTTCGAATTATTCTTTTACTTTCCATACTTGCAACGCATGTACCTATAGGAAAGTATTGGAATCGTGCAAAAATTCAAAATCGTAAAAATTCGAAAAAAACACGTTTTAGGATCCAGGCATCCTAAATATGTGTTTTTTGAAAAATGTCTGTGGGTGGGTGCGTGCGTGCGTTATCGTCATATCTCGAAAACTACTGGGCCGATTTTCATCAAATTTGGTATGCGGGCCTATAATTACAGTATATCTATAAAATAAGCTTTTATAAAAAATCCGGAACCGGAAACGGAAGTTAGCCGTGTTTTTTTGGGCGCAGATTTTTTCTTGAAAAAAATTTCAGAATTTTACTTAGGAAATCAATACAGAATTTGAAAAGAAATCGAATAATTTTTTCCCGAAGTTTCTATGTCAAAAATTGCGCCCGCGGCGAATTTTTGAAAAGCGCAACTTTAAGGACGATTTTCCCAAAAATGCATCAACATATTTTTATAAATCTAACGCCAAATTGTACCTCTAGCTCGGCTGATTAGAACTAGCTGAAAAAAAAATTCAAAATTTCAAAAATAAAAAGTCCGGACAGTTTTGGAAATTTTCAAATTTCCAAAAAAACTTTTCTCGGAAACGACACACACGATTTTTTTTAATGTTCTGGGTCGATAGTAAATCAAGATGCCTTTCAAATAGCGTTGATCGCATCCCCAAAATTTTTCCCTAACGCCTTTTATGACCATTTGAAGTTTTGGACTTTAACATTTTTTTTCTCAAAAACACCTCAACATCTTGTTATAAACCTAACGCCAAATTGTACCCCTACCTCTACTGATTATAATTAGCTGAAAAAATTTTTCAAAATTTCAAAAAAAAATTTCTCGGAAACGGCACATTCCAAAGACCGAAGATAAATATCAGGGCAGGAGTCACCCTTTTAACGAAAGTCGGTGTTGGTCCAGAGGTAAGAGACCAAGCTTCCACCCGCATACGCTTGAAAGGTTAGAGGTTCGAATCTGGGTGACTACAATATATATTTTTTTGTTTATATTACCCACTTTTTCAAAAAAATATTATCTTACTCTGCTCATTTATGTTGAAAATACTAATTATTTATTATAAAAGCATTATTACATATTATATAGGATTATTATTAAATAACTTGTCGGGACTTTTTCGTTGCAAAGTCTTTAATTATGTCATCAAGATTACTGTAATATTTTGGCTATTGTAGGTGTTGCTGGATCCTAATTTAGGATTTAAAATTAACTATCCTTCCCTAAGAGTTACCGATTTCTAGCTTTTTTAATTATTACTTTTTTATGAATGACTGTGGCGTTATCGTCATATCTCGAAAACTACTGGGCAGATTTTCATCAAATTTGGTATGCGGGCCTATAATTACAGTACATCTGTAAAATAAGCTTTTCAAAAAAATCCGGAACCGGAAACGGAAGTTAGCCATGTTTTTTTGGGCGCAGATTTTGCCTTGAAAAAAATTTCAAAATTTTACTTAGAAAATCAATAGAGAATTTGAAAAGAAATCGAATAATTTTTGCCCGAAGTTTCTATGTCATAAATTACGTCCTGGGCGATTTTTTGAAAAGCGCAACTTTAAGGCCGATTTTCTCAAAAACACATCAACATATTGGTATAAATCTAACGCCAAATTGTACCTCTAGCTCGGCTGATTAGAACTAGCTGAAAAAAAATTCAAAATTTCAAAAATAAAAAGTATGGAAAGTCCAGCGAAGATTCTTCGCCAATTTTTTAATTATAATTTGATTAATCAATTTCCAATTAAACTTTTATCCAATAATATTCGATTTAATATTTGTAGTTTATTCCAGCTTCTAATTATTTTTTATTAATTATTATTCAAGTTTTCTTTTGATATTAATTTATTACTATATAAGTTTTTAGAGGACAACTCAACACGTCTTTCACGTTTTATGCAGTTTTTTTAAAAAACTGTTGTTCCCCCTCTTTCCCTTTTTTCATCTTCCTTAGTTATTTTCAAAAATCTCCCACTCCCTGATTTTGTTTTCAAACAAGCATCCTTTAATTTTTTAAAACTTGCATCCTAAATTCCAAATTTGTATTTTAATTAATGAATATATCACTTCAATAATATGCATTTGAGTAATTTTTTTATTGAAAATATTTTGAAATGAATGAATTGGAAAATTATTTTTAATGGCTATTTGTTTGATTATGTCCCATTCTTTAGTGAAATCGGCTTGATTTAAAGGTAGGTAAAAAGGCATACAGAGGCCTTTACAAATAAATTGTTTTGAAACTCCGTAAAGGTGACCTATAGTTCCGCAGGACTTTCAAGGGGATGATGATGATGATGTTAAAAAGGCGGTGGATGAGAGAATTGATAGTTGCAACTTTATGTTGATAAGGATTATTGGAATTAAAGTTGATTATATAATATTATATTGTTGGTATGTGTGGGTTTTCTATAAATATTGAAATTGAATTTATTATTCTTGATAGAAATTGAAATATCTAAAAAGGAGACCTTATTGTCAATAGCTTTATCTAAAGTAAAATTAATTTTGGGATGCCAAGTATTTAAATAATCACAAAATTCTCTAAGTTCCAAGTTTAACAAACACAATATATCATCCACATAACTGTATCAAAAGATAACTTTTTCCTTAAATTTACGGTTGATTTAAAAAAAATTTCTTCGAAATTTCACTAAGTAACGGAGATAAGCTACTATCCATTGGTAAACCAGTGTCTTGAGTGTAAAATTGGTTGTCGAACTTGAAAAAATTTTGGTTTATACAAATATCAAATAATTTTTGTAAATGGGTTTTGTGTTTACTGTCTAAATTGTTGCTATCAAAAGTAGTTTTTAATAAATTTTTTTCACTACTAGTATTAGAAGATGTCATTATTGACCTTATTTTTGAGCCCAGAAGATGAATTTCTCTCCTAGTGGTCAATAATTTTTTATTATTGACTACTGGTTAATAATAAAAACAATTGCTATGCATTCAGGTGCCTATTTTAAATATGTTTTACCCAAATGTCAATTGAAATTAACCTCTCCCCTTGTTTTCAAGCAAGGCTATTTGATTTTTGTGGATATTTAGAAATAAATATACGCATCTGTCATTTTATTTTTTATTTATGTAAAAATGATTAATTAAAAGGAATAAAGGTGCTAGTAGTGAAAAAAATAGTATATAAACCACGGTAGAGAAGACTTTTCTCAGCCTCACAACTTATTTCCCTCCATGCTTCGCATGTCGGGAAATAATACTGCTCGGCTGAGAAAAATGTCTTCTCTACCTTGGTCTATAATATACTATTTACATTCTGCAGGGAGTATGCTTAACTTGCAAACGTCAAAGCTAATTAACTAGGGTTAACCCTTGCGGCACATAAATGTCTTTTATTCTATTAATTAATTCTAGAGTTTTTTATACCGAAAAAAGTGAGAAAATCAATAATTTCATGAAAAATTTTATTCATCGCGGAAGCGAGTTTAGGCCAGTCATATTGTACAAAAAAAGGGACCCAACATTGCAATAATTAGGGTAAACTTAATTTTTTTATATGTTGTTAGGATCCACCCGGGTAGTATAAATCCAGATTTGCAACCCCGAAAAACTTGTGCCAACTGAGATATAGCCGGAAGAAATTCCTCATATTTGCAGGGCTATATCTCAGCAACTACTGCAGCTACTGAGCTCATGTACAGCTTTGTTTGTAAAAAATTTCATCTACTTAAAAAAAGATAAGAGTGACTTTTTTCGTCAGAAGGTTTCTTTAGTGATTTTTTTGCAACAAAACTGAAAAAAAAGAAAAATTTCGCGGTTTTTCGGCTATATCTCAGCTGGCACAAGTTTTTCGGGGTTGCAAATCTGGATTTATAGTGCCTGGGTAGAGCCTAACAACATATAAAATAATTAAGTTTACCCTAATTATTGCAATGTTGGATGTACAATATGACTGGCCTAGTTTGTTGGTGGGAGAGTTTATTTGGGAAATAACCGGTCTCAAAGGAATGTCGTCTAGATCAGTGGTCTCAAACTCAAATTGCATGCGGGCCGAATGCAAGATCTGAAAGCAGCTCACGGGCCGGAATTTTTTTTTAACGTGTGTGTGGTGTGTTGCGTATAAGTTTATAATAAGTTTGGAAATTTTACTTTTAAAATTTAATTTGCCTGGAACATGGTTTAATTGAAAACTTATTTCAATAATTGTCAATTGTATTTTCTACAATGGTTTTCTCTATAGGTACTTATTTTTTTTTTCTCAAACTTATATTTTTCTCCTTCTCTCCCTGGCTAAAACTATGAGACTCAAGGAAAATATTTATCAGAAGTACCAACTCAATAAAAAAAATCGAAAACACCAGAATACTGAAGCGCCACCCACTGTCGGCTGGCGAACTAAATTTACTGGTTGTACCAAGGCCAGCTAAATTAAATATTACATATTAAGGCCTGCCCACTTTATTTAGCCAAAACGCAATTTAAAAAGGACGATGGCGCCATTTAAGGTGAACTATACATTTCTCCCTTAAAAAGTGTATAGTTCACCGCAAATGGCGCCACCGTTGTTTCTAATTGCGTCTTGGCTTAATAAAGTGGGCAGTCCTGAATATGTAATATTTAATTTAGCTGGCCTTGGTTGTACCGATGTGGGAAGTTCTTCCACCTTCTGTCACGTGGCCTGGCATACAGCATACAGTGACAAAGACAAAGCCCCAACCTATTCATTCTATCTCTTTTTTCTTCAATAGCAATCGCGCACATAAGCTCAGTCCATATCTCTATACCTCTAAAACTACCTATAAGCATCGTATTTAGTATTTACAACAAATACATAATTGAAATGCATTCGCGGGCCGTGTAAAATTGCTTCGGGGGCCGGATGCGGCCCGCGGGCCGCCAGTTTGAGATCACTGGTCTAGATTTTTAAAATTATTTTTATTAATTTTAGGTAGGGTAAAGTCGGGTGAGATGGCCAACGTTTTGGGAAGGGTTAAGCTCATTATATATATTTTTTGCAATTGCTCAACTATCATGCTAACAGATAAGTAAAGAAACTACCGTTAAAATCTTTAAAAAATAATTTTTAATAGATATTTAAAAAACTTGCATTTGGCCATCTATCCCTATTCAGTTGGGCGAGTTAGCCAATGCAATAAGGGAGAGATGGCCACAAAATATAAATGAAACTAACATAACAAAACGTAAAAATAAACAAGTTTCTAATGAAAAAATAAATTGTCACTCCACATCTACTGACTGTTCTTCTTTTTAAACACCGTTTTACCGCAATTTTGGCAAGTGTTTATGAAAGAAGAGTAATTTTCATGAAACCAGCTGTTGCATATGATGCATTGCAACCAATCGTCTTTTTTTCGGGTGCTGTTGTAGCTTTCTCCACATCCTGTACATTCGGCCTCATCAGTATCCTCAACTGCATCACTTTCCTCTTCATATTGCACTTCTATATCCTCGTCCTCTTCATCTGAACTTGGCCAAGGTGAGCGTCTTCTCTTTCGAACAATTGTTTTTTCTGAAATCTTCTTTTCTGAACTGTTCTTCTTTGTTTGTTTGGTTTTCTTTGCGGCTCTATTTTTCACAATCGCAATGTGTTCGGGAGATGTTAATAGAGTAGCAACGGTCTTTGCTCGTTTTTTTTTGGAGAGACAAGTTTGGGCGTGGGGTTAATGCGGTCTAAAAGTTTTTCAGGGGTCAAATCAGAAACAGACGTACCCTCGACTGGAGTTGTGCATCGAGCATCAGTAAATGCATAGCTACAAGATGGTATCGTGTCCATCAAAGTATTTGCAATTTGACTGTTTGTGGGTTGATCATTTAGTTCTTGTGTTGCTTCAGCGTCTCTTGCTTGGGAGTTCTTATGTTGAATGTTTGTTACTTGTGTATGTGTCCTCTGATCTCCTGTTGTTTGGGTATTTATTATTTGATCAGAAACTGAATAAGCATGATCGGGTATGCAATTAGGGTCCCAGGGAAATATTCCTGGTGCTCTGAAGCCTGATATTGCATTTCCAACGGTCGCTGACTTTCCCCAACTTTTCGTTAGGAGGTCACCAAACTGCAGTCGTCCTGGTTTTCTTCCGGGATGATTCTGCATCCATTCTCTGCAAGCTTGATAGTAATAGGTTTTCAATGACTTAAAAAAAAACCTATCCAGCGGTTGCAAATAATGGGTGGTGTGCGGAGGTAAGCACAACAAAGTGACGTTATTTGCTTCAGCTGTTTCTAAAAGTTCAACACAAGAACAATGGGAAGAATGCCCGTCAAGGATTAACAATGTCTTCCTTCGCCTTTACGTGAAAGGAAATGGTTTGTGAACCAATTCAAAAAGATTGTTGCAGATACGCAAGCTGATTTCTGAGACATCACAATATCTGAACCAGGCGGCATTGAATCAGTCCACTCGGGCTTTAAGTTCTTGCCTTTGAAGACACATACTGGCGGTAAAAAAAAGCCTTCGGAGTTGCAGCAGGCTATGTATGAAATGGTCTCACCTTTTTCCCCCGAAGTGAATGTAACGACGTCTCTTGCTCCCTTTTCGGCTAAAACATAGCCAGGTCGATTGTTTAATTGAAGACCTGCTTCATCGACATCGTAAATGGAACCAGGTTTGTCGAAAATCTCATTTTTCTCTAGTGTAGCTTGCAGAAGTTCAAAATAATTCCCCACATCTACGCGGTTCATGCCCTCACCTCACCCGTGGGACACACCCTCAGCTTTTCTAATTGATAAGTCGGGATGACTCCTGAAAAAGGATTTAAACCAATCAGGACCGGCAATTTCTTTTATTTTGTTAAACTTGTGATTAACATGTAAGCTTTCAGCGAAATTATAGGCAAACTTTCGAACATCTGTCACCGTCATAGGGAAACCGTATTTTTGCGCCTTTTTAATATGTAGCGCCAATTTATTTTCATTGGCCTCCCCCAACATGCTGTCCCGTCCCGTTTTACCAGTTGTGGACAAATTAGTCTTTATTTTCCTTTCAAGAGTTTTTCTAGGAATACCATAATCGTTGGAGGCACCGTTTACAGAAGAACCGTTCCTGTCAGCTTCAATTGCTCGCCTCACATTTTCTTCAGTATAATTTCCACGATTTAAGTTCTGTCTTTTATACTTCGTTGGCATTTTTCAACAGTAAAAGCCCGAGACCTTTTTAGTACAACCGCTGAGCATACTTCTGTATGTCATTCATTTACCAGAGATTCACCCATTTGGACATTGTTGGTAACCGTGTAGTGATTGAAAAAAAATTGGGTGTTGGTCTGTGCGAGTGGCCATTTTGGAGAATAGACGCCATCTTTGATGCTTATTTAAAAGGCACTGCATAAGCATGTGAGGTGTCATTTTACATGTTTTTTAGGGTGCTGAACGTCAAAGTAATATGACTAACATTTGTTAATCAACATTTGTTTCCATGGCCAACCATACTAATAATTCTGAAATTAATCCGTAAAAACAGCCGTATCTCTTTAGTTTTTCAAAATAACTATGTCATATGTTATATCATTAGAAAGGCCAGAAAAAGACCTTTTTTAAAAAGTCATAGCCAACTATGGTTTCCATTTAAAAACAAATATGTTTATGTCGTAACCCAAAAACAAAAGCTTACATAAAAAAATCGATTTAACTGTCTTTAAAAAAAAATAATTATCTACAACTTTTTTCCTTCCACTTTTTTTTTCAAAATGAAAATAACGGAGTTATACGCATTTAAAGAAATTACAGAAAATTAGTTTTTTTTTAATATCTCGTTAGCCTTGGACTTTTTGAAGAAAACAAACAGTGCATTGAATTGGCCTCATAAAACTGCAAATCTTTCCCCATTTAACCGTCTTTCTATCTGCCCTAGTTTCTGAGATCCCTATAGTGGACATCGAAAAAAAATCACCCTGTATGTTAGTCATGTGATATACTTAAACTAGTAATGTCATTGACTTATCCATTTTATGTTACATCGTGTTTTATAAAGCAATGTAAATCTGTTTAGTATAGAAATAAAAGATGTTGATTCGTATCTGTCTTACTGAATAATGATTAGTAACCACTTTTCAGTATTTATAGTATCTTTAACGTGTTCAGCACCCTAAAAAACATGTAAAATAACATCTCACATGCCTATACAGTGCCTTTTCAATAAGCATCAAAGATGGCGTCTATTCTCCAAAATGGCCACTCGCACAGACCAACACCCAATCTTTTTTCAATCACTACACGGTTACGAACAATGTCCAAGTGGGTGAATCTCAGGTAAATGAATGACATACAGAAGTATTCTCAGCAAATGGACTATTTATTTTTATCGATAAAAATTATCATTTTGTACGAAAACGAAGTTGCCATGGAAAATGGACGAGACTAGGCCTACATTAATTATAAACCCGCGCCCGTAGGGCAAGGGTTTTTTTATGTAGGCCTAGTCGAGTCAATTTTCTTATGGCAACTTCGTTTGAGTGATACAAGAATGAAATTTTATCCATAAAAATAAAAGGTTGAGTGTTTTTTATTGGAAAAAATCCTGAAACAACAAACAAATTTTTATTAAATCCATTTTTTCTGACGTTTATTTTAGCAATTAATATCAAATAATATTTTTGAAGTTTAGGTTTCTGTAGCAACAGAGCAGGCAGAGACGCGTCGTTTTTTTCGATGTGGGAGAAGGACGTAATGATATTTTTTATAATGATAAAAATGAATGATTGGCTGTTGAAATGCTGATCCAAGCGTTCTTATTGGACAAAAGTGATGTCATGACAGTTGTAGGATTTTTTCTCCAATAAATTTGAAGTGAAGTCAAATTGTGAATAAACAGGCGTAATAAATAAGTGGCCATCTATCCCTACAGGTTGGAGGCTATCTCTCCCAAATGCTAGGGAGAGACGGCCAACGTGTCAAACAAAACTCACTGTAGACTTGTTACGATTTTTATAGGTTAGGATGCCTTAATAAACATTGTACTCATCTAATTTGAAGAACTAAGCAATATATTTCCACGCACACGTTCACAGTATCACGTACCTATTATGCATCGATAATAGTTATTTATGTACCAAGTCAGTAAAGTGATTCTTTATCGAACGAGTCTGAGATTATGAGCCGAGCGAGCAAGCGAGCGAGGCGAGTAACAGGCGAGTTCGATAAAGAAACTTTACTGACGTGGTGCATACAAAATTTTATCGCCAACCGTAAAAATGTATAATTGATGAAAATAACTTCCATTATTTTCTACAAATAACTCGCGACAAAACTTTTACTGTTGGAGCTGTGACAGGAACAAACGATTTTTGTTCAATGTCATACAGTCATGGTTATGTTGATTAACATTAGCGGCAGGTAAAATGCTTGATTTGTACAGTAAGATAAAGTGTTTGTTTACTGCCGCAAATCGCTATGGTAATGCATGGCTTTACTGACGGTTGGCGATAATAGTATATTGTGTTATTAGGAGTAAAAGTGTCATTTTGTGTGCCGAGCGTGACGTTTGAACGACGAGCGCTAGCGAGTCGTACAATTTCATGCGAGGCACACAAAATCACTTTTACTCCGAATAACACATGTTATTTTTTCTTCAAACGCACAAATTAAAAGCAATTCAGCAAGAAAATTTAAAAAAAGTCAAAAATGAACGTCATACCAGCTGTCGTTGCTTTGTTATAAAAAATAAAAATTACGAGTTGCCATTGGCTCATTAAGTGTCACTTTTACTCCTAGGAGTAAAAGTGAATGTTTAACTGTGTGTATCCAAGGACACAAAGTCGTGTTTTTCTGACGTTTGAAGAAAAAAAAATTATAACGGCACAATAATGTTTTTGTTCTCTGAGTGCTTGAAATATCACTTCCACGCCGCTTAAAACTTAACGGTCGTCTTCGACTATTAACCTTTGAGTATACCGGGTGTAACAAGATCATGGTACACCCCTCTTTGTTCCTTTAGTTTTCAAGATAAATGGTTGAAATTTGGAACATCCTGTATACTTAATAAACGTCACTTTTTGACATATTAAATGATTTTTTTTCACTAAGTTTTGATTTTCAAATGGAACACCCTATACAATGTGTCTATGGATAGGTGATACAAGAGGAAAAACTTTTTTATTAGGTATTGATTTCTCAGATAATTTTATTCTTGATAATAATTTTTGCTGTGTTTAATACTCTTATTTCTCATGTTACTTTTCCTGCAGGTATTTAGTTAAGACTTAAATTGACAATTTACCTCAGTTTTGGACTTTGAAAAAATTTTCGTTGAAGATTAGAGATATGTGCAGAAGTAGGAGGTTATACTATTGAATAATTTTGATATTTGTGTTTCCTTTATTCTTGAAACTTTCAATTTAAAATAAAGTTTTCGAAATAACATGTCCTAATTTTGTGTTTTTGCACAACAAACAACAAACAAAAGCCTAACTAAAAACTAACAAAAAAACAATTCTGTTTGAACAACTTCAAATTTTGCATACAAGCGTAATTTTGTGTTTCGAACAACTTTACTCTATGCTCTAATACAGTTTTGCGATATTTGTTAAAATACTAAGACTTTACCTAAACCTCACCTTCGTTTTAACAGTGCTAACGCAGATGCCTTGATTTAAAAAAATCGAGAGTCTGCTTAAAATGTATTTAAGAGCAAGCAGGGATAGACTGCCAAACAGCGTATTGATATCTAAAAAATTTTGGCCATTTTTACCTCTTGTATCACTTATCCGTAGACACATTGTATATTAATGCATTTTTGAATTCTGCATAATTTTCTGAATACAATGATACCACATAAGTGACATTTCAGTCTTCAATATTTATTTTAATTTAATTTTTAGTTTTCTATTTAAGTGTGCCGATTTATTCTAATTGAACCGTGTAATACTAGAAAAATCTAAATCCCATCGAAAATACTAAATTATGTGATTTATGAGCAAATAAAGTTCATCCAAATGGTTTTTGGGACAAAACACAATTTTTTCAAATGGAACCATATTGGTACCGTGGTACCATTTATTGCCAGCATTAATAAGGAATTTATTCATGTGCTTTATTAAAATCTGCGATAAATACAATCAAAATTACAGCTAAGAGAAAATAAGAAAGTACAATTTTGTTCCAATTATGAGAGGTAAGAAGTAAATAAGGTGGCTTTGAAAACAATGAAAACAATAAAAACACTGGTAAATTAACAAATGTTTGACAAGCTAAATATTTCATTGTTTTCAAAGCCACCTTATTTACTTCTTACCTCATAATTGGAACAAAATTGTATTTTCTGATTTCCTCTTAGCTGTAATTTTGATTGTATTTATCGCAGATTTTAATAAAGCACATGAATAAATCCCTTATTAATATTAGCAATAATTGGTACCAAGGTACCAATATGGTTCCATTTGAAAAGATTGTGTTTTGTCCCAAAAACCATTTGGATAAACTTTATTTCCTCATAAATCAGATAATTTAGTATTTTAGACGGGATTTCGATTTTTCTAGTATTACACATTACAATTAGAATAAATCGGAACAGTCATGGCACACTTACATAAATAGAAAACTAAAAATTAAATTAAAATAAATATTGAAGACTGAAATGTCACTTATGTGGTATCATTGGATTCAGAAAATTATGCAGAATTCAAAAATGCATTAATATATAGGGCGTTCCATTTGAAAATCAAAAGTTAGTGTCACTTCCGGTGAAACTGGAAATGGAAAAAAATCATTTAATATGCCAAAAAGTGACGTTTATTAAGTATATAGGATGTAAAGATGAGTAAATCTAGAAGTCTTTCCCACTTGTTATATTTTAAAGGTACCATGAGATCGAAAAAAAGATGATTCTGAGCAGGCCTTGACTAGTACAACACGATTAGTTACACTGGTTCTAGAATGCCTATGAATTATAATGTGACAGTGACATTTCAAATGTAAGTCAGTTTTGCAATCTTGTTTCCAGAATTATTTAAGTTTATCGTTGTAATACTAGTGAAGGATCACATTTTGAACACCTACTCTAGCATGTATTCATCTTAGTTTTCAGTTTCTTCCCTAAATAAATACTGTTTTGTGTTTTAATTTATTTGACATTTATTAACCTCTAACTTACTGCCGCATTTTGAAATCAGTCTTGCCAATCATGTTGTACTAGTCAAGGCCTGCTCAGAATCATCTTTTTTTCGATCTCATGGTACAATAGCAAACCAAGTTTCATCTCATAGAGACATTATCAATGCTAAAATAATAATCTAGGGTTACGAACTTAATCAAAGCCAAAGACTGTCGTAGCACCCGATTAAAACTTCTCATGATATAATATACAGGGAAATTTTATTTTTAGTATACATATACCCTATGTATACTTTTATAATAAACGCAAATAGGCAACCCACTATACACTATAAAAGTTAAAAAATTAGCATGCTGTGGCAAAAATCATCAAATTAAGTTAATGTCAAAAAATTAGTCTTTAACTGTTGCTGTTTTTATTTTCCTTTCTGTTTTGTATCGTTGATATTTTATGTTTTAGAATAATCGTTGAATTAAAATTATGTTGATATTCCACTAATTTTGATTTATTTTTTATTTACAAACATGAAACATAACCTTTACGCACCATGACGTGACGTGACGTTTATAGTGTACAGTGGGTTGCCTATTTGCGTTTATTATAAAAGTATACATAGGGGATATGTATACTAAAAAGAAAAATTCCCTGTATAAGCATATATTTGTTGCATTTTTGCCTAGTAAATCACCGAAAATGTTTACGTAAAAAAATCGCAAGCGGAACGGTTATCAACGATTGCGAGTTATAACAAACACCTGCCAGCTGTACTTGAGCATCCAAAGCGAGCCGCAGAATAAACTGCAGGCGAGTACAGACGGGCCGACCGCCGACAAAGGAAAACTTTCGTTTGAAATGCGCTCTAGCTTTTGCTCTCGCTCGCGCTCTATTGCGCTAGCTCGCTCTATTGCACTCGCTTGCTAAACTGAAGCGAAAGTTCTCTCTTGTCGGCTTCTAGACAATCGCGATGGTCAAGTTAAGTGCAAAGAATAATAATTGGATACCACCTTCCAGTATAGTTATATATTATTCTATGTTGGTGTCGCGTGTCTGACGGATCTAAAATTGTTGACTTTTATAAAAACGATTTTGAAAAGGATAGGCTTCTTTTACATCGTGATATGTTTTTAGATGTTTGTAAACAACAAAATGTAACCCCCGCGTTTTTAATGATGCTGTTAACGTAGTAAAATCAAATAATCATTTATTTAGTTTGGTTCCAGAAATTACAAAATTTATAAAAATTATTCTCACCATTCCAGCCACTTCCTGCACCGCAGAAAGATCGTTTTCAGCGCTACGTAGGTTGCATACTTACTTAAGGGCCAATATGACTCTACGTCGTTTGAATAATATAGCAGTGTTACATGTGCATAAAGATTTCAACGATGAAATTGATAAGAATGCGGTAGCCACAGAGTTCATAAACCGCACGGCTATTCGCCGAAACACGTTTGCTATTTGCTAAGTGATGTACCTACTGTATCAAATTTAATGTTTTCTTGATATTAAAAGAATTATCTAATTGTTTGTGTTTTTCCCTTGTGTTTCCATCAAATCGAAATTCCAAATTTATTTTTAATTTTTAAAATATTACAATTACACTGCTCAAAATCGTACAGGGATATTTTAATAATTAACTGTAAAATGAAAACTATAAATTATATTCAAATATTTGTTAGAAAAATAATACGTATAAGCTATTCTCATATTATATTTTTACCAATGACACGATGTTCTTTTGTTTTCTTCATTTGTTTAATATTTGTTATAATAACGCGTCTTATGTTTTTCATTTAACTGTAGAAAAACGTCAGTTTTTGCATTATTATTTTACAGATTTAAATTCTGTGTGTAAATTTAAGTTTTCTTGCCAATGGAAAGTCGACGTTTATCACGAGAACTAATGTTACGTGCCATTGGTATGTTACAAGCTGGGCGACGTCAAATTGAAGTTGCAGGCGAATTTGAAGTTGGACAAAGTGTCGTAAGTCGGTTATGGCGGCGTTATAGGGAAACTGGTGATGTACGTAACCAACATCATGGCAACGCACGGATTACGAGCGCAGTGCAAGACCGTTACATCCAACTTAAATTAGTGCTCGACGAAATCCAACCTGTACTGCTCGCCAACTTCAAAATCAGTTGAATCGGACACATGGCGTACTGGTTAGCGATCAAACTGTACGCAATAGGTTACACGAGGTACAGTTAAGATCCAGGCGACCCATTAGAGTCGCACCTCTAACGATAGGGAATCGCAGAGAGCGCCTTTTATGGGCACAAGAACACCAACATTTTACAAATGAGCAATGGTCATATGTAATGTTCACCGATGAATCCAGATATGGTATTTACAGCGATTCAAGAAGAATCCGATATGGAGGCAGCCAGGCTGCTTAAATCGCTTGAATACATTCCAGGAAGTCCATTCTTTTAGAGGTGGTACAATCATGGTGTGGGCTGGCATAAGCATTGGAGGGAAAACGGATCTCGTTTTGATCCAAGGCAATATAACAAGTCAAATTTACATTGAACAGGTCATTTTACCTGTCGTAGTGCCATATGCAGGTGCGGTGGGTGTAAATTTTATTTTGATGCAGGATAATGCACGTCCACATACTGCCCTAATTGTAATGAATGAGTTAGATCAACAGCAAATTTCATTGTTACCATGGGCTCCTCAGTCTCCGGATATGAATCCCTTGGAACATGCATGGGATATGTTGCAGAGAAGGGTGACAAATGCAAATGACCATATTTATAATCACCGAGACCTTTTCACAGTTCTTCAAAGAGAGTGGAGAGCAATACCACAAGAAGACATTGACCATTTAATTTTAAGCATGCCTAACCGTATTAGGGCGGTGTTAAATAATCGCGGAGGTCATACTAGTTACTAGAAAATTTATTAGCTACCGTTTATAGGATTTCTTTTCCATTTAATCATCTTAGATTTTAGGCTGTTTCTTTGTTAACATAATTTATAATTAAATACTTAAGTCTAACTGATTTTTCAGGTCTCTCTTTTTGATTTTTGTACCATTTTAGTTAAATCATATTGTAAATAATCTAATTAGGCTAATAAATATATTTAAAAAATAGAAAATAATCTTAATACTTTTAATTATGTAAAATATCCCTGTACGATTTTGAGCAGTGTATTTATTGGGCCATAAAATTGTTAATTTCCTTAAAATGCGTTTAAATAGGCCATGCTCACTTTTAACCAAAATGATAATTTTTTGCACCCGATTAGAAATCCAAAACCCGCCGCCCCTGGTTGAAAGTTGAAACAAATTTTGACCGGGTCACCCCCCAAATCGATTCTAAAAAAATAAAACGTAATTTTAAGATTTACCAGACCTCTCAATTCCATCGTTAAAGGGTGCCCCAAGGAGCCTGCTTATTCCCATTTAAATAACATAGGTTTTCAGCACACTTCTGGTTTTTAGTTTTTTACAAAAGTACGTGTGCCTTAAAAAATCCAGCGAGTGCTCCGATTCATTGTTCACTGATGCTCCTTTCATGGAAAAAATATGGGAGCCAAGTGTCATATCTTAAGCAAATAAATGGGGGGTGAAGAAAGTGGTAATTTTAAAATATTGTCGTTTTTCTCGGTTGTAACGAGTTGTTAAGATATAACACCTGGCTCCCATGATTTTTTTCCGTGAAAGGGGCATCAGTGAGCAATGAATCGCAGCACTCGCCGGATTTTTTCAGGCACACATACTTTTGTAAAAAAATAAAAACCAGAAGTGTGCTGAAATCCTATGCTATTTAAATGGGAAAATGCAGGCTTCTTGGGGCACCCCTTAAGGCGCCTCCGGACTGCTTGGACAAGTGGCTAACGTTAACGCATATTCCGGTAAACTTTCTATACAAACTACGGGCTCAAAAATTAATTTGAAGCAATTCCTGATATGAAAATGTATAAATAACTGCAATAGAATTTGTCCTACAAAGCCGTTTTTTTATTTTAGAATTTTGATAAACGTATAAGTATTTAATTTAATTAGATTTTACGTCGTCCTTTTTATATCAAAAACAAAACAAAAAATCAAAAAAAGGCTCTTGTAGGACAAATTTTATTGAAATTATGGATAGATTGAAGACCTTAGAAAAGTTACAAATTTTGTTTTACGACTACAATTTGTAGAGAAAGTTTTTAAAGGGTCGAGTTTCAACATATTTTAGTGAGAAAACGTTGGAGCATGTATGCAACCCAAATATCACAACATATAATCGGCTTAAAATGATTGACAGCTCTGTGTCATTTTAACACTTCTCATATTAAAAACTTGAAAAGAGAAGGATTAGTAACAGAAACAATAAAACTCCTGGATGTTTTGACCATCTACAGAGGTTACTTGGTCTACAGATCAAAACTTTATACCTCCGCTGGCAATTATTATTCTCAATACTCAACAGCACAAAAATTAAACTACATATCGATTCAGGTTTCAGTGGTTTATTTATTATTACATACAGATGGTCCGAAAACCAGTGTAAAGTGTAAACATACAAAAATTAATGAAACTTTTGACTTCTTCGGCGTTTTGATAAACATATCTTTGCTCTTGTCATTATAAATAATATTTTTCTTCAAACGTCATAAAAACACGACTTTGTGTCCTTGGATACACACAGTACTTATGTAAGTAGGGTTGCCTATTTTAATTCGACATAGGCGCAACACTGATTTCTATCAGCAGTCCGGAGGCGCCTTAACGTTGGAATTTGGAGGTCTGGTAAATTTTAAAATTACTTTTTATTTTTTTAGAATCGATTTGGGGGGTGACCCGGTCAAAATTTGTTTCAACCATAATTAAGGGCTACCCTAATACGTATCACATATACACTATACACATGGTGCTGTATGTAGGCAAAAAACAGCGCACTAATCACGTAACTCGCAGAGCGGGCCGGATTGTGCATTTTACGCGTAAGATCACATACGCTAACGCACCAGCCTCAACACCGAAAGGCATAAGAGGTTAAGACAGGATCTATACGAACAATTACTGTAAGTTAGGGTGACCATATTTTATATTTTGCAAACCAGGATGCTTTTATGCAGACCACAAAAATTAATTGTTGACAATCAAAACTCCTGTCTACTTTCTAATAGATGTGAACGCAAAATCTATGCTGATGGAGAAGAAATTCAATACATTATAAAGCTAAATACTTAGGCCAAACTATTTCATTCTCAGAAAACCAAAACAATATCCTACAAGAAAGAATGGCCAGTAGATGGAATAAGTTTTGGCAGCTCCAAAATATCTGGAATGAAACAACTAACCTAAAACTTAAAGGAAAAGTGATCAAAAGTAATATATTACCGGCAATGACATGCAGAACAAAAAGCAACAGCAAAAAAGTTCAAGTGGCACAACATCATATGCTAAGAAAAATGCTCAACATCAAAAGAGAGGACAAAACACGAACCGCCCAAGAACAAAATGGAAAGAAGATTTCATAAGATTCTTGGGCTCCAACTGGGAAAATAGAGGGTGGCTGATTTTACTTTGACCAGCTTATATCTCGTTTATTATTAGAAATACAAGAAAAAGTCCGAGGAAATAGTTTTTTAGTATTAATTTTTCTATAAAATGGCATAATTAATTATTTTTCATTGCCAACTGTTTTTCAGGAAAAATGTATAACTTTGGTTTTTTAAATGGAACGCCCTATATATTTATTCGCTAATGGATCGAGGGTTAAATTCTCTTTACAAAAATGTATCACATATAAGCTGGTCAATGAAAAATCAGCCACCCTGTATAGCACAGGATCGCAACCAATGGAAACCCCATGAAGAGGCATTTGCCCTGACCCCGAGCGGGATTACCTCAGTGTTGAGACGTACCTAGGTAAATGTACCTAGGTACAAGTACCTAGGTACTTCTCTTGTACCTTCGTATACTAAAAGGTCCATATTTTTAGAATGACCTTTACCTATACCTAGGTATTTTTTAGAGTTACCTTGTACCTAAAAAACATAAAAACTTAAGGTACAACGTAAATTCTATTTTCTCTGTAAAACTACGTAAAAAAATTTAAACAATAATTGTGGATATAAAGAGAATATCAATATATTCATATAGTTCGAATTTTATTGGCGCCATTTGGGTATTTTGTGTAGCGTATTTAACGGTAAAGTGAAAGAGAATGATGATGCCATTAATATTATCAAAATATAGTGAAGTATTTTGAAGATAAGTCAAAAAATTTAAAATCCCTATTTAATTATGAAATCATTTTAAGAATTTTTAAATAATAAATAATACAATCATACTCTCATCAGCTCCTATTGAAAGACTGTTTAGTACAGGAGGACAAATTTAATTTTAACTTCCAAACGAAATAGGATTTATGATGAGGCTTTTGAAACTCTATTGTTCTTCAAGAAAAATAAATACTTAATATAAATGATGTGCATGATGTAGGTATGTTTAAGAAAAAATTTTATTTTATTTAAAAAATGGTAGTATTTTTTATATTTAAATTTTAACAATCGATCAAAAAAATTATTTGTGCGGTTGTACCTAAACCTGTACCTACAATATTTAGGTACATTTTTACGGTAACTGTATTTTTACCTAGGTATTTTTGTAAAAGTATACCTGTACCTGTAACTAGGTAATTTTTTCTCTGTGTACCTGTACCTTTACCTAGGTACCAAAAAAGAAGTACCTGTTACAACACTGGATTACCTACATTATTATCAAATATTAAAATAGTTATGTTAATATCTTTATCTAATTCCGTTTTGAAAAGTTGAATTTTACCTAACCTTTTGACGTTATGAAACGTCACTTTTTACCTAATCGAGTGTTGTAAAGATTTTTATCTACTTTCATTTCGTAATATCAATATTTCGAAACGAAAAATCGTGTTGTAATGAACTATATTACCGCACTAGTATCGTAATAACTTTTGACATAAAAATGACAGATTGACAAGAGAATTCATAGTTATTTTACTTGTTATAAACATTTATTATGCACTTTTTACGATTTTTACGATATGAATATAGTACAAAGCTTTATCTACTTGCATGAAATTATCAAAAAATATGAAATATTTGCCAATAATTAATTACCTTATGCAAAAGTTGACTGTTCCAATTTTCATTCAAACTGACAGCAACCAACACCAAATAAACAAAAAATCAAGCCTTAACGTATTAGATTTCAATGAAAATTGGAACAGTCAACTTTTGCATCAGGCAATTATTGATAAATATTTAATTTTTTTGCTAATTTTATGAAAGTAGATAAAGCTTTGTACGATATTCATATCGTAACCTCGTATTACGATCCTCAATGGATTTGTCAAACTCGACCTGCGGTCTCGTTTGACAAACTTTCCATCTCGCATCGTAATACGAGTTGTTACGATACTCATATCGTAAATAACTATTACGTAACTGAGTTACGTAAAGAATATTACACAACCCAATTTTAAACCAAATGCCGCTCAGATGCCTACTATAATAATAAATAATAGTTATTTACGTAATCAGTTATGAAAAGTGCGATATTGTTTGATGAGTCGTAAGTTTGCCAAAACGAGCGATAGCGAGTTTTGCAAATTACGTGAGTCAAACAATATCGCTTTTCATAACGTATTACGTACAAAATTTTATCTAATTTCGTAATTTCACTCTTCCACGTTCTAAATAATAATTCGTTGTCAATATTTGACAAGCAATAAATTATTTTATTTATTATTATAGTAGGCATCTGAGCGGCATTTGGTTTAAAATTGGGTTGTGTAATATTCTTTACGTAACTCAGTTACGTAAAAATCTTTACAACACTCGATTAGGTAAAAAGTGACGTTTCATAACGTCAAAAGGTTAGGTAAAATTCAACTTTTCAAAACGGAATTAGATAAAATAATTTATTGCTTGTCAAATATTGACAACGAATTATTATTTAGAACGTGGAAGAGTGAAATTACGAAATTAGATAAAATTTTGTACGTAATACGTTATGAAAAGCGATATTGTTTGACTCACGTAATTTGCAAAACTCGCTATCGCTCGTTTTGGCAAACTTACGACTCGTCAAACAATATCGCTCTTTTCATAACTGATTACGTAAATAACTATTATTGCTTGTCAGATATTGACAATGAATTATTATTTAGAACGTGGAAGAACGAAATTACGAAATTAGATAAAATTTTGTACGTAATACGTTATGAAAAGCGATATTGTTTGACTCACGTAATTTGCAAAACTCGCTAACGCTCGTTTTGGCAAACTTACGACTCGTCAAACAATATCGCTCTTTTCATAACTGATTACGTAAATAACTATTACATCATCCTATAACGTTATCATGCTAATAACTCCTTAGCAACCAGTTATGTTATGATTCATTTAACAGCACTAGTGCTGTAAAGCTTATAACAGCACGATATGGCTGATTTACGTTACTATTTATGAATTGTCATTGAACTGTCACTGAAAATAATTTTTTATTTTTTGAAAAAAATTATTATAGGATGATATAAACCGTGTTACGACACGCGTAACGTTATTTGCTGGTTACATTACTCGAGAATTAAAAGAACTCGCTCCTTCGTCGCTCGTTCTTTCAAACTTTTCTCTCGTAATGTAAAATGCATCATAACCTTACTAGTATCGTAATAGTAGATTACGTACCAAGTGCCGTAAAGTGGATTTTTACTAGACGAGTGTGGCAGGTTTGAGTACGAGCGACAGCGAGTACTTAAATGCCGTACGAGTCTAGTTAAATCACTTTTCGGACGCGGCGCGTATACTATTTTTTCGCATTTTATATTCTCACATCAAAAGTTATCTAAATTTATTGAGATACATTCTGAATAAAATTAATAAAAACACTGAAAAAAGTAGGCGGATTCTCGATCTGACAGGAACTGTTTTTGACATAACACATAACAGAATTCAATTCAAACAAATAAATACATTTATTTTTGGAAATCTAATTCCGAAATGGACTTGAGTGACGAAAATAACTTGTAAAACCATTCAGAAGATAGTTAAAATGCTGCCCGAAAAGCTATCAAATTGCGTTTTAATGACACCTGACGTTGCTATGCTGTAAAGTGGCCCATTACATCACGATTTTGAGTCTCGTAAAGTAATACATTACAGTACGAAATGCGAAAAATTACTATTACATCATCCTATAACGTTATCATGCTAATAACTCCTTAGCAACGAGTTATGTTAAGATACCTTTAACAGCACTAGTGCTGTAAAGCTTATAACAGCACAATATGGCAGATTTACGTTACACTTTATGAATTGTCATTGAACTGTCATTGAAAATAATTTTTTATTTTTTGAAAAAAATTATTATAGGATGATATAAACCGTGTTACGACACACGTAACGTTATTTGCTGGTTACATTACTCGAGAATTAAAAGAACTTGCTGCTTCGTCGCTTGTTCTTTCAAACTTTTCTCTCGTAATGTAAAATGCTTCATAACGTTACTAGTATCGTAAATTACTATTAGAAGTTTTTGTTACATTTCTTTACATTACATTGTATTTAATTTTCATATATGTATGTAAAATATTTCTAATATACTATACAGTAGATAGGCTATAAAAAACATAAATAAAAATTCAACTAATAAATATTGTTTTGAATTGTTGCACTCTAAATAGAGTGGAGCGGCTTTATAGGGACGAACTTCCTCTTGATACAGTTAGCCTTGGTAAAAATAGAGAAACGGCTGCATCGCTGCATAGGCAAAAGCAGTGCAGTTTTTTATGGGAACTTCAATGGTGTGAAGAAATTTGATACGCAACGATACACTTTTTTTGAAATGCCAGTCATAACTGTATTTTGTCAATCAAATTGTATAGCAAGCTTTCAAATTTTTTTAAATAAGAATGACATTCTTCTTTTTTAAATGAAATATATTTCTCACTACTAAATTCACTAAAAAAACTACATACATACATATATTCTTAATAAAGATTATAAAAACAATTGCATTAATTAAACTAAAATATCGATATATATAAAAAATTTTAGCAAGTTACACAAAAATTTACAACAATAAAATAACTACCTACTTCTTGCAAAAGTCAGCAGACAGAGCATTGTTTCCATGAAAATCCAATTTATGCCGAACGTTGTCATCTAAGTCTTGCAGTGATTCATATAGCTTAATACTAGGAGTGGAAGTATATTTTGATCGACTTATTCTAGTACTGCGACGAACAGGAGTAGCAATAAATTTTAATTCCGAAGGCTGTTCTGTGTGTTTCCTAAAAATAAAAGAAATTACAATATATTTTTAGCTATAGAAAAAAGCACATGAAATTGAATGAGATGAGCTTAGGAAGTAAAAAAAAGTCAAAATTTTATTTTTCTATCAAGGATGATACGACCCACACAAAATATCGTCGCTTGGCGTCAAAACCTGCCATGTGCCAAAAACAAAATTTTGAAGAAGGAGCAAAATACGCTTTGTAATGTTCATAATTATAACTTTAATATAATATTATTTTAAAAATCATTTTTAATAATTTTTATAAACCATTTAGCACGTAGGAGGTTTTAACAGACACTGCAGAAAGGCCAAAATAATCGAAATACAATATAACTCGCTTATAACGTACTCGTCGGTACCATGACAATCAGTGCGTTATAAAAGAAGTACGTTTTAAAAAAAATGCACCAATTAAAAAGAAAATTTATTTTCTGAACAATTCGCACAAAAACAAGTACAGTACGCACGATGAAAGATTGCTTCGGGTGGCGCAGATAAAGTTCGTGCGTTCGGTAGCATTTGGCATCTAAACAATAGCTAAATGCTTTGTGATGCTTTCCCAGTGGCGTCGTATAATTCGGTTTATTTAAAGTGCGTAAGAACAGGTAATGTGAGTCACCTCGGAATTCACAATATTTTTGTATAGCATTTTAGTGCTTTTTAATTGCTCTACAAATCATTAAACTACACAATGCGACATTAATTCACTGAATAAACAATATTTCAAAAACTTGTTTTTTCACGGAGTACATGTGATGCAGTTTAGCGACGATGGCACTGATGTCAGCTGTTTCCCGGGCCTGGCAATTTTAAACTTAGACGAGTGTGCACCCGATCTTGGGGCAATCTTTCATCGTGCGTACTTGGGTTCAGAAATATTATACATACGTAGGCTATATTTAGGCACTCACAGTTATTTAAAAAAATCTGTTATGAGAGTCTGTTTATATAATTGTACGTGACAAAAAGGCTAACAATCGACTGAGTACATACATGATGGGATTCCGTCTTGTAAACTATTTTTTAAACGCCGGGGAATACCCGCATTGTGTACTCTGCGATTAAAACTATTATGCGACTTTTGCTGATTTCACATTTTGATAGTAAAGTACGTTATAAGAGAAATTATTCAGCCTACAGGACGTTTTTTTGGTATGTTGTATAAGAAGTCCGTAGTAAAAGAAGTACGTTTTAAAAGAACAAATACATGACATATCCGGCGGGGACCGAGCTCTCAAGTACGTAATAACCGAATGTACGTTAAAAGCGACTCCGTTATAAGCGTGTTATACTGTAGACAAAAACCCTACTTCAGAACAAAATGACACATAGAAGGTTTTGCCCGTGAAGCGACGATTTTCTCTTTTGCAATCATTTTCAGGATGTGTAGCATGAATTACTTTATATCCTTTGAATTTGACGTATGACTGGTTAATAAAACGAGTCTCGGCAATGAATCAATTTTTTCTATGTCAAGAACGGCCTGCAGTTTTATATTATAGGATCAACTTAGATTTTCTAATGTAATTGATTGAATTGACTTTTACTTGATGAAAATCCATAATGCAATAATTAAATGAAAACAAAGTTGATTCTCACAAATTTTAATAATGTATGTACCATGACAATTTATTGTTTCGTCAAACGTTGGCATCTTCAGCAAATAACGTTACGCGTGTCGTAACACGGTTTATATCATCCTATAATAATTTTTTTCAAAAAATAAAAAATTATTTTCAGTGACAGTTCAATGACAGTTCCATGACAATTCATAAATAGTAACGTAAATCGGCCATATCGTGCTGTTACAAGCTTTACATCATCCTATAACGTTATCATGCTAATAACTCCTTAGCAATGAGTTATGTTATGATACATTTAACAGCACTAGTGCTGTAATAGTAATTTACGATACTAGTAACGTTATGAAGCATTTTACATTACGAGAGAAAAGTTTGAAGGAACGAGCGACGAAGGAGCGAGTTCTTTTAATTCTGGAGTAATGTAACCAGCAAATCACGTTACGCGTGTCGTAACACGGTTTATATCATCCTATAATAATTTTTTTCAAAAAATAAAAAATTTTCAGTGACAGTTCAATGACAATTCATAAAACTACTAGTATCATAAATTACTATTACAGCACTAGTGCTGTTAAATGTATCATAACATAACTAGTTGCTAAGGAGTTATTAGCATGATAATGTTATAGGATGATGGAAAATGTAAAGGTTATTAGTAAAGCCCGGATTCTAGGTAAAATACCTTTTTTTATTAGTTAAGGTTTTTTAAATTATTTTATGACTGAATCTGTTTTGTCCAAATAGCAATCGTTTTAATTACCAAATTTTATTTCACCTAAAATACCTATTTCGCAGTTTTCGAACCTATTTTACTCTTTTTTCACTTAAAAAACCTAAGAATAAATTTTTTTCACTACTAGCATTAGAAGATATCATTATTGACCTTGTTTGCGAGCCAAGAATATAAATTTCTCTCCTAGTGGTCAATAATTTTTTATTATTGACCAAGGTCAATAATGGAAACAATTGCTATGCACTCAGGTGCCTATTATAAATATATTTCACATAATAGTTATTTATGTACCAAGGGCGTAAAGATGCTTTTATGGCTTGACACGTGATTTTGAGCCCGAGACGCTAGTCGAGGGCTAAAGACACGTCGAAGGCCATAAAAGCAAGTTACGCCAGTGGTACATACATAATTTTATCCACGATCGAAGATTTTAAAACTGAAATAAAAGGAATAAATTAATTTTCTACCCACATCGAGTAGTTAGTTGCTCAATTATTTTAATTTTTTACTGACAACTGTCAAATGGTTGAAGCATTTACGCCTAGGAATATTCACATAAATAATTGTGTTAACTGTGTTGTTAATACAAATTACCCTAAATAGAGTTCTAATAAAGAGCATACATTCGATTTTAATTTAAAAAAATTCTTTATAAGACTGTTAAACTGTTTATCAATTTTTGACGTTTCATTATAGACCGGCGGCCTATAAAGACACCCACGGGCTATAAATAGACGTTTATGTCAAACAAATTCAGACATAATTGACACATTATAATGCGATCGTGCATAAACTTGATTTTTGTGGATAGTGGATAGTTAGAAATAAATATATGCATCTGTCATTTTATTTTTTATTAAAGTATAAATGATTAATTAAAAGGAATAAAGGTGCTAGTAGTGAAAAATAGTATATTATAGACCAAGGTAGAGAAGAAATAAGTTGTGAGGCTGAGAAAAGTCTTCTCTACCGTGGTTTATATACTATTTTTTTCACTACTAGCACCTTTATTCCTTTTAATTAATCATTTTTACATAAATAAAAAATAAAATGACAGATGCGTATATTTATTTCTAAATATCCACAAAAATCAAATAGCCTTGCTTGAAAACAAGGGGAAGAGGTTAATTTCAATTGACATTTGGGTAAAACATATTTAAAATATGCACCTGAGCGCATAGCAATTGTTTCTATTATTAACCAGAAGTCAATAATAAAAAATTATTGACCACTAGGAGAGAAATTCATCTTCTGGGCTCGAAAATAAGGTCAATAATGACATCTTCTAATACTAGTAGTGAAAAAAATAGTATATAAACCACGGTAGAGAAGACTTTTCTCAGCCTCACAACTTATTTCCCTCCATGCTTCGCATGTCGGGAAATAATACTGCTCGGCTGAGAAAAATATCTTCTCTACCTTGGTATATAATATACTAATTATTCCAGAAAATCTTGAAACGGTTATTGTATGTCACGCAAATAATACAAAATAGTTATTTTTGTGTTAGTATTGTTTTACCAACATTAATAAAAATAAATTAAAAAAATGATGTTAATTATTTTTTAAACTTAGAAACAGTAAACAAAGAATAACTGAATATAAAAAAAACTAATAATTGTTACTTAAATTAGAAAACTTGGTGTTTACAGTTTACATCGACCTCTATTTTAATTTTTATTCAACCTATTTTTAGACAATAAAAACCTTTTTCTCTAATTTTATCACCTATTTTAGGTACCTCTCTTTATTTTTTTTACAACCTATAATCCGAGTTTTAGTTATTAACATTATATGTAGGTAATTGAAAACACTTTGTCTCCAATTAATTAATTCTCTTTGTATTTAGTTGTAAATATGCAGTTATTAATTTAAAAAAAAAATAAAAAGAAAACAATACAAATGAAAAAGACTTAATATTTTGTCCAATATTTTCAACAACAGTTTGCAAAGGTTTTTGCATCAACAAAATAAGTATTCGCTTTATAGATTTTCCCATGCTTCTTCTATTGCTTTCCAAAGGAATACTTTCTCATCAGTGAAGACTACACATCATATCGTCTTCATTAACACAAGTATTTACAAAATGTGGCCCAAAGGGCCACCATCTTTCTCTCATCCTTTGTAATTTTTTCAAATTTTCTCACTTTTTGTGAAGGGTTTCGGTCTATTCTCCCATAGTGGCTAGTCCTGATCGGGCAGGAATGGGGGTATCTACCTACCGCAACTTGAGATTTATACAGCAAAAAGCGGTCGTATAGGTACCTTCAATTGCTCCGGATGGTACAGTGTTTGGTAACAGTTTTTGTGTTACATTGAAATTTCTGGTCACTTCATAATTTTAATAAAATATGGCAACCAAATAATAAACTGCAGGAATCTACAGTAAAATACCTTTTCTAAGCTAAATGTTGGTTCTATTTATTCTCTACCGGAGAGTCCATTGTGGCCACCCAGATGGTCTCCATCTTCTTTATATTAGATATTCTTTACTTAGAGTCAAGAAACTGATTTCAAAGACTTTGACATCATCATCTTCCTTTCAAGGTATAGGCATCATATGCCTGTTCTGAATTTCATAAGTCACTCCACCATCTTCTGGGACGTCCGGGTTCTGTTCTCCCTCTTGGTCGGTATGCGATTGCCTTCTTGGGAATTCGTTCTTCTCCCATCCTGTTGACATGTTGTGTCCATTTCTCTCGATATTCTGTTATTTTGTCGTTGATGGCATAAATTCTTAAGTCGTTTCTTATTTCAGTATTTCTTATATGATCTTCATTTGTGCATCCTTTTGTTTTCCGAAAGAACTTCATTTTTGATGCTTGTATTTTGTTTTTGTCCTTCTCTGATGTTACCCATGTTTCGCTTCCATATAGAAATGTTCGCACCGCCATTGTTTTGTAAAATTTCAGTTTGGTGTCTCTTTGTGCTTGGTTTTTTAAGGTTCTATGGATGGTTCCGCATATATGTTGGAATTTACAGCTGACCGAAGCAAACAAGAGAGCTGAGGAGGCGTGGCGAGCGCTGCAGTCGTTTTCAGCCTACATTCAGGTTAAAAAGGATTTCGGCGGCAGTTCTAACGATATAAGAAAATAAGATCGTGGAGTTAAAATAAATGATAGATAATTTGATAAAATATGGAATGATGGATTGTAAAACGAATTATTATGAAATAGAAATACAGCTGTCAAGTACGATACAAATTTGGTTGAATATCTATTTTAAATAAAATTCTTGCAGTTCGCATATTTTCCGACTCTCATGTTTGCTTCGGCAAGTTGTATGTAATTTTTTGTAGATATCTTGATCATATTGGTATGTTATATCGCATCCTAGATAATTGAAATGAGACACTTGTTCTATTGTGTGGTCTTCTAATATTATTTTACAGCGTATCGGGTCTTTGCCTTTAAAAGCCATGACCTTTGTCTTCTTTATCGATATCTTCAATTTGTATTTGCTACACAATGTATGCAACTTAAAATAAAGCTCTCTGTAGATCATTTTCGTTTTTCTGTAATATTATGAGGTCGTCGGCGAATAACAAGCAGTTTACGGCTTTCTGTTGATTTAGATATATCCCTGGGTTTTATTTGAGTCTTCCAATGTCTAATTACGTCATTTATATACCGGGTGTGGCCTGACATGTGAGACATAGGTGAAATGCATGGGAAATTGAACATATGTGAATATTATCTTGGATAACTGTTGCTTACGTTGTAGCTATTCATCGCAAAGTACTTTCTTTTTCCAGTCGATTATACGAGGACGTATTGAAAAATTCTTAGCCTACTATAGAAGCAAACAAAATTTGAAAGTCAAAATATTTTATTATTCGACATATTCTCCTCTTAATTTAATACATTTATTACACCGAACCTGCAACGCCTCTAGACCTTTCAAAAAAAAAGTTTTATCTTGCTCTGCAAACCAAGCCTCCACAGCTTCTATAACCTCTTCGTTGGAAGAAAATTTACGACCTTTTAAACTTTTTTTCAGTTGAAGAAAGAGATAATAGTCGGACGGAACCAGATCTGGTGAATAAGGGGGGTGTTCCAGTAATTTGAACCCCAAATCACGAATTGTTTGCATGGCAACATGCGATTTGTGTGCAGAGGCATTGTCCTGCAAAAACAAAACACTTCTGGACAACTTTCCGCGTCTTTTCTCCTTAATTTTTTCTCGTAGAGTGGTCAGTAACGTCGAATAGTAATCCCCAGTTATTGTTCTACCCTTATCCAGATAATCAATCATGATTACTCCATGGCAATCCCAAAAAACTGAAGGAAGAACTTCATCTTCATCTTCAATGGAAAATTTACCTCTTTTGAAGCTTGCAATCCATTTTTTTACGGTCGCATACGAAGGACATTGATCGCCAAGGGTATTAAGCATATCTTCGTAAATCTGCTTACCTCTTAACCCCTTCAAATACAGGTATTTGATGATGGCTCGATACTCCAATTTTTTGATTTCCACATTTTCGGTCGACATCCTTTTTTTGAAATTTTATTGCGCAAAACTGGTTTGACTTTTTGACGTGAAACTTTACACTGACACTTCTAATAAGTTACTGTTCGTTGCTATGGTATCGCAATATTTTGTTTATCCATGGAAGCAGTCTAGGCTAACTAGATATCAATACATCCTCGTAGTACGAAATTTATCTGAAATGAACGACAAATGGTATTTTTTGCTGATTATTAGACCGATATTAATTCTACAAAAATTTGATCAACCAGACTTGTTCTGATGAACTGCAGCATCACTGTGGAAATAGCACCACGAACAAATGATGCGCAGCAGGCTTTAAGCAAGATGTCATAAGGTGCATGTGTGACTTTTTATTTAAAATATTTACTTTATTTTACGTTGAGGAGCTAAATTTTCCTAATTAGTTAAGAATCAATTGCTTAATAGCATACTGATCCAAACAAGAACGTACAAAAACTAAAGGGTTCAGCTGGAGAGACAAAATTAAGTAATTATCAAAATCGCATGTATTTCTCCTATGTCTCACATGTCAGGCCACACTCGGTATATAAATAGAGTGGGCGATAATCCGCACCCTTGTCTTACCCCTTGGTTAATGCTAATTTTGTTAGTTTTTGAAAGACCTGTATTTATTACAATATTTGTGTTCTCATATAGGCTTTTGATGCTTTTTATCAGATGTTTCGGATACCCGGTGTCTTGCATTATTCTCCATAATTTATTTCGGTCTACGGTATCAAAAGCTTTTTGTAAATCTACAAACGCCAAGTGAGTCTCGAGGTAGTACTCTTTGCGCTATCTGTTTAATCGCAAAGATATTGTCAGTGCAAGATCGACCTTTTCTGAAGCCACTCTGCTTTTCTAACATAAGAACTTCTGTTATCTTTTGTATTCGTTCGTTTAGAATTTTGCTGTATACTTTGTATGCTGTATTTAGAAGGCTAATACCTCTATAATTGTCGCAGCAGCTTTTGTCGCCTTTTTTTAAGAGCGGCTTTATAGTGGCTGTTTTCCATGCTTCTGGTGTTTTGGATTTTTGCCAGCATTCATTTATTAGGTGCAAGAATCGTAGCTTGAAGATTAACCCTCCGTATTTTAATAATTCGGCATTGAGACCATCCGGGCCCGTTGCCTTCTGATTTTTCGTTTTCTGAAGTACAACATTTAATTCTTCTATAGTGATTGGATCTACTCCAAATTGTCGTTTTTGATTCTCTTCTGCCTGTTCTTCATCTTCAGTGTTGTTTTCCGGGTCGTACCATAGTTGTTTGTAATATTTTATCCATCGTTCTTCTCGTATTACGTGAATATCTGCTACGTCTTTCTCTGTTTTGTTTAGGTGTTTCATCACCCTGTATGCTACCTGCTGTCGGCCAAATATATCTTGCTCTAATTTTATTAACGAATTTTTCCCCAGATTCCATGTGTGCTTTTCTCACTATAGCTTTTGCAGCATTTCTTTTATTTTTATATATTTGCTTGGTTTGTTCCGTATTTGTTTGTAAGTGGTTTTCGTAAGCTTTTTGTTTCTCTTTTACCGCTTCTGCTATTTCTTCGTTCCATATCTTTAAATCTCTCTTGTTTTTAGTTTTCTTTTTCCTACCTAGGGCTTTGTATGCTGCTTTATTTATACTTGTTTTGATTATTTCCCATTCTTCATTTATATCGTTGGAGGTTGGAAGTTCCGTGATGTATTGTTCGAGTGTTTGTTGGTAAAGTTTCTTAATACTAGGTTCTTCTAGATCTAGAAGATGTATTTTGAAAATCTCTTTTGTTTTGTCAGGTTGTTTCTTGACTTGTTTTTTCTTCCATCTTGATATAATGTTTATTTTGGCCATAAGTAGGTAGTGGTCCGAATCTACATCACATCCCCTGTAAACTCGTACATCATTTACTGTTGTGTTGAGTTTTTCCTTTACTAAGATGTAGTCAATTATTGACCTTGACCCTCTAACGCTCCAAGTATATTTATGGATGTCTTTTTTTCTATAGAATATATATATTTCAGCGCTAGAGGCCCTAAAGGCCCTTGGCTTTTTTTTTTTTTCTATAGAAGGTGTTGGTTATTTTTAAATTATTGAAGGTCGTGCAGTGTCGTAGTGTATGCCCGTTTTGATTTATACAATCCTCGCCAAAAGTTCCCACTGTTTGCGGGATTGGAATATTGCCTACTTTTGCGTTCATGTCTACGGCTATAATTATGAGGTGGTTCTTATTTGTAGTTATTACAGTCGAACTTCAATAAGTCGAACTTCGATAACTCTATTTTTGATAACTCGAATTTTTGATAACTCGAAACAAATTGGTTGGAGTTAGCGTCAAGAGTGAGAATTATGTGTAATTTTTACTTGATAACTCGAACTTCTATTACTCGAATATCTTGATAACTCGAATAGAATCTTTGGTGCCACCTTCGATAAGTCGAATTTTCTGGGAATCGTTGAGCGTTTTGCGTTCGTATTTAAAAACCAATGAACATACAACCGATTCTCTGTATAATATTTTAAATAACATTGAACCCTTAACTATAATATGCCCTAGAGTTGTGCTTATCGATATTTTTGACATTCGATACGATACCGATACGATATCGATATTTAGTTATTGTATCGATATTGTATTCCTTGGTAATTATCGATATCGATACGATATTTTTTATAAATAAAGCACTAATTAATATTAAGGCATATATTGAAACTGCATATTTCGTAAAAGAAACAATTTACAAGAGTAAACTTGTACGACGTCGATCGGGTAAAGTCGGCTTATAAATATTAAAACAACTGTATGTAAAAAACTTAGAAATTATTTTGTAAAAATGCGAAACGCAAAAAATAATAATTATAACAATACATATCGATCCTGTATCGATATTTAAATTGTGTATCGATATTGTCTGCTTATTTTCTGAATCGATATGATATCGATATATCGTATCGCTAAGCACAACTCTAATATGCCCCCTCCCCAGCCCGTGCCTTATTGTTACACCGATTAAGAAATCGTAGCTTTTATTTTAGTTTCTTTGCCGTCACCAGCGAACTAATTTACTGTTTAATTATTAAATTAAGAGTAACAAAACTATAATGCACTCGTTCAGAAATTTGTTTACAAACCCTAAATTCTCGGTAATTAATTAGTCATGGACATCAAACTTTTTGAATTCGTGGTATTAATTATTTTCAACGTAAAATATTTTTAATAATTCAGTAGGACCTATATGTTTCAGACGGGAAATTTTAGAAAAAGGCTAGATTTCAGGCTATAAACTTTTTTGGTATTAACTTAAAATGAAAGAAGTTAGATTTACCTTAAAATAAGTAGTCATGAATGATAAATTTAAATAAAGTCGGCGAAATATTCGGTTCTGCCGAATATTCGTTAAAATGGCCGAATATTACGACTGCCGAATAGTTAACCGTTAACCAAATATTCGTTTCACCTCTATAAAATAATACATACATATTATGTATTTTATTTAATAACCCGAAGTCTAGATACTTAACTCGAACTTTTTTTCTGGCAAGTCATGGTTCGAGTTATCGAAGTTCGACTGTATTTTCTGCAGCTTTTCGTATACAGTATACATACTATTATAAAATACAACAACTTCATTATTGATGGGAAGAAGATAAACATTGAAGAATACAATTATGAAGAGGAAATACCAGGAGAAACAGATAACCAGAAACCACTAATAGATGAAGAGGATGCTGGGGAAGAAGAAAGCGACAATGAAAACAGTGAAACACAAATAAGGAAACCACAAGAGGAAGTTAAACACTACAAAGAAAAAAAAAAGGCAGAAATGCAAAGACAAACCAAAAATAAAAACCTAGTTCAAACCTACCTTGCCCCAGTTGCTGAGGATAAAGAAGCGCGACAAAGAAAACCAAGCAATAGCAGGCATACTAATAAGAATAAAGCCCAATAGCAATCAATGTCACAAGCATCGACAAGCCGGACGGACCAAAAAAAGACGACCAAAGCAACGAAACTCAATACGCAAAGCAAGCTGCATCAAAAAAAGCAAAAAATAATAAGATTTGGGACATGGAACACCCGTACGATGTTGCAGATAGGAAAGATGCAAGAAATAGCAGATGAAGCGATAAAATACAAACTTGATGTAACAGCAGTACAAGAAGTGAGATGGGCAGATGATGGCGAAATAAAGAAAAAGGACTACTCTTTCCTGTGGAGTGGAAATAACAAGCAAGGACAGCAAGGAACTGGATTCATAATAACAATGAAAATCAGAGACAAAATCATTAGATATATACTTGTCAACGGAAGAATATGTGTAATGCAAATAACAGGAAGATATGCAAATATAACATTTATGAATGCAGAAGAGAGAGAAAAAGAAGAATTTTACGATCAACTTCTAAAAACTGCGGAACAAATACTTAAAAATGATACGCTGATAATACTCGGTGATATGAACGCGCAAATAGGAAAGGAAGACATAATAAAAGATGTAGTAGGCAAACACACTATACATGAGGTAACTAACAACAATAGATTTAAATTAGTATACCTAGCAACAGCCCTGAACATGACAATAGCGACGACAAATTTTAAACATAAAGTAACACACAAAATGACATGGATAGCGCCAAACCAGAATAGCTTTAGTCAAATTGACCACATACTAATCAACAAAAGAAAGAAAATAGTAATTTGTATCACAAGGTTAGAAACTGCCACTTTGCAAGTGCGAGTACTTGCAAAGCAGTTTCTAGGCGTGTGATACACAATATTTTTTCGGCCGATAAAAATACGTTAATTATAAAAAAGAATTTTTTATATTCAAATATTTGACGCTAGAGAATTTATTTTTCTGGGCGTGACAATGAGAGGGCGGAGTCAGTTCGGTTCAGCGCCACCAATCAAAAATCCTAATTTTACTTTCATGCCTAGGCATAAATGGAGCAGCTTTAAACAACGAACTAATAGAAAAACAATACAAAGATAAAATACATGAAGATCTATGCGCTAAACCTATTAATAAAGAAATTAACGAAGAGTGGAAAAATATAAAGGAATTAATACAAAATGCAGCTCAGAAACTAGAAAAAAAAGGAAGACAATAAAAACGCAGAATGGTTTGATAATGATTGCAAGCAGGCTGTCGAACAGCGAAATAAAATCAGAATAAAATATATGAACAACCCAGACCAGCAAACAAACAGAAGTACAAGGAAGAGAGTGCAAAAGTAAGGAATTTGTGTAAGGAAAAGAAAAGAGACTGGAAAAACAAGAAAATACAAATAATTGAAACAGAGAATAGGAAACAAAACACAAAAAAATTCTATGAAAAACTAAGAATAGAAGCAAAAAGGTATAAACCAAAAAATAAGCAAGCCAAAGACGAGAAAGGAAACCTATTACTGGGAGAAAAGGATATATTGGAAAAGTGGGAAAATTAACAAGAAAAAGAATAGTAATAACGACACCGAAGTAATAAAAATTGGAAAGAAAACAAAAAAAAGCGAAGAGGAAATTGATGAGCCAAAATGGGAGGAGTTTTGTAAAACCATTAATGATCAAAAAAACAACAAAGCTGCGGGCACAGACCACATAGTAGCAGAACTAATAAAAAATGGAGCAGAACATATGAAAACAAGACTATTCCAACTACCGCTACAAATTTGGAGGAAAGAGAAGATGCCGAAAGAGTGGGAAGAAGGAATAGTTACACCAATTTACAAAAAGGGTAATAAAAACGATTGCGATAACTACCGAAGTATAACATTGCTGAACGTAACATATAAAATATTAGCAAGTGTAATAAATTCCAAATTAAATGAATACACCAACAAGATAATAGGAGATTATCAAACTGGATTTAAGAAAAATTACTCTACAATGGATGGAATACACCGTATGAGACAAATACTTGAGAAAAGCAGAGAATTTAATATCAGCATCCATAATCTATTCATAGATTATAAACAAGCCTTTGACAGTGTTAGTAGAGCAAAACTGTTAAACAAAATTGCAAACAAGCATGCAAGAAGAGAAACTGAGGATATGTGAGCGGAAAATACTAAGAGCTATCCTAGGACCCGTACAAGAAGAATAAAGTTACAGACCATGAAATAACACCACTTATAGAAAATGAAGACATTGTGGAATGTATCAAGGCACCGAGAATTAGCTGGCTTGCGCACATCATCGGTATGGAAGCAAATAAAGTAGCAAGAATCATAACAGACTGGAAACCCGAAACCGACAGAAACGGTGGAAGATCTAAACTACGATGGTATGATCAAGTCACGGATGACCTAAGAAAAATGGAAATTCAAAATTGGAAAAAAAAGCTAACTGATAGAAAAAACAGTAAAGAGATTGTAAATCAAGCGAGAAAACACCCAAACCTTTGATAACACCAACCCCGCCCAAACTATGCCGAGGACACAACATAGACATGGATCCGAAAACCCATCTGGGTAGGCCATAACTCCCTAAGGCGGGTGTCAGACAGCACTTTGACTGTCAGCAATCGACCGATATCGATCGTCTACGACCGGCAAGTTTTTAAAGTTGTTGTCACACAGGACGTGTCGACCACCGTCGACCAGTAGCATTAGTGGTGGTTGATATACATGACGGTAGTTTATACTAAGGTGTAATGTTATGTGGTTTACACTTATTTACAAGAAGCTGAACGTTTTTTCTGTAATTGCAATTATTTGAGTCATAACAATTAAAATACCCTAACTTTTTGGGAAGTAAAAAATGTCATTGTCATTGAATACGCCGGCAATGTTTGAGCATATAATGACCGATTGTCTCTAATTAAACAAATTAATTTGTCTATTTCTCGGCTGTCCGTCCCTCCATGGAATAATACTAATAAATATAAATAATAGAATCAACAATTTCACTGCTAGAACCTGATGAACGTGTACGCCATGTTTTATAAATAACGGAAAACTCATTGACTGTTCATCGACCACGACGACCACCGACCAAAATTTCGAACGAGCCCTAAATTTCAAATCGGTCGGTCGTAAATATATTGGTTTAAAAAGTTGGTCGGTCGAGGATGGTTGACGTAAAAACTCTGTCTGACACTCGCCTAAGGGTTAAAGTGCCTTTATTATTATTATTATTAGTATATTTGTATGTTAGTCTTCCTCTACACTTAAAAGTAGAAGAGGGATAGATTATATATACAGTGAGCACGTAAAGGTTGGAATAAATTCTATAAAATATTTATTGGACAAGTAAGAAAATAATTCTCGGACACGTCGATTTTCTTTTTTAGATGCGCATTTTTTAGTATACGTATATTTTTTATTACGACATCACTGTTCGAGTTATGACGTCATCATCAGTTTTTTTTAAATGGCAATACCCTCTTTTGATAGTACCATTTAAAAGAGCGCATTTTTCTGCGTATAGACGCCAAATTCTGTGGTATGTCACATAACAATATTTTCGAGAAATTAGTACCACAATTGTTGCACCATTTTTTATTGACGGCGCATTAAATGCTGAAAAACATTTGAATTTTTTACAACAACAGATAATTCCAGCGCTTGTAGCACTATATCCAAATAATCAAAATCCCCAAATGCCGGACGAATCAATATGGTACCAACAAGATGGCGCGTCACCACATCATTCACAGATTGTGCGTGATTATCTGAATCGCCAATAGATGGATATTGTCAAGAGGTGAATGATATGCAATTTCAACGTTTAATTTAATGGGTTTTAGTTGTATTTATTATTTCTTCTATTGTTATTTCATTAGATTGTTATGAATTCTAAAACGTTTTTTTTCGAAAATATTGTTATGTAACATACCACAAAATTTGGCGTCTATACCCAGAAAAATGTGCTCTTTTAAATGGTATTATCAAAAGAGGGTGTTCCTATTTAAAAAAACTGATGATGACGTCAAAACTCGAAGAGGGATGACGTAATAAAAAAATATACGTATACTAAAAAATGCGCATCTAAAAAAGAAAATCGACGTGTCCGAGCATTATTTTCTTACTTGCCCAATAAAGATTTTATCGAATTTATTCCAACCTTTATGTGCTCACTGTATATGTATATATTGTATGTTAGTATTTTATATTGCAGTGAAGCTGCAACGACAGCTTAAATTATTTAACTAATTGCGGGGATTAATAAAAAAAATTTTTATGGATCATGGCACTCTTGACTGAAAAATAAGATTTTGAAATTTTTTTTTCTGTTTCGGCATTAGAATGTCATTATTTTTGGTGATGCTGTTTTCACGAATTGGTTATACTGAATTAAATAATACGCAAAATACCTGAGCAATCATTCAATGCGAGACAACAACAACGTTAAATGCCAAATTTCTCTCAACTGTCAAGCATAAATCGTTGCCACCAACTTGGCTATTTTACCAAAATAGTGCAAAACACTCGCTACAGAAGGCAAAAGGATGAATTCTGTACTTGTGTTTTAATATACTATTTAGTTTTTCAAAACATCGGTAAAGTTAGATGTTTGGATCTAGAACTTCCTCCAGATCCCAAAAATGAAAAATACAGGTTGTTCGAAAAATAGACGGAGATATTTCAGGGGGTGATTCCTTGTCATAAAATATGAAAAAAAATTCCTATAAACATGGGTCCAGAAATACATAGTTTTCAAGATACAGGGTGTTAAAATTAAAAAAAAAAAATCTGTTTTTAACATAAAATGCACTACAATAAATGTTGGAAATGTCCACCATCCATTTCCGTACAACTTCTCACTCGACGAATCAACAAATTCGAGTAAATATTTAGTAAGATATTAATAAAAAACCGATTTTTTTTTTAAGTTTAATACCCTGTATCTTGAAAACTATGCATTTCCGGACCCATGTTTATAGGAATTTCTTTTCATATTTTATGACAAGGAAAAACCCCCTGAAATATCTCCGTCTATTTTTCGAACACCCTGTATACAGAGCAGGGCGTTGCTATTTTTATTTTTAATTATGAATGTCGAACTGTTTAGAAAATCAAATAGCTTATTATTATTTATACCATTACGATTAAGTTTTACCTGACCTTCAAAACAGCTGTATATTACGGACTGTTGCTTTAAAAATAGTATTCTAATCGTAAATAAGTTAATGCATTAATTTTCCATGGTTTTCTATGAAATATAGTGGTGATTGAATAAGAAAATTCTTTACTAGGCTAGCGCTGTCATGACTATATGCACTCAATGGCTTAATAAAATATAAAGAAACTACGAAAAGCAACATTCAATTCATAGTATCTACATAAGTTAATGCATAAATAATGAAAGAAACGTGTTAGGATTTTGTTAGTTACCTAGCAAAATAGATGTGAGATGATGTACGACTAGTAAAGGTAGAACTGATAATTACTTTTTCAAAGTTCTTTCCTGAACAGCAAATTGAATGATGGAAGACTTGAAAACGTTACGAGCATCTAAAACAATTCTGACTCGATCCTTCTTTGCTTTATCCTCATCTGACAATGATGAATCAGAAGTACTTATATTTAATAAGCTGAATTTTTGTAGTAGTTGCTCTAACGAATGATCGACCGCTTTCACCTGTAAAAAAATTAAAATAATTAATAAGAGAGGTCTCATGCCAACATGCAGCACTAATTACACTTTAAATATTTTAATAATAGTTTACCATTTAAATGCTAGAGGGTACTGCTAAAGTCCATTCTTAGAAAAAGAAACAAAGCAGATAATACTTAAACGGTTTAACAATGTTGTCAATAGTATCTCTATGAGCAAAACCACAGTACTCAAGTTTAAACATTATGATTATAACCCATTACTTTCTTTTTGGGACATAGGGATGTACTGGTGGGTTAATGTATGAGGTTTTTACAGGTGCAATGTACAATCCATACAGACTCTGCGGGTTACGTGATTGGTGCGCCATTTGATCCTACATACCGTACCATGTGTATAGTGTGTAAGTGTGTGTATGTGTAGGACCTTGTTACTATACCTCGCAGGCCTATATTCAGAGAAGAGCGTTGTTAATTTGGTGCTCAAAGACGAATTGTCACAAGGCCTCGGTACTGACCTCCAGACTGTATGAAAATCCTGCACATCGGGAGATTCAAACGAATAACTAACGTTATGCTAGCCTGACGTTCTACCACTGCGCTACCCTGGCTTTGAACATTTTAATTACCTTTTAAAAATATACTGTGTGATTCATGGTGTCTTCAATGAAATGACAATTGAAATAGTCAACCTAACTTACAAATTTGTAAATAACACTGATCTACGCTAATCTTCAATTAAATTTAAAAATCAGCGGTGGCATAATTAAATGTCATGTCTATAGTCCAGTGAAATTAGACATTGCGCTTCGGAAAAATTCCCGGAAAGCTGAATTTTGGCATGGACCTTGACATTGTGGTTTTAAACAAAATGTCAAAAGTCCCCATCGATCCGAGTGCCGCTAAAAGTTTCACGCGTGGTCAAATGTCACTCAACATGGTTTTTCGTGAATATCTCGTTAACAGTCACTTTTACAGAAATAATAGTTATTATAAAATTTGTAGCTTAGAAAGTTTCCTACAAAAAAGATACAATGATTTTTATTGATAGGACAGGGTGTCTACCAAATAATTTAAAAAAAATTCAAGGATTTTTCCAGGTATTCCAGGTAAAATTTTCAAAAATTCCAGGTTATTTCACATATTAACAAAAAAGAATTAGTATAGTGTAAATATATTTATTATGTACAGGGTGGTCCATAAGTAATGGTTCACAGACCAACAGTAGATTCCTGAGGCCAAAATATTACAATTTACCTAAAATTACCTTAGTCCAAAAGTTAATATTTAGGGAGATGTAGGGTGTCAAAGTCGAAATTTTAATTTTAATTTTTTGCTGTAGTTTCTGAAGTTTTCGGGATATTGATATAAAAATTGGTGAAACTTCAAAAAACTAACAACACAACGCAAGGAAGGAACCAAGATGACGGACACGTCAAAGAAAAGGGAAATGAATAATAATAATAATAATATAATAATATATATTAAAGGCCCAACAGTATTACACCAAAACAGGACACACATAATATTATATAAACTTTGCATGCACTAATGAATATAACTTACTAATCTATTTACTTGTATATAATAAAGAACATTTTACATTAATTACATTAATTACACATACCAAACTGTATAATATATATATTTAGAAAAACACAAAAGGGAATTACCTAATAATATTTAATAATATTTATTGCACGCGTATTATTTGTCTTCTAAAAAGGACAAGATATAATTTAAACAATCATTGTTAACATCACATAAATGTGAGATAGCATTGAAGTTATTACACATAATATGTACAGGTGATTTAACCAAGACATTTGTATTACTTTTACAACAATAAAAAACATTTTGTAAACGTGACGAGGGACGTGGTATTCTAAAATTAATTTTCCCTAATAAGTCTAAACAATCAACTTTATTATGAAGTAGGTTGTACAGAAATGCAATAGATATAGATTTGCGTCTTTTATTTAAAGAATCAGTATCAAATCGCTGAAGCAAAACATTTTGATCTGAGCCTTGCTGAGGATAAACACCGTCAGTTTTAAATGCTAAAAATTTAAGAAACCTCCGTTGAACAGATTCAAGAATATTAATGTATTTTTCATAAAAAGGGTACCACACCAACACTGCGTATTCAAGTTTACTTCTGACATAGGCAAAGTAGAGCGTCTTTATACTTAACTCATTTATAAAACCGCGACTGTTCCGAATTACAAAACCAAGCGTGGCAGTAGATGATTTGACAGTAGTATTGACATGGTTAGAGAAAGTAAGCTGACTGTCAAAGTAAACACCCAAGTCCTTGATGTCATCACATCTGATAAGTTCGGCGCTACCAATACTGTATGCCATTATAATTGGAAATTTTCTCCTGCAATAACTCATGACTCGGCATTTGTTTATGTTTAGGCTTAAGGAGTTGTGAGTAAACCATTCGTTAACAATATTCAACTCGTTTTGAAGAAAATTGTAATCATTGAGAGAATTAATAGTTGTAAATATCTTTAAGTCGTCAGCGTATAGCAATTTGTGACATTTTAGATGAGAGGGTAAATCGTTGATAAAAATTAAAAACAATAAAGGTCCAAGGTTTGACCCTTGTGGAACCCCAGATACAGCATAGAAGACATCAGATTTATAGTTATTATATTCTACGTATTGTTTTCTTCCAACTAAATAACTTTTAAATAACTTCAAACATGCAGAGCTTGCTCCCAGTTGGTTCAACTTCGCAAGAATAAGATAATGATCAATTTGATCAAATGCTTTCTGTACATCTGTGTAAATGACATCAACTTGACTCTGAGAATCTAATGTTTCCGAAACATATTGTGTAAAAGATAGTAAATTCGAAACAGTAGAACGCTTTTCGACAAACCCATGTTGAAATTGAGATAAATGAGACTTCACCGAATTGTAAAGTTGATTGTAAATAATTACTTCGAAGACTTTCGAAAAGTTGGACAAAATAGATATTGGCCGATAATTGGTAATGTTTGCGGGATCACCTTTTTTAAGGACAGGACAAACACGAGCTGTTTGCCACAATTTTGGAAATATATTTGTTTTAATAGCGACATTAAAGATTAATTTCAATGGATGTGCCAATATTACTGCGCAGTCGCGTACAATAAAGCTCGGTATACCATCAGGACCAGCAGTCGCTTTATTCTTGAGTCTTCTTAAAGCTAGTAATACATCACTTTCTGTTACCGGGTTGATACAGAAGTTGTTTAGGTGTATATCGGTGTTCAGAGTTTCAAATGATGAGTTAGAGGGTTTATACACGCTAGAGAAATAGTCTGCAAATGCACTAACAATGGACTGTGGATCATCGTATGAAGTATTATTAAGTGTGACTGAGCCAGGAATTCTTGAATTACCCTTTTTAGCTTGAATAAAGGACCAAAACTTTTTGGGATCAAAAGAAATGGTTTGCTCTATATTAGCCAAATAATTACTATAGGAATCCCGTATTTGCCTTTTCACAAGAGATCGTAAATGTCTAAACCTTTCATAGTAAAATTTCGAACGACATGTTTTATATTTCCTATGAGCCTGATATTTACTACTGATATTTTTAATTATTTCCTTCGTGAACCATGGTGGAAAGCTTTTCTTGTTAACATTATTGTAGACAGGAACGCAGTACTTAAAGACCATTTCGAATATTCTGTAAAATTCCTCACACATCTGATTAACATCATCATACTGTTCGATGTATGACCAATTTATAACCGATAATTGTTCATAAAGAACGTTAAAATTACATTTACTAAAATTGTAACGTTTTTCTAAGTGGTTTCTGTGGAAATTGCTAACCTTGTTTAACTTAACTGAAACATTTATTTGTAAGGCAGGATGATATCGATCTTCTGCAACGAATGGAGTGTTATCATGAACAACTTCACAATTACTATTGCTGAATAGAAAAGAAAGAAAAAATGAAAACATAGAAACAGGAAAAAGCACAATAAAGAATTCAAAAACAAACACCAAATGGAAATTAGGAACTTGGAATGTTAGAGGAATCAATTTTGAGGGAACTCTAAAACAATTAATAGAACAGCTAAAGAAATATAAGGTCGTAATACTAGCAATACAGGAGACGAACCTAAAAAATGAAAGCATTACGGAGATAGATGAATATCTATTCTTCACGGGGGAGGATCAAAGAATCGACTAGGAACAGGTTTCTTAATTAAGAAGGAGAGAACTGCAGGCTTGTTAAACCTTATGAAAATAAACGAACGTCTAAGTTATTTGAGAATCAGAGGATTGCAAAGGAAAATAAGTATAATAAATGTGCACTCACCCACAGAAGACGCAGAAGAGGAAGTAAAAGATAAGTTTTATGATGACTTGGAGGAAACATACGATAGAATACCAAAGTATGATGTCAAAATAATAGTAGGCGACTGTAATGCAAAAGTAGGACAAGAAAAAAGAAATAGACCGGCGGTGGGAGGGTATAGCAAACATAAGGAGTCGAACACAAACGAACAAGGACTAATTAATTTCGCACTAGAGAAACAACTACAAATAAGAGCAACATTCTTAAAACACCGAGAAATACACAAAGAAACCTGGAAAAACCCTGATGGCAAAACAATGAACCAGATAGATCATATGATAATCGAGTCGAAGCACAAGCCATGTATAGAAAACATAAAAAGTGTTAGAGGAGCCGAAATAGATTCCGACCATTATATGGTGAGGGCAAAAATAAATTTAGAAACACTCCAACAAAATAAAATGACAAGGAAACAACAAACCGGATGGGATATAAAATCCCTGCAAGAAGTACAGCACATAAAAGAAAAATACGAACAAGAAGTAGAAAAAGTGCTAAAAACAGAAAGTAAGAAAGAAAAAGTAGAAGAAGAATGGAAGGTACTCAAAGTAACATTTGAACAAACGGCAAAGAAACTGCTACCAAGGAAAAATATTAAGAAAAAGAATAACTGGTTCGATAAAGAATGTAAAGAAATGTCCCAAGACTTGAACAAAGCAAAATCGATGATGTTAAGGGAGAAAACAAAACAGAGTGAAGACCAATTTAAAGAGGAAAGGATAAAAGCAAAGAAACTATATAGAAACAAAAAACGACGGAAGCAGGAAGATATGGTAAAAGAAATAGAAGAAAACTATAACAAATAAGACGTAAGAACATTCTATAAAAAGATAGGTATGGTAAAGAAAAGTTACCAGCCGAAAATAGAATTATGCCGAGTCAAAAACAGAGAAACAATCGGGTTAACTTTAAAAACTTTGAAATAATAAATAATAATAATAATTTTATTTCGCTCTGTAGCTACAGTATATGTATGCAGATGAAACATGAAACATGAAATAAAATAAAGCACGTGAGTATTGAACTACTCGTGTGTGCTATATTAACAATAACTTAATTACAATTTAGCACTAGTACTTATATTCAGAACAGTTATTAATTCACGAAAACAAAATATAAAAAATAAAATAAAAAAATGAAAAATAAAAAAATAAAAAATAAAAATAAAAATGGGGAAAAGAGCTTACATAACAACATCTCTTTGCATTGTAGAAATATATAATTATTAATTATTAGCAGATAATTACAGCCATGTGATGCAATCTATTATCCTACATCCTATTATTGGCACAAGTACGAATAAATTATTATTATTATTATTATCTCGAATACAGTTCATATTACCACGAATCAAATTTGTTATGTGTTTTTTGAACATCTGAAGTGAGTTAATGCGTCTTATAAAATATGGCAAGAGATTGAACAGTTTGATAGCAACATAATATGGACCGTGCTGACATAGAGTTTTGTGAGTTCTGACACATATTAAAATTGAGTTGGTTACACCTCTGGTCTTGTGCGCATGATCTGTAAGGATTTTAAGTTTAGGATTTTTGAAGATAAAGCACAGAATATTTCATAGGTATAACTGCCTGACATCTAGTACCTGTACCAAATCAAAAATTTCCTGAGATGGGAAACGTTTAGATCTATTGTATAGTATTTTCAACAAACATTTCTGTAGTATTTCATAGTATATCTTTTTTGTATACAAAAGACGGGGCAATTGTTTTTTTCTATTATATCTGCCCTAACTTTAGGTATAAAAAAGTTGAAGTATTTTTAAGGTATTAGGTGTAGCAAAAATAACGTTATTTTAAGAGCTGCATTAAAATTGAGAATGGATTATTATTTCCCGTCCCAAAAAAGGTAGTTTCACCAATTTTCATATGAATATTGCGAAAACGTTAGAAATTACAGAAGAAAATTAAAATAAAAATTTCGACTTTGACACCCTGTATCTCCCTAAATATTAACTTTTAGGCTAAGGTAATTCTGGCCTCAGGAATCTACTGTTGGTCTGTGAACCACTACTTATGGACCACCCTGTATATAAAAATATGAAACTCGTGGAACATCGTGTCGTTACACAAAACAAGTTGATCGAACACAGCCGGAACTGGTTGAAACCTAACGAACCGATTTTGTTCTTCAAAAATGATAAAACAAAATAAATAATTTTATACAATGTTAGAAAGCTTGAATTCCTCAATTCAAAATTAAACACAAAACATATTATAAAAATATCAAAAATGTAAATAGATTAAAAGAATTCCAGGTATTCTATTAAAATTCAAGGATTTTCAAGGAAATCAAGGACCATTTTTTCATTCCAGGATATTTCCAGGTATTCAAGGTATTCCAGGTCGGTAGACACCCTGTAGGAGTAACCATTATGGAGATAATGCGATTTACAAAGTTGTAACGAACAGTGTGCACTCCTCAAGCGATCCTTGTTTGTAAATCTTTGTAGGAAGGTAAAACTGTTGTTGTTGAACGCGGAATTGACACTTTGAAAGAGTCGAGTATTGAAAGAAAGGACGGGAAAGTTGAATATTTACAAAGTCTTAATTCTGTGACAATTCATGTACAGTGCCGTAAGCCGTAAAGAATACATTCGGAAGTCTAGCCTATTGGCACCAAAAAGACATATAGAAGAAGCCAGTACGTCTACGAGTCCACCTCATAGTATAACTCGTTTAATTGATCCAGTCTTTGCCTTTAACGAACTCTGTATTTTTTGCGGTGAAGAGGCGAGTGAGGAAAAAGAAAAGAAAAAAAGACAAAATATTCGACGTAAAATTCATCAAGTTTTGACGCTTCCCTTTAAGGACTCCCTTCTTGAAGTAGCAGACAAGCGTAATGATGACATTGCAAAAGCAGTTACAAGACGGATTGTTTATGAACAGACGATTTGGATCTAAATGCCTCATAGACATTTTATCATGCTTTGGTTTGCGTGCATCATACAAAGAAACAATTAAGTATGAGGAAACAGCAGTTCACCATCCCCAGCCTCATATTTTATATTGGGTCTGTTATCAAGTTTAAATATGGCTAGGCAACCAGCCCCCCCCCCCCCCTGAAGACTGGGGATGGACGTTAAAGGATAACGCTTTGGAGCCAATTCATTCTCTGCTCCAGACATCCTGCTGAACACTATTTTCTGTAATTGCACCAAGGGCTGTAGCTTAAACTGTGGCTGCAGAAAAGTTGGTTTATATTGTTTAGCAGTATGTGGGAATTTCCAAGGGCAATCTTGCTTAAATGTAGCACCCGATATAAATGAAGAAGAAGATGATGATGAAGAGGAAATCATGCAAATTGAAATAGAGTCTGAAGAATAATATTAATTATTAAGATTAATAATTTCCTGCTTTAACTCAAAAATTTATTAATTAAAAAAATTCATAAAATTTTTTTTTAAACCAACCTTTTTTCAAACAAAAAAACGTTTCGCAAGAAAAATAAATGTTAAAACTCTGTAGATCGCATTATCTCCAAAAGAGTGACTTCTATGATAAAAGTTGTTACAACTTTTTTTGTAGAAAATTTCCTAAGCTACAAATTTGATAATAAATACTTTTTCTGTAAAAGTGACTGTTAACGAGATATTCACGAAAAACCATGTTGAGTGACATTTGACCACGCGTAAAATTTTTAGCGGCACTCGGACCGATGGGGACTTTTAACATTTTGTTTAGAACCGCAATATCAAGGTCCATACCAAAATTCAGCTTTCCGGGAATTTTTCCGGAGATGGGCTTTTATTTTGTCTAATTTCTGTGGACTATCTAGATCATATTCTAAACTGAAAACTTTCATATATTACAATAAGAAAATTATGAAAAATATTATCCTTAACAAAATAATAAATTTAGATGATTAATACTAAAATATACAAAAGAAACATTATAAAATTGAACAATAACGCAAAAAAATGACAATAAGATTATCCTAGAAATCCCAGCGGGTCTCGGTATTGCGGATCCTCTACCAATCTATTTATTCTCGAAAACTCATATAATAATCCCTTACATATCTATCGAAGTGAGGTGGAACCTCGTTTTACTACAACCAGCTTTGTCTAACATCCAGAGAACCACCTTCTAGTGGAAACAGCAAAATGTCTTGAATAAACTTAAGAAACCTGTTAAAGTGGGAAACAATAAGGCCCAATGATGCGGTTCCTAAAATACCACACCAAACGTTAGTTAAACATACGGTTTGAAAATGAGCACACCAGCGGCGGCTCGTGACTCTAGGAATGGGTGAAGCAGATTATTAGGTTTTTCCTCACCCCTTTGGGAGTCGAGTTGTAGAGGCAGCCCCCCGGTTCTGCGCCGTAGGCGAAACTTTTTTCAAAGTTCAAGGTCACTCGCTTTTTTACAACTTGAAATTCTGATGGACGCAGGTGAAGCAGCATCAGAGCCGCCGCTGGAGAATATCTTATCCAATTTGTATTTTGTTGGGCATGGTAATAATAGTTATGTCTAATCCACCATACCAAAAGTATTAATGTTTATTTTTTAAAATCGTTTTTAATTAGAAAAAGAACAAAAGAAGCTTAAGAGGAGTACAAAACAATTAATGAAAGCTACAGCTTACTATTTTTATTTACAGTTTTAAAGCTGGAAGATGATGCTAATGAAAACGACAACGCAACAACTGTAGAAGAAGATATCCCAGAAATAACATATTTGAAGAAGTCAGTAAAATCTTAAAAGAAAATAAAATCAGGCAAGGCACCTGGGGGAGATGGGGTAACAAATAAAATGATAAAAGCAGCACCAGAGGGAAGTATTAAACTTGTAGTAAAACTGTTTAATAAAATTATCGGCCAAAAAGAACTACCAGCTCAATGGCAAACCTCATTAATTTTATTAATATACAAAAAAGGGGGAGGGCCAGGGTGGCGCAGTGGTAAAAGCTTCAGGCAAGCGTTGCGCTAGTCCCCGGTTTGAAACTCGCTGGGCGCAAGATTTCCTGGAGTTCGGTATGGTGACATTCGTCATTGGGCACTTAATTAACGATGCTCTCCTCCGAATACAGAGCAACAAGGTTCTATACGTACACACACATACACTATACACATGGTGCTGTATGTAGGCAAAAACGGCACACTATTCACGTAACTTGCAGAGCGGGCCGGATTGTCCATTTCACGCGTAAGACCACATACACTAACACTCCAGCCTCAATACCGAAAGGTATAAGAGGTTAACGATTACATACATACATACAAAGAAAAAAGGGAATGCTAAAGATCTTGATATCTACAGACCGATCAGTCTTACCAGCAATTTATACAAAGTTTTCTCAAGTGTCATATTAAATAGAATCTATAATAAACTAGACTTCAACCAACCAGTAAATCAAGCTGGGTTTAGAAGTTCTTATTTAACAATCGATCATCTCTACGCAATAAATCTACTTACACAAAAATGCAATGAATTTAATACTAGCCTCTGGATTAATTTAATATATAGTGCAGCTTAAGCTAAGATAATGATTGAAACAACAAGTCCAGTTTTCCAACCACAATGAGGTGTTAGGCAGGGGGATTCCGTTTTCCCCAATTATTTAATTGCACTTTAGAATCGATATTCCACAATTTAAAGTGACAATCTAGAGCAGGGGTCTCCAAACTTTTCGACACGTGGGCCACATTGGGTACTTCAGCACTTTTCAGCGGGCCGTAATAAAAAAAAGATAAATAACTACAGCTATACAGGGTGTTCCGTATCGTTATGTTCAAATTTTGGGAGCATAAAATAGACTTAATTCTAAGACTAAAAAACACCAAAGTGGTAGGTCGATCTTTATTCGACCTACTACTTTTGTGTTTTTTAGTATTAGAATTAAATCTATTTTATGCTCCCAAAATTTGAACATAACGATACGGAACACCCTGTATAAGTTTTATTGAAAGCACAAAATTTCATAAACTAAATACTAAGTAGGTAAGTGAAATTAAATTTTATTGACAGGGACAAATAAAACCGGCAAATTCTCAGATTTTCAGCAGAAAATAAAACCATTAATGCGAATGATGGAACTGTTTTTTTGTTTTTAAAATCTTACTAAATTGAGGTTCAAATTTTGAAACGCTAATTACAAGTATCGACTCCAAATATTCATCAGACTATACCACTCACATTTTGCTTAACCAATCAGATTGATCGATTTCCGTAGCAACAGCCAATAAAAACGATTTTCAAGTGAAAAAATCACACGTGCGTTTTAATAAGTGAAAAAACCACGCGTGGTTTTTTCACTTAGATATTTTAAATAAGTGAAAACAATTCATAAATAGTAATTAACTGTTCGTGATATAGTCTTAACGAATACAACGCGTGATCCGATTTTCCTATGATAAATTTTTATTATTATTATTATTATTATTATAGTCTTTAGCAGATAGGCGGCAAAGCCGGTGTACTGCACAGGTTATTTAACAAAGAGTAAAATAAAATACAGTTCTATGTTCAAGTTATACATGCATTCCTAGCACTTTCACACTGTTTAATATCACAGTTTTTCACAACAATGTATTCCAGGCTCTGTCCAGTCTGTTTTTAAAGGAGTTCACACTAGGTGCATTCACAATATCCTCGGTTAATTTATTCCAGTCGTCCACCACTCGGTTAATTAAGAAGTGTTTGCGGGAAAGCCTTTGACGGGCTCGTGAAATGGTCAAATTAACTAGCACTCATAAACTATCCGATCCAAATTAATCGGAAAAACGGCATCACTTGTTATATTACTGTTGATAAATTTGCCCTGTATTTTGATTTTCGAAAGTTTGTTCGCAGAGATACGGTGTCTTCCAAAAATGAAGATAAATCTATAAACAAATTTGGAAACTCTTCAGGGTTCAAAAAATTTATAAAAATAGATCAAGTTTCCTTCCTTCTTTCCTTCTTTAATATGAACATTTTCCTAACGATTAATAATTTTCATTTGAATCTAACTTGGGGCATCTGTAACGTCACAGTCAAACGGATTTTGAAACAGCCTAATTTCCTTTGCATTGGCATCCAGATCAGCAATTCGCTTCTGAAATACTTGTTTCAAAACTGAAATGACTGAATTCGCGAATGAGGAAGGAAATTCTACTTTAACTTCTTTATGCAAATCTGCACTATTCTTCCGCGGGCCGGACAAAATCATATCGCGGGCCGGATGTGACCCGCGGGCCACAGTTTGGAGACCCCTGATCTAAAGGATTAAATAAATAATAAGATTCACAGATGACATTTTAATAATAGCTCAAAGTCAATGTGAATTACTGTCAGGCCGCTGTTAGTTGGCGAAAATTTAAGATGCACTGTAGCTGTCGAACTGTGATGTCAGATCTCTTCACCATTGGCATAACTATTCGCAGCATGATGGGGTACAAATACTAATATGTAATTAGTAATAATAATAATAGTATTTCCCATTATTCCCTTTAAGGGACATAGGGGGTCAGCTTCCCGCTAATCCCTTGGGGGACATAGGGTAGCTATAAGCTCTTTCCAAGTTTGTCTATCCCTGGCCAGGTACCCAAGCTCTGCTATGCTCACCAAGTCTCTGAGCCATAGAGAAGCACCGATTTCACCATTGCATTAATCATGTCTGCGTACCACACATTTTTTAGACTCATAAACACCCCCCTTGCTTTATTAATTTTTACGGTAATATCCTTAATAACACTACCCTCACCCGCCATTACACAACCCAGGTATGTAAATTCATCAACTTCATCCACGTCCTCCCCATTTAAGTGCAGATGTCTCTCTTGCTTTACATTTACAAACAGTATCTTCGTTTTTTTCTTGTTTATTTTTAATCATGCTTTTTTCGATTCCCCCATAAGGTGCTCTACCTTCTCTTGCATTTGTTTCCTCGTATGTGACAAGAGGCAAATGTCGTCAGCGAAGTCTAGATCCTCTAATGTTTCCTGCATTTTCCACCTTATACCTCAATTTATTGTTCCCACTCATTGTTTTGTCTAATACTTCATCAAACGTTATAAGAAACAGTAACGGTGACATAATACACCCTGTCGGACATCAGTCTTGGCTTCGAAGGCTGGTGATAGCTGGTTTTCATGTATTACTCGACATCTATATCCGTTGTACCCCTCCTTTATTAGATTTTATTAATTTTTGGGGTAGAGTTTTGTTTTTCAAGGTGGCCCATATGAATTCCCTGTCCACTGAATCGAATGCCTTTTCGTAATCGATAAACATCAGAAATAGATGCATGTTGTACTCGGTTGCCTGTTCTATTATGATACTTAATGTATTTATTTGGTCAGTGCAAGACTTTCCCTTTCTAAACCCAGTCTGTTCTTTCCGCAGGTTCCCGTCGATCACCTTTATTATTCGGTTTATTATCACCTTATAGAAGATTTTATTTATTACACTAAGCAGGCTTATACCTCTCCAGTTGTCGCACACCTTCAAGTCCCCTTTCTTTGGCAATTTTACTATTAGTCCTTCCTTCCAGTCTTTAGGAAACTTCTCTTCCTCCCATACCTTTTCCATTAGTGGCTGTAGCATCGTGACAGCCGTAGTAATGATAAAACATAATAAATAATTTTGTTTAAACTAAATGATGAAAAAATTTTAACAGAAGAAGCCGTTAATTCCATAGGGTCAGATGAGCGGAAAAAACGTTGTGATCATGTAATAAAAGTTGAAACGGAATTCCTGGCAAAAGAACAAATTACAGGTATCCACACCGAACAATTAATTATTAATTTGGACGACAGTAGTGAAAGTGATACTATTTAGAAAGTTCAAGTGACCAAGACTGAATATGGACATATGTTTTAATATTTTTAAATAGGTAGGTACTGATTCGTAATTATAATTTTTATATAAACGGCTTTAATTACTACATTCTTCTTCTTCTTCTTTATCTTTTCCCATATGCCCATAGGAGTCGGGTAGTCTTATACTTTTTACTGTTCATTTTCCACCCACTTTCTGTATCTTTTCCTTTCACTTGATATCACTCTCACTTCCTGCATACTGCTTCCTCGATCCTTCACTATCGCTTCCAGTTGTTTCTCCCACGTCCTTCTTGGTTTACCTATACCTCTTTTTCCAGCTACTTTCATTTCTGTTGCTATTCTTGGAATCTGCCTTCTTTCACCCTAAGCAAAAGCCCGTACCATTTTAACTGCTTATTCTCTATCTTTCTCACTAAGGGCGACACTTTCATTAACTCTCTTATAGTATTATTCTTAATTCTGACTAACTTGGTATACCGGGTGTCAATGAAACCTGGGGCACCCCTATTTTTTAAATTATATTTTAAGATATCAAAATGAAATTTGGTACATTTAATATACCTACTATTTAAACTGCATTTTTTGACATAGGACACAGGTTTCTGTCACTTCCGGTTTCGCCGGAATTACCCTCAATTTTGTTATTTTAAATGGAGCACTCTGTATATTTATTAATTTTTTGAATTTAAATTTAATTCTACGTATGATAGTATCAAGTTTGAAACATTTTGAACACAAATTAAATACTTGTAGAAGATTATTTATTAATCTCAGATGCTAGGACCTGCGTAAAATGGAAGTCAGGGTGCTACAACACTCAAAACAAATTGTTTTAAATGGCCAAAATATGCTTTTTCTGGATGGAGAGTGTTATTCCGAATTCAATTTTCAAAGTAATCCCGCGTTATTGATATCAATGAAATCCTTGAAAAACGCTCGTTTTTAATATCCTAGTGTCCCACCATAGTGCCATTTGAAAAAATAGAGCTATTCTCAAAAAAGCATTTTTGCCAACTTTAGGTCATTCTAATACAGCAACTGAAATAGTTAAAGTTCTAAAACAATTTGTCACAAGTGCTGGGGCACCTTGACTTTCATTTTGCGTAAGTCATGGCACTCTAGATTAATTTGTGCAAAAATTTACTTTGTCATCAAAATGTTTCGAACTTGATACCACCATACGCAAAATTAAATGGAGATTTCAAAAATGTATAAATATACAGGGTGTTCCATTTAAAATAACAAAGTTGATGTTAATTTCAGCGAAACCGGAAGGGACAGAAACTTTTGTTCAATGTCAAGAAATGCCATTTAAAGAGTATATTACATATATCAAATTTCATTTTGATATCTTAAAAAATAAAAAAATTATAGGGGTGCCCCAGGTTTCGTTGACACCCGGTATACCACTGCTTTACATAAAAATTTTATTTCGGTCGCCTCTTGAGTTTTTCTGGTAGGACAAACCGTTTTTGAGTGATAATCGAAAAACTTTTGTAAAAAAAATAATTTGAACTAGTTATTTCAGAAAACGCTTGCAAAGGAAAAGTTTTCAATTATTACTCGAAAACGGTTTGTCCTACCAGAAAAACTCAAGAGGCTTTTTCTTTTTAGAATTGGCTGCCGATTTAGAAACAAATACATATTTTGAATAGCCAGAGGCGAAACCCTTTCGCCTCTGGCTTGGTTGACAAGTTGAGTTACCGATACCTTTCTGCCTCTTGCTAAAAGAGTTTCGCCTCTGGCGTGGTTGACACGTTGAGTTACCGTGCTCTTTTAGTGCTACCTTTCCTCCTGAAGAAGCCTCTTATAAAAGTGGGCGAAATGTTGAGTCTTTTGTCTCAAAATGACACGGTCCCAATCCGGAAGACGTTTTGTTTATACTGACACTGACCGTGGAAGTCTTCGAATTCATGAAAATTACATAGTCAGCATAAATCAGTTGTTGCAGGTATACTGCTTGTAGTTATCTGTTGCCTTTGATGGGATCTAATTAGGCAAACTTGAATAAGAATATAACTAGATGTTTGGTTTTGAACATATAATTACCTAATATAATCTGTTTTTACAAACAACACCATGTTGCTAACGTTACGTTGACATAACACATCGGTATGTTGATCTTACATAATTTATACTAATTTCTAGTTTGATTCAACACCTATATTTATTTTGGGAAGTTTATTCTTACATTGATTCATAATTTCATTCATTACGAGAATAAATAGTAATGGACTACTACAACTAAAGCTTGTCCCAGAAAAAATTGTCGCCAAAATTTGCCCCTACTGTATATGCCATTTTAATTTTAAAAAATTTATTAGTAAGCCGTTTTTGTTAGTTGGCTAAGTAGTAAATAAAAACAATTAGTTGACAACTGTCATATTAAATTTGAGAAAGATATCATCAAAAGAAGAAGCATTACCTGGAAAAATATTGTACAAATATGTTAAAAATCGGGGTATTTCCACGAAAAAAGTGGCCTTAATAAGTTAAAAACTACAAGAAGGACTGTTCAAAAAGTGTTGAAAATATATAGTGAACTGGGTAATATACGAAGAAAATGTTAAAGTGGACGCAAGCCGGGGTTCGTAAATAAAAATATCGAGAAGAAGAAAGCTCTGTGTAACAATCCAAACCTCTCTATAAGAAACTTGACTAAAGAATTTGAAACTACTAAATAAACTGTGCTGAGAGTTAAGCAAAAAATTCCTTAAAATCTTAAAAAAAAAGCAAAAGTGGCTAACAGAAGTGCTAAGCAAAAAACTATTGCAAAATCAAGATGCAGAAAGTTGTACTCAAAACTGGCACACAAAAAATGTGATCATGGACAATGAGACTTGTTGCAAGCTCGACTTCAAATCGCTACCAGGTCATCATTATTATTCTGGAAAGGACAGAAAATCTGTTAGTGACGAGTTTAAGATAATTAAAACAGAAAAATTCGTAAAAAAATTAAATATAAGTCGAAGCAAACTACAAAAATGATGTCGAATGACGCTGTACAAATTTTAATGTAATAGGGGCGAAAAGAATATTGCGAAAATTTTTCGTGAATCATAATCAAGGTTTAAATGTTTATTATTACATTATGTATACTTATTAAATAATAAAACTATTCGACAAAATAGTTCAAATTTATTTGTTTATGTGACTTTTTGTTAAAACCAATAGGCGACAATTTTTTCTGGGACAAGCTTTACATTCTTGTAGATAAATAAAATATTGGCCTTGTAATTGTATAATTTTTTAACGTAACCAATCTTTTTATTAGAATGGTAAACATCGATGCAATAAGTTTATGAACACTGTTAACATAAAATAAGACTCATAAGTCACATACACCACTGCATTACTTTCAATACTAAGGCACGTTCCTGAAATCGCATGAAGTAAACATTCGGTATGTGACGAGGCTCACCAACTAACAGCGGCGGGTCAGTATCAAATATAATTTGTGAACTTAAAGATGAAAGTGCAGAAATCGGTCTAATAACAGTGATGAAAAGCAGTACTATGTTGATTCTCCGCCCTTTAGAAATAGCTGCTGTTTCTAATAATAATAATAAAGATTATTATTATTATTATAACAAGAAATCACAAGCGAGATGGGGCTCAATTGGTTTCAACAGGCTCAAGACGAGGACAAATTGAAACGTGCAGGAGAGGCCTTTACTCTGCTTAGAGATTGATGGGCTTGAATAATAATAATAATAATGAAAGATTAAGTTATTTAAGATTATGGGGTAAATATAGGAAAATAAGTGTAGTTAATAGAACATGCTCCTTCAGAAATAGCCGAAGAAGAAAAGCAAAAGTTCTATGAATATGTAATTGGAAACTGTCTACAATAAAATATCAAGATACGATGTAAAGATTGTGCTTGGGGATGCCAATGCGAAATTAGGCAAAGAAGAGTGTTACAGAGAAGTACCTAATATGCATTAACAGCAAACATTCCAAAACAAAAGAAAACGGGAAAATACTTTTTGGAGCGCAAAGAAGATTAAAAGTTAAAGTTACATATCTGAAGCAAAAAGATAAATACAAAGGCACATGGATCTCCCCAGATGGGAACACAATAAATCAAATCGATCATGTGTTAATTAATGAAAAGCACACGCCAATGATTAAGGTGTAACAATTTTTTTCTACAACCACCATGGAAAGTGGGATTTTCAGACTTCGTCTCCATAGATACGAGTATTGAAAATGAGTGTCTGCCGAACAAGTGAAAATTAGCGTGCGGAAAGTTTACTTTCCGCACGCTAATTTGTTTACTTTCTGCACGCAAATCAAAATGTCATAAATGACATTTGATGAATGTCAGATTTGATTTTGCAGAAATATTTAATTTTTTTGTGGTTGTAGAAAAAATAGTGTGTAATACATGTGTTGAAAGCTTGTATTTGCCACACTCATGTGACTGCAGCACTCACTATCGTTCGTGCTGCAAACTTCACATTCGTGTGGCAAACGCAAGCTTTCAACACTTTTATTACAAATAACTATTAATTAATTGTTTTTTCAATTAGTATTTATGTTTAATAATTTGAATTTTGTTAATGTTTATTTGACAGTTTAAGGCGAAAGCTTGAGAATGTTATTCTTATTTTAGTCCAGAGAAATTAGACAAAATAAAAGCCCATCTCCGGAAAAATTCCCGGAAAGCTGAATTTTGGTATGGACCTTGATATTGTGGTTCTAAACAAGATGTCAAAAGTCCCCATCGATCCGAGTGCCGCTAAAAATTTCATGTGGGGTCAAAGGTCACAAAAAACGGTTTTTTGTAAATATCTCGTTAACGGTCACATTTACGGAAAAAATGTTTATTATCAAATTTGTAACTTAGGAAATTTCCTACAAAAACCATGTAATGACTTTTATTCATAGAAGTAACTCTTTTGGAGATAATGCGATCTACAGAGTTGTAATCTTTATTTGTCTTACGAAACGTGCACTCCTTTCCACACTACCTTCTACCTTCGAGGTAGAATACAAGCTGAGTTTTTTGTACGTGGTGTCTGCAGTAAGCCTAATCCACGTTTCTTTTTGTTTGAAAAATGTTTATTTAAAAATAATACTATAGTCGAGTGAAATTAGACAAACAAAAGTCCCATCTCCGGAAAAATTCCCGGAAAGCTGGATTTTGGCATAGACCTTGATATTGTGGTTCTAAACAAAATGTCAAAAGTCCCCATCGATCACAGTGCCGCTAAAAGTTTCACGCAGGATTAAAGGTCACACAACGCGGTTTTTCGCGAATATCTCGTTAACGGTTACTTTTATGGAAAAAGTATTTATTATCAAATTTGTAGCTTAGGAAATTTCAAACAAAAATGACGTAACGTCTTTTATTTATAGGAGTGACCGTTTTGGATATAATGCGATCTACAAAGTTGTAACGAACAGTGTGCACGTGGCGTATACATGCATGCCGTTGAGGAGTGCACACCATTCGTTACAACTTTGTAGATCACATTATCTCCAAGACGGCCACTCCTATAAATAAAAGTCATTACAACTGTTTTGTAGGAAATTTCATAAGCTACAAATTTGATAATAAATATTATTTCCGTAAAAGTGACCGTTAACGAGATATTCACGAAAAACCGTGTTGTGTGACTTTTGACACTGCGTGAAAATTTTAGCGGCACTCGGATCGATGGGGACTTTTGACATTTTGTTTAGAACCACAATATCCAGGTCCATACCAAAATCCAGCTTTCCGGGAATTTTTCCGGAGAGCAATGTCTAATTTCACTGGACTATTTCCTAGTTTGAGTTTTTGACATTCAAACTTATCATGATTTTGGTTTGTTATTTGATTGAAACAATTTAATCCAAGGTTGTATAAGTTAGGGGAGAATATTTTCAAGGTGCTTTAGCAAAGTGATGCTTTGTTTTTTTTGGTGGTGATGGAGACGAAAAAAAAAAAAGGAAGTTGTTGATTGGGGGGTTGAGAGAAAGCGACCGGACGTATTTTTGCTGTTGCGGTTTCTTAAGAGTATTTATGGGGCAAGAAGGAAAAGAAATAGGTTTAAAACCACAATTGGCTTAATTGTTTATTCGAATTACGAAGAATGGTGCAGTAGCTGTTAAACTAAATTTGGATTCTGGTTCAAGAAAAATTTACTTTTGGACGCTTGATTTCGTTGGAATTTGGTACCGCTTGTGGTTGCTGTTTTTGTGATTTAGTTCTTCTGGTTAGCATTAAGTGTAGCAGGCGACGATTGCTGAGGAAGGGGTTACTAATCCAGTTCTTTGGTTAACAAGGACTTAGTTAACTATTTCTAATAATAACGGTTTCATCAGTGGCTGAAGGTCAGATAATTTTGTGTTGTTTATTTGCATCCTGTCCATTATGAAATTGATAATGAGACTTGTAATCAGAACATAATATTAATTTATTTAAAGGACTAATGGTAATAATCTTACCGTAAGGTTTACCAAACAAATGTATATTTTGATAACGTAACTTTATTTGTTGAATTGAATTCTTAACATCTGCGTTATTTTGTTGTAAAGGATACGCAATAAGGTAATTTTAATAAGATATAATCCATAGAGATTATCAATGTAAATTCCGTCGTAGGATAAGATCTTTCCAAACACGAGAATTCAAGACATAGTAAAAGAAAACAATTTACCAACTGTTTGTGGGTTTAACCCTCGTACTACCGACTCAAATTTGTAACACGGACTACCGTGTGGGGTACAAAGTTACCCCAACTTTGTTATCAATATTCCTGAATTGTCAGTGTCAAAATTGAATAAAAAATTCGGAAATTTACTTAGACAGCAAGCGATTTTCGCAGACTGTCGGAAATTCGAAAATGTTTTTTACATTTTGACACTGGAAATTCAGAAGTTTCGTGAACAGCTTTTAGATTTCGTTACTTAGTACATAACAATGAATTTTGTAAAATATAACCCACTGTTTGATGAAAATTTATGAAAAAAATGCCACATACCTATATAATTGTTAACTAACAACAATTGGAATAAATTAAAGCTGTAAAATTCGGGAATACCATGCAGAAAGGCAATATTTAGCAATAAATTCGGCAATCACAGACTACCGTGTGGGGTAACATTGTACCCCAGCGCACTTTAATATGCGATAACTTTCATAAACAAATTATTTAAAAAAAAATCTAATAATGTCATAATGTGTGTAAAACTATAACTGACACACTTAAAAAATTTCAATTTGCTAAGGCTAAAATTAATAAAGACAATAATTAAAATTTGACGCTGGGGTACAAAGTTACCCCACACGGTAGTAGGAGGGTTAAAGAGAAATTGCGTTTTCTAAATTATAAACAATCTGTCTTTTCAGTAAACGTATAACTTTCTGCAGGATTCATTAAATATTTCATATTTAACTTACTTGTCAACTTAGAAAATTTTCTGAATGTATCAACCTTGATTAATTTTTCGATAAATTTATATACAGCGCCACCAAGCAAACAAGTCCATCGGAAAATATGCCAACTAATTTTAAAAATTAATGGCAGTAAAAGTTTAAGCCAATACCTACAACTCCTGCCGGCGTTGTACCTTCCGTGTCAAAAGTGTAAGTAGCTAGGAAATTGACAGGTTATCGCGTGTTTGTGTTTCTTAATTTTCTCTGCTTCGTTCCTCTTTATAAAAAAAATCAGTCTTTTTTAAGACTATTTTTGTTCGATAGGCATATATTTTATAGATAATTTAAAGTATTTTTAAAATGAAACTTACGCTTAACCTCAAAATATATTTTTTACCTATTAGGTATTTGCTATTTATGTATTTATTTATAGAATCCATTTCTTCTAACCGCTTTTATCGCTATGGCAAGTAAAGGGAAAAAACTGTTCATTCCGAAACCAGAAATATAGTAGACAAAATTTATCTAAAATAAAAATAAAATTTCCTTATTTATTTCCTTCTCAAATCTAATTCTGGTACTTGTCTACTAAATTTTCTTTTAACAGTTTTAACAAATTTATATAAGAACGTAGGTACATAATAAAAATTAATAAACTTGCAAATACACAATGTTACACGTTTAAATTTACCGCCAAAGTAATATTGACACTGAGTGTACCTCTAAAATACAGCGACACCATACCACGCCTACCCAACAGAGTTGTTTGGTTGGTGGCGCTGTATCTTGAAATATTTTAAATTGTGAAGTAAACAACCTTGATTTGAATTGTAAAATGTATTGAATGTTCAATGTCTGAAACTTTAATATTGTTAAGGGTTTTAAAATATAATTGTCAACCATTTTATTGACTTTTCTTTATTGGTACTTTGGACTCCTGCCCGACATGCATGCTCCCGGCAATAGTGACCAAGATTACCAAAGCATAAATTTTTTAGTGTGGATATTTGTGGTCACAAAGCATGTAAAATGTCGAAGAGGAAAAATTTCAATAAATAAAGATAAGGAAGACAAGTTAATAAGCCGTGAAAAAGAAATACTAGACAGATGGGTGGAATATAGCTATTACTAGAAAAAATTTGTTTGGAAGAAAAAATGCCAAAAGAATGGAAGGAAGCTGTAGTTATGAAAACAACTATTACCTCTGCTCCTTGAACGATAGCTGTACGAAGGCATTCAACTGCCGCAGTTATATTACCCCTAGATTGTTCTACAGCAGCTCGACATTCCCAATACTGAGGTTCCTCTTCCAAATATTGGTATTTACTTCTAATTAAACCTAGCCAAGCTTCACATTGTTCCCGAGAATAGCCCTAAAATATTACATAAAATTAAAAATGAAAATTTAAAAATATTCATAGCTACTTACTTCAAGGATTAGTTTGTGCAAATCAGTTAGAGCAGATTGTACTACTTGTTGAATATTATTACAGGATAAGTTAGGCTCATTTATAAATGGGGTACTACAATCTTGTGAGGGAATTTCTAAATCTTCATAGCTCTCTGAAGTAACTGAGGCCATTTCTTCGATATTTTCTTTATCTTCTTCTTTGTATTTTATTTCTTGATAACTGCTCAAACCGAAACACTTTAAGTGATGAAAACTATGAAGTGGTTTTTTATGTTTCTCTAACCACTGTTCGAGGCGATTTCGTAAATCATTAACAGCAGGTCGTGGTGTTGATAAAATGTGCTTATATTGATCCTTATTACAAGACATAGGAGTAGAGAATGAAACACTACGTCTGTTATATGCACTAGGTGTTTTAAATGTAACTCTCCTTCTTTCTTCAATAATCGGAGACACAAAAGGAGCGATTATAGCTGTTTTTTTCTCAATATCAGTTAAAGACTGAGTAATCTCTGTTTTTCCAATAAGATTCTCAATTTTTGGTTTAGATAATTTTCTTTTGCGTTCAAAATGTTCAGCAGATAAAGAACGTCGTTTTGGCTTATTTGCATTTTCTACTTTATTAGGTTTATTGTTAATAGTTACAGTAGGTTTGGTTGATTGCTTTAATATATTTTGTACCTTATTATTGTTGGTGAAATTTGATTTCGATATTTTTATTGAATTACTTCTTTGAAGAGATGTACTCGTATTTTGAATTACTGGCTTTTCTTTATTCATTCTCAATGACATTGTACGAGTTAAAGATATTGATTTTGGTCCCAATTTCTGAACATTTGCACAGGACTTAGTACTAGGCTGTTCTTTACTCTGTAACTTCTTCTCAGAGTCACAGGCATTACGGATACAAGGTTGTAAAACCGATTTAGGTAATTTGATATTACTTAAACCGAAATCGTTGGTATTATCTTTTACCTTCTCATCCTTTAGTAGTAGCAATGGATTTGCTTTTGCAATTCGGTACATGCTAGTTAAGGTCTGTTTAATAACAGGTGGTTTCCTATTTACGGGTTTTTTAATTGTATTCAAATTTTCATTATTTGTATTTTTAGTCTTGCGTTCTTCTACATTTCCGTCCATGACAATTCCAGAAATAACTGTAAAAGATAATACAAAATTAGACTGATACTACGCAAAGAGCATGAATTAATAAAACGAGCATGACTAAATTACCACTGGAATAACTAAATTGGTTTTGAACTTCCTTACTGGTTGATCAAGACCGGCGGCTGCAGACAGGTGGCGGTGCAGATGCGATCCGGAGACAAAGCGCTTTACCGTTAGGCAAGTATTCAGACTGAATGCGGTAACTTGACAGTGAGTTTTGTTCACCGCAGGTATTCATAGGCGTGCATATTTCTGAGTTTGCATATAGATTATTTGTATTTAAAAATGTATGCTAGTGACACAGACCGTTCTGATGAAGAATTGGAATTGATTGCCTGTGTTTTGTCCGATCCCGTTAATAAAAAAAGAAGATTCAGAAGGCACTATATTTCTTCAACTAAGTAGATATGTTGAGGGAGAATTCCACACATTAATTAAAGAATTATTAAAAGATGATTCGAAATTTTTTCAATATTTTCGTATGCCAATAGATAAATTTATGCTACTGGTAAATTTATTACAAGAAGATATATGAAAAAGCGACACAAACTATTGCGTTACATAACTTTTGCTTAGTTGTACCTGGTATAATAGCTTATTTATGTAATAAGTACACATAATGTAGGTCTTTATGGACAAGCCAAAAAGTTTATGGCAGAGCGAACGAAGTGAGCGAGGCCAATAAATTTGGCGAGTCCATTAAGCCTAATTATGTACGAATTACATACAAAGCTTTATGTTCAGCTGCATATCACAAAATTTACTTTTAAATTAATTTGAGGTTCAAATGACATTTATAGCTCTAGCCTCTTGCAGGGTGCTGCGTTGAATGATCACCTAGTTATCAGGTTGTTTAACAGAAGCAACGGCCGTTTTACATAGCAACGGCCGTTTTACTTTATCATTATGGTACTAGTCCGTAATAGTTATTTAAGTATCAAGGGCGGTAGGTGCGTTTTACCAGGCGAGGGTAAATGTGTGGAGACCGACGCTTAGCGGAGGTCTCCATTTTTTACCCGAGACCGGTAGCACCTACGCCCTTGATGCTCATTACAATTTTTGCATGATCCATGCAATAACCAAATTAAATGAATCTAAATTTGTTCATGTCAAAGTGACAATAATTGTGTGATAACTGTAAAATTATCTAAAAATCCCACTATCTAAAATGACAAAAAACACTCAAATTTTCATATTTTATTACTTACCGGCTCCCGATCGGTAAGTGAATGCTTACCGATCAGTAATTTGTAAGCATAACTTACTATTGTCATAATTAAATCAGTAAACATGTCAAATTGACGGATCGTGCAAAAATATTTATTTAAACATTAAGGGAAGTAAGTTATAGTTACCAGTCGAGGACGTTTTTGCGCCGAGCGATAGCGAGGTCTAGCAATAAAGTCCGCGACTGGTCAGTTACTTACTTCCCGAATTGTTTATAATGTTTATTCCACTCCAAAAGTTGTTTGATAAATTTAATTTTAGTCCATTTGCTGAGAATGCTTCTGTATGTCATTCATTTACCAGAGATTCACCCATTTGGACATTGTTGGTAATCGTGTAGTGATTGAAAAAAAATTGGGTGATGGTCTGTGCAAGTGGCCAATTTGGAAAATGGACGCCATCTTTGAAACGTATTGAAAAGGCACTGCATAGGCATGTGAGGTGTCATTTTACATGTTTTTAAGGGTGCTGAACAGGTTAAAGATAGTATAAACACTAAAAAGTGGTTACTAATCATTATTTAGTAAGGCAGATACGAATCAACATCTTTTATTTCTATACTAAACAGATTTACATTGTTTTATAAAACACGAAGTAACATAAAATGAATAAGTCAATGACATCACTAGTTTAAGTATATCACATGACTAATATACAGGGTGAGTGTTTTTCGATGTCCACTACAGGGATCTCGGAAACTAGGGCAGATAGAAAGGCGGTTAAATGGGGAAAGATTTGCAGTTTTATGAGGCCAATTCAATGCACTTTTTGTTTTCTTCAAAAAGTCCAAGGCTAACTAGATATTTCAAAAAAGTAATTTTTTGTAATTTCTTTAAATGCGTATAACTCCGTTATTTTCATTTTAGAAAAAAAAGTGGAAGGGAAAAAGTTGTAGATAATTATGTTCTTTATAAGACAATTAAATCGATTTTTTTTATGTAAGCTTTTGTTTTTGAGTTAGGTACAACATAAACATAATTTTTTTAAATGGAAACAATAGTTGGCTATGACTTTTAAAAAAAAGGTCTTTTTCTGGCCTTTGTAATGATATAACATATGACATAGTTATTTTGAAAAACTAAAGAGATACGGCTGTTTTTCCGGATTAATTTCAGAATTGTTAGATTAGTATGGTTGGCCATGGAAACAAATGTTGATTAACAAATGTTAGTCATATTACTTTGACGTTTAGTTTGGAAGTACTTTTCATTTTGATTGGTGTTTTTTTAGTCGCTATAATGCAGTTTTCCAATCTAGAAAAGCGTGAGATGGTTCAGTGCTATATTCGGTGTGAAGAAATAAATAGATTTTTAGTAGAGGCTGACGACAGTAATTTCCTCTTGATGAAGGTAGTTATGATAATGGGAATAGCAGGTGCTTGTCGTTCGCAGGAACTGTATGACATGACATGAAGAATGTTCAACACATGGAAGAAATAGTTATTTTCAATATACCAGATTCAAAAAATGGTATGTCCCGTAAATTTACGATTACCGCAGGTGAGGGAGTAGCTGTCTGCACTTGAAAATTTTTAAAAAAATACCTGAAAATCAGATCCATGATTATCTGTGTCCATCAACGTTTTTTTATGCGGTATCAAAATGGTAAATGCTTAGGACAACCTGTTGGAAAAAACACATTTGCGTCAATTCCGAGCAAAATTGCAAATTTCCTGGGATTGCCAAATGCCGAGACTTACACTGGACATTCATTTAGGAGGACTTCAGCTACTTTGTTAGCCGACACTGGAGTTGACGTCCTTGCACTCAAGAGACATGGGGGCTGGAATTCGGATACCATTGCAGAAAGTTACGTCGCAGACAGCCTTTTGAACAAAAATAAGGTGGCCAATAGAATTTTGTACGACAATAGTTATTATACATCGTATATAATATCAAAAACAAACAGCAGCTCCACGGAAATCTCGTGTGTGAGGGGAAGTGAGTCCGTGTTGTCGACAGAAACCGTAATTCTAGGTGGGAACGAAGATGGAAAGAAGGTTCAAGAAATCACACCAAGTTTTGTTAATTGCAATTTTGAAAATTGTACTATTAATATCAATAAAAAATAATGTTCTTGTTTAATTTTTTACTTACTTTCCTAGGGAGGTAAGTTTTTACTTAGTTCCCGTTGTCAGCCCGCTTGTTCAATAACCTTTTCTTCCATTTTAGCGCGTCTTTTGAAAACTGCACTGCAATGGAGTCTGTAATTTCATTCTAAACAGTCGCTCTGTCTTTATTGAACCGTGGATTGCGGAGAGAAATCAGTCTCCTATCGTTAAAAAAGCACCGGTCGGATACCGTCGGCTGACCGGTATCGCACCGTATTCGCAACGCTAGCGGTATGAATAAGCACATTTAAAAAGCCCAGAATCGTTCCATGTGCGGCACCGCACCGGTTTCAGATCCGGACTGCTGTTACCAATCAGCAATCTCCCCGTCGCCTAGAAAGGTATAAAAGCAGAGCGTGTTTCTACAAGAGCATCCAGCCCCAATCCGACGTCCGTCAGATCAAGAGCCATTCCATCTCCGACTTCCAGCAGAGCAACATCCTTCTCCAAGTCCGACTCCAAGTCCACTTTTCTTCAACTCCTGCTCCAGTCCTGCTCTGGTTCCTCCCGCAACCGTCCTCGACTCCAGGATCGTCGTGACACTCAGAACGGCCTGAGTATCACTTCCTTCCACAGCAAGCCGGTTGATGTCCATCAACCCCGTGGCCTTCCTGCTCCTGCTCGAATTCCTTAAATCGGGTTGTCAGCCCACATTTCCTGTATTTGTGTCAGCCTATATTTATATTTTTGTATATAAATAAATACTCTTTCGTATCGTCGCTTCATTTATATTTCCGCCGAAGACACCGCCAGCCCAGCTGTTCCCTTGGCCGCCCGAACGCCGGAGGTAACACCGCTACCGCTCCGCATACGCTAGTCTGAATCAAACTTAAAGTATGTCCTAGATTGAGTTACCAAGAGCACCAAATACATAATATACACAAGCTTACTGCCTATCCTGAGAAGCATAAATAGCAACTGTAATTGGCTTTGACATCTTTTCACTTTTCGATGTTTTCAAAAAATATATGGTTTAATATGTATGTACGTATGTGGCTTAACACCCCAAGTGGGGTATCACCACTTTAAGCTTTCTAGATCGCCATTCTGCCTTTTACTTTATTTCTTTACACATTCTTCTCCAGTCTCCAAATAGGGGAATACCAAGGAGGATTTAGGGGGGATAGATCTACAACAGACCAAATATTCAACTTGAAACAAACTATGAATACGAAATATCAGCATACCTGCTGGAGGAAGTTATAAACACCCTGAGAGATTTTAGAATATCTGATAAGATATCATTTTCATCTTACGTGCCTTAGATCGATTATGCACATCAAATGGTATGACTATGTCAAAAATCCTGATATTCTTCAACATGCTGGTGTTTTTGATATTGAATTCCTTCTGATCAGTATGCAACTTCGATGATGTGGACATGTTCTCAGAATGGGGAATCAATGATTACCCAAGCAGACAATGTACTCTGAATTGCTCTATGGAGAAAGGAAACTGGGAGAACAAAAACTCTCAACACTATCCAAAGTAACTGATGATATTATTCGAGCTGTTGACAAAGGTAAGCTGACTGTGTGGGTTTTTCTCGACTTCTCCAAGGCATTCGACACAATAAATCATGAACTGCTGTTGGCTATTTTACATCACTTCGGTTTTAGCTTCATGGCCATTAAATTTATTAAAAATTACTTAATGGATAGGTAACAGTGCGCTGTTTTACACAATGATAAATCTGACTTCCGAACTCTTAAATATGGTGTTCCACAAGGATCCATCTTGGGCCCATTGCTTTACATAATTTATTCTTCCGGCTTATGTAATACTCTAAAACATTGTTCATATCATCAGTATGCAGATGACACACAAATGTACTATTCATTTTATCCAAATGATGCCCTTACTGCCTGTACCTTTATCAACGAAGATTTAAAGGATTTAGTTAAAACAGCTGAATCTCATTTTCTTAAGGAACTAAGTCCGTTGCTATACTTTTTGGTAGTAAAAACAACAGATTGCATCAAATTGATCGTATTAAGATAATTTTAAATGATACCGTTATTCCTTTTACCGACACTGCTCGAAATTTGGGTTTAACCATTGACTACAAACTCAGATTTCGCGATCACATCAATAATAACATGCGTAAACCTTATTCTAATCTTAAGCTTCTTTACAACAACAGACAAGTTCTGAATAAAGAGGTTAAGATACTCTTATGTGACTCCCTGGTGCTGTCGCAGTTTAATTATTGCGATGTAGTTTATGGAGCTTGTATTGACAAATTGACTAGTAAAAGGATACAGTTAGTGCAGAATTCTGTTTGCGACTTATTCATGGCATTAGACGTAGAGAGCACATATCACATAAAATTAAAGAGACCAAGTGGCTCAAGATGGAAGATCGCCGTAAATTATATTCTCTTGTATTTTTTCATAAAATAATTCTTAGTAAATCTCCTCCTTATCTATATAAAAAAATACGGTTCAGAACCGACATTCATAACTTGAATCTGCGACATAGAGGTTTAATAGATTATCCGCTGCATCGCTTCGAGATCTTCAAACGTTCATTTTCGTATAGTACCTATACCTAAACTTTATAATTCTATTCCTTCTGAATTTAAATCTTTTTCACACTTTACATTTAAGAACCGTATTAAAGATCTATTAAAGATTGGTTGTTTAAACTTAAAAACTAGTTTTTGTGATTTTCTTTTTTTCATCTTTTTTAGATATTGTATATTCGTGAGTGGTTGGGTATTATATTATATTATATTAGTTATATTGGTATCATATTATATTGTGGTATTGCTTTTTCGTATTTTTTTTGTTGTTGCTTATTTGGGACTTTATATTTTACTTGTTATTTTTTTATTTTTTTATATATTATATGCCGGTGGTAATGTAGAGCAGGGACCCCTTTTGTAGGTGGTCATCTGATTGCCCAAACAACGATGGATATCAAAGAACAAAAATATGGAGCCAGACCTTACTAAAAGCACTACATACGGAGAAAAAACAACCTCGACTCCCACAACTACTGGAAGAAGAAGAGACAAACAATGAAGACCCAAAAAACTACTAGAGGAGAAAATAAAAGCTGAAAGGACAACGACCCAGGCGAGAAAAAGGCAAATGAATTATGGTAAACGAGAAACAGAAAAACTACAGGAAATAAAACATGTAAATAACAAAATTCTAACGCATAACAAAAAAACAAAAAAAGGAATAAAGCAGAAAGACATAATAAAAATAGGAACACTGAACGTACAAACATTACTAAAAGCAGGTAAAACGAAAGAAGTGGTAGAGGAACTAAAGAGATATAAAGTAGATATTACCGGACTACAAGAGGTAAGGTGGCAGGGGAAAGGAGAAGTAAATAAAAAAGACTATATAATGTTCTACTCGGGTGAAGAAAAACAAGGACTAAACGGAACGGGATTTATAATATTAGAGAAGATGAAAAACATGATACTACAATTTAGACCAATAAACGGAAGAATGTGTTATTTAAGAATAAAGGAAAGCTAGCCAATATATCGATAATAAACATCTATGCACCGACGGAAAATGCAGATGATGATGAAAAACAAGAGTTCTACGAACAATTAATGGAACTAACGGAGGAAACTAAAAGAAATTATAAACACGACACCATAATGGTTATTGGGGATTTCAATGCGAAATTAGGAAGAGAGGAATATTATAAAGAAGTAACTGGAAAATACACACTACACCAAGAAACCAATAAAAATGGACAAATATTATGCAATTTTGCTGAAGAAGCAAACCTCATAATTAGCAGCACCAGATATAATCATAAACCAATTCATAAGATTACCTGGAAAATCCCAGGCAGTGATAGTGGTAACCAGATAGACCACATATTAATAAGCAGGAAAAGAGCAACATCAGTCAGAGATGTAAGAACATACAGAGGACTCAGCATAGATACTGACCACTATCTGGTACTGGCAAAAGTTAAACATAGGCTAAAAATGAATAAACACCCAGAAATAACACAAAAGAAATGGGCAGTGGAAAAGTTAAACGAGATGGAAGACAGAATGAGGTATGGAAAAGAAACTGATGACGAGATCCAGAAGACAAACAAAAATGAACAAATAAATACAGAGTGGGAGTACATTAAACATACAATAGAGCAAGCAGCAACAAAAGTTATAGGTTATAAAAAACAAAAGAAACAAAAAGAATGGTATGATAAGGAATGTGCCGAAGTAATTGAGAAAAAAAGAAAAACAAGACTAAAATGGATAGAGACAAAATCAGAAGAAGATCAAGAAGAGTACAAGGTAATAAGAAGGGAAGCAGCGAAAATGTGCAAAAAAAAAGAAAAAAGAATGGACCAACCAACAAATAAATGAAATTGAACAAGACCGTAGAAACAATAAACCCAAGGATATGTATGCAAAAATAAAGAGTCAAAACTGTAAAAGAAGAAATAAAATACGAACAAGAGGACTAAAAGATGACAAAGGAAACCTTAAATTTGAAATAGAAGAAAAAAATGAGATATGGAAAACGCACTTTCGTAAGCTCTTAAATGAAGAACAAGAAGATACACTAGACAGACAAACGGAACCACCAACTGAAATTCCCAGTGAATTACCAAGCAGTGAAGAATTTGAACAGGCGCTTAAAAAAATAAAAATTAATAAAACACCAGGAGATGATTTAATAAACGGAGAGCTAATAAAATTTGCTGGAAACGAAACAAAAGGAAGGCTATACAAACTAATAAAAAACATATGGGTTATGGAAAAACTACCGGATGAGTGGAAGTGTGGTGTAATCGTGCCAATACTGAAGAAAGGTGAAGCAGAAAACCCGGCGAATTACAGAGCAATTACATTACTTAGCACTAGCTATAAAACACTGACAACAATAATACAAAACCGATTAAGTAAACACTTAGAAACAGTAATAGGTGATTACCAATATGGGTTCCGTCCCGGAAGATCCACCCTAGATGCGATCCACCTAGTAAAACAAACAATCGAAAAAAGCTACGAACATGACATACAACTACATATATTATTTATCGACTTCCGAAATGCATTCGACAAAGTTAAAAGAAATAAGCTATTGCAAGATATGAAAGAACTGCACTTCCCAACCAAATTAATACAGCTAACTGGAATGACCCTGATGGAAACAACAGCAAAAATAAAAACAATGGAAGGAGCTACAGATAGCTTTCAGTTTAACACAGGGGTGCGACAGGGGGACGCGATGTCAGCGACACTCTTTAACATTTCAATGGAATGCATAGCCAGAAGAACGAATACCACTGAAATAATAACCAGAAACCATAAACAGATAATTGCATACGCAGATGATCTGGTGATCGTAGCAAGAACACTAAATAAGTTAATAGAGACATTCACACAAATTGAAGAAGGAGCAAGAGAAAGAGGACTGACCATCAACGAAGACAAGACAAAATACATGAAATGCAACACCAAAACAGCATCACCCCCAAAAAAAAAAAAATTAAAAATAGGCATATACCAGTTTGAGGAAGTATTCCAATATCTAGGTATACAAATAAGTAAATACAATAATAGAGAAGACGACATCAAACAACGAATACAAACCGGACACAGAATTTATTACGCGAACAAACAAATCCTGAATAACAAAAATCTAAGTAAAAACACAAAATTAAGATACTACAAAACTGTAATCAGACCAGCTATTATATATGCAGCCGAAACAATATGCCTGAATGAAAAAGAGGAAGAGAAAATAAGAATACTAGAAAGAAAAATACTAAGAGGAATACTTGGCCCAATCAAAATAAATGAATCAGAACATAGAATGAGAATGAACCACGAGCTATTAGAAGAAACAAAACGAGAAGACATCATTAAAATTATTAAATCTCGGAGAATAGAATGGTTCGGACATGTATTAAGAGGAAACCAAAGCAGAGCCACAAAACAGATTATGATGTGGAACCCAGCAGAAACTAGGCGAAGAGGTAGACCCAAAAAAAGATGGTGGGATGAAGTCTTAGAGGATTTAAGCTCAATGGAAGTCAAAGAATGGACTAAGAAAATAGAAAACAGAAACGAATGGAGAAAAATAGTCCAGGCGGCCACCACACATGAGAAGTTATAAGCAAGAACAAGCGAATATGGGGAGTAATCCACCCCAAACGAATGGATTATGGAAGCCAATTAAGGCGGCATAAAATTCTCTCGAGAATAAGCCAACAATGATGATGAGTTATATTGGTATCATATTATATTGTGGTATTGCTTATTCGTATTTTTTTTGTTGTTGCTTATTTGGGACTTTATATTTTACTTGTTATTTTTTTATTTTTTTATATATTATATGCCGGTGGTAATTTAGAGCAGGGACCCCTTTTGTAGGTGGTCATCTGATTGCCATCGATTTCTGGCTTCAAATTGCTGTTATCATTTAGCTATTATTGTTGTTATTATTATTTTTTATTATTATTATTATTAGTTTTTTTTTGTGTTTTTGCACGCTGTGCTATTTATGTTTTGTAGGTGAAGCTGGAATAAACATTATTATTATTATTATTATTAAGGACAAGCTGAAAGACAACATGCGCATATGCAACTTATCCCCTAATAATTGGGAACAAGGTGTGCAGAACTGAAATCACTGGAGACAGAAAATCATCCTAAATGTAAGGAACTTTGAACAGAGAAGCTTAATCGAACTAAACACCAGCTGTGAGCTGTTAAAACAGAGGCAAAAAAACAGTTCCAACATAAGTTTATAACGAACATGGAGAACTTGTCTGCTCACAGTGCAACAGGACTTTTAGGAGCAAACTAGGCTACACAAGCCACCAAAATGCTCACGACCGAACCCAAATATTTGAGCAATAATTGTTGTAGCCGCATCAGCTAGGAGTTCATCACCTTGTTGTTTAATATTGCGTTAGAAGTATAAGGGGATGTGGTTTAAACCAACGAGGCACGTTATCAAGAAAGTGCCACCAATGCCTAACTTACACTGATGATGTTCTGATAGAAAGTAGCATGAAAGAATTCAGGAATATCACAGAAAAACCGGTGGATGCTGCAGTAACGCAGTAACCATAGGATTAAAAATAAATTTTAAAAAAGTCGGTACCTATATGCAATTAGAGCACAAATGTGCAAGTAACAGAAAATACGTTTTTGAAGTACAAAAAAAACTAAAAGAAAAACTTGTTTTTGGGGGAACTGACAGCTGTACGTATTTAGGAGTACTAATAAACAACAAATGTGAAGAGGAATTTGAAATAAATCTGAGACTTGTTAAGAGCACCAGGTGCGCCAGTACTTTAACCCTCGCTACCCACCTGCTTTGAAATTACATATTACCCATCTTTAAATAACCCAATTCATTTAAATAAATATATTTTTGTTATTGAAATATATTTATTGAAGCTTACATCTCCGTATAAACTCTTAAGAGAGAACACAAACTGTAACAAAACTATACTAATGATATGATTAATATACCTACTATATTGAACATTTTATTCTGAATCGGTATCCACTGACGCTAAGTCTGCACATGTCACACATAATGTAATGCAAAATAAATATTCTATAACACTGTAGCAACAAAAAATAGTAGGGACTAGTCCTAAGAAAGTCGACTGAAGCATATCTAACATTTCACTGCAAAAAACTAACAATAAACATAAAATAACCGCATTTTTTAGTGCCTGGGGTCAAAAAATACCCCAGGTGGGTAGCGAGGGTTAAACAAGATACTGAGATCAGAAGGTCAGAACAAAGATAAGCCGTTATAAAACAGTAATAAGACCAACCCTGCTATATGGAAGTGAGATATGAGTCATGAATTAAAAAATGCAAAATAGAATAGAAATATGAGAGAGAAAAATCTTACGGAGGCAAGAAAACTAACGATGGAGGAGAAAGACGTACTAACAATGAAATTTATCAACCGTATAATCAGCCAATCCATAAGAACTAAAAATGTTGTAAGCTATTAGGACTTGGAAAACCTGGTAGTAAAATTCCTAATAACTACATTGCAGGTAGAAATAAATAAGGATATCGATTGTGTTAGAAAGCTTCATGAAGATAAATCAACCAGCTCAATAATAGTTTTGTTGCTTTTAAAACGAAAATGTTAATCTGCGGAAATATGAAGAAACTTCAAGGATCAAAAATACGAATTGAAGATGACTATCCGGCAAAAATTTTAGCAAAGCAAAACACTAAACCCACAATTAAGAGCAGCAAAAACGAAGGAAAGTATGGAGTATTGAAATACAACACTCTAATTATAGGGGAAAATCATCAAGAGAGTGAAGACAACAAATCAGAAATAGGAGAGGAAAACAAAGAAAGAATTTTAGAAACAAAAGATTGTAGTGAGAAAACTATAACAAATACCGAACAACAAAACGTAAACAGAAACATCTACGTCCAAAGCAAGTTAAGAACAAGAGAAACAGATTAAACGATAGCAATTCACCCTCAACTCCTGCCAAAAGAACAATAGCAGAAAAAAGCAAAAAAGACAAAGTAATTAGGAAAGTGTGGGCACAGACCCTAATTGCACCTTTACAAAACAAATAGCAATCAAATGTACACAGGACTGATAATAAGATGACACAGGCAAAGGCAAAGGTAAATGATAATAGGGATAAGTTTTTTGATGTAGCACTCTCCAGCAGGTTTGTCACCAGAGGAGTAAGAGAACAATCCCCCCAAATAACTCCAAAACTAGTAATAAGTAGCAAAACAGATTTAAATCGTAGCTCAAATCAAATTAATCTAGAAATATGTACACTAAATGTCACTAATTGGCGAAACAAGATTAATAAAATTGGAAACTGATTTGAACAAAATAAAATTTGATATTCTAGGATTGGCAGAATCAGAAGACACAGCAAAGCGATAATAGAAAGAGAACGAGACATATTCTACTATAAGGGCGAGACAAAGGGTCAGCACGGAGTGAGTTTTTATACAGGGTGTGTAAAAATTCGCGTGCAAGCTCTCCGTAACTTTATTCCTTGGACAATAATAAGGCGAAATTCTTATAGCGAAAAAGTCACCAGATGCTTCCTCAACTCGTGCGAAGCCTTCAAAGTTCAAAATTGGCAACGCGAAAAGGAAGCCGTTTTTGCAAAATTCTGTTACTTTATTCATTAGATTAAGTAATAACGGCAACAATTTAGCATCGTTTATCATTTAAAAGTACCAAAAAAAAAATACTAGTCTTCATAATTTCAATTCACAGAATTCTTCAAAATGTGTATGTTTGTATCAAGGATGTCATGACATTCTTCATACAAGCAAATACATTTTATTTATTATAATTATGAGGACTAGTATTTTTTTGTGTACTTTAAATGATAAACGATACTAAATTATTGCCGTTATTACTTAATCTATGCATAAAGTAACAGAATTTTGCAAAAAACGGCTTCCTTTTCGTGTTGCCAATTTTGAACTTTGAAGGCTTCGCACGAGTTGAGGAAGCATCTGGTGACTTTTTCGCTATAAGAATTTCGCCTTATTATTGTCCAAGGAATAAAGTTACGGAGAGCTTGCACACGAATTTTTACACACCCTGTATAACAGAGTGTATTGCATTAGTAAAAATCAAATTTCAGAGAAAACAATTTTACGTATCCAGTCGCCAGTGAACAACTCTCCATATTTTATGAAGAATTTGAAGAAATTACGGAAACCTAGAGAAAACAAGCTAATTTATTGGTAATAATGGAAGACTTTAACGCAAAAATTGGTCAACGCGAGACAGGTGAAGAAGACGTAATGGGACAGAACGGATATGGTACCAGAAATTCCCAGGGACAACAACTAATACATTTTGCTATTAGAAACCATCTTACAAATACAAATTCACTGTTTAAACATAGAGCAGGTAGAATGTGGACGTGGATCTGCCAAACACGGAATATAAGAATCAAATAGATATCTTAACTAATAAAATTGATTTAGAATAAAAAACACAGCATTAAGTTGATTCTGACTACCGAATACATAGTAAGAGCTTCAGTAGATATCAATTTAAAAAGAGAAAGGGCCAAAAGATTCTGCAACCAAACAATAAAAATAAGAGAGAACAAAAATAAAACAAACTTATGTTGACAATCATCTAATGCAAGTATACAAACACACTATGATTATGTAGAAAATGACCTAACAGAAATCTGAAAGTCAGCACAAGCAAATCCAGATAGAGGAAAAAAGCTTGAAAAATTCTCTATTCAGACCAAGAAATTAATTTATTGAACAAAGACAAGATCTGAAAACCAAAACAGTAGTGGATAAAAAATATTTAATAGAATGGAATATAATTAATAAAGCCACTAAGAGAGCTATACGTGAAGAGTTGTGACAACAGGAAGACATACTAATAGAAAAAATAATAAACAACTCAGGCTCAACAACAAAGGTTGAAAAAGCTCTATCAGTAAAAAAACGCTGGCTGACAAAAATAAAAAACTCCAGAAACCAAATAATCACAGAGAGAAAGGAAGTATTACTAGCCGTTACAGAATTTTATTTATTTGACAAATCTGTTCAATGTAATTTTAGAAAAGGAATCAATTCCTTCCTAATGGTCAAGCTCGGCTATAATTTTAATTCATAAAAAATATGACAATACAGACATAAACAACTATAGACATATTAGTTTATTGTCCAATATCTACAAAATCTTTGCTATAGTAATACTGAACAGGATAAAGACACAGCTGGACGAGAACCAACCACCAAACCAAGCAGGTTTCCAAAAGTGGCTATCAACAATCGATCACATCCAAGCAGTAAAACAATTAATGAATATAACATACCTATGTATCTGGCAATAATAGACTTTCAAAAAGCATTCGATTCGATCAAACACAACCACATGTTGCAACCCCTGGAGGATCAAGGTGTTGGTAATAAATACCTACATTAAATGTTATACAAAACATCTGTCAATAAAGTTCAGCATACTTAAAATTGGGAGACAGAGGGCCTAATTTTAAATTGGAAAAAGGGGTACGACAAGGTGATCCTTTTTCACCACACTTATACAATAGTTTATTAGAGTCCGCTTTCAGAAAACTTATTTGAAACGATAGTAGAGTAAACATGGAAAATTTCTATCAAATCTACAATTTGCAGATGATATTGTTCTGTTATCCAATAATAGCACATCGTTTGAATTAGAAAGAATGTTACGCCAACTTAACGAAAAATGTAGAAAGCTGGGTTAAGCATCAATTAAAGTAAAACACAAATCCTTTCAAACTCCAGTCAAGATTCAATCACATTCGATGGTGTCGCACAAAATTATGTGAAAGTAACAGTTTACCTGGGTCAAATAATTTCCTTTGAAGACAGACAAGAAAAAAAAACATTACAAAAAGAATAACACAGGGATGGAAAAGATTCTGGGCACTTAAACACATTTGGAGAAATTTTAAAAGTACAAAGGCCAAAGGAAAAATTTTAGAGTCATGTATTACACCAGTACTAATGCGGAAACATGGTCAGTTACTAAAAGGTAATTGCAACATTTGCTATCAATCCAAAATAAAATGATGCGCATAAAGTTAAAAGTTCGGCCAACGGATCATGTGGCAATAACATATAATGCAAAATCGTTTAAATGTTAAAAGTATTGTGGATAAATGTAAACATTTAAAATAGAACTGGGCAGGACACATTCAAAGAAGTGTAAGTGGGTGGACAAAGCTGTTAACAAATTGGATACCAGTGCCAAGTATAAGACGTAGAGGAGGACCTTCAAGATGATGGTGAAACGAACTAGTGGAAGCAGCAGGACAAGACTAGAATACCAAAGCCAGAGATAGGGAGTTATCAAAACTAAAGAGAAGGCCGTTGCTCTAAAGGTTATATTATTTCTTTTATTTGTGGGGATGATAACAATGTTTATAGCTGGTTTAGGGGCTAATTATGAATTTGATCTTAAGAAGATTATTGCTTTGTCTACGCTTAGACAGTTGGGTCTTATAATAGGTATTCTTGATTTAGGGGGGTATACAGTATACACTTGCTTTTTTTCATCTTCGTACTCATGTTTTATGTAAAGCGTTGCTTTTTATGTGTGCAGGGTGTATAATTCATAATTTGGGTAATTGTCAGGATATTCGTTTTATAGGGGGTCTTATTAATCAAATGCCTTTAACTTGTTGTTTTTTTAATATTTCCAATTTTCTGTCAATAGGTCATTTAAATTTATTTGTTTATTTTGTCTTTTTTTTTCAACAGGGTTGACTGTTTGTTATTCTGTTCCTTTAAGTTATTATACTTTATTTGGTGATTTTAATTATTCGTGTTTGCATCATTTAAGGGATCAAGGTTATGTAATGTTAAAGGGGTTAAGAGGATTAATTTTTTTGGTAGTATTTGGCGAGAGTATATTAATTTGAGTTATGTTTCCTACTCTTTATTTTATTTGTCTTCCTGATTTAATGAAGATAATAGTTTTATTAGTTGTGGTTTTTGGTGCTTTTATCGGGTATGAATTTTCTAAGTTTTCCTTAAGTTATGATTTGAAATCTTTAAAGTTTATTACTTCTAGTTTATTTTTTGCTTCAATGTGAAATTTACCTTATTTGTCTACTTTTGGTGTTTATTTTTATCCTATTTATTTAGGGGGGGTTTATTATAAGAGATTTGATAATGGTTGATCAGAATTTTTTGGTAGCCAAAATATTTATAATAGAATTAAGGATAGTTCTTCTTTTTTTCATATTCTTTTTAATAATAATCTGAAGATTTATTTGTCACTTCTTGTGATTTGGGTTGTTTATCTTGTTATTTACATATATTTTAATAGCTTATTTAGAGCATAATATTGAAGATATTAAGGAGACATTAGCTAATAATTACTACAGTGGTTGGGTCACTTGGAGCGCGCATGAATGGGCCAGATGGTAAAAGGGATAGCATGGGCAGTACCTAAGGGAAAAAGAAGAAAGGAAAACAAAGAAGGAAATGGTGTGAGGCAATGATACACAATTTGAAAAAAATAATAAAGAACTGGAGAAAGGAGGAGGAGAAAGAATCAAGCTGAATGGAAGAAAATTATAAGGCAATAGGCCTTTTAATAGTCATTTTAGTATTTGGGAGTTGAGCAAAGATATCATGAAAAAGACCAAGCTAAGAGTATATAAAACATTAATTAGACCAATAATTACGTATGATGCTGAGATTATGACTATAACAAAGAAGGAAGAAGAGAAGTTGAGAATAGCGGACAGAACGATATTAAGGAGAATATTTGGACTAATCTAATTAAACGAAAATGAATACAGATCGAGATATAGTCAAGAAATGCTATAAATATTGGAAGGAGAAAATATAGCAAGGAAAATTAAACAGCAGAGTGAAGTGGCTCTAGGGCTAGGGACAAGAGCAAGTGATAAATGTAATATTGGACTGGGAACCAGCCAGAAGACGAAAAAAGGACAGACAAAGATCTAATTGGATTCAACAGCAATGCAAAGGAATGGAAAAGAATGCGTAAAAGGCTGAATGGGGATTGATCCCTACAGTTGAAATGGATCTAAAAAGCTTCAAGCGGCGATACCCCACTTGTTAAGCCACAAATACATAGGCCTAAATGGTTTGGACAAAGCCTACATATACAGGGTGTCAACGAAACCTGGGGAACCCCTATACCATACCGGGTGTCAACGAAACCTGGGGCACCCCTACAAATTTTTTAGTTTTTAAGATATCAAAATGAAATTTGGTATATGTAATATACTCTTTAAATGGCTTTTGTTGACATTGGAAACAAATTTCTGCCACTTCCGGTTTCGCCGGAATTGACATCAACTTTGTTATTTTAAATGCAACACCCTGTAAATATACATTTTTGGAATCTCCATTTAATTTTACATACGGTCGTATCAAGTTCGTAACATTTTGATGACAAAGTAAATTTTTGCAGAAATTAATCTACACAAAATGAAAGTCAAGGTGCCCCAACACTCGAGACAAATTATTTTAGAACTTTAACTATTTTAGTTGCTGTATTGGAATGGCCTAAAGTTGGCAAAAATGCTTTTTCGAGAATAACTCTATTTTTTCAAATGGCACTAGGGTGGGACACTAGGATATTAAAAACTAGTGTTTTTCAACGATTTCAGTGATATCAGCAACGCGTCGGAATAACACTCTCCATCCAGAAAAACCGTATTTTGGATATTTAAATCTAGGAATTGAGTTTCAAAACAATTGAAACAAATGAAATACACAAAACAAGTGACAGACTTGCTACAACTGTACAGGGTGGCCCATTTTCGATGTTTTTAAATGGGAAGTACCCTTAATATCGGAGATAGACAAAAACTGATGTCGGAGTCCAGGGCTCTTTTTTGATGCAGGTTCAGTTCCCGAAAACAAAATTTCGCTATCTTTTGTTATTTTTTAGTTATAGCCCAAAATTCAAAATTTGGCCATATCGAAAACTTCAAATAACTCTCTTGGTTTTGAAGCTATCCAAAAACGGCAAAAACATTCTACAGGCACTTTTTCAAGTAGAATACGATAGTCAATTCAGATATCTTCTAATTTTCATGTTTTAAGAATTATGACATAAAGTTGGTAGTTTTTAAATATAAGTCGTAGTTGGCCATGATACCATTAAATTGCATATTTTCTCTGCTTTCCGAAAATATATAGTTTATAGGGGTTAAATGCAGTAACAATACCTTTTTTGAACAAAATCAGATTATATTATGATGTTGTTAGGAATTAGTAGGCCATGGTTCATGATAGCAAAACAAAAAGTAGTAGAGTGGTTGCATGTGACGTCACTAGGTCATCAGCTGAACTCTTGTAGGGTAAACAAAGGGTAGATTTGTATGCATCTGTATACTAATTTTACCTAAAAGGAAATATTACATATTACAATATCAAACCGAATAAAGATGTGTTTAACCAGATGAGGGATGGTTTAACACACATAATTTTGAAATTTTCAGTTACTTAAAATTTTCCCCACGGTCAGTTGATACGAACGTAATTGAAAATTTTATCGTGAATTAAAAAGAGTATTAGGGAACGTGATATTTCCCAGAGAAAGCAGTTAGAGAAAAGCTCTGTAAAACAAGAAACTAAAAATGTTGCCAGGTTATACGTAGAAACTTGTAAAATCTCCATATGTCAAGATAATTAAAAGCTGTTAAAGATAACGCGAGATTTTCTACAAAATATTAAAGTAATTATTTAGTTTTGTTAACTTACAAAACTGTCGTTCATTTTCAATCGGGCGCGTTATTGTGTGCCTGGTGACATCACATGCACCCGCTCTATTAGCCTTTGTTTATTGCTATCATGAACCATGGCCCACTAATTGCTAACAACATCAAATAATCCGATTTTGTTCAAAAAAGGCATTGTTACTACATTTAAACCCTATAAACTATATATTTTCGGAAAGCAGAAAAAATATGCAATTTAATGGTATCATGGCCAACTACGACTTATATTTAAAAAATGCCAACTTTATGTCATAACTCTTAAAACATGAAAATTAGAAGATATCTGGATTGACTATCGTATTCTACTTGAAAAAGTGCCTGTAGAATATTTTTACCGTTTTTGGATATCTTCAAAACCAAGACAGTTATTTGAAGTTTTCGATATGGCCAAATTATGAATTTTGGGCTATAACTAAAAAATATCAAAAGATAGCGGAATTTTGTTTTCGGGACTTGAACTTGCATCAAAAAAGGGCCCTGGACTCCGACATCAGTTTTTGCCTATCCCCGATATTAAGGGTACTTCCCATTTAAAAACATCGAAAATGGGCCACCCTGTACAACTGGAGTTCTAACACAATTTTTTTTGAGTGTCATAGCACCCTGACTTCAATTTTAAGCAAGACTTGGCATCCTAGATTAATAAATAAACTCTACTGCAAATATTTACTTTGTCATCAAAATGTTTCAAACTTGATATAACATATTACGTAGAATGAAATGGAAATTCCAAAAATGTATAAATATACAGGATGTTCCATTTAAAATAACAAAATTGAGGGTAATTCCGGCGAAACCAAAAGTGAGAGAAACTTGTGTTCTATGTCAGAAAATACCATTTAAAGAGTATATTACATATACCAAATTTCATTTTGATATCTTAAAATATAATTTAAAAAATAGGGGTGCCCCAGGTTTCATTGACACCCGGTATACTGGAAGGTTACCGCTATAATGCAGATCAAGGCATTTTTTAGTTAATTTTAAACTGTTGAAAGTGTATTGTATAATTACACTACAATTATTAATATACTCTATCTCGACACCGATTAGGTATAAGAGATCATCGATTAAGTAAAGTAAGTATTAATATACTATTTGATTAATTTCCTAATATGATTTTTGTTTTTCTGCTTAAAGATGTCAGTTGAGCAGCAACTGCTAAACTATGATCGCATGTTTCAGATCGATACTCTGTAGTACACTTGTGAAAGTACATACATATTTGGGTTTTTACTTGCTGTATTTCCAGTTACTAACTAGCCCAACAATTGAGCTATTTTCTGTAAACTGATTTTATCTGTTACTTGCATTATGAATTACTCTACACATATGTATATTGTTTTCAATTTCATTTTCAAAATAATACCTATTAATTTCAATACTGCCTCGATTTCATGGATAGGGTAAATTTCATGCGTACAGATTATTGAAATTGTACTGTAACTGCATAACGACTCCAAAGGTAGAATTTTGGAATATAACAAAACTCTGTCGCATATTATCTATATACAAAAGTTCTGGCCATATTCCTTTGCTAATACCTTTACTTTTACATAAGCTCTCAGTAAAAAGCAATGAAAAAAGGTAAAAATATAATATCTACTGCGATTTAATAACACAAACAAACCGAAAATTGTTTAGAACACTAAATATTTAAATTATTTACCAAGCCACATGAATTATTTTAAAAATTCTGTATTAAGTACTATTTATCATTCAAAATTATTATTGTTGAAAAACTCGAGTAGATATCTAATAAAAGATGTTAATTTAGTTTAATCTAAAAAACTTACCCGTCACAAGAAATATTATGAATTATGTCTTTTTAAGAGAGTTCAATTTAAATTTCTTGATATAAATAAACTTGCAAAATATGTAGAACGAACGTTGAATTAACGAATTAACTAACGGACAACAGGGTTGAAACTTGCAATTGACAGCTGTTTGAACATTTAAAATTTTCAAGGAGTTACAGTGACGTAGATTGAAATACAGAATCTGAAAATTTATACCAAAAACTTTAAAAGCCGCATATTTAACGATAAAACGGCCCATAAGACATTGTAACTCGAGCTTAAACATCGATAACTCTACTTAGTTGAAAAATTGAAACAAATTTATATAAATATAAACCTGTTAATTAATTGCCTTTTGTGCTATTAACGGTATTGCGTAAATTAGAAATGCATTAGTAAATAATTTTACTCTGTGATATATTCCGATTTAAAAATAAATTTGCTTTGCTAAATTCGAAATAAGAATGAGAATACGATGTATTATAAATAGAAATATAAAAATATAATTAAACTGGATTATTTATGCTGGCTACGCTACTGACCCGAAATCACGTGACTGAATGTTAGGCGGGAAAGTGCTGCCACTAATTCCTAGCGGCGAATGTCGCAATCACTAGAAAAATGGCGTGTGGTGGTTTTTAGCACATGTCATATTCCTCCGGTAAGATTTTAAAAATGTCAATATTTTTATCACATTCTAAGCCGTAGTATTTGTTATAATAATAGGCAATCTTTTTTATATGAGCTTAATGACGAATTATTTAAGTTGCTATTTTTGACATGACCTAAACAATTACTTCTGCTTAGTACTGTCATTTTCTTTCTCTACTATGGTTTACGTATTAAAAAATCATTTTGAAATGGTGGTATTATGGTTATTGTATACAATACTATCTAAATATACCATTTAAATTATGATTTAACGTCCGTGTTCTGATTTTATATGTATTTTTTTTTAGGTTCGCCAGTTGCAGAGGGTACTTGGTCGGTGGTGTTGAAAGTATTCAGTAAAAATTTGTTTTTTGACAAAGTCGGTGAGTGTCCTGTCGATGATATGTTATAATAGTTTTCCTAGATAGTTCACTGCCCAACATATTTTATGAGATAGGTACGAATAACCTCCGTTTTAGACAATTTACGTTATATTTTCCTACACATGTCTTTCTAAATTTAGCTTTGGCACGAATCCAGTAAGGCTTGTCAGAAGTGTCCAGTCTTAGTTCCACAAATTCATCCCTACTCATACACCTCGTTTAAACTGAACTAATTTTTGAGAGATTGCCAAAACTTGTATTTATGAGAAATTGCAAATATGTTTTGTAATGGAATTTTGCCATTACGTGCTTTTAGGTCTACAATTCTATATATTTCAACTAATATTTTGAATTCAATGAAAATTCTATACATAATTTTGCTGAAGTTATTTTTGCCATATAGAATGTCAGAAAATTTTGAATAAAGATGGTTTATAAAAACAAGGAAAAAGTAATAAAAATTGTTCTATAAAACAGCTAAAGAGCATGACCTTCAAGTGTTAATAGAGCGGGAGGCCACCGCAGAAAACCTTACGTCATCTAACACAAGAATAAAATGTATTGAAAAATGAAGTTTGTACCTTCATTTAACTAAATTTCATGGGTTGCCATCTTTCATATGGCCGCAACTCTAGGCAACCTCACTTTGAAGGTGTAAGAAGCGTATATATGGGTGGTCCATGAGGACTGGAAAACAGACCAACAGGAGATTCGTGACGCCAAAATATTACGATTTACCTAAAATTACCTTAGTCCAAAAGTTAATATTTAGGGAGATACAGGGTATCAAAGTCGAAATCTTAATTTTAATTTTCTTCTGTAATTTCTAACGTTTTCGGAATATTTTTATGAAAATTGGTGAAACTAGCTTTTTTGGGACGAGAAACAATAATCCGTCCTCCATTTGAATGTAGCACTTAAAATAACCTTATTTTTGCTATACCTAATACCTTAAAAGTACTTCAGCTTTTTTATACTTAAAGTTATGGCAAATTTAATTGAAACAAACAATTGTCCCATCATTTTTATACGAAAAAGGTATACTTTTCAAATGTCACTAAAGTTAACCGTTTTCAAGATATTTGCTATTGAAGTAAGTGATGCTACATCTTATTCTGTTTTAAACATTTTCTAACGCAGTAGGCTTGCATTTAAAACAAAAAATTGGCATATTCTTGTCAAAAACAAGTGAGCAAGAGGTTACCGCAAGAAATATTACGTCATCTAACACATGGATAAAATGTATAGAAAAATGAAAAAAAAAATCCTGGCATTTAAAAAGAAGAAACATCCCGAAAAGGTGAAACAAAAACATAATAATAATAAAAATAATTTTTATTCAGAACACATGTTTATAATACAATAAAATAAAAATAATTCATATTTTTTCATGTTATAATCAATTAATTATTCTTAGCTAATTTTAATAATTACATACCTACTAAAAAAACTGAACGTTCAGAATATAACAAAACTTAACTCACAGAAGTTTTGGTGCGTGAGCATCTGTGTTACAAAATTTGTGTATTGGTCGACGTTAGAGTATTAAAATTTGTATAATTGTGACGTGCATTGTGGTTTTGCTGATCGCATGGTTTCGTAAAAACGAGTGGTTCCGTAGTAATCTTAGAATTTAAGAACCATATCAAATATTTCTGTTTCAATAAGCAATTTATCCGACGGAAAATGACGTTCTTTATTGAAAATAATTTTTAAAAAATATTTTTGCTAAATTTCTAAATTTAATAAAGTATGTTTGTGCACTCCACCCCAGGCTACATGTTGACGAATTATTTTGAACTCGAGTGTAGGTATTTATTAAGGAGTTAAATCCAGCGGTGTTAAGAATATTAAAATATTTTTGACAATAATCATCATTAGATGTAATGTCACTATTTAGGTCACCTACAAACAAATTGATGCATTTATTACCTGTAACTGTATCCGATACATGTTTTTGTAGATTACCATTAAATTCATAAACACAAGTCGAAGTGGGTCTATAAACAGCATAGACAACTACATCAATGGACATCGAAATAATAGCTTTGATTACTTTTACTTGGCCTATATTTAATATTTCCGTTCTATGCCTGTACGAATCTCTGATATAAATCACCACTCCGTTATTTTAATTAATATTACCTTCGTTATATATTACATTAAAAAAACCTGGTATAAAAAAATAGTTTTTGTCTGTAATTTTCCAGTTTCTGTACAGACAAAATGCAGTCAAAATTATACTCCAGTTTATGTAGTAGTGCCAATGTTTTATCTATATTTTTATTGATACATACTACGTATATTAATCTGTGTGAAAGATATAAAAATTTGCATCATTTTTATTTTTCTTTGAATTATATGGTTTTTAGTTCACTATAAGAAAAATGAGTAATATACTGATCCATAATACAAATATTTTGAAGTAACAATCAATTCTTGTAACAGTAATTACAATAAAAAAAAAAATAATAATAACTGTAATAAAGTAGAGATAATAAATAGAGTAACAAATATCCCACTGATCCACTATTGATCTGTGTCCTATTACTTGTTTTTGACAAGAATATGTCAATTTTTTGTTTTAAATGCAAGCCTACTGCGTTACAGAATATTCTGAATATTTAAAAAATGAATAAGATGTAGCATCACTTACTTCAATAGCAAATATCTTGGAAACGGTTAACTTTAGTGACATTTGAAAAGTATACCTTTTTGGTATAAAAATGATGGGGCAATTGTTTTTTTTCAATTAAATTTGCCATAACTTTAAGTATAAAAAAGCTGAAGTACTTTTAAGGTATTAGGTATAGCAAAAATAAGGTTATTTTAAGTGCTACATTCAAATTGAGGACGGATTATTGTTTCTCGTCCCAAAAAAGCTAGTTTCACCAATTTTCATAAAAATATTCCGAAAGCGTTAGAAATTACAGAAGAAAATTGAAATAAAGATTTCTACTTTGACACCCTGTATCTCCCTAAATATTAACTTTTGGACTAAGGTAATTTTAGGTAAATCGTAATATTTTGGCGTCACAAATCTACTGTTGGTCTGTTTTCCAGTCCTCATGGACCACCCATATATACGCTTCTTACACCTTCAAAGTGAGGTTGCCTAGAGTTGCGGCCATATGAAACATGGCAACCCATGAAATTTAGTTAAATGAAGGTACAAACTTCATTTTTCTATACATTTGATCCTTGTGTTAGATGACGTAAGGTTTATTGCGGTGGCCTCCCGGACTATAAGTAGGTACCTACCATTGTTTTTCTTTTTAAAAATAAGTAGGTAGAAAATTTTTTCATTAATCAATGAGAATTTTGATTAAATATGTAGTTAGTAATGTATACAGTTTTTCTGACGGTACTAGGTACAAACGGTTTAAAATTTTAAATTGTTAAGCAACACCATTGTGATTAATGTATTATTGTAAATATAACAATATTTTCATTTTATTTGTATCTAGTTACCGTGTGTACCCAGTACCTGCAGACAATCTGTATAATAAATAGGAAATTTGAATTATGGATAACTATTACTCCTATAACACAACAACAAACTATAAGGCCCGGTTGTATAATAGCAGTTCAGCGCAGGTTTACCGATAAATCGCTGTTGAGCCTCAGCAGTTCGTAAATTTCCGTTGTACATTTGGGGTTTAAGATCACGTGCTCGGTTCAAGCGTGGTTTAACTTGAGCCGCTGCGCGCGGAGGTTTAAGGTGGGTTTAAGCTTGGTCCACGAACAGACAATCATACGTTTTATGTTCCCAAGTGTTTATTTGTAAAATACATAACCAAATTTAAAAGCGTTTCGTTTTTAGAATTAACCCTAACAGAAAATCATTTCTTTGTAACTTGTACTTACGAAATGTTGTTATTTTCGTAGGTATTTCTTAAGTTGTGTAGTTTGAAGAAAAGATCTGTAAAAAATTACTAAAGATCAACTATACTTTTAATCATAATACAGCATTATTTGTAATATAACATTTAATTTTTTTTGTTACTTAATTTATAATGTTATGTTAAACAAATTAAATGCGATAGCTGTCTAATAAAAGGTAAAGTTGATCTTTTGCAATTTCTTTACGTTATTTTCCCTACATTCCGCTGTCTCGTTTACACCTTTGAGTTTGGTGTGATATTTCTTGTTGAATGCGTTCTAAAACAAACGCCACCCCATTTTTTGATAACCTAAATCTTTTTATAAATTCAGAATCGTTCCATTTCTGAAAATGGTTTTCTCGGGAACAAAATACTTTATGCGCTCGCTGCCTATCAATTACATCTGCGGGCTCTAATATATCTTCGTCGTCTGTTAATACTCCCAGAAGCTCTTCCATATTTAAAAAAAAAATGTTAATATGTGTACAACGCGTAAAACTTCGTAACTAAGTTGAAAGGTTATGGCATAATACACAACAAAGACCATTCGTTTTCAAACAGTACGCAAGCGTTACTATTTCCAACACTAATAATTTTTACTCATCTGAAGCTTAACTGAACTCGACAGCTATTCTTGTATGTACAACGGATGCGCCATTTAAGCTGGGTTTGAGCTTGCCTGCGAGTTTAGCTAAACCGCAGCTGAACTTACGCTTGTACAACCGGGCCTAAGAGTTGTTCGGTGCAGGTTTTCTGCTGGTCATAGAAGTGAGCTTGAAACTTGAAGCAAATAAAAATCGGTACATAAACAACTTAAAAATACATTGGTAAACGTAATTCCATAACCAATAAACAAATACACAAAAATCTTTTCTTTATAATAACTCCTTGCAATAAAAGGCAACAAAAGTAATACTGCCTTTTAGGCAGCTTTTTAAGATTTACGCATTTAATATCACAAAATTGTAGGCAATTTACATTTAGTTGATGCGCGAGAATCAGAAGTTATTTCACACACTTCACAACACACGTCGCACAGCCACTTATTATTGTCTTTTTTGGATATCACATTTTGTAGAATATCCCAGGCTTTTTCAGTGAAGAGTGGTCGAACTACGGAGAAATCAACATCAGCATCCAATACTGTGTTTGACACTTTTTCTGAATCATTTTCTGCATGGCATTCTTCGAAATGCAGGACACAGGTCTTCCTTTTTAAATGTTTTTGTATCTCTTATCTTCTTACCTTTTGGTCTGAATTTTTGTCCTCCGTAAATGCAAGAATATTTGAGGTATGAGTACGTCAATTCGCTCTTGATTGGTCGTTTATTGCAATTGGACGTAATGAGTTTAGCATCACGTTTCCAAAATTTAGTGTATGTCTTGTTTTCATATTCTTCGATGAAACTCTTTACTTCGTTATAAGAGCTAAATTTCTTGCCAACTTCCAACCTATATGTTAACACATTTCATTAACATAATAAAAGCAGAAGTTAAACGCAAACTTACATTTCTTACAGCTCAACAATAATACATTTATCAGAATAACAAACACCCAAAACAGCACAAGCAAACTAACATAACCCATAAACGTCCGTCAGCTTAAATAGTTCTCTAATATTCATATTATAACTCGGGACTGAACGTGGATCCCGAGTCGGGACGCTAGCCACAGCGTTCTATAATACCAAGATTATTTTGTTGTTCAAATAGTATGTTAAAGCGTGGATTTCAGTTATTTTTGATACAACTAAATATTACCCAAAAAGTTAGTATTATACAACTTAAATAAAAAAACAAAAACATAAAAATATGTGCTTTAATAGTTATTTATGTACCAAGTCAGTAAAGTGATTCTTTATCGAACGAGTCTGAGATTATGAGCCGAGCGAGCGAGGCGAGTAACAGGCGAGTTCGATAAAGACACTTTACTGACGTGGTGCATACAAAATTTTATCGCCAACTGTAAAAATGTATAATTGATAAAAATAACTTCCATTATTTTCTATAAATAGCTCGCGACAAAACTTTTACTGTTGGAGCTGTGACAGGAACAAACGATTTTTGTTTAATGTCATACAGTCATGGTTATGTTGATTAACATTAGCGGCAGGTAAAATGTTTGATTTGTACAGTAAGATAAAGTCTTTGTTTACTGCCGCAAATTGCTATGGTAATGCCTGGCTTTACTGACGGTTGGCGATAAATTTTTTTATTTTCCTAAAAACGCTTATTACCTTTCAAAAAAATTTACTATTTGTTGCACACCGTTTGACCACCCCTCTCTCGATTGCTGAAGTGTATAAGTTAGATCATCGTTTCACAACCTGGGGGTCGCGATGAGATATACCGGGGGTCGCAGTTGATCAGAAAAATAAAACACTTGTGTACAAAAAATTCTTTTGTTAATGAATTAATGCGACGGTTGGCATTGTTTTTCACTTAAAAGTTTTTCTATTCGTGGCCCGAGATTGGAAACACACAGAAGTAAATTATTTTCAAGTGATAATAGACGATTTCTATATTTAGTTTTTAAAGCCATCATAGATGAAAAACCTTTTTTGCATAGGCAAGTGGGATCAACGTTTCCAAAGCATCCGTTACTAAGCTTCCATATTCACTTCGTCGTGCAAGCCAAAACTTATCTAAATCTTGAGACAAAAATTCTAGTTGTAGAGTTTTGTCAACTGATATTTTAATAAGTTGGTTGTGAGTTTCAGCTGTAACAACATTTTCATCAAACGGATTGAGAACCCTTCTTTTCGAGAAATCATTTTTATCACCTCCAAAATATTCTAGTAACTGAATTTTCAATTCGCGTAAATGTGTTTTTATGCTCTCCAACACTTTTCTTTTTGTGTACTTAATGGAAAACGGCCATTTTACAATGTAGAAGATAGTACATTAAAGTGGCATTTTACTCGTTAGCAACACTTTATTCGTTAGCAACCAACACTTTACTCCTTAGCACCACTTTACTCGTTAGCAACCAACACTTTATTCCTTAGCAACACAGTATGTTTGTTTACTTGTTGCTATGTACGTGTTGTAGTTGCTATGTTTCCGTACAAACATAACCTTGATAAATTTAACAAATTTGCCTAGAAAATTGGTTTCATTTGAACTTTTAGTACTTACACAAAAAAATAGCGTATTCATCGCGTAAGAAAAGTGGTTTTCTAGCTCTTGGAAATTTTAATTCACTCGCTAACGCTTCTGAATCAAACATTTTCCACTCGCTAGAAAACTACCACTTTTCTTTACTTGTAGAATAATCTACTATTATCACGGCCTTGTAAACTTAAGTCATTCAAATGTGAAAATATATCACTCAAGTAAGCCAACAGTAATAAAGATTCATTATCTTGAAAAAACTCGGAACATGAATTATTTTTCTCTGTAAAAAAAGATTATCAATCATCTCGCGACTCAAAAAGTCTTGTTAAAACTTTTCCTCGCGACAATCATCTGACTTCAGTATGGAAAAGCAGTGGTTTGTGTTTGGCGCCCATTTCTTCGCACAGTGTTGAAAACAATTTATTCTGCAACGCTCGACTTTTAACAAAATTAGCTATTTTTACAGCTTCAGATAGAACATTTTTCAAATTATCTGGTAACTTTTTTGGGGCAAGCGCATGTCTGTGACAAAAACAGTGCGTCCATTCCATCTGTGGCATAATGTCTTTTATACTCATCAAGCCACTGTTCTTCCCCGTTATCGCTTTCGCACCATCAGTACATGCCGCAATACATTTATTCCAGTCAAGAGTTTCGTTTTTTGTTGCCTAAATAAAAACTTCGAAAAGTCCTTGTCCAGTTTCACGGCCAGGTATTGATTTGCAAAATAGCATATTTTCTTTAATTGACCCATCGCATTTGTATCGGACAAAATATAAAAATTGAGCCATATTTGAGATATCTATTGATTCGTCAAACTGAATGACAAAATATTCACTTGTTTTTACCTTTTGAAGTATTTGATTGTGGACATCGGTGGCCATTTCATTGATACGTCTCGATATTGTGTCGTTTGTTTGCTTCTTCTGGGCGGGTAGAATGAGACTGGCCACTCTTAGTGCTACTAAATAGGATGCATGAAGTGTTGCGGTCTCACTCCGGCTTATATAAAATAGCACTACAAGCCTTGTAGGCTCATGGCTTTTTGGGCTATTGTTCTCCATTCTTTCCTGTTTGTTACTACTATTTTCCAGTCTTTCACCCTCAACTGTCCTAGATCTTCCTCTACTTCTTTTCTCCACCTTGATTGAAATAGTATACCTTTTTTGTATAAAAGAGATGAGGCAATTGTTTTTTTCGATTAGATCTGCCCTAACTTTAAGTACAATAAAGTTGAAGTATTTTTAGGGTATTAGGTGTAGCAAAAATAACGTTATTTTAAGAGCTACATTAAAATTGAGGATGGATTATTGTTTCCCGTCCCAAAAGAGGTAGTTTCCCCAATTTTCATAGAATTATTGCGAAAACTTTAGAAATTACAGCAAAAAATTAAAATTAAAATTTCAACTTTGACAGCCTGTATCTCCCTAAATACAAATTATTAACTTTTGGACTAAGGTAATTTTAGGTAAATCGTTATATTTTGACCTCACGAATCTACTATTGGTCTGTGAACCATTACTTATGGACCATCCTGTATAAAGCAGTTGCCAGTATTTCAATTTGAAGTAGCGGCAGCATTAATTTAGGTACATGCTTCAATTTGTTATGTGCATGCTTTGGAAAATGAATAGAAATAGAAATTGAAACTTAAAATTTTCATGTAATTTTTCTGTGTTGTGTTTAAAAAAAACATATACAACCCAAATGCTAGGTGAAAAATACTAACTTGTACAGTATACAGGGTGTTTCTTAATAACATGCTAATATTTAAGGAGGTTATTCTTGGGTCCATATCCCTACACCCTAAGGGTAGAAAGGGAGTTGATTATACAGTGCAAGCTCCATAATCCGAACTAATAGAAATTAGGGTGGTTCGGATTTGGCATTTGTTCGGATTAACGAATTTTACTTAAAAAGGTGTTTCGCATAATAAAAACAAAATCTTGAACTTTTTGTCGGAATTGCCTTTGAAATGGCTCAATGGCGGAAACATCGCTGGATAATTTTTCTCTGCTAACAGTTAGTTGCCGTATTCCAAATCGCTTTTTAAATTTGTCTAGCCATCCAGAGCTTGCTTGAAAATCAGTTTTACCAGTAATCTTTTCATAGAAAAATTTTGCCTTTTCTCGCAAAATTTCTCCCGACAGTGGCGTGTTACGAGATCTTTCTTGAAGAAACCACGTTAAAGTGCAGATTCAACTCCTGGATGTTCAGCGGCCCCAGACTCTTTTGCTTCTTCGGATCTTTATCAGCAGTGCTAACAAAATTAATAATTTTGTCTTTGTTTTTCTTAATATCACTAATCGTAGATTTCCCGACGCCGTAGTTTTTAGCACATTGTCCACTATCAAGCTTATTTAAAATTTCAGCTTTTTCAAAGACACTTAAAGTCGTATGTTTCCTTTTTTGTGACATTATTGTGAAATCACGTTCGTAATAACTGGCATCGAATGCACACTACTGGCGAAAGATAAGAACAATTCGGCCGGGCTTGCTGGCTGCTGGAAACGTCACGGTTAGCATAAACATTATTAGTCACATCGGATTTTGTGTCTGCATAATCAGAAATGCAACAGTGGCGTTCTGACGCACGTAACTAGGATTTTCAAGTTTAGTTCGGATTATCGAATTTTCGAATGTCGAAGTTGTTCGGATTACTGGAGTTAGTTATGAGTTCGGATTACTGGAGGTTCGGATTATCGTGTGTTCGGATTATAGAGGTTGCACTGTATATATATATATTCTTGGGTCCATTTTGAGAAAAAAACTTCATATGAACGTATGTCCTAAAGGTCTTAACTTTTGAACTACAGGGTGCTAAAGTTTTAAGAAAAAAATCTTTTTTTTATGATAACTTTGGTATGACCCTAGATATTTTTGTGAAACGTAGTACGCATCTTCTATGCATCAAAAGGCATTTTCTGTTGTACAACATAATTTTATAATGTTACCGTTTAAAAATTATTCTCTTAAATAAATTTTTGTTTAAAGTTACTTACGTAAATTGTTTTTTCTCGTAAGTGGTCTAGCGAGACGCAAATGAATGAATTTTATTTTTTTATGCGAAAACCGTACGTCAAACGAAAAAAATCAAGAGACCAGATTTGCTCAGAAAGGAATGAGGATATAAAAAATAATTTTTACTTTAAGAAAAAACAGTGGCGTATCACTTTTCTCTTTAAAATGATTCAGTGCAAATCCCGCACGAACGCCACTGGCAAGAATAAAAAATTATGTTGTACAGCAGAAAATGCCTTTTGATGCATAGAAGATGCGTACTACGTGTCACAAAAATATCTAGGGTCATACCAAAGTTATTATAAAAAAAAGATTTTTTTCTTAAAACTTTAGCACCCTGTAGCTCAAAAGTTAAGACCTTTAAGACATATGTTCATATGAAGTTTTTTTCTCAAAATGGACCCAAGAATAACCTCCTTAAATATTAGCATGTTATTAAGAAACACCCTGTATAATTTTTGCTATCAAATTTTAGAAACTAAAAACTTGTAGATTTATAATTATTATAATAAATTATATTACAGGAGGAAATGGTGTGTCTCTCGAATGAAGGCACTATTGTGGCCATAATCAGGGACACAATATGTGCAGGACCTAAAAGACAGTCTACAATAACATTAGCGCCATCCAAAGCTGTTGCCACTGTATTTACAGAAGTGGGTGCCGATTTTCATTATCAACCTGAGGCATTTGAATTAATGATTCAGAACAAAACTGGTGACACCGTAAGTTATTATCTAATATCTGTAATTATATCTACACATTTTCGGTGCTTAGAAGCAAATACAAAATTATTCATCATACTTGTTTTCCAACATTTTACTAATATAACGCTACTAGTCCAGTCAATAAAGGGTTTGTAGAATGCATGGAGGGTGTCACAATTTTTGGGATTCCGCCCTGCTTGGTCTGAAAAGAATTTTTCTCACTACCACCTTGGTAAATTGACATTTCATTGTCAAAAAGTCGACAATAATGGAAACTAAAACATTTAGTTGAACAAAAACAGACTGTATCTAAGGGCAAAAAAGACGATTTACCGCGCCAGGTCACTTTCTGCGCATGGTACCCCATAACGCTACACCATAACGGGTATAAAAAAAATAAATAGTTATAATGGAGAATACGTGCTTATTTATTAATATTAAAACTAATTTTACAATTGGAACAACGTTGAATGTTAAATGAAGGTGTATTTACAAAATGTTTGATTTCATTCTTTTCGTTACTGAAAACAGAAATTGCGTTTATGTGTTTGTTTGTACCATAGCAACAGCGCCGTTAAACTGTCATAAATATAAACGTCACAATTTTTGTTAAATTATTAATGAATTTTATTTTGTGGTAGTGAGAAAAACGTAATGCGCAACGCGTAGGTAAGTTTCTTTTTTATCCTCGGTGGCTTTATGGACCTCAGCTGCGCTTCGGTCCACAAATTACCACCTCGGATAAAAAAGTTCACTTACCATAACTTGGAGCGCAAATAACTATTTCCGACAAACGTTTAGGAATGTTACTTTCCCACACATCATTTTGCGTGCGGGAAAGTCCACTTTCCCGCACGGAGTGCCGGAAAGTGACAGCGATTTCTTAAAAATCAAAAAATCGCATAGCAACCATCCTTACTAGATTATTACTTTAAAAGGAAATGTCAAATTTGACAACTTGAAAACTTACAAAATGATAGTTTAGGACGATTCCTAACTCATGCAGGTACAGAAACTCGCTGCGCTGCATTTGTTTCGGAATCGCTAACTTCCCGCACTTGTTATGAAATAGTTATTTTCCCATGACCATATAAGAAAGTCGCTCCTAACGCACAACAAACTAGGCGCGAAAGTTGACAATATCACCCGTGCGATTGACTTTCGCAAAACAAATGAACAACCCGTGCGATATGAACACGTATAGGGATATATCGCATTTTTCTTTGTTTTGCGGTATGGTGAGCATATTTATAGCTGATTTTTATTTAATTTTTATTGATTATTTTGAAGAGATGTATATAAATTGTAATCTACAATATAGCAATATGTTAAATAAACACATATTATATTATATATAATAGGAAGCTGACAGTTCAGGTAAAACGACCGTCATTTTTTGTTTTGAAGCGGCTGCAGCTTCCTATTATTGCGCAAACTGTGCGATATATCCCTATACGTGTTCATATCGCACGGGTTGTTCATTTGTTTTGCGAAAGTCAATCGCACGGGTGATATTGTCAACTTTCGCGCCTAGTTTGTTGTGCGTTAGGAGCGACTTTCTTATATGGTCGTGGGAAAATAACTATTAAGCAGATTTTTAGTTTTTAAATTAAGATGGCCATGAAAAATGTGAAAAAACTATTTTCTATTCAGGTAAAGTTCCTTTTTCGGTCAATAATACGGCAAAATATTATTGAGAATATGAAACTATGGCTCTGCAAAATTTCATAGATCAGCTCACTTTCATTAAATCCGCTTTTTGTGTACTCTGTGCTGTTGAAATCGAAGAAAACAGTGCGCAGAACCTTCACATTCGATCGAACTTGATGAGCTTTTTTCGGTCATGGCCCTTCAAGAAAGCTTCCATTGGGACGATAGGACCTTAGTTTCGACGTCATATCCGTACACCCATGTTTCATCACCAGTTATGACCCGTTTGAGCAGTTCTGGATTGTCATTGACTTCATTCAGCAACTCCTGAGCAATGTCCATTCGGCACTGCTTTTGGTCGAAATTTAACAATTTTACAGTAAATTTTACTGCCACACTTCTCATGGCGAAAACGTCCGAAAAATTGCTTGGCATGGACCAAATGATATGCCAATATCATCAGCAACCTCTCTGATAGTGATTCGGCAATTGTCATAATCATTTTCTTCACTTTTTCGACGTCATCGGTTGATGTACTGGGGCATCCAGGGCGCTCGTCATCTTCATCATCTTCACGGCCCTCTTGGAAATGCTTGTTTTATTCATATAAGGCTCGCCAAAAGCAACATTCAACATTTCCAATATGGTGCTGCAGGTTCACTTATACAGGAATACTGCGTCAATTTTCGTATGTTTGTATACGTGCCGTTGCCATGACAACAGCACACTTGCAAATTAATTTGTACGGAGAAGTTAAACAAATTCTAGACCAGCCTCAGTCGCAACCTGCCTTCTGGTTTCGGTGTTACATATTTTGTTGTTTATTTTAATGAGCAGACCATGCAAATTTTTATACAATGTTCCCATCAAACGATCCGGTATGTGTTTTATGATGACATCATCGATAAGTTCGCAAGTTTGAAAGACAGAAGAATAGACCTTATATTCAAGAAATAACAAACTTATAATTTCATAAGTAAACTCTGAAGTGACTATACAGGGTGATTCAAATTCGCGTGTATGCATGGGGATCTTGGAAACGGTAAGAGATAGAGAGTCGGTTAAATGGGGGCAAAGTTGCGTAATCAAAGGACCAACAATGTCCATTTAAAAAATCAAGGCTAACTTATTCAGCTTTTTAAATATTTGAAAAAAACTAAAATTTTGGAGAATCGTTTTTATTTAATTTTGACCTTATTTGAGGAGATATTGAAAAACGGAAAACACTTTCTCATGACCACTTTTTGTCCTCTTATCGAATAGCTTAAATGGAACAAAAATTCCAGGTCCGTATTTAAGAAAATGAACTTGATGATGGCCCTGAAATACCGAAACGTTGCATCAAAAATGTATTTAAGCTATTCGATAGAGGACAAAAAGTGGCCATGAGAAAGTGTTTACCGTTTTCCAATACCTCCTCAAATAAAGTCGAAATTAAATAAAAACGATTCTCCAAAATTTTAGTTTTTTTCAAATATTTAAAAAACTGAATAAGTTAGCCTTGATTTTTTAAATGGACATTGTTGGTCCTTTGATTACGCAACTTTGCCCCCATTTAACCGACTCTCTATCTCTTACCGTTTCCAAGATCCCCATGCATACACGCGAATTTGAATCACCCTGTATAAGTTAGTGAGGCACCATTTTTTTTGTTTGTTTATACAATGTGATTTTTTAAAAACTTAGAACTGTCTGTATTAAGTTAGAATACGGCCTGCTGCAATTGAGTTTTTAAAAAATCACATTGTACTTTATAGACTTCCTTGGAGTAGTGGATTATTTTTTCACTTTTTGGTAAGTGGATTTGATTTTAATATTTATTCTTTAAAGAATAATTCCAAAATACTCGTCTAATTTTAAAATTGCCAGCCCTGGGAAACAGCTGGTATCAGTGGTGTCGTAGCTAACCTGCTTCACATGTTGAATTGAATAGTGACCAAAACACCCCTGATGGGGCTAAGCCGCTTTTAAAAGCTCTCTAGATCCGGATTTTGGGTGGATCACTCCCTGTCTCCTAGTTAGGTAATTCTTTTTATAATTCCTCTCCATTTCTTCCTGTCGCCTACTTTTTCCTGCCAGTTATGTATTCCTGCCCTGCGCAAATCTTCTTTCACTTCCTGTAACCATTTTGATCTAGGCCTTCCCCGTCTTCTTCCCGTTCCTAGATCCCATTGTAGCATTGAATACACCAATGTTTCACTTTCTGCTCTCCAAATGTGCCCTAGCCATCTAACTCTATATTGCTTTATTTTCGTTACTATATCTTCTTTTAGTACGTACTTGTTTAATTTCGTCATTTGTTCTAATTCTGTATTCTTCCTCTGTTATTTTAACTGTTCCTAGTATTGTACGCATAATTTTTCTTTCTGCTATTCGTAGGGCTTCTTCCTTTTTTGTCATATTCATTGTTTCTGCTGCATATAGTAGGATTGGCCTGATTATTGTCTGGTAGATATTTATTTTAGTCTTTTTTGTGAGTAATTTGCTTTTAAGTAGTTTTTCATTTGCATAAAAGGCCTTATTCGTCGTTGCTATTTTCTCCCCTATTTCAAGTTTTCTATCCCCAGTTCGGGCTATTGTGGTTCCCAGATATCTGAACTGCTCTACTTCTTCGAATTTGTATCTTCCTACTTTAATACTTCCTATTCTTGCGTTTATTCCGGTTCTCATTATTTTTGTATTTTCCTGATTCAGCTCTTTTCCTTGTTCTATAATTTCCATCAATGTTTTCTTCATGATTTTTCTTGTTTTTGTAATTATTACTATATCATCACCATATGCAATAACTTGTCCTCCTCCCGTTCTTAAATTTCCTTTATTTATCCTTTTCGTTACATACTCTAGTGCTAGGTTGAACAACGTGGCTGACAACGAATCCCCTTGCTTTACTCCTTTATTGATTGTAAAATCTTCTGTTTTTCCTTTTGTATTCTAATGCTGATTTTTGTTTCTTTCATGGTTCATGGCTATTAATTGCCTTAAATTTTTTGGTATTCCTAATCTTTGAAGGCAGTGGCGTGTCGTGGGGTTTGAGTTTGGAGTGGCGCACCAGAAGTCAAACACCAAATAACCTACCAAAAGTTACGGGAAAATTTGTCTCTTTATTTTCCGAACCAATTTACATAAATACAGATCTGAAAATTGGCACATTTAAGTAAATATTATAACCGCAATAATAACAACATATTTTAAAATTGTGATTAGCCGCCGTGCCATTTCAAAACATAGTGTGATAAACGTCCTTTTCGAGGTCCTTTTGCTTTAATTATTTTTAATGTTAATCCAAAGCGATTTGGCTATTCCCCATTTTCAAGAATTAACATTTAAAATAATTTAAAAATTTTGAAGCAAAAATACTTGTGTAACAGCTTAACCATACAGAAGTTCAAAATTTTAAGCATTCAAAAAATTTGTAGAACTGCATTGTAAGCTCAATATTGTAAGGGCATATCGAGCGAAATTTTTGAAGTGCATATACAGGCTGTTTGATAAAAAACGGAGCAAGCCGTAGCACTCTTATTTATTAACTGATTGTAATTAAAAAAATGTTTGGTCGAATAACTCATAAAAATCTACATTTTGCCGTAAAAAAAAAATTTTTTCGGCCTCATTGGTTAAGCGTGGTGACATCATGATGAATTTTTTAAATTACACTCTATATATTTTTTTAGATATTCTCATAGAGAATTTTTTTCTCTTTTCAACGGTGTAAATATTTCATATGGTTGCATAATAAAACTTTCGAGTTAAAGACAAAATACCAATACAAGCCAGTAGGCCATTAAATTAAAATAACTTGAAACAAAAAACAGTCGCCCTAAACGTTACTGAAGTGTCGAGTGTTTTCTTTGTGTTTTTAATCAGCTTTGTTGCATTTCCTCTGAAAAACCATTAGAAAATGGATTCTGATGAATTGACGGACATGATATAAGTTCGTAATGTTTCAGTCTTGTATTGGTTTTTTGGCTTTAACTCGAAAGTTTTATTATGCAACCATATGTAATATTTATACGGTTGAAAAGAGAAAAAAATTCTCTATGAGAATATCTAAAAAAATATATAGAGTGTAATTTAAAAAATTCATCATGACGTCACCACGCTTAACCAATGAGGCCGAAAAAAAATTTTTTTTACGGCAAAATGTAGATTTTTATGAGTTATAATACTAAACATTTTTTTTATTAAAATCAGTTAATAAATAAGAGTGCTACGGCTTGCTCCGTTTTTTATCAAACAGCCTGTATATTCAAAAAACTATACATATTAAAACATATTAACAACTGCAATAACGACAATAAACAATAATGTAAATCAAGATAAATAAAAATCCAAAAAATGGTACATTTTTAACAGAAGTTCACCTACCTTAAAATTCAACCTTTAAAAGGAAAGAGCTGGAACAGTTTGTAACAGCTTTATATCTGGCAACGGCCTCCCCAGTTCTTTAATTTTAAGTTTATCGGCTAATGGCAGCCTATCAAAATTTATTTGAACGATATAATTTACACTATTTACAGTATTCATTATCACACAATCACACCCTATAGAAAATCACACAACAGCAACCAGCAACCCAAAGTCGATAACACCGATAAAACAGTAAAACACGCGGAAAGCACTCTATTATAATTATAAGATAACGCAACGTTCTGTGGGAACTAAAAGTTTTCAGGCTTGGGCGCGGTAAAATCGCGGCCTGCAGTAACTTATACAATCGGCTATTATCGGCTAGTCTCCGGAGTCGTTCGGCGGCAATGTATAATGTTTGTTAAAGGCCTCAGATTTTGAGCGGCCAAATTTCTCACGCTGTCACGTTGGTTGAGGACGCGGATAATTAGAGATGTCAACGAGGACGGACAATTAGAGATGGGAGCGGATGTTTGGATAGAGTTGAATTTTTTGTTGAAATTTGAACTTAGTCATAGAATGTATGTAAAATAAATATTAATAATTTAGAAAAAAATTGTCTGTTACCTTAACATTTCTTAGGAGGGGCACGCGGCCTTATGGAGCAACCGCCACTGTTTTAGGACTTGCAGGGAGCTGTTGCCTCTTTATTGAATCAAAGGCCTGTTTGAAATCAATAAGGAGCATTTCTAATTCAATTTTGTGCCCATAGGCTTTCTCCATTATTTGTTTTATTGCATGGATTGCATCTATAGTTGATTTCCCTTACGTGAATCCACATTCATACTGCCCTACTATCTGTTTTGTAATCTTTGCTAGCCTTATTTGTATTATTCCCGATAATATTTTATACACGGTACATGTACTCCAAGAAAAAATAAGTTTTTGAAATATTGTTTATTCAGTGAATTAATGCCACATTGTGTAGTTTAATGATGTGGCGACTACTGCGTCTAACATTAAATAGTGGTAGTCATGGTTTTGTTAGTTTTTAGTTTTTTGTTTAATTAATAAATAAGTGATAAAAGAAAATCAAGCTGTAAATTTATCAGACATCCGTCATTAAATTGAAATAACGAGAATTAGTAATTTATTTACAACGTGGAACACCCACAATGATTTGTAGAGTAATTAAAAACCACTAAAATGCCATACAAAAATATTGTGAATTCCGAGGTGACTCACATTACCTGTAGTTACACACTTTAAATAAAACCAATTATACGACGCCACTGGGAAAGCACCGCAAAGCATTTGGCTATTGTTTAGATATCGAATGCTTCCGAACGCACGAACTTTATCTCCGCCTCCCCCAGCAATCTTTCATCGTGCATACTGTATTTTTAGTTTTACACGACCTTGAACTTTGAACGCACAACCAGGGAGCTGCCCCTGCAGCTTGACCCCCAAAAGAGTGAGGGGAGACGTGATAATCTGCATCATCCATTTCTAAAGTCACGAGCCGCCACTGCCCCTCGGTTATTTTTTCCTGAATGGTCGCACTGTTGTTAAGACGTATAATTCCTTTATGTATTCTTCTCTACTTTTAAGTATGACTTCTTCTGTTTTTAGAATTTCGCCCTTTCTTTTCCTATTTGTTTATAGTCTTTTTCTTGTAAATCTTTTAATGTTCTTGTACCGGGTGATCAACGGAATTCATAATTAGAGCAAGCTGTGATATTTACCATAAAGTTGGCAAGACAGGCTAGCAGCTAGAAATTAAAAATTTTAAGTGTCAGAATTGAGGTTACCCGGTGAATTGAAGCTGACGAACAACACTTTGAACATTTAGTACCTATTGTAATTTCAATAAAAAATTCCAATTTTTTCTTCAAACTTATTTTATTTCTACGTTTCAGCAAAATAATGTTTACTATATCATCAAAGATACGAGCTTAACCTCAAATATAACAATTGTCAATTTATTATTCCTTTCTCCCCAGAAAGTTTAGAAGAATACTTCAAATCACTTGGAAATAGGTTTCTGGCAGGAGGCGACTTAAATGCCAAACACCCTCTCTGGGGTTCTCGCATCTCTACCCCAAGAGGACGTATACTCTTATCACTCATGCAACAACAACATCTAACTCATCCATCCACTAATCAACCTACTTACTGGCCTACGGATCAGCACAAAATCCCTAACCTCCTTGACTTCTTCGTGCTTAAAAATATTCTACTTGGCTACCTAAAAATCTAGCCTCGACCTCTCATCTGACCATAGCCCGATAATAGCAACTGAGTACCTCTCTCCTAAAAATAACTAAACCTCCTATCTTGACAAATCGCAAAACTAATTGGGCCCACTTCAAAGACATAATTGAAGACCAACTGTCTACCAATCTTCCCCTTCAAACAGCATCTGACATCGAGGCTGCGGTTGAATCCCTTATCCAAACTGTAGAAATGGCTGCCACTAGAGCTACACCTCAACAATCAGAAACACCAACCCAAACTTGCTACTCTATTGATATCAAGCAAAAGATTGCTGATAAGCGGCGCCTCCGTAGAACTTGGCAGACCAGCAAATCACCTGATGACAAACGAAGACTTAATACTGCAGCTAGGGAACTCAAAGAACTGATCAAGGCCTCCAAAAACAAATATATCGACGAATACCTTCAGGGACCGTCTGCTACAGAGAATACAGAACATTCACTCTGGAAAGCCACTAGTCGTCTCAATAGGCCCAAACAACATGTTCCTCCAATTCGTAACAAAGATGATTCATGGGCACTCTCTGACATGAGTAAGGCCGAAGCATTTGCTGCGCATCTTCAGGAAGTATTCCAGCCGCTACCATCGAATAATAACGATATCGACACCTTCCTGTTAGCCCCTTTTCAACTTTCACTTCCCATTAAATCCTTCTCTATTGCAGAAGTCGAAGCAATGATTGCTGCACGAACAAATTGTAGAAAAACTCCAGGATACCACCTAATTACTGGGCGAATACTCAAAGAATTATCTCCTAAAGCTATCAGATTAATTATGCTGATCTTCAATAGTGTTCTTCGGACAGGAATTTTTCCAGCCCAGTGGAAAGTCGCCCAAGTGATCTTAATCCTGAAGCCTGGGAAACCGAGCAATGACCCTACCTCCTATAGACCCATAAGTTTGCTTCCACTGCTCTTCAAACTCTTTGAACGTGTGTTCCTTAAATGGCTCTCTTCCATCATTGAAGACGAAGAGCTCATACCCGAGCACCAGTTTGGTTTTCGGAGTGCTCATTCTACAATAGAGCAGATCCACCGAGTAGTGGACACCATCAATGCTGCCTTTGAAGACATGAGATACTGCACTGCAGTCTTCCTTGACGTCAGCCAGGCCTTTGACAAGGTCTGGCATAAAGGTCTCTTATTCAAGTTAAAACGGATCCTCCCGCACCCTTTTTACAGCATTATCAGATCCTACCTGGAAGAACGATACTTCCAAGTTAAGTTTGGAGATGCTCTTTCGGACCTCTATCCAATCAAATCCGGTGTGCCTCAAGGAAGCGTATTGGGGCCAGCTTTATATACTTTGTACACAGCCGATATTCCTCCAGCCCCAACACAACCATTGCAACATATGCTGACGATACGGCAATCCTCGCCACACACCATGATCCTAATCTGGCCGCTCAATCTCTACAGCTGACCCTTGACACTGTTTTTGAATGGTTCACAAAATGGCGATTCAAATTAAATAGTCAAAAGTCGGTGCAAATTACCTTCACTAAACGTAGAGGCCTCGTCTCCCGGAGGTTACAATAAATAATCAAGCCTTACCGCAAACAGATTGTGTGAAGTATTTAGGACTGCACCTTGACAAAACCTTAACATGGAGAACCCACATCTGGACGAAGAGAAAACGGCTCAACCTAAAATTCAAGTCTTATTACTGGTTACTAGGTCGTAACTCCAAGCTGTCACTCTTCAATAAACTCCTGGTCTATAAAACCATTCTAAAACCTATCTGGAGTTATGGAATCCACCTCTGGGGTACTGCGTCAAACTCTAACATTGAGATACTGGAAGGGTTTCAATCAAAGACTCTTCGTACCATCTGTGATGCCCCCTATTATATACCAAATATAGAAATCCGAGAAGACCTTAATATCAAACCAGTTAAAGAAGAAGTAGTGCAGTGTAGTGTCTCTGCTTGATAATAATGACCAAGTGCCTAGACTTAAGCGCTTCAAGCCTTTGGATCTTCCTCACCACTTTTGATTTGTACGTATATGTTCTATATACATTTGTAGGAAAATTTATTAGGAGGAATGCCACTGGGCGTTTGCTCCTCATGTACATTCCACTGTAATTTACTATCCTATTTAAATTTGATTTGCTTATTGTTATAACCTTATAACTAACAGATTGCAAATAACGTTTATTAAAAAAAAAAAAACAAAATTATTCCTTTCTCAGTGTGTCCAACCACACAACATAAAATAGCACCAATCACAGCCTCCTCTAATTATGAATTCCGTTGATCACCTGGTATAATGTTTGTAAAGGAGCGCAAGTTCGGAGAAACTAAAGTTCCGTTAATAAAGACAAAGTGACGAATTGCTATATTTTTTACTTTATGCTACCATATGTGCAACTACTTGTAATATGTAGTATAGGAATTATGTAGATTAGTTAAGAAATATATAATCCGTAAACCGAAACGTTTCGTTGGCCTTCTAATTTATGTTTCCTTTGTAGGCATTTTAATTATTTTTCAGGCCACTTCTTTGTAGGGCCGGTGTCCGAAAAGGGTGCTAAGTTATTGGTGCTTAACCATATGCACTCAAGCGTGTTAGCGCAGCGAAGTCCCAGATATTGGGAATCTCAGGTTACACAACATATGTAGCTGTAAATCACGGTAGAATTATGAAAGAATTTATTCCTATGGGAAACTTAGTATTATGCCGGATTTGATACAAAAACCGGTCAGCCAATCACGGCTAAACTTCAGTTTGGAGTTCAACCTGATTTGATAAAAGGAACCCCTTCTATTTGTGGGTCCAAAATTATGGTATAAATACATGTGATCACAGGAGCAAAGAGGATTCCTTTCTAATTGTATCGAGTGCTACTCTGGAATCTTACCGATTTCGATAGGCACCTGCAATTCATTAACCCTTTTAATTGTACGAGAGCTAATTCGGGATCTCACAAATCTCGTGAGGTTCCTGCAATAATCCTTAACCCTTTCCATTGTACGAGTGCTAGTCTGGGATCTTACCAATCTCGATAAGCACCTGCAAAATTCCGTAACCCTTTCAATACTACGAGAGGGTTCCATTCGTTGCCTACGCCCTTTGTTTTATATCGTTCTTTTTCAGGAGATTCACCGCCAAGACACCTATTCCCGCCACCCGCCTTACGACTACCACTTGTTGTTAAGAATTGCTGTTGCGGAATACCATTGTCTATGTTAATAAAGCTTAAAGTTGTACTCTGACTTGTGACTTTTCTTTCCTATCTTTATCAAAGACATCAGCAATAATTACTGAAAAGTGTGAATTTTCAACACCCCGCATCGTTATATAATGTTTTCTTGTCATTTTTCCGTATTTCTATTTTCACCAAGTAATTTTAGTTTCACCACCCTTCTTTGTTCGATCTTCTCCCATGTTTTTTTCGACTTTTGGAGCATATGTTTCTAATTCTAAAAATAAATGAATTACACTGGATAATAGAGAAAGTGACGCTACATTTTCTACTTTTTGGTTTGAAGGTTGTAACTTGCACCATAAAATGTGGTAGAGATATATTTTTAGCAAATAAATAGTATACACTGTATAATCCGATACTTTTTGGCAACCACATTTTAAGCTGTCCTTTAGCGATTTTGTATGAAAAATACAATATTATGTGATGTTCCTTGACAATGTTATATCGTATGATAAAAAAAAAATCGAAATCAGGTGTGGCTCTGAAAACAAAACATTAAGCCTTTTAACCAAGATAAAGTTTCTACTTCTGTACCTTAATTGTCTACTGTATACTACAAAGTCAAGTCTCATGCTAAAACCAATCTTTATATTGCAAAAACATTAATATAGCATTATTTTACAGATAATATTAAATCAACACAAAGAAAAAACACTAGGAGAAATAGGAGTATCCTTCGATCAGAATATTCGTAACACGTTAATAATTAGTACCCTGAAAAGTGCAAAAAATATGACATTGGTAGTAAATGACACCAATGATGATGACTTACTTCTTGGTGCATCTGCTAGTCCAACTACAGGAGAATTGCCTAGCAGTTCTACAGACCCACCACCAGCCTTAATGAGTATAGACTATCCTTGTATGGGTGATTATAGATCTGCTCGAGATTCTTTCTATTACGTTGGCCTTGTAAATCAAGCTATGACGTGTTACCTCAACAGCTTACTACAGGCTTTATATATGACTCCGGAATTCAGAAATGCTTTGTATAATTGGGAGTTTGATGGCCAAATTGAAACAAAGTCTATTCCTTTTCAGTTACAGAGACTATTTTTGAATTTACAGGTAAATATTTATTTCTATATTTTTTTATACAGTATGTAAACAGCAATATTATCTTCAGTGATTTGCCCCTGTGGCTCAATTGATAGAGCATTGGCACATAAAGCTGAAGATTAATAGTTCAAATCGTTGCGCTGATATTTTTCTACACATAGAATTTTCTAAATTTATTAATATGCATAATACATAAAAAATAAAATGCTAGTTCGTCCCACAAGATTTTATGATTGTTATTCCCAGTAATGTTCTACAATTTTTGATGTTTCGGATTTATAATTTTTATTGATATTTTCTTGTTCGTTAAAACTTTTAAAAGCATAGATATTTTACCAATATACAGTGGTAGGCAAAAGTATGAATATCTTAAATACCGTTGAGTTTAGTTACGACAAAATTCAATATGGCGTCCATATGCAAATCAAAAGTAGTTGTTCACAGAATAGAAACAAAGCGTCATAAATATAAACAAATGGTACCACCCGATTCTCCATAAAAAAGTGCCTTCACAATATACAAGTCTTGAAACTAATAACTTAATATTTTCCGAGATATTTTGGAAAACAGAAAACTCCAAATTTCGGTTTTTCCAAGATATCTCGAAAAATTAAAGTTTTTTTTTCTCAACGGATATGAAATCCTAATGGTGGGCAGGGTTGGGTAGGTAGAATACATCACGTATATTACACAGTTTTCTACATGTAAAAAACTGTGTAATTTACATGGAAGGTTTTCTACATTTTCTACTGTAAAAAACTATTAAATGTAGAAAACTCTCAGAAAGTGCCAAACATAAGCATATTAAGTTGTTTTAAAGGGTTATTTGCTGTAAACATTTTAAAACCAAAACATGTAGACAACATTTTATTATTTATTAGTTAAACTTCTGGTTTTTGAGCTAATTTTGACAACTCAGGGTATTTTCTTTCACTTAGGTACCAAAATGTCTTTGGTGATGTAATCTGTTTATTAAACAGAATCGAAAATATTCCTTTTTTATGCTTATAAACCTCAAGATTGTCAAGTCCAGAAGCGTTCAAATTATCTAGTAAAAAATTTTCCATGTGTTGTCCAGATAAATTCTTACCCTCATACTTAGGGTGTAAGTAATTAGCAGTTAATGAGTAGACATTTAAAGATTTTTCTTGTCTTTCTTGAACTAAATCATCAAATTCAGGGTACCTATCCTTCGGGCAAACGCAAAGTTAACCATTCTTCTGCGGCATCAGCAATATTGCAGTCATGTTCTTGGCATCTATATTAACTAAAGCTTGTATGACACGATACTAAATTTTTGCGAAAATTTACGAATAAATTTTCGCATAAATTTTTTTAAAAATTTTTTCACGTTGCATACACAATTTTGTGTAAGAAATTTACTCATAAATTTACGCGTAAATTATTTAGAAACACTTCCTAAATAATATGGGCGTAAACATAAAAGTGCGCGTAAAACGGCGCATTGGCAATTCGAAATTTAGGGACCCTAGTTTTATAACTGAATGTTTACCACAAACAAGGAAACATAACCTATTTGGCTAGTTGCTCAGTTTGTGAACTACTATCGCTCATGGCAATTAAAAATAAATTCAGCTAAAACTCAACTAAAAACTGTAATCTTTAATTAACGCAAGCTGTGAACATTTTAAGGTTATATTTGTGTAGACTGTAAACTTTTCAAATACAAATTCTGCCAACTTATTACAGTAGATGAATTATAAATATCCCTAAAATGTTTTACTACTGCCCTACTGCGCAGGTTTACAAGTAAATTTACGAAAAAATGTTGAACTACGTTGCATACACACCAATTTTCGTGTTAAAAATTTTCGGTGAAAATCTGTCAAAAATTTACTAGTAAATTTATGCGAAAATTTATTCGTAAATTTTCGCAAAAATTTAGTATCGTGTCATACAAGCTTTACAAACTAGATCGAAGAGTTTAAGTCCATCTTCCACTTGGAGTTTAAAATAGTCATCAAATAATAGTCCACTTAGTAACGGTAGGTTTTATTTTGTAATTGCATTCGGCAGCAATATTACGCATTGCAGACATTGGAAGATGTCTCTGTAAGAACACCATCGTGTATCTCCAGCTAAAATTATTCTTGTGCCGTTTCATTCTACCAGTTCTTTTTTCTAAATCTGCATGCTTAAGCTCTTTAAGAATAAGATTCACTCGTGAGGACAGCTCTATTTTAACCAGATCCTTAGCTAATAAATTTCCGCTGTGACTATTACACGTTGCATGCCACAAATTGACTGATTTACCCATTTTTATCATAGCGCTTGCATTGTCGGAAATAACAGCGTACAAATTTGTACCATACATTTCTTTGGCAAGCTTTACAGATTCATCCACGACGCCTACTAGGGCCTCATCAGTTTCTCTTTCTCCTGTCAAATCCCACGAGTTAAAAAAAAACATTTCGTCGCTTTCGCTAGAATTGTGAACCATACAAACGACATTCTTGGTATTACTAGAAGAGTTTTTCCAGCCATCAATTAGCAAAACCGAATTACTATTTGCTAAATTTAATGAGGCATTTCTATGTTTATCATGGACTCCTTCTAAAATACTTGTAGATACGGTTTTCCTGGTAGGAATTTTATAAGCTGGCCTTAACAGTTTTCTACAAAGAGTATTCTACGTATTCTACACCAGTGCAGTTTTCTACAGTGTTTACTACGTGTAATGTAGAAAACTGTTTTCTACGCGTCATTACCCAACCCTGATGGTGGGGATTGAATTTGGGACACACTGTATACCATAGGTATAGGACGGCCTAGCTCGGTTTGTTACTAAACTCCCAGATTGAGGGTCTTTGAGATCAATCCGTTGTGTTTGGCAATTTGTTAGTGCCTTATACAGGGTGTCAACGAAACCCGGGGCACCCCTATAGATTTTTTATTTTTTAAGATATAAAAACGAAATTTGGTATATGTAATATACTCTTTAATTGGCATTTTTTGTCATAGACCACAAGTTCCAGTCGCTCATCGCTCATCTTTCGTGTCTTTTCCGGAAATCCCCATAATAAACTGTGTGTCCGGACCTTTGCGTTTCCGTTTTCTTCCTAACTACCACTTTTATTTGGCCTTTATGTATAATATTTTCTTGTTGAATCTGTTCCGGAGACCTATCAGTAACGTATTTTTGCAAAGGTCCTATTTTCATCTCCCCTTAAAGCTCCTCCTTGGATGATTCTTCCATTTCTTCATTGAGCAAATCACTTACTGAGTATCTGTCGCCATTTATTCTTACTTGCTTAGTTTTGTGACCTTTGACCTAGATGTCGAAGTAGTAGTTTTCTTTCTATTTGCTATTTTGGATGAGATCATTATTTAAGCAGTAATTTGTGTTTTTTATAGCTTAGCATTCTTGAGTAGTTCAAACTTTTTTGCATGAGGATCTTAAAGTAATTAGCGTTGGACGGATTTGATTTTCTTGAACTATACTAATTCTTTTTATATCTGCCACTTCAAAATTTAAATTTACTTCCATAGTTTCTGTGTTTTCGTCCTGTTCTTCTTGAATTCTATAGCATATTAAATTCTTCTTTTTTAACTCTATTTCTAATCTTTCAAGTTTTTCTTCCAGTTTTTGTTATTCGTTCTTCTTTCTTTTCTATGTTTTTTGCGTTTCTCAAGTGTTAATTGTTGTTGTTATTTGCTCGCTATTGTTGTCATTTCTTTCCAGAAACTTTTTCAAACCTACATTTGTCACGTCAAGTTAAGCTTGTATGAAGTATTTATAGTGCTTTATTTAATTTAGATGCCTTCTTATAAGCAAAAATAAGTTTAATAACTTTGACTTTAGAGGTTAATTTTAGGTTTGAGCGCAATTTTCAATAATTATTAAAGGCTAATTCGTTATGCCTTAACTATCATTGGTAGTAATCTAATCACAGTTTTAAATGTTAGCACCACTTCATATTAATTAATTTTTATACCTTCAAAAATTATCAAAAATAAATAAAATCACAACGACAACTTGCAAAGTCAACACACCTTCGGAATTTCTACATAACATTTTCTATAATTGAACTTAATTCTTACCCAATGAGCTTGATTAAAAGTGGTTCCACGATAATCTACACCATTGATGAAATTAAACTTAGTTGGTTAATTAGTGCTAATGGACATCTAACAAAGTTAAGCAGGCATCCAAAACTTAATATTAAAGGCATTGTCAACTTATGAAAAGTCGTTTTTTTTTTATTTTATAATTTGATTGAGTAAAGTGAGTATTGCACCTATGCAAAATTTTACGGCCGAATTTTAATTCGTTACCGTGTTATGGGAGCTAAAAGTTTAAGATATGACGTCACGAGTGTCGCGTGCCAGTAAGAGCGGACTGCCGAGTCGACTAATAATACTAGTAACCCAGCAACGCGGGTGTTGTGTTTGTTTAGGAGCCTCAGGAGGCCGACACTGTTGACGTCACGTATCGGGAAATGAATTCTCTCTACCCGTTTATTCTGGTTATTATCAAAGATATTGAAATTCTACCACTGCGGGTAGTTTTACGAGTATTTTAACTAACGTATTTTGATATTTACTAAATATGTTGCATAAGTTGACAATACCTTTAACAAATCCTACATGACTATTACAAGTGGAAAGTTCTACTTTTGACGAAATAATAACTTCAATTTTTTCGTTCTTAAAAGTATTGTAATTTTTTCTTTGTTTTAGACTTCCACAAAGTCGGCAGTAGAAACTACAGAATTAACTCGTAGTTTCGGTTGGGATTTAAGCGAAGCTTGGCAACAACACGATATTCAAGAACTTTGTCGTGTAATGTTTGATGCACTTGAGCAAAAATTTAAAGATACACAACAAGCTAATTTGATAAACGATCTTTATGAAGGAAAAATGTTGGATTACGTTAAATGTTTGGAATGTGGAACGGAAAAGTCAAGAGAAGATACATTTTTGGATATTCCTCTTCCTGTCAGACCCTTTGGAAGTACTGTAGCTTACAACAGTGTGGAAGAAGCTTTAAGAGCTTTTGTTCAACCAGAAACATTAGATGGAAATAATCAGTATCTTTGTGAAAAATGTAACAAAAAGTGTGATGCACACAAAGGACTAAAATTCATTAAATTTCCCTATTTACTGACATTACACCTGAAGCGGTTCGATTTTGATTATTCCACAATGCATAGAATCAAATTGAATGATAAGTGAGTATAAATTTTATTCTATTGTTTTAAAGTTTGTTGTGACGAGTTTGACGTTTTATACTTTTTTTTTGGTATTTCGCCACCAAGTTCTAAAAGCAATTCTTCTTTCTGTGCCTTATCCTTTCTAAGGACGTTGCCAATGGGTCAAAGCCACATTACTAAACGACTTGGTGTCGTGAACTTAGGTTTAGTAAACTACCATGAGATCGAAAAAAAAAAGATTCTGAGCAGGCCTTGACTAGTACAACACGATTGGCAAGACTGATTTCAAAATGTGGCAGTAGGTTAGAGGTTAATAAATGTCAAATAAATTAAAACACAAAACAGTATTTATTTAGGGAACAAACTGAAAACTAAGATGAATACATGTTAGAGTAGGTGTTCAAAATGTGATCCTTCACTAGTATTACAACGATAAACTTAAATAATTCTGGAAACAAGATTGCAAAACTGACTTACATTTGAAATGTCACTGTCACATTATAATTCATAGGCATTCTAGAACCAGTGTAGCCAATCGTGTTGTACTAGTCAAGGCCTGCTCAGAATCATCTTTTTTTCGATCTCATGGTATTAAAATAATGACCGTAACATTTCAGAGCCAAGTTTATTTCTGTTTTCAAGCAAATTTCATTCTGTAGATGCAGAAACTTTATTTAAATGCATTATACCATATGAATAAAAATTATTTAGATAAGGGATGGCCATTGTGAACCAAATCAATGGGCGCATTCAGGGACGCTCAGCGGCTGATGCGCTAAGTTAGCAAAGTCCCTGAACAGACACGCTGTGAGAAAGCTTGCAGTCAGCCGCTGAGAAATTCGCTCAGCGTATAATTTGTTAGCTGACTTTGTCAACGGTGTCAAAAAAAGGAGCGGGAAACACACAAACTTAACAATTTGAATAAAAACATATTAATTAGGGTGAGCTGGTACACATTGTCCATAATTTGAAGATCATTAGCCATAATTTCTTTAATTTTTGATTTATTACATAATAGTGAAAGTAACACCTAACCTTACAAAACAAATAACAAACTGTCAAAACAGCTTACTATCAGACGTTTCATTCAGGGAAATACCGTTTGCTGTCATTTAGCATAAGCTGACTAAATTACCGCTTAGCTAAGCAGCTGAGCGTCCCTGAATGCGCCCACTGTCTTTGATAGGTTCAGCTTGTTGTTGGTTCTACATGTCAATTAAATGTCAGTTTCGATTTGAATTTTTATTCATCATGGTATTCTCGAAACGCATTTGAAAACATGAAAAGGCATGTAAATTTATGTTTGCATGAGAATGGTGGCCATTTTCAACATCTAATGTAATAAATTGAAAATAAACCCGTAGTTTAATAACAAAGTTTTATTTGACAAGCTGATTAGCTTACATAACCTATATAATTTCAACTACTGACGATGAATCAAACGTGCAAGGTACGTTCAGAATTCCAAAGCCACCCTTTATCTAAATAATTTTTGTTCATATGGTACTTTTTGGTTTTATATGACACATCAAATGATCAAATTACAAATTACCAAACTATTTAAAGCAATAATAGAACTTTCTATGAACAAGAGTCACAAGAGAACACATTCACATTAACTTGAAGCAAGTCGGTCACTCTATATAAAAAAACTAAATTTTACCGGAACTTTATAAAGTTCACTGCTTATTCCGAAAATGTAAAATTATACAAAGTATTGCGTTCCTTTTAAAATTTGAAAGTTCAGGTCGTTTCCTGTTGGCTCAGATACTACATAAAATAGTCACATATTTACTCTGCATTATGAATGCTAAAATTCAGCTCAAAGAAACTGCAATATGAAATTATTAAAATCTAAATTGTCAAGGGGAAGAACAAAAATAAATAAAATGAGGGACAATCGCAATGCTCTAGTCTCTACCAAGGAAGAAATTGCAAAAGCTATTGACGAATTTTATAGTCATCTTTGTATCGAATCCAGGGTTTTGAAATAGTTATCGCAAACGCAGATTCAAAGGAAGTATCTGAAATGACAAGAGATGAAATAAGTTCAGCTTTACGACAAGTGAAAAATAAAAAATGTCCAGGAGAGGGCAGAATCACTTCTGAAATATTAAATAACGCTTATAACATTATCATAGATGTACTGATAATTCTGTTTAACAAATGTCTACAAGAAGGGAAAATACCATCACTGTGGAAGAATGCAGAGGTCTTGTTAATATTCAAAAAAGGACACATCAGTTTATTATCACACTTATGCAAACCGTTTATCAGAATAATAAATAACAGACTTCTCCTCAAGTTTAATTTTTTATCAGTCACCAGAACAAACTGGATTTAGAAAAGGTTTTGGAACAAGAGATTACCTACAGACCCTGCATACCAAAGTAGAAAAGACAATATTCCTTTAAATCTGGTGTTTGTTCACTACAGTAAGGCCTTCAATTCCATCGAGAAATGGACAGTTTTAAAAGCTTTAGATTGATACAATTGATTGAAGACACTCAGCTATAATTATTAAGAACCCCTAGGATAGAGCGACTATGCAAATCTGCATCGACAGGGATATGTTAACTGACAAGGTGGAAACCCAGAAGGGTGTGCGTCAAGAAAATCAAATATCCCCAAAGTTATTCACCCTGGTTTTAGAAAACATATGCGGGGATATTGATCGGTCAAACAAGGGAGTGAAGATTGATGGATCTTAGCTAAGTCATCTATGCTTTGCGGACGATATCATTCTAATAAGCAGCAATATTGAGGAGCTAAAGATAATGTTAGTAGAACTGAATTGAGCATCTCAAAAAATAGTCCTGCAAATGAAATTAAGCCAATGTCAGAATGTTATTATTATTATTATCTACGCTTACAAACATAGGCCGTTAGGCCCTTAGCGTTTATTTAGAATCTTTTTCCATTCTTTTTGGTTCATTACTTTCTGTTTCCAATCTTTTATTTCCTTTTCCTTTAGGTCTTCCATTATTGCCTCTCCCCATGTCTTCCTCGGTCCACCTCGTTTCCGCACCCCTTCAGTCTTCTTCCATGTAATGTTTTTTTACCACCCTCGTATTTTCCATCCTTTTCAAATGTCCTAGCCATTGCAGTCTGCGTATTTTTACGTTTTTTGTAATTGGTGTTTCTTTATATATTTCGTATAGTTCAGCGTTTGTTCTTTTTTCCCATCCCTCTTCTGTTTTCTTACCACCTAGTATTCGCCTTCGTATTCGTCTTTCTCACACTTCTATTTTATATTGATCACTTTTCGTTAGGATCCATGTTTCACTCCCCTAAAGCATAGCGGGTTTTATTACGGTGTTATATTATCCGCACTTAATATTTTAGAGACATTTGTTGCTCCTCGCTATTCTTCTTTCTATCTCTGTGGATTCGTGACACTTGCTATTTATTAAAACACCTAAGTACACACTATTAAATCTTAGCTCTTCTCCTTGGTTTGTTTGGATTCTTAGATCTGGCTGTTTTTGGTCTTCTCGTGTTGCGTCTATTTTCATAATTTTAGTCTTTTCTTGATTTATCACGAGGCCGTATTCTTTTGCTGCTTGTATTAGTCTTATAGTAATTTGTTTTAGGTGCTTTTCACTTCTTGCTATGAGGGCTACGTCATCGGCGTATGCTAGGCATTGGTGTAAATTTATGTGTATGGTACCTTCTCGTTTTATTTTTGCTTCTCGAATGATTTTCTCTAGGACTAAGTTAAAAAGTAGCGACGAGAGCGGGTCGCCCTGTCTTAGTCCAGATTTTACGCCGAACTCTTCCGATAGACCGCTCCTCCCTTTTACGTGGTTATTAGTCGCTTTCATAGTCATCCTGACTAGATTTATTAATTTATTTGGTATCTCCAAGTCTGTCATAGCTTTGTATAATTTATTCCTGTTTATACTGTCATACGCCATCTTGTAATCTATGAATAGGATGAAAAGAGGAATTTTGTATTCCTAACAACTTTGCGTTATTTGCTTTAGTAAGAATATTTGGTCCGTTGTACCTCTGTTCTTCCTAAAGCCTCCCTGATATTCTCCTAGTTCATTTTCTACATACAGTTCGAGTCTTCGTTTTATGAGTGTCGATGTTATTTTGTAGACCGTATCTAGTAAAGCGATGCCCCTATAGTTGCTACATACCGATTTATCCCCTTTCTTAAAGATTGGGAGAATTAGGGCTTTATTCCACTCTGCATTTGTTCAAATTTCTGTGATTATGCTGTGTAACTTTTGTGTCAGCACTTTCCCTCCTTTTTTTATATTTCCTGCGGTTATGTCATTGTATCCAGGGCTCTTGCCATTTCTCATAGCTTGGAATACTTTTTCTACTTCTTTTATTGACGGCGGGTTGCTCTCTTCGGTTTCTTCCGTACTCCTGTTTGTTATTTTCTCTTCCGTTCCACTATCTCCTTCTTCTTGAGTTTGGTTCAGAATCTCAGAAAAATGTTGTCTCCATATTTTTAGTTGTTCTTCTTCATTTCCTATTAGGTTCCCTTCTTTGTTTTTGTAGAATAACGGTCTCGTTTTAAATTCTCCTCTTTCTTCTCTTATGTTCTTGTATGCCTTCTTAGATTCGTTGTTTCTAAAGTTGTCTTCTATTATTTTTAGCTGGTTCTCCTTGTATGCTCTTTTCACGTTTCTACATGTTTGTTTTGCTTTCCTTCTCTGCTCTTCGTATGCTAGGTGGTACGTCAATTATCTTCTTCCATTTGAGCACGTAGTATTTTTAATCTCAGCTCTTTTCTTTTGTTTATTTCCTCTTTACATTCCTCATTCATCCATGTTTTTCTTTTTTCCTTCCTCATCTAGGGGATGTTCTCGGCTGTTGCTGTTTTTATTATCTCTTCTATCCATCTCCATTTCTGCTCTATTGTATGTAGATGTGCTTCGTTTGTCTCTTCACATTTTTCTTTTATCGTGTTTTTGTATTTTTCAGCTATTTCTTCATTTTGTAATTTTTGTATATGGTGTTTAGTTGATTCTTTCCTTCGCTTTTGCTCTGTGCTTCGCTTCTTTTTTCATGTTTATTCCGACTAGGAAGTATTAAGACGTGATCTATTTGGTTTGTATAGGTGTTTCCGAGGCCCATCCACGTTGCTTTGTGTATTTCTTTTCTTCTGAAGGCTGTACTTACTATTTTCATATTATTTTCCATGGCAAGTGTAATCAATCTGCCTCCGTTATCTTTGATTCCTTGTGTTTACTTTCTCCTCCGTGATTTTTTTGTATATTTCTTCCCTTCCCAGCTTCGCGTTCATGTCTCCCATTATCAGTTTGATTTCTCTTCTTGGTATAGTTTGTGATATGTCTCCTCCAGCTTTTCATAAAACTCTTCCTTCTCTTGTACCCTTTAACTTTTCGGCGTAACAGCAGGATGATAAGTTTTAGTTCTCAAAACCCTACTTCGGCTATCTCCAACACAAACCTCGAATCTTGACTCGTCGCTCCATATTACACTATTTCACTGAGTTTGTATCCAATTTACAAAGCTTTTTTTGTTTCGTTGTTAGCAAAGGTTTTTCCTTCGCCTAAAATTGAGTACCTTTATAGAAAAGTTATTTTATTACCTGGTGTACTTACTTTATAAAAATTAAAACCCAGTTTTTTGATGACTCTAAGGCAAGTTGATCTTGAAAAATTTTTACCGGTTGGTTTGTTCCATTATTTCTCTACAGTTGGCACGATAATTTTGTTTCAAAATACGCCATAAAGATTAGGGTGGCCCTTAATTGTGGTTGAAAAAATTTTTGACCGGGTCACCCCCCAAATTGATTCTAAAAAAATAAAAAGTAATTTTAAGCTTTACCAGCCCTCTTAATTCCAACGTTAAGGGGTGCCCCAAGGAGCCTGCTTTTTCCCATTTAAATAACAAGTCCTCAGCACACTTCTGGTTTTTATTTGAAAAAATTCGGCAATATTTTAAAATTATTCCATTTTCAACCCCCCCCCCCCCCCATTTATTTGCTTAAGATATGACACTTGGCTCCCATGATTTTTCCATGAAAGGAACATCAGTGAGCAATGAATCGCAGCACTCGCCCGATTTTTTCAGGCGCACTTACTTTTGTAAAAAAATAAAAACCAGAAGTGTGCTGAAAACCTATGTTATTTAAATGGGAAAAAGCAGGCTCTTTGGGGCACCCCTTAACGTTGGAATTAAGAGGGCTAGTAAAGCTTAAAATTACTTTTTATTTTTTTCGAATAGATTTGGAGGGTGACCCGGTCAAAAATTTTTTAACTATATGTAGGGACACCCTAGTAAAGATCTTAAATTTGCTGGTGTTACAATTGAAATTCTACCTAAATTTGTTTATTGATCCCGTAGTTTTATGTAATTTTGCAATAGGTATTTCTAATGGTATAGCGTGACAATTTCAGTTGTTCAGTAATTTTGCCACAAGATAAACCTGAAGTAGACAAATTAACAATAACTTTCCGTAAATCAGTCGATAAACTTTTACCACGAACCATTGTTCCAAACTAAATAATGAAACCAGACTGTCAAACTGTTACCAAACAAGAGGCAGCAATAAGCAATTGTTTTGTTTTAAGCACAGGCTGATTTGAGAAAGAAAATGAACTTTAAATCACATTTAAATAGATGGGCCAAATGAAATGAATTGTTATAGTAATATTTTGGTAATTGTTATTTATTACTGTTAACAGCAATAACATATTCAAAGTTATTAAAATTATGAAAATATATTCCACTTTGTCTGTAAAATAAAGTTGTTTAAAATATTATCTGTAAAATATAAACTGGGCCAAATGATATGATTCTGGGCTCGTATAACGCTGCAAATTTTGATCATCATCCAGAACGCACTAGGGTTTTTTATGGCGAACAAGATCATTCCAGTAAGTTCCTACAGATGACCCATCTCGAACAGCGGCATTCCTGTCAACAAATAAAGCATTTCATTACAATATGCAATTTTTAACGACTAATAAACACGATTCTTGTACTAAAAATGTAACAATTTTATGTCACTTATGCTGATTCCTATCATTTAAAATTTTAGGGTGGTGTTTCCAGAAATACTCAATTTGAATTCTTTTATACCATCTGCCAACTGCTCCTTGGAAAATGAAACTATAGAAGAACGAGAAACTGTAGTTAAATGTGATGATTGTAGTACTACGGATTCTGGTTCTGCTTTGGATGACGAAAGTTGTCAGTGCAATGAAGTTTCTTCCACTGTTAATGGACCTGACGATAATTGTCAGGATGACGATGAAGGTAAACTATCTGCAGATATTAAATTAATATCTTTATTTATAGGGTGGACCACTTTTGAAGGGATGTCATCCATGTTCAGTCCAATTCAAGTTGAATTTGATCTATTCTCGGACTTTTATTTTTCATAGAGTACAGGGTGGCCTATTTTCGAAGGGATTGCAGGCATCTCCTTAACTATTACATCTACGCAAAAAGTAATAAAGGTGTCTCGGGTCAAATTTTTGAGACAAATCTAATGGTGCAAACCGAAATTTAATATCGTCTTTTGTTTTCGAGCTACAAGCGAAAATTGAATTTTTCGGAAATTCTTTTTGGAGTTATAACTTATAACTCTTTTGTTTGTAGAGACAGGAACAAAAAAAAACATTCTTAATGCACTTTTTCATGTAGAATTTAATGGTGATATTGGATTTTTAATTTGCATATTAAGTTTTGAGTTATAACATAAACTTGTGTTTTTTTAAATAGCAACCGTGGTTGGCTTTGACATCATTAAATAGGTCGCTTTTCAATGTTTTCAAAAATATATGGTTTAATATACAATGCCTATTTATGTGTGACAGTTTAAGTGTACAGTTTAATACACTTATCTTAAATAACAATTAAATCTCAATAAATTTGCCAATATTTAAGAATACTGCCGTATAAATGATTATTTAGACGCATGCTAGAGGGACTAAATTTAGTATCCACAATGTTCTTATCTGGGATACTACTACATTATATATATGTTAGCACTAAAGGCCATTAAGGCCTGTGGCTTGGTGAGTTATTTCTCTCCACTCCTTGCGGTTAAGAACTTTTTGCTGCATTCTGTATTTTTTCTGGAATAGTTTGGAGACGCTGTTACATACTCTAAACTATTTGTAGTATTTTCGTTTTATCTTGGTTAAATCATTTATTTATTTCGTGGTTTGTTGAAAGATTCAAAATTAATAAACTTATTCTCAAGTTTCTGATATGTTTCCATATTTGGTTGGAGACTTACTTTTACATAAGTATTAAGTAACGCTACATAACTAAACAAATATTGTTTAATTTGACAGAACAGTCATTTATTTTGTTTTTTTATTCATTTTTTTTTGTGTTCCAAGGGTTGCTTGATAATTATATCCAATTACGATTTGTAAATATTAGAAAATTCTTGATTTTTCATTCGTTATTTAAAATAAGTATATTAAACCATATACTTTTGAAAATGTTGAAAAGCGACCTATTTAATGATGTCAAAGCCAACTACGGTTGCTATTTAAAAAATACACAAATTTATGTTATAACTCGAAACTTAATATGCAAATTAAAAATCCAATATCACCATTAAATTCTACATGAAAAAGTGATTCAAGAATGTTTTTATATTTTGTTCCTATCTCTACAAAGAGTTATAACTCCAAAAAGAATTTACGAAAAATTCAATTTTCGCTTGTAGCTCGAAAACAAAAGACGATATTAAATTTCGGTTTTCACCATTAGATTTGTCTCAAAAATTTGACCCGAGACACCTCTATTACTTTTTGCGAAGATGTAATAGTTAAGGAGATAGCCTGCAATCCCTTCGAAAATGGGCCACCCTGTACATTATTTCTTTAAATTCGGCAGATGGCGGGACTGTTAAAACCATATCTTCTTGAATATTGTTATAGTCTGCTATACCTTCATAACGTTCCGCCTTCGACCATATTTCCTTGTAATATTCGGCCCATCTCTCCAAAACTTCATCTTCACCTCCTATAATTCTACCTTCCTTATCTCGACACATTAATGTTTTCATTTCATACTGTCTGTAAATTCAGTTTCCCGGCGCCATTTTGAGTCCGGAAAGTGAGCTATTACGGTATCAGAGCCGGAAAGGAAAACACTTTCCGGACTGTTATTTTATGCACCCAATCTGAGCCCGTAAAAGTGTAACCAAGCCACACCTACCGGCTTTGACACAGTAATGTTACATGTTGACGTTTTGAAAAAGTGTCACATGTAAAAATTAAAAAATCAAATTGTTTACAGTATGAAATAGTAGTAATTTACGATACTAGTAACGTTATGATGCATTTTACATTACGAGAGAAAAGTTTGAAAGAACGAGCGACGAAGGAGCATACATTCGATTTTAATTTAAAAAAATTCTTTGTAAGACTGTTAAACTGTTTATCAATTTTTGACGTTTCATTATAGACCGGCGGCCTATAAAGACACCCACGGGCTATAAATAGACGTTTATGTCAAACAAATTCAGACAATTGACACATTATAATGCGATCGTGCATAATAGTTATTTACGATATGAGTATCGTAACAACTCGTATTACGATACGAGATGGAAAGTTTGTCAAACAAGACCGCAGGTCGAGTTTGACAAATCCATTGAGGATCGCAATACGAGGTTACGATATGAATATAGTACAAAGCTTTATCTACTTTCATGAAATTAGCAAAAAAAAATTAAATATTTGTCAATAATTAATTGCTTGATGCAAAAGTTGACTGTTCCAATTTTCATTGAAATCTAATACGTTAAGGCTTGATTTTTTGTTTATTTGGTGTTGGTTGCTGTCAGTTTGAATGAAAATTGGAACAGCCAACTTTTGCATAAGGTAATTAATTATTGGCAAATATTTAATTTTTTTTGCTAATTTCATGAAAGTAGATAAAGCTTTGTACTATATTCATATCGTAAAAATCGTAAAAAGTGCATAATAAATGTTTATAACAAATAAAATAACTATGAATTCTCTTGTCAATCTATCATTTTTATGTCAAAAGTTATTACGATACTAGTGCTGTAATATAGTTCATTACAACACGATTTTTCGTTTCGAAATATTGATATTACGAAACGAAAGTAGATAAAAATCTTTACAACACTCGATTAGGTAAAAAGTGACGTTTCATAACGTCAAAAGGTTCGGTAAAATTCAACTTTTCAAAACGGAATTAGATAAAATACATAACGACATTCATCCGTGAATTCTTTTTACAGTACTCGTTTTGAGTTTCAAGACTCGGCTCCTTTCGTCGCCTCGTCTTTAAACATCTCACTCGTACTGTAAAATATGAGTTCCTGGACTTGTGACGTTAATTACTATTGTTGTGCAACCCTTTTTCACTGCTGCTACAGTCTGGTAAAATTATTCAGTTATTAACATAGTTGTCTTGCTACCTTCCTTGCTTACACTCTTTATCAAACTATACTTTTTTATTCTTTTTTTTCTCCAGATTTAGCTCCCTACATGCCACTTGTGTAATGCCCTTATTTACTGTTGTTGACTCCACCTCAATTTCTGTAAATTCACGTGCAGCTTCCGACTTGTGATTTTCTGTTGGTTTTTTTTCTGATGCCTCTTCCACTTTCAATTTAGCCCTATCCCATTTCTTTCTTTCTAGTCTAGTCTACACTAGTGGACTTAATTCGGGACACTTTTTGTGCCGTATTCAATTTTTATTAATAAATGATTTTTGATATGTTGTCACATTTCACTAAATAAATAATAGCATCATAAAATAACTTTATAACAAACTAAATAAGTTTATTTGAAAGAATGTAACGGGTGTTACAAAACTCGTCTTATCAGAGTCACCTGTGCTTATAAAATGTAATCAATATAGGACAATTTTAATAAGCACAGGTGACTCTGATAAGACGAGTTTTCTAACACCCGTTATCATAATCTTTTAGTAATAAAATAAAGTATAAATTTGAGAGTTTTTATTCATACAACTAAAGTGTCCAGAATTAAGTCCACTAGTATAGTAGTAACGTGTTTTTATGGTAATTTTTGTTTAATTTTATTCGTACCATTTTGACATCTTTTATACAGTATGTCCCCGGATTGAGTTTACAATAGGTATGATTGACCAAAAATTTTCGAATTGGAATTTCATATTTTGGGATTCCGCCCTGCTTGGTCTAAAACTTATTTTTAGTTTACTTTCGATTTTTTAAAATCAAGTAGGCCTTTACAGTTGAGCAATAACTCTTTTCGTTTCAGGTAAAGTACCTTTTCCGTTCACAGTACGCCAAAGTGTTACTAAGAAAAGTTGTTCAGAATGAAAAGTTATGGCGGTGTACAAATTTTCAGAACGATCGGCCTACTTTGATAAAATTCATTATTTGTCAATTTCGTTTCAGGTAAAGTACTGTTTCCATTCACAGTACGCCAATGTTTTACTAAGAAAAGTTGTTCAGAATAAAAAGTTATGGAGTTATGGAAATTTTCAGAATGATCGGCGGTGGATTTTATCAAAGTAGGCCGATCATTCTGAAAATTTGCATAATTCTGAACAACTTTTCTTAGTAAAATATTGGCGTACTGTGAATGGAAACAGTACTTTACCTGAAACGAAATTGACAAATAATGAATTTTATCGAAGTAGGCCGATCATTCTGAAAATTTGTACACCGCCATAACTTTTCATTCTGAACAACTTTTCTTAGTAACACTTTGGCGTATTGTGAACGGAAAAGGTACTTTACCCGAAACGAAAAGAGTTATTGCTCAACTGTAAAGGCCTACTTGATTTTAAAAAATCGAAAGTAAACTAAAAATAAGTTTTAGACCAAGCAGGGCGGAATCCCAAAATATGAAATTCCAATTCGAAAATTTTTGGTCAATCATACCTATTGTAAACTCAATCCGGGGACATACTGTATATGCTGCATGTTTTTCTTCAATCAAAACATGATCAATTTGATTAACTGTTTTGCTGCCGGGGCTTCTCCATATTACCTTTTGGATACCCTTTTCTGCAGCAAAATTTATGAAACTTGGCCCATTGTTATTTACAAATTTTATGTCAATTCTGTAATCTGTCATATTCGAATTCCAACTCCTGCACGTTGAGTATACTAATTTTTGTAAATTTTTCCTTTCAGCCTCAGATAACAAAACATTAATCACCTTAAAATTTATTGTTCAGTTACAAAAATGGAGTTATTTACTAAAAAGCCTATTCCCAATCTGTTTTGATGATTCTCTCCACTATTGAAAAATGTGTAGCCATTTCACTTTTTACCTTTTTCATTGCTTTAGTAGATATTTGTTTATTGTTTTCCAAAATCATTGTCTTTATCTCTGTCTGATCCTGCCCCTATATCAGTTTTTTGAATTTGTTTCTATAATCTGATCTACCTTCACTTCTAGTTTTTATTGTTTGCTATTTCAGATGAGTTTTTTACCATCGATTTCTAACTTTTGGTATCGTATTTTAACCTTTTCACCCAAATTTCTTTCCTCTTTACTTTTCGTCTTATCTTTATCTGCATTTTTTGTTCTTCTTTAGTTTGATCATTATTAATATAAATTTTAGCTTCCATTTTTGCCATTTCCACTATATATATTTTATTTCTAATTTTATAAGCATCTTTAATTCCCACCTCCAGTTCAAGATCACGTTTCATAAGTTCCTTCATTTAATTTTCTTCTAGTTCTATCCATAATTTCGACATAATTGTCTCTTTTATTTCCTGCTTCAGTTTGGCATTTTCATCTTTGATTTTGTCATTTTCTTTCTGTAACCTTTCAAATCATTGTTTAACTTCTGATATCAAATTCTGCATCTTGTTGAACATTTTATCTAATTTATCTTCATCCACTCTCTTCCTAGGTGTTCTAATTATCTTCTTACTCATTCTAAACAGCTCTGCTTCCTCTGTATCATCTCAATCCGTTTTAGACTTCCGACCATACATCACTTACAATATATTCCCTCGCTAGGCTCCCTGTTTATGTGTAACGCTTATGATGTGTGTTTTTGAAAGCAGCAAATATTATTGTTACTATTTACCGAAAATGCAGGGTTGGGCCGTCTTAAGAAAATCTTTCAACACGTTAACTATACCTGCTTAGAGTTAAAACCTTCATCTTAACCTTCAACGGACTAGCCGGGGTGCATGTGAACCCCGGACTATGTTTGTTTTAGATAACTTTTTGAATTTGAGGTTTTGAATATTGGGCGGTTAGCTATCTGTTCTTTGGAGTTCCCTCTATCTGTTTATTATATTTGTGTACAAATGTTTGTGCCTGTTTACATTTTATAACATTTTTTCAATGCGGGGTCCGTACATACCCCAGTCTGCCTTTACAGACGGTTAACATTTTTCTCAATTATGCAAGGATTTCTCTAGTATTAGTTGAAAACGATGCATGACTGATGTTTTCCCTGAGCTATTTATTATAGCCTTTTAAAATCAATACATTACATACTAGAAACATTTTTCGCGACATTTCATCATGGGGTTCGACTGGACCCCGGCCCGTGGTTTACGTAATTTTATGAGGCCAGTCCGTTGAAGGTTAATATGAAAAGATTATATTGTATCATGATTTACTAAGCTTACTAAATAGAATGAGTATTAAAATAGATTTACTGTTTTAGGTATTGACGTAAGTTCTGGTAATCATCATGAAAATGAAAAAAATCGACGCCAAGAAGCAAAAGGACCATACATGTACGAATTATTCAGTATTATGATACACTCTGGTAGCGCATCAGGAGGGCATTATTATGCCTACATTAAAGATTTTCAAAAAAACCAGTGGTTCTGTTTCAATGACCAAACAGTAAGTAGAATAACCGAAGATGATATTCGCAAAACTTACGGAGGTGGACCCGTACGAGGTTATTATTCAGGGGCCTATAGTTCAAGCACTAATGCGTACATGCTAATGTATCGGCAAATTGATAAACAACGTAATTCTAATGTTATGACAGTAGAAGAATTTCCGACCCACATAAAAGAGCTATTGCAACAAATGAAAGAGAAAGAAGAAAGCGAACGAGCTGCCAAAGAGAGAGAAAATGATATGTTTAAACTCAAAGTGTATTGTTGGCATCCGGTTCAAAATCAGCTTTTGGACACAAAGCTGTTTGTGTTTATTGACACTCCGCTTTCAGAAGCTGTCGCAGAAGCTCATCAACGTTTTAAACTGGAGGGAATTGCTTTGGAAGATTGTAGATTAGTTATTTACAATAAATTACAAGATTGCATTGATTGTAGTTTTGAAGATGACGACCTGAAGTTCTGTGATATTACCAGTAAAATTAATATTTATCATAACGATTGGTTGGTTGAAATTAAGCAACCAGGTAAGACATTATATTTATAAATTAATACTTACTTAATAGATGACTTCTTGTAGTAGTCAATGTCAAGCTTTAATCTTTTTTTATTTGTAAAAGGTCTTCCTTTTCTGTCTATCTTTGGCGATTTTGGTTGCTTCATGCCAGTTGCACCACTTCATTTTTAATATTTGAGTTATTTCTTTGTTCCATGATTTTACCGGTCTTCCCTTAGGCTTCTTTTTGTCTGATTTTGTTTTTTAAATTTCCATTTCTTTGAGGTGATGTCTTGCAATTTTGTTCTGTTCAAGTTGTATTGTTCCATATTCTATCGCCTCCTTACGCCTTCTATTTTTCAAAGAAAATTAATTTCCCATGCTTTGAATTTTTATTTCAGGTTTTCAGTATGGGTCTATGATTCACAGCCGTAGGTTAAGATCGGAAGTTGTAGTCTTTAGTTTTTCTGGTTTTTGTCACTCCTTTCTTACTTAAAAATTGATGATTTAAGGTACTGAATAATTTTGCTGTTATTGACCTCCTCATTGGGATTTCCTTTCTCATCTATTACTGCCCCCAAATATTTAATTTTGCAGCATTGTTTTAATTGCTTATCTTCTATATATAACTCGTTACCCTCATGTTCCTGTGCTATCAACATTATTTTTGTTTTGTTGATGTTTAGACCTCAAATGCGCTCTTTGGAGCATTGATTCTGTAAGTCCGGTTTGCTGTTTGCAAATATGAATAAATTATCTTCATACATCAAGTATTTTATTATAACATTTCTTAGATTTCTTTCTTACCTCTATATCCTCGCTCCTTTGATTTTGTTCTGTACTGTTTTAACTATTTCATCTATTATTGTAATAAACAATAGTGGGTCAAGGATTGCCCCTTGCCTAACTCCTCTATTTGTTAAGAATTCCTCTGCACAGCTGTCACTCACTCTTAACTGCATTCCTAAATCCTATTCAACGAAACCGTGCAGTCGATATGAATAATATAATATAATATTTGTTTATATAGCATATTGCTTCATTGTAGATTACAATTTATATACATCTCTTCAAAAATAATAAATAAAAAAAAAATAAAAATCAGCTATAAATATGCTCACCATACCGCAAAACAAAGAAAAATGTACTAAATCTAAATTTTTCAAATTTATTTATTCAGATACCACTCTTTCAATCTCCTTTTAAATATCTTTATATTCGTCTCATTTTTCATACTTTCCTCCAGTTCATTAAACTTCTTAAAACCTTGAACAAATACTGAATTGTACCCACCTTTTTCCTCGCAGTCTTAATATATAGGTTGTTTTTTTTTCCGTGTATCATACCCATGAATATCCTTGCAGTATAATTTATATTCATCGAAATACGATGGCATACTACCTAAATTTATCCTATATATAAAAACCATGGCTTGAAATTCTAGCAACTGTTTGACATCCATCCAACCCAAACACCTCAACATATCACTTATTTTGGTGTACTTGTTACAATTTAATATCATTCGCATTCCTCTATTTTGCAGCTTCTGAAGTCTATCTATTTCACTATTATTACTTAAGTATAGTATAGTACCACAACAATAGAACATTGGCAGGATTATGGCATTATATAAAGTATACCGCGCAAATTGTGTTAACATATTATTCTTTTTAGCTCTATATATTATACCTAATCTTTTTCCTATCTTCTTACATACATAATCAACATGATCATTAAAACTAAGCCTATGATCTACCATTACTCCTAAGTATTTCAAACTCTCAACAAATTCTATCCTTTCCCCATCAATCGTAATATATTTCTGACTGACCACGACACATCCATAATCATTTCTATTACTAAGGCACATTGCTTTCGTCTTATTAACATTTAATTGTAATTTATTAATCGCGAACCAAACTAGATGCTGGTTGACAACCACGAGGTCGAAATAGGGGCTGTGATTGCTTGTATACTGGTGAAAGTTTCCTTATCCGATAAGCCGGTGACGCATTTTTACATAAGTATGTATTTACGGTACTTACTTGTGTACACGCTACAAGCGCATACTCTAACGCAGCCAACAATTTTGCGCAAAGCATTTGCTGTGCGAATCAGCCGCTGTCAAACTTGTTTGTTTACATCGACTGCACGGTTTGGGTGAATAGGGTTTAGTTTCTTTATATAAACTTATGATTAACTTCTCGAGTTCTCGATTATATAATGTATTCCATATCTCTTCCCTTAAAATTCTGTCAAATACCTTCTTAAGATCTATTGCAGTGATTGTTTTCCACCATACCTAATAGTTCTTTCTTGTAGCTGTTTCACCATAAATATTCCATCTTGTGTACTGTAAGCGGCTCTGAAACCACTTTGATTGTCACCCAGGGTTGATTGAAGTGCCGTTCTTATCCAGCGCTTAGTAAGGACATTCTACGGAAGTTATTACATTGTATTGCGCTATCGCCCTTTTTATGTAACGGTAGTATGACTGCGGTATATTAATCTTTAGGCACTGTTTTGCTTCTCCATGTCAACTGATAAATCCGATGTAAAAGCATTATACCCTCAACTTCCGTGTATTTTAACATTTAAGACTTAATTCTTTCTAGCTCGGCGGCTTTCCCATTTTTAGCCTTTGCAAAGCATCTTTAATTTCCTCCACCTCTATATTATTCAACTACTTCCTTCAACTGGCTCTGACTTGTCCTGTGCTACTAATAGGTCCTTAAAATATACGAGGGTCACTGCCAAAATTTGTGGAAAATGCAAAACAAAACACATGTGAATCGCTTTATTGTTGAAACCAATCTTTCTAACACTTTTTCCACTCTGAATGCACCACTTTTGTTGGTGTAGGTTCACTTTGAAACACCCATACAGTCGATTGATGTTTAGTTTTAGGCTCATATGAATATATCCATGATTCGTCACATGTTACGATGTTATATACAGAATTTGAACAACCACTGTCGAATTTTTTTAGCATTTCCTTGCACCACTTGACACGTGCCTGTTTTTGCGCGTCTTTGAAAGGGATCCATCGACTGCAAAGGTTCCTGACATGCAACTGATCGTGCAAAATCGTATGTATTTGTTTCACCGCAATGCCTAACGATGCCTCTATCTCACTATACGTCACATGCCGATCCGCTAAAATCATTTCACGCACGGCATCCATATTCTTCAACACACAACAGAGGTGCACGGACGACCTTTGCGAACAGCGTCATCAAACGTTGGTCTTCCACGCTTGAATTCTGCGAACCATTTGTAAACCATAGTTTTGGATGGTGCTTCATCCCCAAATAATGAACTAAGTTTTTCCACACATTGCTGTGGTAAACCGTATCGAAAATCATAAAAAATCATCACTCAAAAATTACGATTCGAAATTTCGATTTTTTCACACAATTATTACTTTGTTGTTGAAACGAAACTGCTAGGTTTGAAATCGAACTGTCAACTGAATTATAGGTAAAAAATGTTAAATTTTACGAATATGACAATTGCAGAACGCTGGCAATACTAGAAGTACTCGATTCCGCGAATTTTAGCAGTGACCCTCGTACAAACCATCTTTCTCTAATCTGTTCTTCTATAGTTACGAGCATCCCATCCTTATCTTTTACTCTTTGATTGCGTTCTTTTTTGGTTTCCTTAATCTCTTTAAAACTCTTTAGATCAGTCTGACATTTCCAGCACTATTCTCTTGCATTTTATTGCCAAAGTCTTCCCACGCTCTTTTGACTTTCTTCCTCTGTACTTTGTATTGGTTATAATTTTGATTTTGAAAATTTAAATATTTTTTCCAAGCGAATTTCTTCACTGTAACTTCAGTTTTTAGCTCCTCATTCCACCATAATGTAATTTTCTTTATGTTGCTATACTAACTAATTGTAGATACCAGATGCTTCCTCAGCTGCGCCTATTATTATCTGTTTAAATTCAGCCCGTAAACTTTCAATATCCTGGTAATTAATCTTAGTTTGAAAAATTTTATGTTCCTTGGCTTTATTTCTCTTATCTCATTACATTTAAGCCGTATCGGCATACTTCAGTTTTATTTTGGCTTCCACCAAATAGTAGTCCGCGTTCACCTCGGGTCCCCGTTTGGCTCTAATATCTTTTATAGAGCCCCTATTCTGTTTTACTGTTGATAGTAAGTTGATGGCAGATTTTTCCCCTCTCTGCTCCCTCGTCTATTTATGTAGTATATTTTATGCTGAAACCAAGTATTTAACACAACTAAGTTATTCTGTCTACAAAAGTTTATAATGCACTGCCAAATTTTCCCCATATTTTCCAACCACATACTCTCTGTTTTCTGGACCATTTCCCACCCGGCCACGTATTATAATTGCATCACCTTTTCTGTCGTCAAGTTTCTCCTGCAGCGCTTCCCAAAGCGCTTTTATTGTTTTTGCTGATATCGCTTTAATTTGGGCCATATACTACCATAATCGTGTGTACTTTTTGTGTATTTTAACTTCAATACATAATAATCTTTCTGAATTAAACATATGTTCAAGTACTTTATTCTTAATTATGTATGCTACTCCCACTTTCGCTCATTCGCTTTCATCAACTCCACAATAAAACATTATATGCCCTTCCGCCAGCTCTATGCACCCTTTACTTTTCTTTTTGTTTCAGTAAGAGTTAGTATTGCTATGCCAGCATTTCTAAATTCTTCAATAAGCCCTACTTCCTTATCTTTAATCTTCCTAACATTCTAAGTTCCTAATTTCTATTATTTAATCTAAAATGTCCATTATACCGTTAAGTATATACAATATATGTAGATATTTTACGTGTCATGTTACTGGGTTTTCTTTTATTCTTAAATTTCCATATTCTCCTATCCTCTGCTGCTTGTCTTACTTGCTTTTCCCACTGTTGCTTTCCCTTTCACTCACCTCTTACTTCATATATTTTCTTTGTTTTTATCTCATCTTTCAGTCTATGTATGTGGCCCAGCCAACCCTTTTTCCTCAATAATTACTCTCTATTGGTTTTATGTTTGGTTGTTCCATTACTGTCGTATTCCTCACCCTGTCTCTTCTTGTAATCCCTTCTATTCCTCTTAAAAATCTCATTTCTCTACATTTTCTTAGTAATTTGTCTCCTAATTGTCTTAATGTAAATATCGGATCTTCTTGTGTGCTTCTTCCCTCTCTAAATCCATGTTACGATTCATCAAGTGATGTTTCCAGTTTTTCTATTATCCTCGTAAATATTTTTCCAGGTATATTCTATAATTGATACAGTCTTTTGCATCTCTTTTTTTTTAAACAGTGGGGTTATTAGCCCTGTATTCCAATCTTTTGGTATTTGTTTCACTTTTATCATTAGGTTTAATAAGTCACGAAATTTCGAATTTACGAAATGCTGTTTCTCCAATATATTTCAGTATTTCTCGTGTAATTTCGTCTTGTCCTGGGGCTCCCAATTTTAGTTTATTTAAGGCTAATGTAACTTCTTCCTCTGTTATTTGTTGAATGCTGTTCACTTCTTCTGCTTCCATTTGTGTTTCTTCTTCAAGTTCTTCTTGTTTAGATTCCGTTAATTCTTCAAAGTACTGTTTCCACCTTTCCATTATAACTCTGCTAAAACTTTCCCTTCTTTATCTTTTATATTACTTAGTCTTGGTGGTTTTTTCCTTCTTAATTGCTTCAATGTACTGTAGAATAGCTTTTGATTCTCTGTGTAATTTTCGTTCATCCTATTTCCGAATTTTTCCGATGATCTTTGTTTAGCATTCTTTGCTAATTTCTTTACTTCTGTTCTAGCATTTTTATATAATGTATAGTCTTGTTTAGTTTTTGTTGATAAATACTTTTACCATTTATTTTTCTTTACTTTGACTTTCATTTGTATTTCTGGTGTCCACCATCCGCTTTTCTTTATGTGTGAGTTTGTGATCTTGGTTGTCCCACAGCTAATTTATTATCGTCCATATATAGTTTAATGTTTCCTCAACACAACATGCGTATATGGCCCATTTTACTTTGTTTACCGACTCTTAAAATGCACCAATCCTACACGACGTGACGTATCATACGTGGTTCTGAAATTTTTGACTTTTGACCGTAATATTACCCCGTTTTGTCTCTATGCTGATGCTTATGACAGAACCTGAAAAACCTAAAAGTGACTTTGAAAACTCTGTCACGTGACCATGTTAACTTGGGCTAACTCTTAGGGTCGAATTTTCAAAGATTGTGAAAATCAAAAAAGAATATATTTGAACTATGAAATAATTAATATTTTACGTTTTATCTTTCAGGGACTGATTTCCAGGTGTATAAGCCTGGTGGTGTAAATATGAAAGTGTTTCTTATTAATTTAGAAGCAGAAGAAGTTGATGGGCCTACAAATTTCCATGTTAATGCAGGTGAAACTGTCTTGGAAGTAAAATGTCGTTTAAGTAAAATGCTAAACATTGATGTAAATGCCATTAAGGTAATTTCTTGTTAATATACTGGTTAAATCACATAAGACGCACCCCTTAAAATGCACATGTTTCCAAAACCACTAGAAATATCTGTAAGCTAAAAAACAAAATACCTTCACAAAGACTTAATTGTTTACTTATTCATTAAAAGTGACGGCCAGTTCATTACAGTGATTTTTATTGAAAATTCTTATTATTTAGGTGTTTTTTTTTTAATTGATAATTTGTTTGTGCTTATGAAAGTTTTCAGTTTGAAATGTACTGTTGACATGAGGTTTGATTTATGTATTATCATTCGGAAGTTAGCCACCTCTGATTATATTAAGAGTTAAGGGATGCATCTTTCATGAATCCCCAATTTTCTCTTTAAAAAATGCCTAATATCTTTTTAGTTGGTCCAAGAAACATACAGTAATGAACCCCATTATTTAGAAGAAGATGACAAACCAATGAGATTTGACCCTAATTGTAATGGATATAAATTGTACGTGGCAAATGCTTTAGACGAAGATATTGACAAACCATTTTGTATTTCTAAATTGAATAAAGTCATCGATCGTTTTGTACATATTGTTACAATAGATGTTGTCTTACCAGATACAGATATAGGTACCTAGGTGTGTTATAAAGTATATAAAAATTATAAAGTAGCAATGTCTTTTTTCAGGCACTTTGGAATCACTGTCGATACCTCCGTTAGATCTTAATCAGAATTTAGATAAGATTGAGTTGGCTTCTGGAGATAGATTACGAATATCTCCACAACCTGGTTCTAGTACAGTGTGTGAAACATTTGGTGACCAAAGCAATAGTGAAGATAGTAGTCTTAGTGATAGCGATCGAACACTAGTCGGAGATGCTCCAGGTATTTTATAAGTTAAATTGGATATATTCGTAACAGGTGTTTATTTGAATTTGTGGTCTCGTTTGCATTGGATTTCTTCAAGTCTTACGACATAAGGCCGAACACTTAACCTCTCATTTAAAATTTTTAATCTGACTTTTGTTTCAAATAATGCACAAATTATTGATACTGTCAGATTATTCTTCTTATTGAATTCGAACATAAATTTTAAAATTAAATTTTGATATTAATTATAAGAATAATTAATAACTTTCCCGAGGGGTTAACCGCGAAGGAAATCAAGTGTACAGATCCTAGGAAATCTCGGGAAATCTTGGGAAATCTCGGGCAATCTTAGGAAATCTCGGGCAATCTTAGGAAATCTCGGGCAATCTTAGGAAATCCCAGGAAATCCCAGGAAATCTTGGGAAATCTCGGGAAATCTGGGGAAATCTTATGAAATCCCGGGAAATCCAAGGAAATTTCAGAAAATACTAAGAAATCTCGGGAATTGATTTTTGAATTACACAGAAGACACGGTATTACTGACGAAATTGTACCGTCACCTTTAGTACACACATAATCTAGGTTCACAAATTGTTGAAGAATGTTTTGTTGTTCAGTTATAGTATCTAACACTTTTAAATTTTCATGTAACCATGATTTAATTAATTTTGAAATTGTGGCACTTTCTTTAGTAAGATCTACTGAAGTTTTTTCCACATCAGCTTCAGTCGGGACTTGAGTGATCCGCATTTGTTTGTTTTTGCCTTTCGACGTCGAATTCTGTTCAAAGTTTAGCCGATTTTTTGCATGCTCACTAATTTTTAGGATAAGTTTTTTATGCCCGAGCAACAGTTTAAATTTGGTTGGATTTGACTTGTAAATACCGTAATATTGTTCGTACTGATCTTCTGTAATTAAATCTTTTAAATCTGATCGGGCGAATTCTTCCAAACTGTTTAGGTCGTTTTCTGTTAAGTCCATTAATGATATATTATTTGAGAGACCGTTAATATTTAATAGGTTTTTGAGAGAAACTGGTATTATTACATGTAACTGTTTTTCGATATTTTCGAAAAAATTATCATCAGAATTATTCTCAGCCATTTTAAAAGAGTAGGCAACTGTTGATCAAGCACAGCACACACAGGAAAAACTTCTTCAGACACAGATGCTAAGTCAAATGTCAAATCTACCGTAATGCTTTGTAGGAAGCGCAATTTAATTACTTTGAAATTAATAAATGATTGTCGAAATATATACTAGCAGTGCCCGATTTACTTTAGGTGCCGTCGGGAACTAACCGACTAACATCGAAAAACGCCGGACCTTTTTCCCACCCCGACATCAACTGCATTTTTAAAATAACCTTTGATTTTTACAAGCAGAAATATCTCCAGATGTTTTACAATCCCCAATAAACCCTAACGGACACACGTTGCCATCCGCAACTGTTTCAATCAAAGAATGGTTAGTTTTTGGTCGCGTGTAGTCTCGCGTGTAGTCGTATATCACCTACTCAAAAAATGCCGCCCCAAGTCATACCCCTGATCACATAACAATCAGATTCGCCAAGTTAATGTAAAATTTGGCAGGCAGTTTTATGATTACTTTGCCTTCGGTTACCAGATGGCGCCAGCATTGCAAGAGCAGAAGCGACCCTGAAGTGCTTGGAATCATACAAATCAGCTGATTCTAAGCACTTTAGAGTCGCGTCTACTCGTGCTATGCTGGCGACACCTGGTAACTGAAGGCAAACTAAGCATAAAAGTGCCTGCCAAATAATACATTAACTTGGCGAATCTGATTGTTATGTGATCAGGGGTCATACTCTGCTTGAGGCGATCGCCTCCCCGCCTTCCCCTCGCGCTGACCCTGTGGGTACATCTTCCAGTTGTTGCCAGTATTTATAACTAATGATTCTCTGACATTTTTACGATTTTTTCATTATTATTATTGTAATTAAAATTAAATAAGTTAAGTTTATTTCATTGTGAGGAACTCAAAGTATTCCTTTCGCTTTTTGTTCGCGAAAAAACGAGAAAATATCTTAGTTGTGGGCCACGCGTATAATATTCAAAAATTCAACCCTCATAATTTATTTAAATTTCAACTGACACTACAAGTAACGTGCATATTGCAAATCTATAAAATTACTTTGAAGGTTTCGCGTATTTTAGAGTCCTAAGAAATCACGGGAAGTTCGAGGAAATCTCGGGCAATCTTAGGAAATCTCCGGCAATCTTAGGAAATCTCGGGCAATCTTAGGAAATCTTCGGAAATCCCAGGAAATCTTGGGATATCCGAGGAAATCTTGGGAAATCCGAGGAAATCTTTAAATGAGGAAGTTTGGTGTACACAATTTTCAGTCGCGGTTAACCCCTCGAACTTTCCATTACCAATAATTTAGAGAAAATGTTGAAATATTAAATGAGAATAGTTCAGCTAGTGGTTTTATGATTTAACCCATAGTATAATAATATACAAATTAATTTGGAGGAAACAATAGTAATTCACATCCTTATAAGGTTATAAGTTAGGGTTGCCATAAATGTCGCGACGCCGACCTGGCTTTTGGGATGGGGGGTAGGAAGTATTTAAGAACTCATTATTATAGTATTGCTTTAATCAACTAAAATTACAAAGTTACATAACTTCGGTAAACAAAAAACTCTCAAGTAAACTATAAATATTAAAAAAAAAATAGTAACATAAAATATTCAAAAATCAACTGTCAAAGAGTCTTAGCATTCATATCTAGACGTCACCCTTCTTTGCCCATTCATATTTTTCAGAGGTTTTGGCTTTTTTATGTAAGTCTTTTTCTCTTTTTACATAATTATAAAATACAGTGCATGTCATTTTATAATTATAAACGCACTGAATAATGCTCTCCACTGTACCTACACTGAGTGAATTTCGTTCTTTCGTCCACTGCGAAGAGATCAATGAAAATGCTCGTTCCACATGGGCATTGTGGCTTGTGGCCTGGGATTGCAAACAGATATTGGCACATTCTGACTAGGTTATCCTTTTTTTCTCTTTTTTTTTTTTTTTTTTAATATAACCATTTTTCTTTCCATTCATCTGACTGACTTTGTATAAAAGATTGTAAATACATTACTTGTTCATACATTGAATCATGTGATATACCTTTTTCATTTAAATATGCAGTAGTTTCTTCTACTTGTTTCCACTGGGGAATATCATTTAAAGTCATCCAATCAAATATGTTAAATTTTGTCATTGGCTCACACCATTGTTCAAGATAACGGATAGCAGTGGTGAAGAAGTTTCCAACTTCTTTGTTAAATGTTTCTGTTTGTGTTGAATTAATTGCTCGGTCTTTCTTCAGTTTGATATAAAGTTGTCGCGTTTGGTTCCCTAAGAATTTATTAAGTAATTGTGATTCAATTGTTTTTTTTGTATCTTCCAGAATATTTTTCACTTCAATTACAGTAATTACTACCGATTTCTCAATTTTTTTTAGTTGCTTCTCAATTCAAAATGCTTGGCTGCGCACATTTAAAGTGTAGAGTTCTGATAAGGGATTAGCAAAAAAGTCGTTTATAGCTTTTGGGGCCTTTTCTTCAGCTGCAAAAAATTCTTTCAATCCTTCCATAGCTTTAATAAACGTTCGACAGCCGGTATTAGCGATAGCCATCGACTTCTGGAATGAGACAATATAGTACTGTATGCGATCTCTGCATACTCAAAAAAGTCCTTGAGCCGTTCAACCCTCACGGTAAATATAGAAAAATAGTTGAACATTTTAAGAACAATGGACTCCATGTCAACTGACAGAACATTGACGGCAGTGGAAGCTGTATTGTGGAGTATATGCGCAGGGCAGCCGACACCTTCTATATCTTTGGACAAAGTCTTTTTTAATTAAAAAAAAAAAATTATTGACTCCATGCCTTTCTTTCCCTCAAAAATTAGTATTTGTATTATCAGCGCTGAAAGCAACAAGATTTTGTACTGAAATATTCAAATCCTGCAATGATTTAATACAGAATGAAGTAATCGTATCAGATGTTTCATGTGGCAAAGTATCTAGTTTTAATAATATTACTTTCAAACCCTCTGTTTCCGTAAAATACTGCATAAGCAACGGGAACATCTTTTCGGCGTTATGATTACTGGAATAAGTTAAAATTCCATAGAAAGGAATTTTTCTACTTCAGATTTAATTAGTGCTATGGAGTGTGGTGCTAAAATGTTTTTTATTATAGCAGGTGCCTTTGATCTTGCAGTTGATTGTTTTGCCGCAATAGTTGAAACCAGATATGTAACAGCATTCAATTTCACAGTACAATCTAAAGAGCTGAACGATTGGTGGTGCTTTACAACTTTATAAGCAATGGTCAATTCGGCAGCGCATATACAAATATCTTCTGTAGAATTTTGTTTAATCATAAATGAGGATATATCTTTAGATGTTGATGCAACTGACAATCTTGACTTGTGGTGGTCTCTTATACTTGATTTCCCGCCATGACTCACGGATACATAAATGCTACAAATCGAACAGAAAGCTTCATACACATTTCTTCCTTTTTTAATAAACGACCACTCTTTTGTGTAATCGTCAGAAAAAGAACATTGTCTCTTTGGCATGTTTTCGTTTGTCGGGACGTATGGCAACCCTATTATAAGTATTAATTAAAATTCTTACAGTTTAGAGAATCAATAATTTTTGTTTTAAATTACTATGAAAAATTTAAATTACTGTATGAACTAAATGTCAATTTATGCAACAACAATTCTTCTTTCTTCAGCCTTATAGTGCCCAGAATTGAGCATTGATTGATTATCCTGTAGCTCCTTGGTGAAGCAAAGTGCACCTAATGGTGTTTCAGAAGCCTATTTAGTTTTTGTGACAGGGTGGCTAGCCCCTAGACACTTTCCTCTTCTGTCATTTGTTCTACAAAAACCTTCCATATTTTTCTATCTCGCGCTTTTTTTTGTGCTTCATTCCACGTTTTACCCAGTAGATCTAGCTCTCTTTGTACTTTTCCTTTCCATGTATTTTTTGGGCAACACACTTTTTTCTTACCAGCAGCATTGTATGTAAACGCTTGTTTTATTACACTTTTGTTTGTTTTTCTAGGCGTGTGCTCTATCCAGTTCCATTTGCGTTACTTTATAGTTATTTCTATTCGTTCTTTATTCTTATTCTTCCATAAATCCTCGTTTTGCCAAAATATTTTGCAAATCTTACGAAGGCACTTGTTGGATGGTTCCAGGTGTAAACAATAGAATATCACAGCCGACTGTTATAATTTTGTTTTTTACATTATTAGGCATAATTTAAAGGCAATCCCCTACTTGTTATACATCATTATAAAGATAAATTGATTTAGAACCATATTCCGCAAAAATATACAGGGTGTTCTATTTAAAAAAACAAAGTTAAATTTTTTTCCGGAAAATTAGTAGGCCATGGAAAAAAATTGTTTGTGCTATTTTATAGACCAAGTTCTGTTAGACAAGTCTTACATTTAATTTTTTCTTGTATCTTATAAATTATAATACTCATCTTCTATGATAAAAAAAAATGCAGACAAATGAATTATTCGATCAAATAATGCTTCTTAAAGCAAACGAATCTGAGGAAAGGTATAAATAAAATTACAGAGGCTGAATTGATATGCAATAAAAAGTGGAAAAGTATACAGTAATATATGCACATATGTAAAAAAATCTCAATTAATAATATAAAAAACTTCAAATTAAAAAAATTTGATTACATGAAAAGTGGGTGAAATACACAAAATTAATTAAATACTCTATTTATTTATTTATCGGCAATACAGGCCCTGTAGTACATCTTAGCTTATCTATCTATCTGTGGTTGCAAATAATTTGTTTCCTAAAAATCTTTTCTCCCTTTGCATTAGTGACTTTAAAATTTGCATTTACAAATTTTAATGCTTAAAGTAATAACAAAAGAAGCACCTCGCACACTAATAACTCGTACTGACGCTTACGATAAAATCATAGGTTAGTTGTAATACTTTTAAATGCGTGTTGAGTAGAAGCGATTATAACGCCTCTAGTGGACTATTCCGAAAGTCCCGCCAACAGATTGACATGCGCATACAAAATTGGCTTCGTCAAAAGCCCGAGCTGTCCTTACTGAATGTTATGTATGCTGTGCTGTGGTAATACCACAGTTTAAATACAGGGTTCGTCAGTGAAGCGGGAAAATTTAAAATTCCTGTATCTACATAAGTTTTTATTTGAGTATTAATGTTTTTACAGTTTTCTGTTAAGTTAGACTTGCCATTTAATTTTTTTAAATTAACGCTTGACAGGTGGGCACCATTACGATCTACGCACTCTTGTAGTCTTACATGAGAAACCGTTGCATAGTTCGAAGGTGACAGTATGGTGTGCACTTTTATCATCTGGCATTATTGGACCATTATTTTTTCAAGACGATCGAGGAAACGTTACAACCGTTAGCGCAGTTCGTTCCACAAACGTGGTCACAACATTTTTGATGTCAGAGGTAACCACAGATGGTTCCAGCAAGACGGTGCTACCAGTCATACTGCTTTCAGGGAACTCTTTCCGAACCATATCATATCAAAAAATGCAGACATTGTTTGGCCTGCTAGATCTCCTGATTTTCTTTGGGGTTGGCTCAAGAGCAAGGTGTATGTCGAGCGACCGCAAACGTTACCGGAACTAAAACTAAAAATTCAAGAAGAAGTTGCAAGTATTACACCGGAAATGTTGCGGCGAGTAATGGAAAATTTTCGAGTAATACTACAAGAGTGCGTAGATCGTAATGGTGCCCATCTGTCAAGCGTTATTTTGAAAACATAAAATGGCAAGTCTAACTTAACAGAAAACTGTAAAAACATTAATGTTAAAATAAAAACTTATGTAGATACAGGAGTTTTAAATTTTCCCGCTTCACTGACGAACCCTGTACAATACAATTTAGACTGTGGCAATACTGTAACAAGGTGAATGGCAGCAAGCTGAAATAGTTGTGAACCATGGATAGCAAAAGTAGGGCGGGAAGAATTTCTGAAGCACAAAGAAGTGCCTTGTTTCAATATGTTAAATCAAACGGGCAGTTAATAAACACCTATACTACTTTTCACACTTCAGATTCAGTACGGGCTCTTATGGAAGGCGATGTAGCCATATTTCAGCACAAAACTGTTTGTAAATAAATATGTACCTACCTGTCAATCATAAATAAATCCTGCTTTTATATTTCTGAGTTACACAACTACTAATCTACTAATCTCTTACTAATGCCTTTTCGTTTACTAACCATTTTTTTGCCAGCGGAATTCAAACAAATTTTTATGTAAAAATATTTGCTGGTCATACTTATTAGCTTTAAATGTATGTTTCTAACTTTTTAAAAAGCGTTCCTCGCTGATATGTGATAATTTCAATTTTTAACATATACAGTGTGTCCCAGGATTGATGTTACAATAGGTGCGATGGACTAAACATTTTTGAATTTTATTTTAAGATTGTGCAATTAAGCCCTGCTTGGTTTGAAGAGAATTTTAAGAATATTTTCAGTTTTTGAAAAACAAGTCGGCCTTGACATTGAAGCGAAAACTATTTTCTTTTCATGTAAAGTAAGAAAAGTTGTTCAGAATGAGAAATTATGGCCCTATACAAAATTTCAGGAAGATCTATGTACCTTGATTAAACCGTCATTTTTTAGATTAAGCAAAATAAATTGTATTTATTCAAAATTTTATTTGTAGAACATTGAACGAAACAAATAGTATTTACAAGAAATTTAACTTACGAAACGTAATAATAACATTGATCCACAATAAATTATTTATTCCACATAACTGCCAGGAGGCCATGAAAAAACTAACGTTGACTAATCTTCCTGAAATTTTGTATAGGACCATAATTTCTCATTCTGACCAACTTTCCTTAGTAAAATTTTGCCGTATCATGAACAAAAAGGGTACTTTACCTGAAAAGAAAATAGTTTTCCCTTCAATGTTAAGGCCGACTTGTTTTTCAAAAATTGAAAATATTCTTAAAATTCTCTTCAAACCAAGCAGGGCTTAATTCCACAATCTTAAAATAAAATTCAAAAATTTTTAGTCCATCGCACATCGCACCTATTGTAACATCAATCCTGGGACACACTGTATAATAAAAACAATTTTAAAAAATTGTTCTCATGAGATTTTTTAAAATATAATTGCGGCAATATTACTCCGAAAAATTTTATATTTATTGAGTGTTAGTAGATATCTGCGAGGAATATACAGGGTGTGTAAAAATTCGCGTGCATGCTCTCCGTAGCTTTATTCATTGGACAATAATAAGGCGAAATTCTTATAGCGAAAAAATGACCAGATGCTTCCTCAACTCGTGCGAAGCATTCAAAGTTCAAAATTGGCAACGCGAAAAGGAAGCCGTTTTTGCAAAATTCTGTTACTTTATGAATAGATTAAGTAATAACGGCAACAATTTAGTATCGTTTATCAATTAAAAGTACAAGGTGTCTCAGAGAGTTTTGCACTTTTCTTTCTAATTTTGCTCAGCTATCATCAGTTTTCACAACTAACTTTATTTGGAACCTAAAACTACATTTATTGGAAATTCATGTATGGAAAATTATATCATCTAGATGTCGCCCATTTCACCGCTGGCACTCTTCCAAGCAATGCCTTAGATTTATACAGTTTAATTTTTAAAGATCTTGGTAGCTGTTTATCTATGAAAAGGTTGTTTAAAGCTCCCATACATCTTGGCCCTGCTGTGATTCTTCGCTTGATATTTTCACTACGTTTTTGACATTTTCATAGAGCTTTTTTATATTATTTTTTACATAATGTTCTTCAATTTTTTCGATTTTCCTTCTTTGTAATTTCCTTTTCTTTTTGCAACATATTGCTTGCTGCGAGGAATATTTCTGCTAAATTTGAAAATAATCACACCTCCAATAACAAAATTATAAACTTGTTGGGAACCTCCGATTTGACTAATACATAAACTTAGAACTTCGGTCGTTGCCGAGAACTAGGAACGTCGACAAAAAACTCCCATAAGGTTTCCATTGTCCTATCTTTACCGTACTGAATCTGAAGTGTGAAACGTAGTATAGTTTTACATACGAAAATGCCCAAGAACTGTGGCAAACACTGGCAGCAAATTTAAATTCAATTCCTGGTGCTAGGAAGGACTGGAAACAATGGTGAAAGATAAAAAAACAATATTTAAATTTTTATGTTCTCTATTAACTAAAAGTTTCAGACTTGGTATGATTTCCTATCAAAAACTAGTCAGTTATTAGAAATGCGCAAACGCGGCTCCTAAACGTATATGCTTTGCTGTAGTCGAATGGTATACACCCATTCGTTGTCGAGTCGCATGAAATGTGTGCGAATTGTATCACATACGCCACTCGAGTATGTTTTCCGAAATTCTGTGTTCAAACTTATGCTTGTCGCATGCGATAAGCAGGCGCATGGTTTCGAGAACCAGGCCCCAGGCATGTAATATTTCCTCTACAGTAATTTCCGGAATTTCTTCCGATCTGATCTTCATTTTTTTTTTTATTTCCTGAATTTCGGTAGGGTGTTCGGTCTGGAATTTATATAGATTTTTGTAAAATTCATCCGTAATTTTTAAGATTTCGTCTCTGTTCCTCGTTTCTCGTTATGTAGAGTCTTTTCGAGTTACTATTTCTTTTCGTTTATCGCTTTTTCTTAAGCATCTCATATTTTTATTATTTTCAATTGCATTTTCTATTTCTTGTTCATAGTGGGTTTATCTTTGCATATCATCCTTTTTACCTCGCGATATTCTGTTTGTTTTCCTTATATAACATTCTACTTTTTTCTATCATTTGTTTTGTTTCTGACGTTAGTTTACATCTTTGTCCGGGTTTTTTTCTTTTCTTTGTTAATTACTGTTTCTTTTATTGTTTCAGTTAATTGTTCCGAAAATTCGTTAATGCTAAATGGATTTTCCTTTTTATTTAATTTTTCTTTCAGTCCTTTTTGGTGTCTTGCTTTTCTTAAAGAGCAGCATAAATATCTATTTTATTTTTGGTTTTGTTTATTCTTTTATGTCTTCTCAGTTTCTGAATTGCTAGTTTCGCTCTTATTAAAGGATGGTCACCGTGGTTTCTTACTTTGTTTTATTTTAAAAACTCGTTTAGTTGTAACCTCGGTTGTAACCTACTTTATTAACATAACTTGAACAGTAATATGATGATATGTACAGAATGACCTTAATACCAATTCATGTATATTAGCAGCATTGCCACGTCTAATGTTTAACTCACTTTCAACAGTCCCTACTGGTGTTAAAAGAGCTGAGAACCGATACGTCATTTATGATCTTTTTAGTGGGTGAAAGGATGTAATCGATTTCATTTCTGGTCCTGCCATCAGGGCTCGCCCACGTCCATTTTCTCCGAGGTTGTTTATCGAAAAACGAGTTCATCGCATATTATAATCGCTGGCTTTCCAGAAAGTTACATAGTTGGGTTTCTTTCACCGAACTCATATCTACCAACACATGGTTTGTCGTCTGATAACTTCTTTCCAATAACTGCGTCGAAATCACCAATTATTAGATCGTGATTACATTTTCTCTTTCAAGGGCTTTTTCAATGTCTTCATATAAGATCTCTACTTCTTTGTCGTCATGTGTTGATGTTGGTGCATTTATTTGAATTATTTTTATTTTACAGTCTTCTGATATTTTTAAAACCAGATGAGCTACTCTGTCCAATATTTTGTTGTAACTTCGGATGTATCGGAAATCCTACACTGTTTTGGCTTTCATTTTCGTGTCCCTTGTAATAAGAGGTGTTTCTTGATTGTAATGTAATAAATTTTTTCCATGTCTTCTAACTGCTACAACAATAAATTATTACACAATATTTTTGTTTTTATATTTTGCTTAAATTATATTACCATATGTTTTTGTAAACAGCGCCAACTCTGAATGTGGCCACTACTAAGATCAGGGGTTCCATAAGAAGGAACACTCCATGGACATGACTTGAACAATTCCAAAGGAAGGTTGACAACAAATTCAAATGAACGCCTATTATATCAATATATAAAAAAAGTAAATTATGTATTACTTATAGTTTTCCTTAATTTTTCTAATTTAGGAGATTGCATAGGTTTGTTATCCAGCAGTTCAAATTCGCCTGCAGATCAACATATGGCTTCCCCATCCGATCCAACTGAAGACACATATAATCATGAAGTATTCGGAAATCCTCCCGAAGAAATGAATTGGGATGATGAAGTATCGGACGCAACTCAACCACGTTCTCCTAATTATTATTTTAAAGCTACAGTTCTGTCGAACATTAATAATTCTGATATGTTTACCGATGTGGACTTAACTCGATGTTGCAGAGTCCATGTCGATAAAAGAATGAATCTTGCCAAATTAAAGAAAAATTTAGAGTCCGTTGTCGGTGTGCCGGTAGAGTATTTTAAAATTTACAGACAGTATCCTCATGAGATCGAATGGACAAGATTAACCGATACATTGGGATCCGCTAAAGATGGAGATCGATTGACTGTGAAATTAGGTCGGGTTTTGCGAAAGGACGAATATGCCGGTAAAGTCTATCATTTGACGCCTGAAAACAGCGAATTATTTACATTTTTATTTGAATGGGTAATTGCAAAAGGTCACACTGTTGGACAGGTCAAAAAAGAAATTTTATTAGCCGCCAAAAAGCAACACATGTTAGATATAGCGAACAATAAAAGTAGATTGCGTTTAAAGAACTGGAAAAATCCTTGTAAAGTGTATCTCGATGATCAAAAATTTATAGACGATATTTCGTTAACTAACAATTGGGAAATGTTCCTTCAGGATTTGGGAGAAGGTGAAATTGTAACTAACACTAATCAGTTGTGCTTATTTGTAAAACGGTGGTGTCCATCCACTTTGACTTTAACGCCGTTTCATGAAGTTGTTTTGAATACACCCACGATGGACGAACTTAAGAAAAAATTATCTGAAGAATCGGGAATACCCAAAGAATACCTCGATGTGGCCTACCAAAAGGGTACTTTTCCTTGTGATATGAATGTCTTAGATATACAAAACGAATTGGAGTGGAATCCAAACGTTAATCTTTTGGAAAGCTGGCCATTACAAGTTTACCACGATGGAAGTGTTTTCTTATACAGGTGAGTTTATTTTTGCAATACCTGCTATTTAAGTCTTACTTTAACTATTCATGTTTTGTTGCTAAAGATACTACACTGTAACGATAAATAAAATCTTGATGCCTTCCAAACAGTATGCAAAATTGTACTTGGAAAGTACTTAAAGCAAATGACAGAAGTTATTTACATACAGTTGATTCCGTTTTTACAGTAAATAGCTTAAAAAATACAAAAATGGATGACTTAATTTCACAAATGGAATTTATATTGAAATAATTCTCTTCATATTTCTTTTTTTTTATGGTTGCAGCTAAACCACTATATGCACCATGTATGTAAAGTGTCATAATAGAATTCTTAAGCTTTTAGAACTCACTGATAGCCCCTGCTGATTCGCTTACTCATTATAAGCAGTCACCTGAGGTACTTGTTATGTAATATACTGCTTTTTATAGCAACGAGTACAGTAACTGCTTTACTCCTAAGCTAACATTCTTGATGTAAACTTTCTGTTCATTCAAAAATTATTTAAAAGTGGCTTGTTGCATAGATAGCTCTTTCCATCTGATGTTTGATAATGATCTGTCTTTAAAACCATTGAACACTTTTCGTTTTCGAGTACTAACACCTTTTAAAAATAACAACACAATTTCTAAATATTGTTTTATATAAGCACACATTCAAAACATTTACAAAAGCTATAATATATGTCAAATAACTAAGGCATTTATGGACAATTAAGTTTTCCTTTATACTATTTTCACTCGACACCCTATACGGTTTACAGAGGAGAAGATTAAGATAGATTTTCACTTTAAGCACTTCTGGGGAAAACTTGTTTGTTTTTATGTGGCCATGTTATTTAATGCAGATTTTTTATTTCTAGTTATATTACTGATGTTCATATTTGAATTTGCTAATGAATATTCATGAGTCATGACTCATTTAAGTTAATTTTTCAACACCGTTGATAAACTTATTTGAAAATATTTCTTCTTCGGCCCATTCCTTACTGGAATATTCGCCCCCCTTCACGGGCTCTTTTATCAATTTATTGAGGTGGATTATTCCTCATTGCATCATAATCTTGTTTATTCACTAATTTACTTAGTTACAGTTTGGTGTGGATTTTAGCTTCTTTTACTATTATTTTTCATGCTCTTCGGTTCTTCGCTTTTGGTTTCCAGTCTTTGACTTGCATTTCCTTTCGATCGTCCAGAACTTCATCATACCATCTTTTTTTTGGTCTTCCACTTTCCCTCCCTTTCATGGGTTTCCAATATGTTATGCGTTTAATTGTGCTATTTGGTTCGCTTCTTTCCATGTGTCCCAGCCACCCTAGTCTTTGCGCCTTTATTGTTTTTATTATGTCCTCTTCGTTCATCTCTTTCAGTAATTCGAAATTCATTCTAGGTCTATATTCTCCTTCGCTTGTTCAGACCGTGCCTAATATTGCTATTAATTAATATTGCATTTTCTAAATATTATCGATTTTTAAGCGAATCACGAGTTATATTTAGGAAGAGAATACAATGATTACATTTTTTACTAATCGGTGCTACAGTTTTTTCTCAACTGTCAAATAATTTTTTGTCTGTACCATTGTACGTCATATTTACGTGGTTACTACGTTAGTAGCGTTGCTATTGGAAATAACAAAATATTATCGCGGCAATAAATTATTTTCACTTATTGGTACAACATTTTCAAGCGTTGTGATTTTCTTAAGAATTGTATTCTCATTTTATGTATTTTGTTGTGTAGGACTTCTCCTCCAAATTTTATCAGCTCGCCGTTTATTCCATCTCCTCCTGGTGATTTCCTATTTTTTATATTTTCTGTTATTTGTATTACCTCATTTAATGTTGGTTCTTCGATAGTTTCATTTTTATTTTCAGTCCATTCTTGTTGATCTTCGTTTCCTGGTTGGTTTAGTAGATTTTCATAATAATTTTTCCATGTTTCTTTAATGTTTTTTTCTTCATATTGTATATTGCCATTTAAATTATTGTTATTTCCCATTTTTTTTTACTTTCCGATACATATTCCGTATATTGCTGTCTCTGCTATTTTTCCCTATTTCTTCCGTTTGTTGGTTAATCCATTCTGTTTTCTTTCTCTTGCATATTTTTGTTACTTCTTTTCTTTGGTCTTTATATTCAGTCATATCTTCTTCTTTCCCTGTTTTTAGCCATTTTAGTTGTACCATTCTTACCAGTCTTATTCAATTTTTGCTGTCCTATTATCTTCTCTGCATTTATCTTCAATATTATCCTTATCCTCTATGCCGTTTAAATTTTTGCTTATCTCATGTTCATATTCTTTTTGTTTATATCCTTACTATTCAGCAGTGACTCTATATTTCATTTTTTTTTCTTTCATCTTCCTGATGTTTTTGGGTGTTATTTTCTGTTTCATTTTAGCGATCACTAGACAATGATCTGTGTTGGTACTAGTCCCTCTATACGATCTTACATCATGTAGGTTATTTACTTTCCTTTTTGTGTTTAACATATGGATGGGTTTATGAGAGAATCTTGTACTGCCAATGTATAAGTTCATTTCTGTTGCATATTGGTATAATTTTGTCCCGTTAGCATTGGTTTCATTATGTAGGCAATGTTTTCCTACCACGTCTCTATAACATTCTTCCTTGCCAACTTGTGCGTTTAGGTCTCCCATCACAATAATTATATCAAATTTGTTTACTTTTTCGGTTACCTTAGTTAGTTCTTTATAGAATTTTTGTTTTTCTTCTTCTGTTGCTTCTTCAGTAGGAGCATATATGTTTATTATGGTCATATTGGATGGTTTTCCTTGTATTCTTATATAGGAGATCCTTCCAGATATTGGTTGAAAGGTTATTACCTTATCTCTTATTTTCTTACTTATAAACTTATAATAAAGGCTGTTCCATTTCTTCCCTGCTTCTCTTCTCCAGAGTACCACATAGTGAATTCTTTCTTGTTTATTTCGCCTTGCCCTTTCCACCTTATTTCTTGTAGGGTACATAAATCGAGGTTATATCTTCTTAGGTCGTTAGCTACCTCCATCATTTTACCGGGAGTCAGCAGGGTATTTATATTCCTATTCGTATTAGGTTCTTTCTCTTCTTTTTTTTTTATCTTTTTCATAATTTCCTGTTTTGTTCTTCCGGTATCATTATTCCTTTCAGATTTTTTCTCTTTTGCTTCTTTTTCTCCTCCATAATTTGTTGAGGTACTATTTTTTATTCCGTGTTCTGTATTTGAAAATATGTACTATATATTGATATGCTTTTAATCTTTTAAATAATTGCATACAATTTTTAAAATTCCAACTAGGTGGCTCAGTCTGATATTACTTTTTAATTAACTTTAAGAGATCTCTCAATCCAGGGTCGTTGAAGGGATCGCTTTTATGAATTTTAAAATTTTATAAAAATTCGTAAAGCAAATTTTTAAAAACACCCTCAAAATTATGCAAACTTCACAAAATCAATAACAAATTCTAACAACTAAACAAATATAAAAAATAAAATCAACTACCTTTCACAGATAACTTCAACAACACACGTCCTCTTGTTTTGACTTCAATAAATTCACCAAATCCTCCCTCACACTTCCATCCAATAACGTACCCTGTTGTAATTTCAATCCAAACTTCTTTTCCAAAATAAAATTTTATTTTATAACTGTTCCGTATTACACAATTTCAATTTTTATTTTTATACAATATCACCAATCCAAATTATAACTTTATTCGTTTTTAAAATTGTTACAATATGCAAATAAATTAAATTCAAGTTTGAATTTACAAAATTCAACTTTTCGTTAAATCTTTTAACATTCAGCTATCTATTTATATCCAATTCCCTTGGTTATCTTAATTTTATTAAAAACTAACACTCTATAAATTTCATTATGACATATATTTTAAAATTAATTATCTGGACATCCCAATCTACTTATACAGTGTGTTGTCCCAGGATTGATGTTACAATAGGTGCGATGGACTAAAAATTTTTGAATTTTATTTTAAGGTTGTGGAATTAAGCCCTGCTTGGTTTGAAGAGAATTTTAAGAATATTTTCAGTTTTTGAAAAACAAGTCGGCCTTGACATTGAAGCGAAAACTATTTTCTTTTCAGGTAAAGTATACTTTTTGTTTATGATACGGCAAAAGTTTACTAAGGAAAGTTGTTCAGAATGAGAAATTATGGCCCTATACAAAATTTCAGGAAGATCTACGTACTTTGATTAAACCGTCATTTTTTAGATTAAACATTGAACGAAACAAATAGTATTTACACGAAATTTAACTTACGAAACGTAATAATAACATTGATCTACAATAAATTATTTATTCCACATAACTGCAAGGAGGCCATAAAAAGACTATCGTTGACTAATCTTCCTGAAATTTTGTATAGGACCATAATTTCTCATTCTGACAACTTTCCTTATTAAAATTTTGCCGTATCATGAACAGAAAGGGTACTTTACCTGAAAAGAAAATAGTTTTCGCTTCAATGTCAAGGCCGACTTGTTTTTCAAAAACTGAAAATATTCTTAAAATTCTCTTCAAACCAAGCAGGGCTTAATTCCACAATCTTCAAATAAAATTCAAAAATTTTTAGTTCATCGCACCTATTATAACATCAATCCTGGGACACACTGTATACAACACTAATTTTAATTATTTAACTATTTACATTCTAACATTAAATTTACATTATTTTAAAGGTGTTTCCTTATTTACATTATTTCAATTAAAGTCACAACTCACTGTCTTAAGAGATCATTTAAATATCATATCAATATATAAATAATTGTACTTAGTATTATTGTGGTATGCAGTCTTTTATTCTTCTTCTTCTGGTCCTTACAATCCATAGGATTATGACTTCTTCCTTAGGTGAATTATTCCTCTATTCTTGTACTTGTTGCGTGCCGTGGCTTTATCCGCAATCTTTCCAGTTTTTTCTATCTTTAATTTATTTTTTCCGCAATAACGCCATCTCACCATCTTGTTCTGGGTCTACCTCTCTCTTTCTCTCTCTCTTGTCCTGAACAGTTTCCATGTTGTTATTTATTTTAGCATCTTGTTACTTTCGCTTCTCATAATACGTAAGTCCAAACAATCTAATTCGTAATGATATTATAAAGCATACTATGTCTTTACCCTCAATTTCTTAGTTTATTTCTTGCGTCTAACCTCTTCTTTGTTCTTAATTTGACCTTGTTGTTAATTGTTCGTAAGATTTTCCTTTCATATCTTTTTAGTTCTTCTTTTTTTGTAAGAGTAATAGTTTCTGGTGTGTACGTAACAATCGGCTTAATTAATGTCTTGTACATCCTAATTTTTGTTGTTTTTGTTATACTAATGCCTTATTTTGTTTTTGTGTTCTTTCTTTATCGTTTTCGCTCTGTTTTGCCATAATTGCTACTCCAAGATAGTTAAATCTAATTACACTTTCAAATTTATGCTTTTACACTTGAAAGCATTTCCCGCTAATTTCCATGGCTTTTTCATACTTGTATTTTGTTTTGCTTTGATTTATTCATAAACCATGTCTTCGTGCTTCACTATCAATTTTGTTTATATTTTTTCTTAGTTCTTCCTCGGATTTTGCTATAATTGTAAGGTAATTTGCTTTTCTCAGTATCACCTCCGCGAAATTAAACAATGCTACCGACAACATATATTATTATCTCCTTGCTTCACTCCCTTACTGATTCTAAATTCCTTTGTTTGTGTTCCCTTTACTTCTACTACAGCTTCTGTGTGTTCTAACGTCATATTTATTAATGTTATCAGATTTTATAAATTGTGCTGAGTATAGTGTATAGTGGCATTATTATTTTTTTGTATCCAAATATTCTGCATTAATTTACTGATTTGTTCTTACAGATGATCACCTCCATATTTTAGAAATTCCGTTATTATGTTATCACTTCCTGGTGCTTTATCATTTTTTACTTTCTGGTACATCTACTTTTTGTCCTCTGTTAGTATTTATTTCCTTGGATTAACATCTCACTTTGCTTTGTCAGTTCATTTAATAAGTTCTCGTAGTATTCTTTCCATATTCTTTTTACTTCTTCATCACCATACTGTGTTCTCCCATCCTTTAACTTCTTATATATTTCTTTCTATTAGCTATATTATTGGCCGTATTTCTGGTTTCTTTATAATGTTCTCTATCTAGTTTTTTGCATTTATCCGATGTATTCTTGCTGTTGCTTCTTCACACTCGTCATACCATTCCTCATTCTTTTTTCTGTTGCCTCTATATCCTATGCTTCCTTCTGCTGCTTCTATAATTCCTTTCTTTATCTCTGCTAACCTTTTTTTTATAAGTAATTTTCATTTGCTTATTTTCTAGTTTCTCTATCTGACATTTTTTCTGTTTTTTTAACTCTTTGAATTCGAAATTATCTACTGCATTTTCAATTTGAGTAGCCGATGTTTACGATTGCAGTATCGTTAGATTGGTAAAAACATTGAACATAATTTATTGAAATTAAATAAAATGAAGTTAAAGTAAATGGTCAAAAAACTGATTTCAAAATCTTCATTTTTCAACTCCAAAAAATAATAACAAATAAGGTGTTAGCCTCATGCCCTTTATACATGGAAAGTTGTAAATTTTGTCGTCTTTGTTTTAGGGATAGTCGAGAGTTATTAAAGGAAATCACTCCCGAAGAGAAGAAAGAAATAAATCAGAGAGAAAACGCCCGATTAGGAAAATTTACTTCAAAATCTTATTCTCCGAGAAGAGAACGTGCTTTAAAAATTTATTTAGATACATCGCCTAATAAATCCGAAGAAGCTTGCGGAGACTGACATGGCTCAAGCATGAATTGGTACCAGTCGTGGTTTTACTGCAACATCAGCTAACCATTAATTTGTGGTTAATTGTTGCGGTAACTATGGACTGTTTTTGTATTTACCAGTATCTAAAAGTTCATTTTTCATCTTTTTTATTGTTATTTGCATCTCTCCCTGGTTTCATTCTTACTAACTTAATTTATGCAGGATTTGTTCGATTCTTTTACGGCGAGTTTCCCTTTAAAGTTTTTAGTTACTATATTACACTGAAAATAGATGTACTACGAGTTTGATCATTTTATTGTTATTTATTTTTTAAAAATTAGTTTTACCTTTAAAATGTTTTGAAATGCATTCAGCTATTAAGGTTATTCCACAATTAAAACTTCATTTGTTTGACTGCCATAGTTCTAGTTCCACTAGTGATAAATAATAGTTCACAATTTGTTTCCTAGTTTTACACTATACATTGTAATTTATTTTGAATTTGTTTATATTATTTGTTGTTAATTTTATTATTTTTAGTATTATAATCCTTTTTGTTTTTGTGTAACTGCTTTCGTAATAAGTCGGGAGTGAAAAATACTTTCTTTTGTTTAACAACTTTGATTTTTCAATTCACTATCATTTTCATATTTTTTAAAGGCCTGATTTGACAGAGATCGAGTTTTGTTGGATAACAGTTTCGATATACATATACTTTATGGCGTAACTAAACTGGCAAGTCTGCTGTAATGTAAATATATTTTTTTACAAATAAAAACTAAGAGCGGGCTAAGAAATATTCAATTCATTAAAAAAAATTATCATTTATCGCGCTTTCATTTTTTGTGTACAATATTATATAAATTTGTAATATTAAAAATTGTACTTCGGCAGTAATGTGTAAAAAGATTATATATAAATTTCAGTAGAACCGCATCGCATCTCTATAAAATTGAGTGGTAGTGGGTTAATGTAAGTTACTGATTTTGTTCTGAATATTCTCTTGCATGTTTGTATTTATATTCGTATTCGTGTCCAAATTAAAATATTTAAAGCTGCTACATGTGAATACTAATTATACAATAAAAGATACGTTGACCAATATATTCATACATTTCACATTGTAGCTGGTTATTAAGGAAGTTTTGTAAAATCAGTATGACCTCAACTAAACTGAATAATTTAGTTTGGCGCTAAAGAAAAGCACATAAATCAAATGTGTTCCTATAATCATGAATCACTCTTATATCTTACTCCGGGTAACTTACAAATTGTTTACAATTTGAAGATATCATAACCTTTTCATATGTCAAGTATTATATGTAAGAATTTGTTTTAAGTTTTACATTTTGTTGTGTAAAAATTATAGATTTTAAATAAAGATTTGAATTTTTTTCTGTGAAGTTTATCAGAGGAATGTATAAACTAGTGTAAATTTATTTCTGAAGTAGAATCGAAATTTTCTATTTTGCGTTCATAATGAAATTATGGAGCTCGATTCGGAAGTGAAAGAGCCTTTGTTTTGACATGGAAAATTTTATTTTGCTACGTTGGTAACATTAAACATTTCGATTAACTATCAAATTCGGATGTATAAACACCGTCACATCAATGGCTGGGTTTAAAGCAATCCTGGAAATTTTGGCAACACTGTATTACAAGTGAAAAAATTTGTACTAATTTATCGAAGAATTTATGAACGGGAAAGATTAGCAAAGCGCTTTTAGTTGCATCCAAGAAATACCAAAAACGTTCATGAAATTTTCATCGCAGCTGAATTACCTTAGACCCGGCCAATAGCAACATAACTTCTACAAATCACTGTTAATTGTTAGCTTTTTAGAATGTCGATGTTGCTGTACATACAAATTTTGCTAAAACGATTACTGGTTTTAGCACGGATTTTTTCTCATTTTAAAATATGAAACTTGTAAAATAAAAAATATCTCATAAAAAATACGCTATTAAAACTGTAACAGTTGGTTCATTCTCTATAATTCTTCGTTATTTTTCGCACATTTTTTAGCTTGTCGTTTATTACAGTGTTTTTCTTTTGCTTTTCCTCTTTTGTCAATTGCCTTTCCCTGTTTAGCAAATGACTTTCCAGATTATGAAACGTCAAAGTTATGTTGCAAATGACATTCCCTATTTGTCAAATCTCTTTCCGTTTTTAGATAATGCTTTTCCCACTTTTTTTAAAAAGTAGGTATGTAAGCCTAATAAAAAAAAACTGGGAAAAGCATTATCTAAAAACGGAAAGAGATTTGACAAATAGGGAATGTCATTTGCAACATAGCTTTGACGTTTCATAATCTGGAAAGTCATTTGCTAAACAGGGAAACGCAATTGACAAAAGAGGAAAAGCAAAAGAAAAACACTGTATATTTGATTTTGATTATAATACGCGGTAAAATTAACGAAATATTTAACAAAAATATTGCTTTGATATTTTTAGTAATTAATTTTAAATATATTCGAGATGTATCTGTGCACCAACTTCGTTAATAAGCTGAATGAGTTTTTACAAAGGTAAATTGCAAATTTACACACAAAAGAAAACAACAATAAATAATACCGATAACTGAATTGTGGAATAACTGAATTAATAAAATAAGGATTACAAACTTAGTTTGAAAAATGAAATAATTATATTACATTTTGTTATGTTTTCCTTTTTATATAGTTTGTTTATAAGAAGCAATGCTAATAGAGATTGATATCTTTTAAATATCCGTGGCTGGCAAAGTGGATTCTTTGGCTTAATGTGTCGCTTATTGTATAATTGTTCAATATTGTTTTAAGGGTTCATTTTGCCTGTGCTTCTGACAAATACAACATTGTATAGATATTTATTTGTGACTGATAATAAACTGTTTCATTATATCTCTATAATATATAAAACTTAATTTATTAATATTTTAATTTTAAATGGCATTTAATGCCATGTACACGTATAATTATTTTACTAAAAAGCATTCAGACCTTCTTATCTTAACTATCACACTTACTATCCAGGCACATTAATTACATATCATATACAAGAAATGACATTTCAATATTATCTTTAATTATACAGCCTTTAAAAATCATCTCCAATACCTTACCTATCTTCTATGACAAAGCAAACGCTAAATTTCAAAGTTAAAAACCAATATTCCGTAGTAAATTCATGCCAGCAAGGGGTACTTTTGTAAGGCCTTGGTAAACGATAATTTCTTGTTTGTGATTTTTAAATTGCACTTTGGTATATTTCCTTTTTAATAATTAGGCTTTCAAATTAAAAGATTATACAGCTAATTTCGGATAATCGTTCAAATGACAGGCCTTACGGCCAAAATAGATACTAGTTAGTTTAAAAAAATTAATAATTATGACGCTTTTCTAAATTTACAGTATTAGAATTAAGTAAAGTATTCAATTCTTGCAGATATTTTTAAAACGTAAATACAAGAGCAAGCCCGCTGCTTTTCGTATTTTTTTAATGAGTAATGTAAAATTTTTCCAAAAAGCAGTGTATGTAAATATTTTACTTTTAAAAATTAGGTGGACCGGTAGAGAGGCTCGCACATAGTACTGCAATATAGAAAGTTAAGCAGATGCCTGCTTGGTCTGAACAAGAATGGGTGACCACTCTGTGGCTCGGTGTGTTCGGCCTCCTCGACACTATAAAGGCATAAGAGGGTAAAAGGAAAAGAAACAAAGAAGAAAAATGAGGTGACGTATTTGATCCGCACAGAGTAGAAAACGTTTGGAATCGGAGCTTTCCTATTAAAGCGGTTGGAGATATAGATTTGAAACTTTGCTAAAACCAAGCACTCAAATAATAATTTGGAACGCATATAGGGTCCAGCAAAAAGCGATAGCATTTTTAATAAAAATTACACCAATCAAGTTTCAAATGTGAGAACGTTTTCTGAACGATTAATTTCACTACATGGTCACTCTGTTCTGCTAAATCTGTGTCAAATTTTTTTTATGCTGGGATTTTTAAAATATGTGGTATGTAGGTAAAAATTGAAATCATAGAAATACTTGTTGAATGTAGCAGTACATGAAATTTGTGATATCAACCAAGAGATATGAGTTGTGTGCTGTGTTTATAAATTTAATCTCCAAGAGTGCCTTGCTGAGGGCGGGGGGGGGTCATTTGAAGCATACTGTTTTTAGATATTAAATTTTCTAGCTGTCAGGTTTGCAGTTATGTACACGTAATTTGTTTCAGTTAAATAAATAAAAAGTTATTACATATTGAAACTGCTCAATGGTCTTTGACGGACCCTGTATGTAATAATCTAATATGTATTTTTCCTGTGGTGTATTCTGAAAAGCGATACCATGGTATACTAGGTCACAAGTTGCTTTTCTGTTTTATTTTATTTTGTAGCAGTTTGTTTTTGGTAAGTCTTGTTATCCACTGTAACTTCTAATTACACCAATAATAGCATCGGAGATACTTTTTTGTTAAATTCGTATACACTGTGTCCACATTTCGATTCTCACCATTGGTATCTCGGTTATTAGAAGACATAGAGCAACGGTTAAATGGGGAATGTTTTGCAGAATTCAATACTCGCGACAAATCTCATTTCAAATTCACCCTAACTTTTTTTAATTTTAAGATAATTTGAAATAACCAAAATTTGCCGATTTCAATTTTCCTCAATAACTCGATAACACCTAATGTGACCGCTTCTAAAGTTTTACAATGTTCAGACACTTTTTTAAGACAAATTTTTTTATATAAATGGAAACCCGAGATAGTCATTTGTTTTCAAGTTATTAGTGCTATCTTTTGTTTTTCATGTGGCAGCCATATTGGATTTTTGGTTAGTTAGATAGTCTTTAAAAAGAGCTTTTCAACGATGTATAACACGTGATAAATTTTTATTTGTAGGGGAGATATTAACAAAAAATTAAATTAATCTCTAATATGAAATTAGTAGGCTATGAAATTAAACACCAATGAGAAATGGAAGCGTAAAGATATGCTAAGTAATACTGTAAAATAACGAAAAGATACTGACGTTTAATTTCATATTAACAAAAAACAGACTGCCCAATAAATTAGTGCTACAGAGATTAGTTATTTAAAACCTTGGGTACTCGTAGTTATTGATAAGTAATTATTGTTAAGTATTAAGATTAATAAGTATTGATAATGGCACATAAATATTCAAATTAAGAAAAATTTGATATGTTGGAAGTGTATTTCAAAGCAAATAGAAACTCTGAAAATGCTCGCATGAGTTACGCTGAGCGTTTTCCGGAAAGATGCAGGACAATTTTTAGAAGGATAACTAGCAAATTACTGAACTTTGGAAGCTTCGAACAAAAAAGAGCTAACTACGAAGTTAACGATGCTGATATAGTCAACATAAGTGAAGTGAAGTACTAATTACAAACAAAAACATTCATTTTAATATCCCAAAAGGTAAATTGTAAATAAATGTTGACCGTAACAACACTAAAAACTAAATTATTTGAATTTGATTAAAAAAAAAGCAATAAAGAATATTCACTCTTTGAGTAGAACGGGAGTAAATAAGAAAAGGACAGCATGTTGGACACAGAAACTAAAAAGAGAAGTACAAGGAAAGAAGAGGAGATGGAAAAAGTACCTTAACAGCCAGTCAAAAGAAGACACGAACAACTACAGTTAAAGAAGCAGTAAGGGCTGTAAAAAGCAAACATTCGGGAACATTATGGAAATAGACAGCAGAAGTAACCAAAAATTATTTTACAAAATACTAAAGAACCTATGACATGGAAAGGAATGAGAGGAAGAAGAACTAGATGAGAAATGAGAACGCCGACGAAGAAGAGATGTCAGTAGGTACTGACCAGTGGCGTGCAGTGAGTTTTTTACTTGGGGAAGAGCTTCTGGTTTACTGATAAGTACAAAAAGTGACAGCTTTTGATAATGCAAAACGTCAGTGTCAAAGAAATTGGCATAATTCAGTTTTAGGCTATTAAAAGCTTTCTTTGGAAAACGAGATCTGTTATAGCTGGTGAAATAATATAATTCAACAAATTTTATTTCATTAAAATTCTGAAACCTGACTCAGTTTGTTGTTGCGTAATATTATTCAAAATTTCTAATGTAGCTCTTAAAAGAACCTTATTTTTGCTATAAAGGTATTATGTGTAGCGAAAATAAGGTTCTATAAAGAGCTATGTTAAAATTGAGGACGGATTATTGTTCCTCGTGCCAAAAAAGGTAGTTTCCCCAATTTTCATATCAATATTTCGAAAACTTTTGAAATTAGGTACAGCAAAAAATTAAGATTAAAATTTCGACTTTGGCACCCTGTATCTCCCTAAATATTAACTTTTGGACCAAGGTAATTTTAGGTAAATCGTAATATTTTGGTTTCGCAAATCTACTGTTGGTCTTTGTCCCATTACTTTTGGACCACCCTGTATAAAATTAATAATTTTTTGGATGAACAATCAGAGTCATTTTAACCCATAAAGGTTATAATATTTTATATTTACGACGTTTACACAAAAAAATCATTCAAATCGGAGTAGTTTGAACCGGTTCCGAGATATAAACGTAAAGTTACTCCACTAAAAGGCAAATACAAATATGCACCATGCGCCAGCTAACAGCCCTTCTGGTGCAGCTAAAATCACGTATGCGAAATTACAACAGCGCAGATGCGTCAAAGGATTCTTATACGGGAACTGAGCGAATTATTTCGGCGCGGCCCAAGATAACTTTCGAGGTTCGGGCCGATGTTTGCCGGTAAAGTTCGAACGGTACACGGTCAACGTTGAACGCCGCTGCGCCGCGTTACAAAATGCGTTAATTTGCAATGAGTATTCGCATTATATTAAAAGCGAAAATTAAATAGATAATTTTAGCATACTGCTGAAACAAAAATAATAGCTATTTATGCAACGAGTTGCAAAATGATGGACTTTTTATCACCAGGCGTGAAATAGTTCGTCGAGGCGAAGCCGAGATGAACAACACGCCATGTGATAAAAAGACATGTTTTGCAACGTGTTTCATACAAGATTTTATCCAATTCAGATAACAAAATGTAAATGCCACATCTTCTTAAAAAAGGAGTTGGGTCATCGTGATAAAATGGGAGTGATAAAATGGGAGCATATTTTGTAACAGGCATGGAGAACAAAGCGAATCCCAAAAGCATGGAAAATAGCAGTGATTATCCCAATATACAACTATAAAGGAATTTCCATGCTCAGCGTTTCAGGAAACACAATGTGGATTTAGACCGAACAGAGGAACCCAAGACGCCATATACACTTTCAGACAGATCTCTGAGAAAGTCACTGAGTATCAGAAGGAAACGCACCTCTGCTTCCTAGACTTGAAGCAAGTATTCGACAGAATGCCAAGGAATGAAACATTTAAGGTCCTAAAGAAAAGAAATGTCAGTGCTGCTCTAAAAGCAGTAATCCAAAGTTTTTACCGGAACTCCCAAAATATAGTCAAAACGGCCAATGAAGAATCACAACAATTTAGAACGAACTCAGGTGTAAGGCAAGGGCACATCTTATCCCCATACCTATTTATCATGATTATGAACAACATCGCAAAAACATGACGGATGACACTGGATGATGAAACCAGTAATATTCTCGGAAATATTGTATGCCGACGATGCAGTGTTACTAGCAAACAAAGAGTCAGACCTCCAGCAAAACCTAAATATCTGGAAATAAAAAATGGAGAATAGGGGAATGATAATAAACAAGGAAAAAACGAAAATCATGATCATTGCAAGAGAAGCAAAAACTCACGCAATATACATCAACGACTACAAATTGATACAGATCCCAAACTTCAGATATTTAGGCTCGGTAATAACACGCACCCTATACCATAATATGGTAAAAAGGGATTGCGATTATATATTGAAGTGATATAAATTTGGAATAAAACACTTAGGATGCAAGGTTTAAATATTTAATTATGTAAATAAGTTAAGGTTATTTAAGTACCTACCTATTTATTGTTATCTGTTTTAAGACCCGTATTATATTATTGTAAATAAGTAGTAGTCATAGTAATGTTTTATGTGTATGAATGTGGAAGGATGATTGTGTTAAAACAAAGTCAAGGAGTGGGAGATTTTGGGGATAAGGGGAAGATGGAAAAAGTTGAAAGGGAATAAACAACAGTTATTGAATTTAGATAAAAGTAAACGGACATGTTTATGTATGTTCTATAAAAACTCATATAATAATTGAGTTATTTCAACAAGATGTTGAATCATTATCAATAGAGAATAATTGTGAATTGAAGATGAATTATTAAGATTCAAATTTGATTTATCAAAAATAATAATATTGGAAAATTGGTTAAACGAATAGTAATAATTAATAGTGAACTGGATTGGAACATTAATTGGACTAAAACATTACTTTAGAGGAATTCATAATAATCGAAGGAATAATTGTTTGTGTGTGTGTTTGTAGATATAGTTTTTGTGTTAGTTTAAGTTTATAAATAAGTTATTGTGACAAAGCTTGCATTTATAAAAGTTGATTGAAATTTTTATATTATTAACTTTTCAAAATTAAATAATCTAATTATCAAAATTATAAACGAATCCTTCAACGGCCCTGAGGTATCAAAATTTTCGTTGTTAATTTTTGATTTTAAAATTCATAATTATTGAGTCTGGGATATTGTGTGGGGCACTGTTCTTTTAAAATATAAAGACTGACCATTTCAAAATATAATTACACAGAATGACAGAATGGACGAAGAAATAAATAACAGAGTAGGTATATCGAGCCATAAATAAGTCTTTCATCTCCAAGAAAGAGATGAGTAAAGAGACCAAAATGGTAGTGTTCTTTCAGAATATAATCACATCTATTTTATCCGAGTTGTTAATATACCGGGTGTGGCCTGACATGTGAGACATAGGTGAAATGCATGGGAAATTGAACATATGTGAATATTATCTTGGCTAACTGTTGCTTACGTTGTAGCTATTCATCGCAAAGTACTTTCTTTTTCCAGTCGATTATAGTACGAAATTTATCTGAAATGAAGGAGAAATGGTATTTTTTGCTGATTATTAGACTGATATTAATTCTACAAAAATTTGATCAACTAGACTTGTTCTGATGAGCTTCAGCATCACTATGCAAATTTCAGAATTTAGTACGAACAAATGATGCGCAGCAGGCTTTAAGCAAGATGTCATATGGAGCATGTGTGACTTTTTATTTAAAATATTTACTTTATTTTACGTTTAGGAGCTAAATTCCTAATTAGTTAAGAATCAATTGCTTAATAGCGTACTACTCATCCAAACAAGAACGTACAAAAACTAAACGGTTCAGCTGGAGAGATAAAATTAAGCAATTATCAAAATCGCATGTATTTCTCCTATGTCTCACATGTCAGGCCACAGCCGGTATACAGTATGTCCCCGGATTGAGTTTACAATAGGTATGATTGACCAAAAATTTTCGAATTGGAATTTCGTATTTTGGGATTCCGCCCTGCTTGGTCTGAAACTTATTTTTAGTTTACTTTCGATTTTTTAAAATCAAGTAGGCCTTTACAGTTGAGCAATAACTCTTTTCGTTTCAGGTAAAGTACCTTTTCCGTTCACAGTACGCCAAAGTGTTACTAAGAAAAGTTGTTCAGAATGAAAAGTTATGGCGGTGTACAAATTTTCAGAACGATCGGCCTACTTTGATAAAATTCATTATTTGTCAATTTCGTTTCAGGTAAAGTACTGTTTCCATTCACAGTACGCCAATATTTTACTAAGAAAAGTTGTTCAGAATAAAAAGTTATGGAGTTATGGAAATTTTCAGAACGATCGACGTACTTTGATAATAGGAATTGACAATAGGAGAAAAATCTGTATTATTAATTTTACGACGAAAGGTCTTTCTTTATTAAAAGTTCTGAAAATTTGTATAACGCCATAACTTTTCAATCTGAACAACTTTTCTTAGTAACACATTGGCGTACTGTGAACGGAAACAGTACTTTACCTGAAACGAAATTGACAAATAATGAATTTTATCAAAGTAGGCCGATCGTTCTGAAAATTTGCACAACGCCACAACTTTTCATTCTGAGCAACTTTTCTTAGTAACACTTTGGCGTACTGTGAACGGAAAAGGTACTTTACCTGAAACGAAAAGAGTTATTGCTCAACTGTAAAGGCCTACTTGATTTTAAAAAACCGAAAGTAAAATAAAAATAAGTTTCAGACCAAGCAGGGCGGAATCCCAAAATATGAAATTCCAATTCGAAAATTTTTGGTCAATCATACCTATTGTAAACTCAATCCGGGGACATACTGTATACAGGGTGTGTAAAAATTCGCGTGCAAGCTCTCCGTAACATTATTCCTTGGACAATAATAACGCAATATTCTTATAGCGAAAAAGTCACCAGATGCTTCCTCAACTCGTGCGAAGCCTTCAAAGTTCAAAATTGACAACGCGAAAAGGAAGCCGTTTTTGCAAAATTCTGTTACTTTATGCATTAGATTAAGTAATAACGGCAACAATTTAGTATCGTTAATCATTTAAAAGCACCAAAAAAAATAATACTAGTCTTCATAATTTCGATTCACAGAATTCTTCAAAAAGTATTTGCTTGTATCAAGGATGTCATGACATTCTTGATACAAGCAAATGCATTTTATTTATTACAATTATGAAGACTAGTATTTTTGTTGGTACTTTTAAATGATAAGCGATACTAAATTGTTGCAGTTATTACTTAATCTAATGCATAAAGTAACAGAATTTTGCAAAAACGGCTTCCTTTTCACATTGCCAATTTTGAACTTTGAAGGCTTCGCACGAGTTGAGGAAGCATTTGGTAACGTTTTTGCTATAAGAATTTCGCCTTATTATTGTCCAAGGAATAAAGTTACGGAGAGCTTGCACGCGAATTTTTACACACCCTGTATAAAGGGTGTTTCAGGAAAAGTGTCGCTACTTTGAAATAATTAGTGCACCTTGAATACACTGTCATATAAAATTTATATCATTTGACAGGTTATTAAGTGTAGAAATCAAACTTGTGCCACGTGTTGCAAATTGCTGTAAAATGAAAAGGAGGGAGCCGAATTTTCTGTCCCAGAATATATCCTCAAGTGTTGTCCAAGGGGCTTTAAAATGATTTAGTAAGATGGGTAGCAATCATTACATGCATGCGTACCGACAATAAACAAATCCAGGTTACAGAAAAAGTTGTGCCGTCAATTGCAGAAAGACTCATTGACACCCATGCGTAAGTTATCAGAAATCACTGGGGTTTCAGCTGCCACAGTCCAAAAAACAAAAACCAAACTTGGTATAAAAACAAGAAGGAAGCAGAAAAGATTGTAATACACTGATAACTGGCTCGAACGCATTAAAAAGGGTACTAGAAAAGGAAGCTCTACGAAATGAGCTTGCAATTATTCTTTATTCTTGATGACAGAACCTACGTGTTTGCTGATCCATCTTAGATACCAGTCGTAGAACTGTACACCTCTGTGCCAAATCATACTATCCCGGAGGAAGCGAAAGTGCAACAGAAAATTAAATTTGCACGCAAGTATTTAGTCCGGCAGGCCATTGCAGAGGTTGGTGATGTTTCAGAGCCGTTCATTACCACTGGCACTAGTACTAATGGCGAAATTTATCTGGAGGAGTAGGTATATTAATAAGCAGCTTATACCATTTCTAGAGAGAAAATAAAGTAATAAGCCAGTTTTATTTTGGCCTAATCTAGCACCATACGCATTACTCGAAGAAAGTAGTAGATTTCTTAAAAGCTGAAAATGTGCACTTTGTAAACAAAACCAAATCTATCTCAATGTCATTCTATCGAGCATTATTGGCCTCCCTGCAAAGCGTCTGAGTGGACCAGTGAAAGATCTTCCAGGATTCAAGCACACTTGGCGAAGAATCTCCAACCAACTGGCAACAGAATCAGAAAATAATCTCTTTAAGAACATGCGAAAAACTTGCTGGCTGTAACCAAACAAGGGCCATTTGCAGTGTAATCTAACTATTTGCAATAAGCTTTCTTGTTTAATTTTTTAATAGAATTTTGGTTGTTGGCCTAGTTCTAAACACTTTTTAATTTCTTGTACCTAATCAAAAAGAGCGGCACTTTACCTAAAACACCATGTGAAAAGTTAAATTAAGGTTGCTTTTGTGCTTTTGAAATTATACCAATGCAGCACAGGAATATCCTATCTGAGCTTTATGAAAAGTAGGCATTCGAATTGTTTCTGGGGACTCTACAGTTCTCGTTTACCAGTTGACCATAAGTTGCATGTTTTCCTGATTTACATTAATTTTATTTATATGTAACCAATTAAAGGAGCTATAATTACCTATTATTTTTTGTAACTAAATGTAACAAAATCAAATGCTTTTGTCACCACACCACTGAACTCCGTAAAGTTGTGTTATCCTGTTTGTCAACTTATGATTTAAAAATGAGAAATTTTATTGTGCAAGACAAAATTACTGTTTTTATATCGTCCGATCCAAAAAATTTCACCTTAAGATTAGCCGCGGAATAAATAAAACATGTCTAAAACCATACAGGCGAGTTCATCATTCAAAGAATTTACCTCTGTATCTGTAACCTCTTTTACCTTTTGGTGTCGAGGTTGGTGGGTTAGTGTATGTGGCTTTTACGGATTTAGTGCAGAAACTGGTTTGTCTCTGCTCAGTTTAATAGCTACAGACTGCACCATGTGTAAGACCTCATTACTCTACCTCTTAGACTGGTTTTATGAAATATTAAATATAAGTTTCAACTTTGAAATTTAGCATAACAATCAGTAATTTGTACACTTACAGTCATTTAAATTATTACGTTTCAAACAAATTATACATAGTCTGAAGGAACAGTAACTGTTTCGCTAATAGCAGCTAGCCTTCCAACTGATCTTCTGATTGCATTGTCCGTTCCATTGTTACCGATAGCAATATTATTAGCATCCCACATGGGCATAGTAACTAAACCAACTACTTCATAGGCTCGGTCAGGAACAGTTGTTACAGATAAATCTGAATAATATGCACTGCTTGGAGCACTGGATGGCGGAGCATCAGGATCTGTATATGCTGAATTTTGGTAAGCAGGACTGTTACTGTCTCGGTCAAGAGTGCTTTCCCGATCTAATTCTGCATATAAAGCTTCACCAATGCCGCTATAAGTTTCATCCATGTGAGTATAGTGATTTTCTGTTGGTGATGTTGGTGGTGGATCAAGCTGAGGTGGTGCAGTTGTAGTTCTCCGTGATAACCATGACCATATTCCATTTGACGAATGAATAGTATTGATGGTATTAGGAAATGTAGTTGTTACTGTTTTGTCATTTGGAGTGCTTATTGGTGGACGAAGACTTTGTTGTCTGCTAACTGAGTTTGGAGTTTCTTCTGTTTCTGAAAAAATATGCAACTATGAAATAGGTACAAATGTTGAAAATCAGCAAAAATATGTAAACATACAAAATGTTCAAATAAGATTGAATTCAAAGTCAAATCAACTGCAAAAATTAGTTTCGATTTTCATTTCATTTCAGTCTATGAAAAATCCATTCTTTTTAGAGCTACTGCAAAAAAAGCCCTGTCTCGATTTTTTGCTGGCACTTTGTCAGTAGGTGCAAGGGAGCGGGGTGAACAGAGGGTAGGTACTACCTATGTCCGGATGGTGGAAGCGGTCATGTGACCTGTTAAATTCAAATTGAAATATTACATCGATGATTTGTTGAGACTTTTCGCTTGCAATGGAAATATGTTTCCAGACATCGAGAACAATCCAAAAATACCTCTGCCAGCGTTTTCTGTGGTCAGGTTCGGCGCCTAGGCCCTACTTCCGGAATGTCCGGAAAAACGGCTCTCGGCGCCTTTTTTCTACTATTGGTTCCGGTTTTACACCTTTGGCAAAAAACAGTTTACGTTAGACCAAGTTGCAAAACACTTTTTTGTATATTACCCCTTTCGGTGACACAAAAAAACGCTGGCACTAGCACCTTAGCTTCAGAAAACCCACGGTTAAGCTATATCCCGAATTTCGTTGAAAAGTCTCACCATTACATCATGGCGCCGAGAGCCGTTTTTCCGGACATTCCGGAAGTAGGGCCTAGGCGCCGAACCTGACCACAGAAAACGCTGGCAGAGGTATTTTTGGATTGTTCCCGATGTCTGGAAACATATTTCACATTGCAAGCGAAAAGTCTCAAAAAAAACATCGATGTAACATTTCAATTTGAATTTAACAGGTCACATGACCGCTTCCACCACGCGGACATAGTAGGTATCCTTTGTTCGCCCCGCTCCTCAGCAACTACTGACAAAGCGCCGACAAAAAATCGAGACAGGGCTTTTTTTGCAGCGAACGGAGGGAATAAAACGTAATTATTAAGTTATTTAGTTAAATGAAATTATGAAATTGTAGGTTGTTACAATTAGTGACTTTTTTATTAGGAAATACCAATCATGTATAATAATTTGTTGTCTATTAATACCGTCTCAAACATTAATTAACACATTGTATGGGTATCTACATCTTGAGCCACTCACGCTGCTTTAAAAGCTTCGAAAATACAAATAAACTTTTATCTAGTTAGTATATATCAAACATACTTGAAAGCACAGTGTCATCTCATTTAGTTTAATCAAAATTGTTAAGTGAAATAGTGAAAATCAACTTCTTCTAAATAACATTTTTCTGGTAAGTCATTTTTATAATATACTTTTATTAATTAACGTTGTATAAAACATTCTGGTCTTTACCTTTACATTATAAACGCTACTTACACTTTGCGAGGGGGTATGACGTATGACCAGAGCCAGAGGGTTAAGACCTCCTAACCTAAAACGGCCCACTAACGTACCAACTAATTGTACAATTTTAGAAGTTGGTGCAATTATTGGTGCGTTAGTGCCACGATTGTGTTAGCAATTTCAAGTTGGAACGAAAGTTGGCAGGTTGGAGTGCACTGCACATCAATTTGAGATTGGTGCCAATTAGTTGCTGCGTGTGTGTGCAGGTTGCCCAACTCACAGTACGATTTCATTGTAAAAGAATTGCTCTTCGTGAAAAGACTGTGTTCTGCTTTGTTATATGAGGTGCAACAAGCTTCAGTAACTTTTGAAATGGCTTTTCATCCATGCGCAAAAAGTTTTTAAAGTCATTAGGCTCATTGTTCCGTAAATGGCTTAATAAATTCATATGCGTATATTGTTTTCGTTTTTCAAGCCAACTTTTTATCCGACTTCTTCTTTTTTGCGTCTCTCTGTAAAGCTTAGCACCTGCACTGACCAATATTACAGACAGTTTTGTTCTTTTTGAAATTTGCGACATCTTTACTTCTAGCGACAAGCGACATAGAAGTACTGAACGAAAAATAGTCCAGTCAAATGGTAATTTCACTTTGCATTTTGGGTAGGCAGCGATTTTTTTTTATCGGTGTGTAGAGGGGTCAGTGGTGAGTTTAAGTCAGGGTTTTCGGGGTGGTAACCCCCTCCATTCTGCCGCCATCTTGAAAAGAAGGGCTAATTCGTTTTTTAGCTATATCTCTGTAGTCGTGCATCTTACAAAAAGTGTGTACCAAGCTTTTTTGTAGAGAATCGTATTATCTATTATTAATAACTATGTTACATAGCATTAACAATAAAAGAGTTATAAGCCGGAAAAGACAAAACATTAAGGGTTTACAACTTTTTTATTATTAATGCTACGTAAAAAAGTAGTAAAAGTCATAGAGAATGTAATTTTCTACAAAAAAGTTTTATACAAAATTTTGGTAAGACTAACGGATACAGAGATATAGCCGAGAAACTAATTAACCCTTCTTTTCAATATGACGACCAACTGGAGAGGGGGGTACCACCCCGCAAATCCTGATTAGACTTACCACTGACCCCCCTACACATCGTCAAAAAATCGCTGCCCACCCAAAATGCCAAGTTTGCCTTTTTATTTCGACCATTTGATTGGACTAGGCCAGTCAAATGGTAATTCAATTTGCATTTTGTGTAGGCAGCGATTTTCTTTTTACGATGTGTATGGGGGTCAGTGGTGAGTCTAAATCAGGATTTTCGGGGTGGTAAAACCCCCTCCATTCGGCCCCGATCTTGAAAAGAAAGGTTAATTAATTTTTCGGCTATAGCTCTGTAGCCGTGAACCTTAAAAAAAGTTTGTTTACGGCTTTTGTGTAGAGAATCGCATTATCTACATAATCTATAACTTTTATTAATTTAACCCCACCCCTCCATGCGGCCGCTATCTTGAAAAGAAGGGTTAATTAGCTTTTCGGCTATATCTCTGTAGTCGTGAGTCTTACAAAAAGTTTGTTTGAAGCTCTTTTGCAGAGAATCATATTCTATACAATTTCTATGAATAACTTTTTTTACGTAGCATTAATAATAAAAAAGTTATAAGCCCTTAAGTTTCTGTCTTTTCCGGCTTTTTTATAATTAATGCTATGTAAAAAAGTAATTAACAAAAATTGTACATAATAACTACAATTCTCTGTAAAAAAGATTTGTACCAATTTTTTCTGAGATTCCCGACTACAGAGATATAGCCCAAAAACCAATTAACTCTTCTTTTCAAGATGGCGGCCGGATGGAGGGGATTACCACCCCGAGAACTCTAGTTTAGACTCACCACTGACCCCTCTACACAACGATAAAATAAAATAGCTGCCTACCCAAAATGCAAAGTTTGCCTTTTTATTTCGACCATTTGACTGGACTAAAATAAATTGCATACAAAATTGGGATGTTAGTGGATCAATTGGTCAGTTGTCTAGAAAATTGTACCAACTTCAAGTTGTACAATTAGTTGGTACGTTAGTGGGCCGTTTAAGTCGCTTTCATAACCGATTGTCTCGCACGCTATGCATACGAGGTGATATGATAAGCACTACGCCCTTGACAACCGCCTATCTTCCTTATACAGGGTGATTCAAAAGGTATGGTCCAAACTTAAGGGTGTGATTGGTGATATTAAAATGAGCAAAAAATGCCAATAAACTCATGTCCGATTCGCAATTGTTTTCTAGTTATAACAACATTTACGATAATTTATTATTAATAAAGAACGTATACAATTACAAGAAAAATTAAAAAGTATCACAACAAATGTTTAAAATGTCCACCTTGAACTTGTATACAAAGTTGGCAACGCCGACGCAGGGAATCTCGAACATTCCTCAACTGTTGAGGATGTCTTCGAATATCTTCAACAGCTTCATTTATTCTATTAACTAAATGGCCCCCGACCTGAATTTCCGATGCATAAACTTTTTCTTTTAATTCACCCCACAAGTAAAAATCTAGTGGAGTAATGTCAGGCGAACGAGCCGGCCATAGTACTGGACTGCCTTTTCCAACCCAGCGCCAGCGCTGTGGAAATCGGTTATTGGGTGGTCAGGCTGTCTCCGGTGAGGATACCTTCTCCCATAGTTTACCACTGCTGCACGGTCACTTTCGCTGCAATAACCATACACAAAATGCATTTCTGCATAATCACGTACAGAAAATGGCTCCATCATTAGCACATTTATTGAAAACTACGCCAGTTCAAGCTTGAAACGTCTTCTGCCATAAGAAATTAAATTGTTTTACTTATTTCCTAGATAACGTGATTTGACAGAACACAGATAGAAACAAAGAAAACCTCTGTAACTAGATAACAGTTGGAAATAAGACATGGGTTTATTAACATTTTTTGCTTATTTTAACATCACCAATCACACCCTTAAGTTTGGACCATACCTTTTGAATCACCCTGTATATTATATCACTGTGTTTCGGTACCCAATTCAGGTTTGAACCCCAGACCGTCGGCGTCGGCGTTGTAATAAAATTTTCTAATCCAAATATTACAAATTATTATTAAAACCAGAAACTATCTTCCTGTTTTGTAGGACATCGTTATAGTCACGGGCGCCGTTACATAAGGGCAAGGGGGGGCGGCCGCCCCCCTTGGATTTTTGAAAATATTTGCACTGATCGCTAAATTTGCCGCATGGTCGTGCATTTGAATTTTTCGTGCAGATTGTTTTTGTATCGTTGTGTAAAACTGAAAGTTTTGTTTTGTGAAAATAAATAGATTTTATGCACGATCGCATTATAATGTGTCAATTATGTCTGAATTTGTTTGACATAAACGTCTATTTATAGCCCGTGGGTGTCTTTATAGGCCGCCGGTTTATAATGAAACGTCAAAAATTGATAAAAAGTTTAACAGTCTTATAAAGAATTTTTTTAAATTAAAATCGAATGTATGCTCTTTATTAGAACTCTATTTAGGGTAATTTGTATTAACAACACAGTTAACACAATTATTTATGTGAATATTCCTAGGCGTAAATGCTTCAACCATTTGACAGTTGTCAGTAAAAAATTAAAATAATTGAGCAAATAACTACTCGATGTGGGTAGAAAATTAATTTATTCCGTTTATTTCAGTTTTAAAACCTTCGATCGTGCATAAAATTATGTATGTACCACTGGCGTAACTTGCTTTTATGGCCTGAGACGTGTCTTTAGCAAAATTCAAAATTACGTCTCAGGCCATAAAAGCATCTTTACGCCCTTGGTACATAAATAACTATTTTGATCGGTGTTTTTATGTACTCCTTTATTTTTGGTTATTTGCACCATGATGTATATTATGTAATTCAGATACATATCTGTAATATTTTTTAAACCAAATACGTAGTATTGATTAGTAGGGTGTTCATTTGAATTTAATGCATTTAATGCCTCCATTTTATAAAAAAAATTTACCCCCACCAGCATAGATAAGGGAGGGTACTGGGGGATAGTACCCCCCCTGTGGAAACAAAAAATATAGTAAAGCGCCTGCTTGCCCCCCCCCTGAAAATTTTCCTAACGGCGCCCAAGGTTATAGTCGTATATTTAAACGTCTTGATTATAAAGATGATAAATAGTTAATACTCGTACGTTCAATTTGATTAAGCAGATTAAAAAAACAATCTATGATGATTTTGATTAGAACTTAGTAGGTAGGGGAGAGCGGGGAGGGTTTGAACAATTTTTACAAAAATGGCTACCTAGTAAGTCTACATACATATAACCTAGATTTTTTAACATATAATAATTGTTACATATCTACCCCAAGCAACAATGTATTATAAATTGAAAAAAATCAATATAGCAATGAAGTACATTTTTTTATTGTCGCAGGTGCATTTTGTCCAGACCCTCCCCATAGGCGGGGAGCCACTGGACAACGAAAATAATACCACAAAATATACAGTGGCCGATCCCCCGGATAAGTTGTTTCGATACTCTAATAATAAAAATTTTTCCCATATGTTGCGAACTTTTTGCCGGTCACTTAACAAATATTTATGAAGTAATAGGAAACTTTAAAAATACAAAATTAACTTAACATTTAGATATCCCATAAAAAATGTTGTTTATTAAAACAGTATTAAAAGGTAAATAAAACGTTAACAGGTCAACATAAAAATAACACTTTTTTCATTAATATCAAAGTAAGCTATATTCAGTAAGATCTACATTGAAATACAACATATCCAAATATCTTGCGCTTTTGTCAGTTAGAGGATTTGGTAATTTTAAAATTACGTCTTCATATGCCACATATGCCATGGGCTCGTCACTCAATCTAAATCTATTTGATACGATTTGTTTCTTTAAGAACCTGACGTTGTAGCCATCTTCGAGCGTCTCCTCTATCTTAGCTGCATAGCGTCTAACAGTTTTTTTCCATAAACTTTACAGATCACATAGTTGCCAATTTCTAGTTTCGTTAGATTTACAAACTCCTCCTCTTCTAAATCTAAGTCTGACGATGAATCTTTGTAAACGACTTCTTCCTCATCAGAAGATGAAGAATCACTCATTATTTTTTTCTTTACTTTTTCTATTTTCTGGTTATTAACTTTTGGAGTTTCTTTTTTATTCCTTTTTTCGGCTATTTCGTCACGCTCAGGGGTATCGGTCAGGGGTTCTGTAGTGACACCTACTTTGAGGGACCAGCTGTTTGAGAGGTCAACCTGTCGTGATGAATTTGATTCTAATAAATTCGTGGTTTCTTTTTCTTTGGGTTTTTCTTCTCTGTCGGTGACATAAGAACAAAGAAAATCCTCTTCGGTAAAAATATTTTTATCAAATGGCCAAATGCCGGTGCAGCGAAATCCAGACTTAATATTCGACGGCGTGGCAGCTCTATCCCAGGCACTCATACAGATTGGCGCTAGATCGTATAGAGATAATGTTTGCCCTGGATGCGATAGCATCCAGTCATCTGCACCCTAATTAAAAAACTTTTTAAATGGCCCGAAAACCGTTCTGTCTAATGGCTGTAACTTGTTAGAGGTATGCGGAGGTAGAGTGAGAATAGTAATGCCATTTTCTTTGCAGTAGTCAATCGCAGGTATAGACAAATGCGATTCATGATTATCCATGATAATAATCACTGGTCGTTCTTTACAACATCGAACATGGGTTACAAAGTGTTCTAAGACCTTCAAAAATTTTTCACTTGTCATCCACCCAGACGAATGAGCAAGTCCTAACGTACCACACTCTTCTGGAATATTGTTGAGCATTCTATGTCTGTCAAATTTTTTCCTTGGAAACACCCATACCGGAGGAAGAGCGGTTCCATTGGCCCCAATAATGCCTACTTGCGTGACAAGTTCACCTCGTTCACGGGAAACAACTTTCCCAACTTGATGCTGACCTTTAGTTGCAACCACCTTTTGTGACTTTTGAACGGTCGTCACTCCCGTTTCATCTAAATTAAATATGTCGGACGCAGTGAACTCGCTTCTTTTTAGAACCGTTTCTAATTTTGCCTGAAATGCCCCAACAGTGGTTTTATTAAAACTTGAAATTCTAGCCAAGCTAGTTGCCTCGGGTGTCCTTATGGATAAATTTGGCTGACGACTTAGAAATCCCGTAAACCAGTCTCTTCCGGCTGTTTTGTTTGCTGTCCAGGATGTTGGGACTTTCACATGATTTTTCACTGCAAATTCGTAAGCCAATCTTCTTATAGCTTTAGGGGTTAAACCATGATATATGTTTGAACAATTTCTTACATATCTATTAATCGAAGATTCCATTTCATCAGAAAACACTTGAGACGTAATAAATTTTGGTGAGAATGATGTTTGGTTGATACCAAGATCCCTTGCTTTTTTGACGTACAATGCAAGCGTGGATTTTTTAACGCCATGCCGCTCAGCGCTTTTTCTGAGAGAATATTCTCCTGACAAAACATCAGCTGTTGCATTTTTCATCACATCGGCTGAAAATGATTAGTCCGTAACACGTTTGTGCTTTCGGGGCATTTTTCTGTAACAAATTTTAAACATGGAGGAGGGATTGGACAGAAGCGGGAGAGTTTGGACAAATGTCCAGACCCTCCCTGAATGTAACCGATATATAAAATGCCGATTTAAAAAAATGCATTTAAACAACATGCAAAACAACAACATATATAACTAACTTAGTCTCACCTTGTGATCACAAAAGAAAATCTCACTAAAAATTATACAGGAACTTGATTTTTATGACAAAGCAAAATTTACAAATAATAGAACGAGCACGTGGAAAATTTTAAAATACACCGCATACAGACACAAGTCAAACCTGCTTACTTAGCGTCTGTTTGGGTACTGGTGGAACGGAAATGCTCTTTTAGTATGGCTTTGTTTATACAAAATATCTATTACGGCGCGAGATTTGAATCTGTCCAATGCCTCCCTCTGTCCAGACCCTCCCCGCTCTCCCCTACTGGTTCGAATTCTCCGAGTAGTAGTCAATTATTTTTATTACTTTTTTCTAACACTAATATCTTATACTGTTTCTATGGTGCATAAGAGCTCACTTGTTATGTTTCCTTTAAAATACGCTTTCTCTATAAAATACGTCGTCAATGACAACCTATTTTATAGCTCTTTAAATACGTCGTTGCCTAGCAAACTGCGCATTTTGTGCATTATGACGCGTCTCAAATAATAATTTATTAAAATTTCTAATAATATATTAGTGAAAAAAAAATGTCTGATATTAGTGTTAGAAAAAATCTTGAAGACAACTCGTGTTGCCTAGCAATCTTTGCATTTTGTGTATTATGACGCGCTCAAATAATAATTTATTAAAATTTCTAATAATGTATTAGTGAAAGAAAATGTCTGATATTAGTGTTAGAAAAAATCTTGAAGACAACTCGTGTTTTATAGTTTAAAAATCTCGGTCTATCAAATCCTCGGCTCACTTCGTTCGCTCGGATTTGAACTACGACCTTGATTTTTAAACCTTCTATAAAACACTTGTTGTCTTAATAGCTATAATCTTTGTCGAAATTCTTCCTTTAAAGTGTTGTTATACGGTTAAAATTTTGAATGATAGGTACGCAATGCTGTCGAAGTGAAAGAAATATACTGCATAGAATACATAATATTGATATACCGTGCGTCCACGAGACTACGCACCATGGCGCTGGAGTGATGCTAGTTTATTTTAAAGATCTACTCTTCCGGTGGCAATTGATAGTAAAACGGTTGCTAAGCATTGACCATTAAAATTGAATTTGCAAGTAACAAAAATAATACACAAAAATCAAAAATAACAAAAATAAATAATTTAATCAATTTCGCAATTCCGGTGGCAATTGATAGTAAAACGGTTGCTAAGCATTGACCATTAAAATTGAATTTGCAAGTAACAAAAATAATACACAAAAATCAAAAATAACAAAAATAAATAATTTAATCAATTTCGCAGCCAAACAAATTACAACTGGAGTATTCAAATTAAATGTTCAAATAAGTTTCCATTTACTGCCATACAGTATCCCAACCTATCATAAAAATTACGTCTAACATTATCTAACAATCGGGGACTAATATTAAAACACACTTCGCTAATTTTACCTTTAAGAGAATCTAAATTAGGATGAACTCGGTAAGGCCATTAGAAAAAATCGTTCGGAGCCAAATCAGGGGACCGAGCGGACCAACCAATTGCACCTCCACGTCCAATCCAGGTTTCATGAAAGGTATTGTTCTTTAACTACTGCTGAATTGTGAGCGGGACAGCCATCGTGTTGATACCATATCGGTTGCTTATCTCCAAGCATTGTATGTTCAATTGCAGGACAAATAGTTAATAGGTAGTTATTTATGTACCAAGGGCGTAAAGAAGCTTGTATGACCTGAGACGTGATTTTAAGCCCGAGGCGCCAGCCGAGGGCTAAATACACGTCAAAGGCCATAAAAGCAAGTTACGCCAGTGGTACATACATAATTTTATGCACGATCGAAGATTTTAAAACTGAAATAAAAGGGATAAATTAATTTTCTACCCACATCGAGTAGTTAGTTGCTCAATTATTTTTTTTTTACTGACTATTGTCACTACTGTCAAATGAGAGAAACAGTTGTGCCTAGCAATATTCACATAAATAATTATGTTAACTTTGTTGTTCATACAAATTGCCCTAAATAGAGTTTTAATAAAGAGCATACTTTCGATTTTAATTTAAAAAAATTCTTTATAAGACTGTTAAACTGTTTATCAATTTTTGACGTTTCATTTAGCCCGGCGGGCTATAAAGACACTCACGGGCTATAAAGAGACGTTTATGTCAAAAAAATTCAGACATAATTGTCAAATTATAATGCAATCGTGCATAAAAGTTCTAAATAAGTCTTCCAACAGTAGGGAGACCCATTGCACTATTTTAACTTTTTCTTCCACAGTGTAAATATCCATGACGCTTTTAGTATAAATTTAAATAGGACTTGATTTGTTTCAAACTATACGTCAAGTTGAATGCCACTTAGGGCGAGTTGCACAAACATGATTTAACAGCTTGGTCAAATTAATCATTGGTCAAAGTGAACAAAATCGAATCAAAATTCGAACACATTAGTAAACAAAAAATGATGCTCTTTTGTCAACTTTGATCATTCGTTAATTTAACAAAAGCTGTGTGCAACTGGCCCTTAATCGTTTATTGCCATAGAAAAATAAATACAGTGACCGACAAAAAGTTCGCAACATATGGGAACATTTTTTATTATTAGAATATCGAAATTTGTTTATTGGGGATCGGTTCTGCATGTCCGATAACTTAAAAATCATGTGGCCACCGGTATGGCGGCAAATTTAAAGAAATCACTATAAAGTCAGAAGAAGTGGGGTTAGATGACAAAATATTAGAAAAAGTTGCTTAGAATTTAATTTTAGGTTCATAACCAAAATGGCAAGTATTTATTTAAAAAAATTGAAAATCGTAATTTTTTGCTCATATTTTTTTATTAATTTACAAATACGTACCCAATTTTTTCTTTTTAAATAGCTTGATTGAAGTGGAACCTATGTATATGGATACCAATGGAAGAACTTTCTCGTTTTTTCCACAATTGATAGGTCTAAATCTAAAAAACGGGTTTTCGCTAGGACGCTCGCTGTTGCAATGATTTGTATCTAACAACTGTATAAAATATTTACGATAATTCCACTCATAATCTGTCATCCAATGGAATACGAAATAGTTATTTTCGTATCAAGTGTCGAAAGTAGCAAATATCAAGCGAGTGTTTATAAATAGATATACGAGTGCGGAGCGAAGCGGAGCACGAGTAAAAATATTTATAAACACGAGCGGAGATATTTGCCTTTCGAACGAGTTACGAACACTATTTTTCCCACGACCAAAAATGTACATGTCAAAAAGTAACACTGACAGTTCAGGTAAAACGACCGTCATTTTTTGTTTTGAAGCGGCCGCAGCTTCCTATTATTGCGCAAACTGTGCGATATATCCCTATACGTGTTCATATCGCACGGGTTGTTCATTTGTTTTGCGAAAGTCAATCGCACGGGTAATATTGTCAACTTTCTCGCCTAGTTTGTTGTGCGTTAGGAGCGACTTTCTTATATGGTCGTGGGAAAATAACTATTCCCGTGCAGTGCACGGGAAGGATGCCCTTTCGCAACCCATAAACCGTCAGGAAAGCAACTGTTTTCGGAGAGGTATACTGAAAAAGTTTTTCGATACTCTAATAATAAAAATGTTTCCCAGATGTTGCGAACTTTTTGCCGGTCACTGTATAATAGGGTTTGTTGTTAAGCTGTTTTCGTAAAAGCAAGAGCTGATCTTTGGGATAAATTAACGTTGCTCTGATTCCATGGTGAGAAACCCTGTGGACACGGGGTATTTGTAACATTTTTCGTAAAAAAATTGATTCCAAAATTGAGACCATGTAACTGTCAAAAATCTAGCTCCTCAAAAGACGTTTCTAAAATGTCGAACCCACCACTCGAAGATAAAGTTTTAAAGCGGCTCGCGCTTTAATAACGCTTTACGAGACACCGAGGTAGTATAATAATATGATAGAATTTACGGTCTCTAATTCCTGATTATAAGGCAGCATTTTAGTGATCTACATACAATTATTATAATTCGGTCGCTTGCTTAGCAAGTGGTCCAAGTGGAGCAAAAATATACAGACTGACTGCGAGCACTATCATAGTATGTTTGATATAAGGATATAACTTGTGTAATAATAAAGTAAACAAACCATTGGACAGGCGATAACTTATACGTGCGCATTTAATGTAAACCCGCATTTCGTCTTCAAAAGTATAGTCTTTAACTTTTGAATATTTACCTTAACACTTTCACGTACAAATTTGCTGATTTTTACATTGTTACTTGACAATTGTTATTAATTTAGATGTAAAGGTGTAAGGTATCGGCACTAACGCCCCGTGAGGGAGCATGGCCGGCAACATGGGGGGTTAAGACCTCCTAAATCGCTTTTCAGACTTCGGGTGCTTCGCACGCTCTACAGTCTGTCTGAAACTACTAGCCACATAGGTACTGATCCTGTTCCATATATCCAAGACAACTAGAAAATTTCTACTTACAAAATATACAACAAACAAACAAACAATATATTATTTCTTAACGAACTTATCACAACAAAAAAGGAATGCATAACTTTGCTTAACTTCTATTGTACAAATAGTGAAATATTGTCGTAAAGGCGAAAAATAACTACCTACTATTTAAGATAATAAAAAATTAAAGCAAAATGTTACAACAAGTATTCAAACAGGCCACCTTCTTGAGCTAAACAATAGCCCAGGCGGTTGTAAAAATTTTGGCGAACGTGATTTAGCATGTCCGGCGTAATTGAAGCTGCAGCTATATTTTTTTCCCTTAGGTCATCTACATTTGTAGCACGTGTTTCCTGTTGGCGGTAAATACAATTTTTTATGTGTCCCCAAAGAAAGAAATCATTAACTGATAAATCTGGGGACCTAGGTGGCCATTGTATATTTCCCCGTCTACTTATTACACGTCCAGGAAACGTAGCGCTAAGAAAAGCTCTTACAGCAGCGCTTTCGTGAGCTGGACAGCCTCCTTCTGGTACCACATATCTTCTAACCTTACGTTTGCAGTCCTAATTGTAGGTAATATTTCATTCTGTAGTAGCTCTAAGTATTTATTGCTATTCAATGTACCATTAATAACAAAAGGACCAATGATCCTGTTACCTAAAACACCAGTGCTGTAGTTATAATGCTCTTGATGATGGGTACAGGACCAGTAGCGTACAATTGAAGCATTATGATGTCCTTGAACAGGAAAAGTTCTTTCGTCAGTGAACAAAATGTTATTAATAAAATTTTCATTTTCATTTGTAATGGTCATCAGTCATCATAGTCTCCCAGAACTCCGTTCGTTTTATGTAATCTTCTGGATATATTTCCTGGTTCTTCCGAATTTTGAAGTACTTGTATTTGTTCTTTCTCAAAATGGCTCTCACACAATCTTTGCCCATGTTGACCATGCTACTTACATGTCGCAAAGATTGAAATTTATTTTCTTCTACTGCAGCACATAGGTACCTGTATTTCCATGTTTTCCTGGTCAGCATCTCTTTCACGGCGGGGCTCTTTTTATGATTTTTAGGTGAAACGCATCCGAAAACTTCAAAATTTTGTATAATTCTTCGAACAGTCTTAACAGAAGAAACTGACCGATTTTCAAATAGAATTTGAAACAGGTCAGTAATTTGCCGAAGAGAATTTCCTTGGAAGTACCACTTAACAATGTGTACTCTTTCATTTACTAAATACACTTCCATTTTGTAGCTGCTACTTGAAAAAGTACAAAAGCTAATATTATTTTTTAATGCATGCAACTTATTTTGACATTATCATTAATTATTGCTTGTGATGTATGCCTTCCATGCATAAAAATATAATAAGATATGTGGCTAGTGAAGCCAGACAAATTGTATGTACTATGTACTATCACGTGCAAAAGTAATGACACCCCTAAGATTTGTTATTGTATGATAAACAGCCTTTGCAGCAGCCGGTGAGCAACTTTCTTATCCTAACTTGTTAATCCTACCTACAAGGTCTTATGGTTATGCCCAAGGTACTCATCGACTGCTGCAAGGCTGTTTATCATACAATAAAAACACTTAGGGGTGTCATTATTTTTGCACGTGATAGTACAAGGTGGTGTGGTAAGTACCACGTCTTCAACAACCGCCTACCTTCCCTCCCCGACCACTGTTTCGGTTCCCAATTATTTTCAGTGACTGGGTAGGCCACCCGCCGAGTATCCGACTCGGGTTTGGCCCCGACATGTTTCCAAAAATTCTTGAACACAACAGCAAGAAATGGATATATAGTTAAATTAGCAGAAGTTATTTTTTATTTTGTTATTTAAATCGGAGACAAGTAGACATATTTGTTGATTGACATACAGACTATGGATGGCAAAGATCTCAACACCCTTCGATTGCTCTGATCACTAGCACTACCCGAGTTTCAGACGATTCTAATAAATCTCCAACGTTGAAAGCAATTTTTACCGTGTCCAATCAGTCACCGGACGTGTGTTGAGATAATTGGTATCCACCAGCCTAGGCTTCGCAATTAAGGCTGTTGATTCTAACGGATAATCCTAATAACCGGATATTTTTTCAAGATTTATCCGGATATTTTATTTTTAGAATAATCCGAAAGCGGTTAACCGGATAATATTTTATCCGCGGATAAACGGATATTATATTACCCGTAAGATAAACGGATATCAATTTATTCGTCGGATAAACATTTATCCGCTGATAAGCGGATATTATTTATTCGCCGGATAAACAACTATCAGCGGATAATTTTTTATTCTAGATATTTTCATGACATTATTAAACAACAAAACAACTAACCAACTTAGATTTTGCTGTCTGCAACTCTGCATTCTATTGATTCTATTAATACTGAAGAAACTAATTTTTGTTAAATTAAATTTAAAAAATCAAAATCTTTCGGTTTAATTTTCTATTTCTCTAATTTTAAGGTGTTCATAGTTTTAAGATTTTATATTTTTTGTACCTAAGGGTGTCTGTTGTTTTTTAATAAATGAAATTTATATAAAACCGTTTCTTTATTTTTTGTGCGGATAGAAAATATCCGTGTTATCCGTAGATGAAAATTGTCCGCGGATAAAAAATATCCATTTTATCCTCAGACATAAATTAACCGCGGATAAAAAATATCCGTGTTAACCGGAGATAAAAATTATCCGCGGATAAAAATTATACACGGATAACTATTATCCGCGGATAAAAATTATCTACGAATAAAAATATCCGGTTATTCGAAATCGGATAAAATCGGATAACCGGATAAATTCTCATAACCGGATAACCGGATAAAAACTTTAAATTTCAACAGCTCTATTCGCAATACACATACAAACAAATTAACAAACGGTTACAAATCTAGATCTCTTAAAAACACTTGTATTAATAATAATATAATAAAAATAATAACTCTATGTTATCGGCGGTTTTTATAAAGCTAGATTATCTATAGTAACATAAACAAGTACTGTTTTCTTCTCTATAAAAAATGTAATAAAGATATTAAAGATTTACCACTGCATTTATTTTTCTGCATCCCAAACCGATCTTGCCGATCGCATTCCATATTTTAAATATTTTTCGAAGTATATATACAGTGTGTCCTCGGATCGACGCACGACTAGGTGAAAAAGTCTGAAAATTTTTGAGTTGAAATTTCATCTTCGGGGATTCAGCCCTGCTTGAATAGGAACTAATTTGTGTCATAATTTTAGTTTGGAAAAATTAAGTATGCCTGGGAAATTTACAGACAAGTTATTTTTTCAACTTTCTGACTAGTAAGTGGACCATTATTGACGAATAATTAGAACCGTAAGTGGAATTCACCGTTTGTTTATTGTTGTCATAGTAATGAATGTAATAATAGTACTACAATATTACTTACGCGAACGGCGTACTCGTAAGTGAACATTGTACTCCGCCATGTGACTCCACCTACTCCCTAATTTTATTGTGACAACTGTCAATCATGTTAATTTAATTTTAATATTATTACGTTTTTTGATATTTTTTCCAGGCGGTCGAAAAAATAGTATATGCGCCTTGTTCCGTAAGTGTTTTTTTGGTCTAGCATGCTAAGAAAACCTCGGCTATGCCCCGGTTTTCCAAACTGCGTGCTCGTCCAAAAAAAAATTACTTACGAGCACTTGGCACGTAATATACTATTTCCCACTAGTAAAGTGCGTTTTATGTACTAGATACGACAAAAAGTTATTAAGAAAAGTTTCACAGGATGTTACATTATGATAGTGTACAAAATTTCAACAAGATTTATTACTTCAATATGTTCATTAGACATTCAGTATTGTACAGGGTTATCCATTTTTGTCACTTTTGCTGGGTATCTCGGTTATTATTGAATATATCAAAAAACTGATGTAGGTGTCATGAGATGTTTTTGGGAGAAAATAAAAATGGTAAAAGCAGAATTTAAAAATATTCGCTCTTGTAGAAGATACGGGGGTAAATTGAAAAATTGGCGATTTTAGAATTGGGCACTATAATCTTTATTACTAATAATAGAAGAAATTGTTTAATATAAAAGTTTCTTAGTTTTCTAAGTAGAATATGAGGCCACTTGAAAATCGTATCTACGGGGTCAGGCCAAAAAGTTATCGGAGCTAACTTTCTTATTTTAAATGGCACACCCTATATATTTTCAGCCAAAAAATATGCATTTTTAATTCTCGTTTCAAACATATAACATACAATATATTTTATTATTTAAATAAGTGGACAGTTTCAATTTTTATATTAAATCAGTAGTAGGCCGTGCATTATGAACTAAGAAACCGAAATAAAAGATCCCATTGTTCGTAAAAAATAATTATTGTTAGTTATTAATATAATATAAAAACCAATTTGACATTTTTTTTTATTGCTTTTACTTATATAGGAAATAGTTATTTAAGCATCAAGGGAAGTAAGTAGCTTTTACCAGTCGAGAACGAGTTTGCCAGCCCGAGCGAGCGAGGGCTGGCAAAGTTCGAGACTGGTTGTAGATAGTTACTTCCCGAGCATGCTTATAATATTTTTCTCCATGCCCAACAAAAATTTGAATAATTTTCCCTTAATAATTCCACGTTAATTGATAGAAAATTAATCTATTACAAACAAAGCAAATAGTCACCTAGTGTTGATTTGCTTAGTAGCAATTGTTTTTCAGTTGTTTCTGTCAATATAAAAAAACCACTTGTACTTGCGTTTCTTGGTAGTTTTCAAAAGATAAAATGTAAATAGGCGATAAGGACAATAGAGAATTTAGCGTAGATGAAGCGGCAAATATTGCGTGTTTGGAATTACTACCAGAAAAATCGAAAATCCCTTATGAAAATGCATACAAGTTGTTTAAAAAATGGTGCGCGGAGAAAAACATCTACTCAGTGGAAGAAAACGTGTTTTTGGCGTATTTTTTAGAAAGATCAGTCAAATTAAAATCTCCATCGAGCTTATGGTGTGACATTTACGACAATAAGGATATTTCTAAATATCCAAAGGTATTAGCATTTTTAAAACGAAAAAATGATGGTTAACAACCTAGAAAGTCAAACGTATTTACTATACTCGAAATTAATCTTTTTTTGAATGAAGCTCCTGACGAAATGTATTTGTTAATGAAGGTTGGTTTTTAATATAATCTAATAAATTAGTTCTTTAACTCTTTTTATACCATTTTAGTTATACCCTAACCCTACTTATCTTAACAAGTTTTTACATTTCAAATAGGTTAGTATCAATTAAGTTCAAACCCGTTCAGATCACTTACAAAACTAAAATTACTGTAATAACACGTAATTCACTTACTTCCCTTGGGGAGTAAGTTTTACCTTACTTCCCTAATGTCATGACAACCAGTAAACAAACAGTAAAATCAACTTACCTGCAATGGATATGTCAAGGTAAGTGTAACTTACTAGATGGGCATGGAGAAAAATAATTTAAGTTAACGGTCAAACACTAATGATAATGATATTGATATTTTTGTACCAGAATTATTTTAGATGCAAGTTATTTTACTTTAATAACTAACAATAATTATTTTTTACGAAAAATGGGATCTTTTATTTCGGTTTCTTAGTTCATAATGCACGGCCTACTACTGATTTAATATAAAAATTGAAAACTGTTCACTTATTTAAATAATAAAATATATTGTATGTTATATGTTTGAAACGAGAATTAAAAATGCATATTTTTTGGCTGAAAATATATAGGGTGTGCCATTTAAAATAAGAAAGTTAGCTCCGATAACTTTTTGACCTGACCCCGTAGATGCGATTTTCAAGCGGCCTCGTATTCTACTTAGCAAACTAAGAAACTTTTATATTAAACAATTTCTTCTATTATTAGTAATAAAGATTATAGTGGTCAATTCTAAAATCGCCAATTTTTCAATCACCCCCGTATCTTCTATAAGAGCGAATATTTTTAAATTCTGCTTTTACCATTTTTAATTTCTCCCAAAAACATCTCATGACACCTGCATCAGTTTTTTGATATATTCAATAATTACCGAGATACCCAGCAAAAGTGTCAAAAATGGATAACCCTGTACACTAGCTGACTAGCATAATGTAACATTCTGAACAACTTTTCTTAATAACTATTTGTCGTATCTAGTACAGAAAACGCACTTTACTAGTGGGAAATAGTATATTGTGTTATTAGAAGCAAAAGTGTCTTTTTGTGTGCCGAGTATGACGTTTTACAATTTCATACGAGGCACACAAAATCACTTTTTCTCCGAATAGCACATCTTATTTTTTCTTCAAACGCAAGAATTAAAAGCAATTCAGCAAGAAAATTTAAAAAAAGTCCAAAATGAGCGTCATGCCAGCTGTCATTGCTACGGATTGCTTTGTTATAAAAACAGAAAAATTACGAATTGTCATTGGCTCATTTGTAATTTTTACTTCTACGCAGACAAATAAGCTACTTTTACTCCTAGGAGTAAAAATGATTGTTTAACTGCGTGTATCCAAGGACACAATGTCGTGTTTTTATGACGTTTGAAGAAAATAGTATATTGTGTTATTAGGAGTAAAAGTGTCATTTTGTGTGCCGAGCATGACGTTTGAACGACGAGCGCTAGCGAGTCGTACAATTTCATGCGAGGCACACAAAATCACTTTTACTCCGAATAACACTGTTACTTTTTCTTCAAACGCATAAATTAAAAGCAATTCAGCAAAAAATTTAAAAAAAGTCAAAAATAAACGTCATACCAGCTGTCATTGCTACGGGTTGCTTTGTTATAAAAAATAAAAATTACGAGTTGCCATTGGTTCATTTTATGTCACTTTTAGTCCTAGGAGTAAAAGTGCCCACTTTTACTCCTAGGAGTAAAAGTGAATGTTTAACTGTGTGTATCCAAGGACACAAAGTCGTGTTTTTATGACGTTTGAAGAAAAAATAACTTTTCCGTAAATTTCCCAGGCATACTTGATGTTTTGAAACTAAAATTATGACACAAATTGGTTTCTATTCAAGCAGGGCTGAACCCCCGGAGATGAAATTTCAACTCAAAAATTATCAGACTTTTTCACCTATTCATGCGTTGATCCGGGGACACACTGTATATTAGTATAATTTTTTGTCCGCTTTCTTTGTATTTCCTTGTCTAGCGTATTTTTAATGGGATTTTTTAGGTTTCTTTCTTTAATTAATATTGGATTTTCTTTATTCTACAGTTCTATTTGTTAAGTATTTAATGTTTGTTTTAAAGACCTTCCATTGTTGGTGTAGTAATATTTTAAGAAACTCTTATGGTGTTTTTTGGGTTCATAGATTATTTTACAGGCCGATTCAAATTCAAGGGTCAAAACGGGGACCACGCTTATAATAAGAGATCCTAGGGGTGGATTTAAATTTGGTACTTTACTTATCAGAGCTTCACAAAGAATTTTAAGAATGTGTTTATAGTTTATAGTCTTGAAATTATTTCAAATAATGGCGTAAGGAATAGGAAACCATTTTGTTCGTTTTTTTAACATAACTCAAAAAATAGGCGACACTTGTATTAAACCTCAAAATTTTTATTAAAAGTGTTTCGTATTTAATTTTTTGTTTTTTGGAATTAATAATTTTGTCCTTTGATTTTATGTTGATATGCATCTCTCCATGGCCATACGCGCCGACACTGTGGGGTCACTGGGGCCTATGCCCCCATAATGATATGTTTATGGGGGCAGGGCCTGAAGCAATAGCTTTTACTTAATTAAGGTTAACAGTTTGCATATTAAGATGCCCTCAACAGTTAGATAACTGTTTTACTTGACTAAGGATATTTCAGTCTAAGAGACAGAATGTTATTTGGCTGTGCCCCCATAAGAATCCTGAAAACCCGACGCTTATATCCATGGTTCTCTGGGTTTTTCTCAGTTTATCAATGTTGGCGTTTGTGAGGGTCCATGTTTGGCAAGCATAAGCCATACATAAATGGTAATATTATGTACTGACCAAAAACCGGTTTGTTAAATACTGCTGGATAGGTATACGTATATACCGGGTGTCAACGAAACCTGGGGTACCCCCATAAATTTTTTATTTTTTAAGATATCTAAATGATATTTGGTATATGTAATATACTCTTTAATTGGCATTTTTTGACATAGGAAACAAGTTTTTTCCACTTCCGGTTTCGCCAAAATTGACATAAACTGTGTTATTTTAAATGGAACACCCTGTATATTTATACATTTTTGAAATCTCCATTCAATTTTACGTATGATAGTGTCAAGTTTGAAACATTTTGATGACAAAGTAAATACTTGCACTTGCAGAAGAGTTTATTTATTAATCTAGGATGCCATAAGCTGCGTAAAATGGAAGTCATGGTGCTACGACACACAAAACAAATTATTTTAGCACTTCAACTGTAGCAAGTCTGTCTTTTTTTGTGCATTTCGTTTGTTTCACTTGTTTTAAAACCCAATATCTAGATTTAAATGTCCAAAATACGGTTTTTTTGAACGGAGAGTGTTATTCCGAATTAAATTTTCATATTAATCCCGCGTTATTGGTATCAATAAAATCCTTGAAAAACGCTCGTTTTTAATATCCTAGTGTCCCACCTTAGTGCCATTTGAAAAAATAGAGTTATTCTCGAAAAAGCATTTTTGCCAACTTCAGGCCATTCTAATACAGCAACTAAAATAGTTAAAGTTCTAATACAATTTGTCTCGAGTGTTGGGGCACCTTGACTTTCATTTTGCGTAAGTCATGGCACTCTAGATTAATTTCTGCAAAAATTTACTTTGTCATCAAAATGTTCCAAACTTGATATTACCATACGTAAAATTAAATGGAGATTCCAAAAATGTATAAATATACAGGGTGTTCCATTTAAAATAACAAAGTTGACGTCAATTTCAGCGAAACCGGAAGTGACAGAAACTTGTTTTCTATGTCAACAAATGCCAATTAAAGAGTATATTACATATTCCAAATTTCATTTAAATATGTTAAAAAATAAAAAATTTATGGGGGTGCCCCAGGTTTCGTTGACACTCTTCCATTACCTTTCTTAATAGTTTAGTGTATATGGACTTATGGGTGTTTAAGAGGTTTTCATCTGTCTGGTGTATTGTTTAGGTAGGTATGCATAGACCTGTTCTGGCCATACTGTGGTCGTTATATAGTTATATAGCAGCGGCTTATCTACGGTTTTGTTGGCCGTCTACCGCATATCTGTCTCCATGTTTCTCTATCTTGGTACATATCTTCATTTTATATTTCTTTATTGGTAATTCGCTACCAGTTGCTACTCCAAGTTCTTTATTTAGTTTGCCAAACTCGCCACAACAATCCCTTGGAAAATATTTAAACAGAAGGTATGGGCGTGACGTTATAAGGATTTTTAGAAACTGGGAAGATCTTTACAAAAAACTTGCATTTTCCGAAAATAGTACAACTTTCTTATGTAAATGCAGAAATCATGGTATCGTTCCAAAAGGTTGGAGGTTAAAATTACGTTGTGTTAGTATTCAGTCTAATAACATGTTGAAAAGATCGAGTGAAGCTTTTATAAGAGAACGAATTCAATTTCATAATAAGCTTGCACTCTGTTTGGAAATAAAGAACTTGGAGCAGCAACTGGCGGCGAAATTCCCAATGCAGAAATATAAAATTCCAAACTCGCCACGACAATCCTTTAGAACATATAATACATATCTTCATCTAGTCGTTTTTTTTCCACAACTTCTTTCATTTATTGGTTCCAATTTTTCCTTGGTCGTTCTGGGTTTCGTCTATTTTCAGGTTTCCATCTCCATATTTTTTTGTGGTAGTCTTTCTGGTTCTAGCCTCCTCATGTGTCTATATCACAATGGCAGTTTTTTCTATTAAATTTGAGTGAAGCGACTAAATTTCTTACTTCATACTTTGTCTAGTAACGTAGTTTTGCAACACCTTCTCCAATACATTTTTCTGTGGCGTTAATTTTTTCTTTTAATTTTTTGCCTAACGTTTTCTCAAAGCTTCTGCTCTATATGTAACTATGCTTACTATAAATGTATTAAACATTCTCTTTGTGTGCTTTGATATTGCATCGTTCCGTAGCACCAAATATAATTTCCCGACAACGGTCCTTCCACTTCTAATTTTTTCTTGAATATCTTTTTCATCCCTCCGTAGGTAAATATTGAATAGCCCATCAGGTATCACTATCGGCCCCAAGTCCGCATAAAGGAGGAGGGTTGGGGCGACATAAAGCCTGCGAATTGTCACTCATAAAACCTTGCAAGTGCAAAAAAACCCTATACTGTGGTAATTACCTGTCGTAAAGTTTTAAGTTTTGTAATTACTGTAACGCCTTCAAAAATAATCTTGTCGACCCTGGCATGTAATCTATCTTATTTGCCGATCTGTTGTTTGGTGTAATGCAGGTTCATTGTTTTCGTTCTCATTTATATTTCATTATATCCATAGCTGTCTCCGCTGGTTTCTAGTTTCTAGCCTAGTTTAGAGTTCAAATGGCCTATTACTTTATTAAATTTTGTGCTTTGGTTATTTAATGTAATTGAAGGCATGAGAATGAAAAGTGGATAAAAACCATTTTTGCCAATTTTTGGTTTGAATCAGTTTTCGACTCTCCTAACTGAGCCGCATCGTTTAATGTGAAAGATGGACAAATTCGCTTATGTTACTGATTAACAGAGAGCGTTTTGTTATATCCAAAGTTGAACACAACTAACAAATGAGAATGACAAGTGGTTAAATCCGGATATGTCCAATTGTCATTCTAAACGTTTTGATGTGTCTAAAGAAGAAATAATTCATTATTTTGTTAATGTTGTGCCTTGTGTAGTAATAAGCTATAAATAATCAAAGTGAGAGTGAATCATATTTTGATGATGTGGACGCTGATCAGACTTACGAAGAGGTTGAAGTAAATCAGCTTGTTATTCAAAAGAGGAAGAAGAATCCTAATAGGTGGCTTCCAAATGTTAGAAAATCTAAAAGAAATTCGGGCGAATATTATACATCTGGAAAAGTCTGGAAAAGTAATACCAGCTCGTCAATATAGTGAGTGTGAATGTAAAAAGAAGTTTAGTACAATAAAATTCAGTGACAAACAAAAACTTTTAAACAATTTCACTGGCAAATAAAAATATCCAAGATGCTTATTAACACGGGTTAATAGCTGTTCACCCTGTGGCGAGGTAAACGATGCATAGAGTAATGTGTATCTAAATTTTGCAAATTAATATTGTATTCTTTCAGACGTCGGATAGATCTCATGATATTATTTGTTTTACTTTTACTCCAACCATAAAGTGATCTGAATCTGCAGCTGGTCCTCTGTAACTTCTTACATTCGTGATGCATCTTTCTCCCTTATTTTCGATTAGCGCATGATCTATTTGGTTGGTGTAACTTTGGTCTGGTGAGATCCATGTTCCTTTGTAAATGTCTTTGTGCTCAAAATATGTACTCTTTATCTTCATATTTCTTCTTCTTGCAAAATCAATTAAAATTTTGCCATTTTCATTGCTCCTGGAATGTTTACTGTACTTTCCTATTGTAGGTCTATAAATTTCTTCTTTTCCTATTTGTGCATTAAAATCGCCTAATACTATTTTCAGATCATACCTTGGTACACTTTCATATTTCATTTCTAATCTATCATAAAATTCTTCTTTTATATCCAGCTGTGTGTCTTCCGTTGGCGAGTGAACGTTTATAATCGTTATTTTCTGGTGTCTGCCCTTAGTCTTAAAGTGTAAATCCTTTCCGATAGTGGCTTAAACTTTATTATTACTTGTTTTAACCTTTTGCTTATAAGAAATCCTGTCCCTAACCGTCTATTTTCACCTCCACTATTTAAGAAAGTGTAGTTATCTATTTCCATTACTTCGTTTCTTTTCTACTTGGTTTCCTGTAATGCTATGATGTCCAATCCATATTTTGAAATTTCTCGTATCAATTTTTTTAGTGCACCTTCTTCATATGTTCCTCTTACATTCCATGTTGCTACAAATAAATTTTATCCTGCAGTTGTGTTTTTAACTACATTTATTTTGTATTTTTCCTGCTTTTCTATTAGATTCGTTAAATCCGATTTTCGAGTACCTTGACTTGCCGTCTTGCCTTGTGCGTTTTTTGTTATATTTTTCCCTTCAAACTGTATTATTCTTTTGTTGCGGAAATATACCTTATCCATTTAGTTGTTCGTCAGACAGACTATATCGTGTGTCAATGAAACCTAGGGCACCCCTATTTTTCAAATTATATTTTACGATATCAAAATGAAATTTAGTATATGTAATATATTCTTTAAATGGCATTTTTTGACATAGAACACAAGTTTCCGTCGCTTCCGATTTCGCCATAATTAACATAAATTTTGTTATTTTAAATGGAACACCCTGTATATTTATACATTTTTGGAATATAAGCTGTAGAAGAGACTGAAAACTCAGCAGGTTCAGATACGGACTAAACTATAGAGGGCATATCACGACGACCGTCGATTAGACGTTTCTTGAGAAAAACTTATAGTACATGAATGAAAATTTGTAAAATAGGGTTTTGGGATATTAAAATTGATTGAAAATATTTGTAACATTGCACAACTTACAGTTATACCAGAAGTAGACACTAACTTCGTTATTACAAATACAGCTTTCATAAAATACCCAACTTGATAGGTCTATAATATTAATAAGTATGAAGTTATTAAAATTCAAATTTCAACATTTCAAATTTTTGACGATATTGGCTCATATGTTAGATTCTTATTTTTTTCTTTTTCTTGACTGTGGATGCAATAAACCATGAAAAACTCAATTTTTCAAATAGAAACTTACATTTCATAATTTTTTTGAAGACGGGTTTTTTACCTAATAGTTTTCCTAAGGTAGAAAAAGAAGTTATATGCAATAGAAAAGCTGAGATACGAGCCGATAACATTAACATTTCGAAATTCAGTAACTTCCTGCTTATTAATTCCAGAACTATTAAGTTGGGTATTTTATGAGATCTTTTAAAAACAATCGAATAACTGCTGAAATGTTAGCGATAGACTTCTATAGTGCTATATCATTGCACTCGCCGTTGAAAGACGATGCTGAATATTTAAAAATATACAGGGTGTTCTATTTGAAATAATGAAGTTAGTGTCTACTTCCGGTATAACCGGAAGATGTGGAATCTTAAAAATATTTTCAATCAATTTTTTATATCCTAAAAACCCTATTTTACAAATTTTCATTTATGTACTATAAGTTTTTCTCAGGAAACGTATAATCGACGGTCGCCGTGACATACCCTGTATATTAATCATACGTTTCATAATATTAATATCTTTATTTTTTTCCTTTGTAGTGTTTTAATTAGAAAAACCCAGTATTAAGTGTGCAAACTTACTTAATTTAAACAAAAAAAGGTAAATGAGAATGAAAACGGTTTATATCCAAAATTAAAAAAGAAAGAAATCACACTAAGATTACTTTTTTTACAATAATTTCATGATAGATCATTACGACTAAGTAAAACAATCTAAAATTTCCAAGAAATATATATTAATATTGCGTTGTTCTTGACGAAAACGGTTTTTTGTCTTTCCTGTAAAACTAGGTTTTTGGTTTTTATCCACTTTTCATTCACATAATTAGTCATAGAGGTACACTTGTACAATTTGAAGCAATAGATAGATATCGCAGTCTGAGATGCTTTTGTAAATTTATATGTATGGCAGGATTCTTTTGTTTATTACTAAGCTTTTAGCTCCAAATATAGTAGGAGTAACTACTAACTCAAGCAATGAACTCTAAAGTAATTCGGATATAGTAGCACTAGAATTTGCTCCAAAGAATTTTTTCGCAATATAACATTCTAGCAACAATTCAGGAATGAAAGTATATTATTAAATTGTGGCTCAAAGAAACGCATGTAAAAATTATCTTCTAAACAATATATAAAATTTATTTCTTCTGTGGATTACGGGCATTACGGCCAAACGATCTTATTTTTGATTGAGCACTATCCATCAAATTCGGTGCATTTCGTCCACTTTCTAGGAAAATCTTCGACTGAAGTTGCTGGGTTTACACGTTTTGCGCAGTTTTACCTTGATATGGGCCGGATATTTTTCTATAGAACGTAATTCAGGATAAACATGTAGGATGATGGGCGACGATTGGTACCAAATTAACTGAATTAGTTTCTTACCGTCTCATGGCTTATGTGTTGTATGTCTCCTAGTGAAGGGCAAGTCTTTTTTTTCAGCATTCGTTTACATATTTTTCACTGTTAATTATTCCACAATTTATGAAAGGAGCACCACATTGGAAAATCGGTTGCCACACTAGCTTTTTGGAAAACATTTTCGACTTTAATGGGCTTTTCTGAGTCACTAACGTTGGAACTAAAGCATGTCCGATAAGTAACCGAACTAAATTAAACAGCAGATGTTTCAGTAACAACAGAAATTTCAAAACCAGTTTTATTTATATTTTCAAAGGTCATTATACAAGTTTCCAAAAAAAATTAACAATCAAATTTTAACACCGTTTTTGGAGATTTTGAGCAACATCTTCTTTCCGTGCCCCATAAGCTTTGTCCATGGTTTGCAGCAACTTCAGATGATATGTTCTTCCAGATCCGTTTAAAGGAATTAACGTTTTTTGGAGTTTCTGTGCGGGTTGAGTATTTTTGTTTACAAATCGCCCAAAATTGTTCGATTGCATGTGCTTGGGGTAGATTTGCGGGATTTTTTTCTTTAGGTGCGAAGTTAACATTACAGTCATCCAAGCATCGTGTAACGTTTTTAGCGTAATGTGAGGTTGCCAAATCCGGTCAGAATAATATATTGGCCCCAAAATGGTACCTTTGGATGAAAGGAATTAATCTTTTCTTAACACATTCGCTTAAATAAAGATTTGCATTGATGGTGCCGTACGTTATAAAGGGTTCCGAAACATTTCCCTCGACGTCCATCGCCTGACAAACTAATTATTTTTTGAAAAACTTACACTTTTTCTTGACTTTTGATCATATTTAACTTCTTGGGGGTTAGAAGAGTGAAAAAATTTTCGTCCAGGTACTTCTTTTGGGTCTACCGGCACGTAGGTCTCATCGTCAAGTATTAAAATGGAAGTCCGCAATTTATCAACAACGTAACGCGCTCCAGACGTCGCCCTTTTCTCCTGATTGTTGACATAATGTGCCACTTTGTTTGTTCGAGCTTTTGTCTTTAGGTCTTTTGTCTTAATTTCAGCTATAGTAGATTTTGAAACTTTTACCTTCTTAGAAAGAACACGTATGGAAAGATCAGGCTAATTTTTAAACCCTTTTTGAACACGCCTTCCAATTTAGGCACTGCTACTATTCTAAGACGACCAGATAGCTGCTGATATTTACATTCTCCGGTTTCTTCATACCTTTTTACAATATCATAGATAGTGCTCTTGGCAACTCCTTCAATTTTAAAGTGGTGGTAAGTTTTTGTTTTACATTTGTTTGCCTGTTTGAAATAAAACTGGAGAATTCGCAATGCGCGAGCCTGCTTTTCACAGCGCGACATTTTAATACTAAAATCAAATGTCATATTGCCGCCAATGGTTTTGTATAAACAGACGTTAAACTTTGCAATGGTATCTAGATTAATTGCCTCTCTTTTCGTTTTGGTTTTGGAAATGGACCAACAGACTTAGTCCGGTTACTTATGGGACATGCTTTATCTGTAGAAGTGTAATACTGATCCTACCTGGAATACGTTTGAAGCCTGCTTTCAAGTAGGTTTTGTAGTCCAAAACAAAACAAAAAGAATTCTGTATCAGCAACTGGTGCAGTTACCTAAGCCGAGTAACAGCTCTATTATACAGTGTGTCCCCGGATGGAGTTGACAATAGGACTAAAAACGTTATTTTCAATTTTACGACAAAAAGTCATTCTTTATAAAAAATTCTGTTTGTCGAATTAACGAGTTTGTTATTAAAAAAATTAGATTCGATATACAGGGTGTTAATAAACCAAGAAAACACGAAAATACTTCAAGAGAGAAGTGCCATTATTTTGCATTTTAGAGTTAACTGTAAATAGAAAAAGTTCCTTAAAAACATGCAAATAGTTTAAATACAAAATTTCAAGTCTAAATTTAGATTGTAGCCGTAAACATAGACGTCGTGCGTGATTCAAGAGGACAATGGAGTAACGTACAGAATTATTAGGAGCACCTCGGGCACTGGTATGCCTGCAGTAAACAGGATTTTATTACATAATCATTTGGGAAAGTCTGTTGTCGGTGAATAGCACACAGTTTAACAGAAGCGCAAAAACAACAGCGTGCGGAATGGTATAAGAAAGCTCTTAAGAAATAGTTGAAATCCATTATTTTTTCTCGTGGGATAAGAATGGTTAAATTCAATAAAATTCTGGTCTAATCCACACTATTTTTAATGTACTGATAAAGATATCAATAAAACAATATGACAATTGTTTCGACCCGTAATTTAAAGGGTCATCTTCAGGCTCAAGGTTTTTCTGATACAATGTGGTTTTTTAATATCTAACAATTAAATTAACAAATAATACTTAAAATGAACACCTGCCCATCCAGATATAAACGTAAATAATTCGTACTAATAATATAAAAATTAAACTCAAGCGATGCTTTAACATCAGAATACGACTGTAAGCCAACAAAACTACTTAACTAAAATTTTAAAGTGATAAACGTATTACAAATCAAAAATAGTGTGGATTAGACCAGAATTTTATTGAATTTAACTCTTAAGAAATTTGCTAATGATAAAGGTAGGTCTAAAGCAGTTTACATCATAACTGGTGACAAAAGCTGGATATATGCATTTGAACCTGAATCGAAGCGACATTCTGCACAATGGGTATTTCCAACAGATCCTAATCCAGTTAAAGTGAAACAATCGCGATGTGTTGGTTAGAAAATGATGGCCTGCTTCTTCTCAAAATCACAACTGTTGTGCTTGAAAATAAACGTACGGTTACTGCAGAATGGTATACAACAGTATGCCTGCCAGACGTTATTCAAAAAGCTTGTTTGCGGCGTTCAAGAAGTGAGATCGTTCTGCACCAGGATAATGCTTCAAGTCATACCGCACGCCGAACAAAAGAATACAGCCATACAGTCCTGCCCTGGCGCCCTCTGATTACTTTTTATTTCCTCGACTAATAAAGGTTAAAATTCAACTCCCAAAGATGTCGTGGAAAGCTTCAAAAACCTGGTTTCTCATGTGACTCAAGGAGAGTGAAATTTATGTTTTGAAAATTGGTTTTATCGAATGCGTAAATGTATTGAGTTTAAGGGTGAATATTTTGAAAAGCAATAATAAAAGTAATAATTTGGTTACAAAACTTTGTATTATTAGTTTGCAGAAATTTACACTGCCCTTGTATAGCTATGACTAGGTGTAGGATTTATATGCCCTTAAAAATGCTGAAGTAGGCATGCACTTATGCGCTATAAAAACGTGAAATGTGCACTTAAAAATCATGAAATATGCGTTTATTAGAATTTTTTTTATAAATATATGCACTTTTGATGTCGAACCGTGTTGAGATGTTGTGTAACTTGAAAGCGTTTTGTTGCATTTACTTTATCGTCGCACACTGTACAATACTTATTTGAAAGATTAGTAAACAAAAGTACAGGTACATTTTTCTATGAAGAATAAGTAGTTGTCAAAGGGTCTTTGGAATTTCCTAATACCTATTTATCATAATACCGCAGGATGTAGGTATTTTAATTTTAGTTGAAACTTTTTCTTTCTTAGAAAATATTAACAAGTACACAAAGCCTAGTATTTAACAATAGGCTTAGATTATGGGTTTCTCCTAGACTCAACTAAACCGCCTTTTGTTGGTTGTCTAAAATACTAAAATTATTTTAAAAATATTAGAAATTTCATAATTAAAGCATGACATGTAAATAGCCCGCCACAGATGCAGAGGTTAGCGTGTGCGGTTTTGAATGTACATTCAAACCCGTGCAAAAAGAATGTAGTCTGTATTTTCACACACACGTAGCGACTCGTCAGTAGTTTTATTCTAAAGGGTTGTTGCAAAATGTCGGCTGTGTTATCAGAATATGAATTATGTTTAGTAGCAGTAGCGTGCGCTTGCATTATTAAGAATTCCCTAGATTTTATTTTCCATAAACAAATATTGTCTCTATAAATTTCAATAAAGGAACTCATAAAATCAGAGGAGCAGTTGAGTAAATCCGACGTGATTTGAAATTTATTATATACAGTATGTCCACGGATTGAGTTACAAAGAGGAAAAAATGTTTTATTTTTAATTTTTTTGTCAATCATACCTCTTTGTAACTCAATCCGTGGACATACTGTATATTGTCAATACACCACCAACAAAGTAATAAGTACCGACGGCACTGAATACAAACGTGTTTGAGGCGAACTATACATTTGTCACAAATGTATAGTTCACCTCAAATGGCGCCTGCGTCCTTGCTAATTGTGTCTTGGCTAAATGAAGTGGGCAGGCCTTATATGTAATATTAATTCAGCGGGCCTTGGTTTTGATATGAAACTAGATCAAATCTTAGTCAAGGTAATGTTTAGATCACTAAAAAGAGGATTCAATTCTACATAATCATTTACCAAAACATACAGGGTGTTTGATTTGTATCGCTTGTATGTTTTATTTAAACTAACAAGGCCTTCAAAACTTAACACCATTTACAATTGGAAAATATATTCAGACTGTAAACCCTGTAATTATAGACAAGTTCTTTATACAAAAGCTTTTTTTAACAAATATGCTATCGACCAAATATAAGGTCGTGAAGCACCCGGTATATCTCACTATTGGAAAGATTCCACTGATGGGTATTGAATTTTAGAAAATGTCAATGTTTATATGTAACTAACTATATTCTAATTAATACCACTTTTTTAAAAGTAAAAATTAAACTTACCGTTTAATCCAGTGTTTTTCAATCTGCTGAAACAAAATTGTATTTAGTAATTTAGTGTTATCTAAAATTAATATAATGTGATATTTATTTGACCAGATAGATTTATACTAACTACTTGTGCTGCTGGTATATTGATAAATCATTAACTGTTAAAGTTTATATAAATCCCTTATTATATTAGTGTTTAACAATTTGCAGTGGCGATTATAGGAAAAGTACTTAGTAGAAGAAGGGTAAAAGAAAGTATGGAATCAAAGCTTTCCTGCTAAAACGGTTGGAGATATATCCCCTGATCATTTTCAAGCAGGAACATAGAGGCCATAAATATAACTATCCTTGACTTTAAATTAGTCTATTGCTTCTAAGTTGTCAAATTTTATTTAGAAAATGAATTTCAATTATACCATAGAAGAAAGAGTAAGTAGTAAAAATTTACACTGAAGTCAACATAAGGAATGTGCATGATTTATTTTCTGTATCCGAACAGCCCTATACCATCCAAATCAACGATACTTACATCGTTTTGTAACAAAATTTGAAAATACAGGAAGAGTAGCACCCGAAAGAATAGGAGGTACCTAATTCTATTTAATGACATTTACATCGTATTTAGTACCTACCTACAGGGGTTATTTTGGTGTGCAGCTCTAGCTTGTTTGTGCAGCTCTAAATTTAAAATGTGTAGTTCTAATTTTAATTTTGTGCAGTATAAAATAAAAGTAATGTTATGATTACAAATTTTAAATACTTAAATCAAAATAAATTAATGGCTTTGGCTACTTGCTGTTCGCCCAGTTTTATTACCATCAAGCACAATTAATAACAAGCAGGCAGTGTTTCGATTATTACTCGAAATCGGTTTGTCCTACCAGAGAAACTCAAGAGGCCTTTTCTTTTTAGAATTTGCAGCCGATTAAGAAACAAACACCTATTTTGAAAAAAGCAGTGGCGTACTATTTTTTTCGTCAGAATTATTTATTTTTTACTGTCACACACGCCACTGCTGGAATTGTCAAAAATAGTTGCATCGAAAAAGAGTCTCTTCATGCCAGTATAGTGCATACCAAAGCTCAATTTAATATCTTAAATCGTTTTCGAGATATTTAAAAAGGAGCTTATTTCTTGGACACCCTGTATCTCGAAAAGGAAGTACTTTCGGACCCTTATTTATAGGAATAGAATATTTCCTTAAAATATTGACCTTTCCTCCTGGGACACCCTGTATATCATAATTTTCAATAAACATATTATTTGATTTTATTGAATTATTACTTGCATGATTTTAAATTTTCAGAAATCAAAAATGTACCCCCCCCCCTTCTTGCCAAACTATCTGAGTTCAGTTAGGCTAATTTGTGCAGTTCTAAATTATCCTCAAAATAACCCCTGCCTACCTAACTTACAAAAATAATAGGTAGTACGTAAACTAGAAATGCTGTAGTAGAAGAAAATGTTATAGGGATGATTAATGCAAACCCATAAACCAGTATTAGGGTCATTGCGAGGGAATACAATGTATCTTATGGTTGTGTATGGAACATTCTTAAGAGGTTTAAATATCATCATACAAAATTCAGTGCCATCAAAAAATATTTCAAATGGACGAAGAAAGTTTGGCGCAAAATGAATGGTTATTTGAATTTTTACTATGATTTTTAAGAAAACGTTCAATTTGTTTTTAATCTTTCGTTTGTAATTAAAATGCAATTAAATTCAATAGTTTGCCCTTTTTTGTGAATTATTATGTTCCGGACTGAAAACGATTTGTCTATTGTTCATAAGTTGTAAAAATACTTAAAATTAAATTAATTAATTATATTTCTAAATTTAAATTAATATTTGAATCTGTTTTTTGTTGTTTTTAATATGATTTTAATTAAAAATGTCATTATCAAGGGTAGCCATGCTAACCTCCTATGTGCCGGATTGAAAATGATCCCCCGGTAGATTTGGAAAGACAATTAGGAGTATTTATACATCACCAAAGGGACTATTTTTTTCTCTTGTAGCGAATACGAGTATAACATGTATATTATGTAAAAAATATTCTAATTGGTTGACCGTATGCACAGATGCACACATCTAAATCTAGAAAGCTCTGCAACAACGAAATTAACAAATTGACAAAATTATCAGTAAATGATTCAACTGTCAAAAATATTGATTAAAAAGAAAAAGAAAACAATACGTTCTCTGATGTACGTATACCGGGTGTTTGACTTAAATGGCGAAGATAGGGAAATAGCATGAGAAATCGTATATATGCAGATTCCTGCTCCCCGTTTGAGTTGATAGCATTGATAGTGGCATCAATCGAAAGAAACAAAAATACGCTTAATTTAATACTACTTTACTTGAATTTGTTGCTTGTTTAAGAAAGAACTAGCTTAAACACTATAATAAATAAATTCACAAAAAACAGGGGAGAGGGTATTTATTGTCAAAACATTTTATAATAATATAAATTTATTTTGGCATAAACAAACTTTAAAGTTGATCATGGCCGTTCTGTTTTTTGCGAATTTATTTTTATAGTTTTTAAGCTATTTCTTTCTTAAACAAGCAACACATTCAAGTAAAGTAGTATCAAATTAAGCGTATTTTTTTGCCTTTCGATTGATGCCACTATCAATCTTATCAACTCAAACGGGGAGCGGGAATCTGCATATACATATACGATTTCCCATGCTATTTCCCTATGTTCGCCCCTTAAGTCAAACACCCGGTATATGTTATGGACAAAGTGATTAATAGGTCATTATTTATAATGCCTGGTCAATGTGATAAATCCGGTAAGTATTAATAATGACCGGATTTATCACATTGGCCGGGCATTATAAATAATGATCTATTAATCACTTTGTCCATAACATATATACCTCCAATTGCCTTTTTAAAAAATCAAAATGACGGCCGTGTAAAAAGTATGCAGCAAAAGAATTCTTTTTTGTCTTTGGAATCTCCACAAAAAAGCCGTGTTACGCCATGTACTGAAATAAATCAATGTTCTGTAAAGAAATTCACAAAGCAGAAATTCACGAAAACATGAAGCGAAGAATACAGGGTGTCCCGCAATAGGATGTATTTTAGGCCATATGTTTATTGGAAGTTTTCGACTTAAAAAGAAGCCAGGAACACGCACTGAAGCTATGTACATTCTATTGCGGGACATCCTGTATATACACAAATCATTTATAAATTCCTTGAAACATTTGCAGCTCGTTCCATATCTAGAAACTACTTCACTCCATGTAGATAAAAAAATGCATTCACTACGGCGTCTTTGTAATATAGTGAATTTCATTTCCAACGCAATATGTATAAAATCAACAATACCATGATATTTATTAACTATTACCATGGTTTCGCTTGACACTTTTGAGAGCAATGTAAACTTGCGTTTCAATTAATTTTCCAATTGTTACGGGGCGCGTTTTACGTGAATCGCCCAGTATGTGTAAGTATCGCTTTTCTTGTGCCAGTGATATCGAAATATCGTATGTTGTTTTTTGAAGTCTGTCAGTATAATACACTGGGCTGGTTGCACAAAGCTTTTGTTAAATTAACGAATGATCAAAGTTGTCAAAAGGGCATCATTTTTTGTTTACTAATGTATTATTTGCCATATGCATTCAAATTTTGATTCGATTTTGTTCACTTTGACGAATGATTAATTTGACCAAGCTGTTAAATCATGTTTCCGCAACCCGCCCATAGACGATCATTTTACACCACAAAAAAAAATCATCTGTAGCGATTTATGACATAATATATGTGTATATTGCTGACAATTGTATCTTGTTCAAATGCAGCATATGGAAGTTATTATCACAGAAGTCAAAAGAGGCGAACAAAATATGGAAATTTTTAAAATTTAAGAAAAATTTATTCTGCATCATTTCTACAACCACCAGCAAAGTGGAAATTTGTTAGGGAGAAAATTTTCCACAATTTATTATCAGCACTTCACTTAAATATGTATTTGACTTAAATATTCTAGTCAAGCCTTATTAATTTAATACTGGGTGGTTAAAAAAGACCTACATTTCTATTGTTATGAATTTCCCGTGTAAAATGAATATTGTGTTGTTTACATTCGGCATAGGAATATTGTTATTCGTCATTTTACAAACTGTCCCGAAAGGAAATAGGTCTTGTTATAGTCCAATTGGCGATTCAGGTAATGCGCGTCATCAATCACATGATCAACGGTCGGCGTTACCAATAATGCGCGATAAACAAATACAAAATGTAATTGCTAAATATAAATTATTTTTGGAGTTTTCTAAGATTAGGCAGCCAGATTTGACAGTTGACAGAAGTTTGACATTTGACGTTTTTGTTACCTAGCAATACAGTATCACCAACTTCTGAAAACAAAATATCTCCAAAAATCGTTTAAGAATGAAGTTCATTCTAGCATCAAAATGCGTGCTATTTTTTTTTTAGAATAACGTCATTCTAATTTCGAAACAGAAAATTTAGGTTATAAAATTTGTAAATCGTTTGAAACTTCATGTAGACGTACCAAGTTATGATGTCATAAAATTTATTGATGACGTGCATTACCTGGCTCGCCAATTGGACCATAATGAAGATTTTTTCGCTTTCATTTGTGATTTATATTAATCGATTAAAGTTATTATTTCAAGGCTTTCAAAAATTGACCTTAGTTAGACACAGCTCTGGCTAGTTCGAAAACAATAAAGAATATAGCTGCACATAAAAATGTATATACGAGAATAGTTCATAAACTAAGGTTCAGCTAAACAATTGATGGGTTCAATTAATTTCTCCTGCCAGTCCTGAAGTTCGTTCGGTAATCGGATTTCTTAATCTATCCTCTGCCAAAATCCATCACGAATTGGGCAAAGTGTACGGAGCGTCTGCCATGAGTGAGTAAATTTAGACAATATTACAGGATTTTTAAAGAAGGTCGCTCAAACGATCATGATGCGGCGTAAGGCCAGGTGTTGTAACGGATAGTCTTAATAAAGCCGGGTTCTCATTAGTCGATTTCATTGATCAATGAGACTGAATCTATCCCATTGAAAATACAATTGAATGCGAAACTTGTTCACACGATTCAAGGGCATTGAACATTCAGTTACAAATGATCAATTTTTAAAATGGCTGCAAAGAAGACAATTGTGCGTGCTGGAGTCCGTATTGTGTGTAAATATTTAGTAAACCAAATCAAAAAGAGAAAAACCAGAAAACCATTTGAAATGTGCCATGTTGTTAAAATGCCGCAAAACTCTACGCAATAGGCTAAAGAACTGAATTTTATAAATTAAGTGAAATCGTTTTTACATGTAGTTGAGGGGTCACTTATAAGCTACATAATATTTAAAATAATAAAAAAAATTTTATCCGCAAAAAAAAATAGAAAATTATCCCAGCAATTTGAATTACCGCCGGAAAATCGAAAACGGCATGTGACGTACCGCGCCGCACGGATCGGCGTTGCCTGGTAATGTGCATAAAATAGACTGCAGTGTCAAAGTGACTGGAAAAAATTTAAGGTTGTATCATGTACCTATTCATTAGGTATAGATAGAAATATTTTGCCTGGTGTAGAAGTAGTACTTGTTACTTGTTAATTTTCACAGGCGAAGGAGGTAAATAAACACGTTAAACACGTCGCGCTACAACGTTCGCGTATGTTTTGCTGACAGCTGACTATTATTGGTTATCTATGCAGCTGACGCGTTCGGCTACATACGTCACAGCAATATGGCGCGTATACGTGCTCGTTTTGGCGGGAAAAATTTTCATTTGAAATTCCGACGCTTTTTTACGCTTTCTTAATTATTAAAAAAAAAAATTTTTTGTCTTGGGTCTTTTTAATACGGCATAAACATTAAAAAACATTAATTTAAAAAAAATAATTCTGTTGCCCATTTTATCCAGAGCGTAGGTGCCACCAATAAGCTAACGATGCAACTGCATTTGTTTCAATATAATTGAACTCTTGTTCTCACATTTCAAACATCGTTCAATTTCATTGAATCAATCCCCAGTAGATCTGCCTTTCACTTCTATTGAAACGAAAAATCATTGATCAATATCGTTGAAATGATGTTCTCATCATTCAATTTCTTTACAATGGCATAGATTCAGTCTCATTGATCAATGAAATCGACTAATGAGAACCCGGCTTTTGTGTGTGAACTTAAAAATTCGCTAAAATCGTATGTTCACTATTAATTGAACTCTCATCTGAATTTCCTCAGCTTTGTCATACACTTCGTTTTAAAATTGTTACCGAAGATTTAGACGCACACAGGAATAAGCGCATGACATTTTTTTGAATCGTTATGAGCAAGAAGGTGAAGAATTTTTGTTTCGTATTGTTTCTGGCGACTAAACTTGGATAGCGTTTGAAAATATTGAATACAAACAATAACCCATGAAATGGCGATATATAACGTCGCCAAACCCGAAAAAATTCAAGCAAACACTTTTTTCGCATTTCGTACTGTAATGTATTACTTTACGAGACTCAAAATCGTGATGTAATGGGCCACTTTACAGCATAGCAACCATTACAGCATAGCAACGTCAGGTGTCATTAAAACTCAATTTGATAGCTTCTCGGGCAGCATTTAATAGTTATTTACGATATGAGTATCGTAACAACTCGTATTACGATGCGAGATGGAAAGTTTGTCAAACGAGACCGCAGGTCGAGTTTGACAAATCCACTGAGGATCGTAATACGAGGTTACGATATGAATATCGTACAAAGCTTTATCTACTTTCATAAAATTAGCAAAAAAATTAAATATTTATCAATAATTGCCTGATGCAAAAGTTGACTGTTCCAATTTTCATTGAAATCTAATACGTTAAGGCTTGATTTTTTGTTTATTTGGTGTTGGTTGCTGTCAGTTTGAATGAAAATTGGAACAGTCAACTTTTGCATAAGGTAATTAATTATTGGCAAATATTTCATATTTTTTGATAATTTCATGCAAGTAGATAAAGCTTTGTACTATATTCATATCGTAAAAATCGTAAAAAGTGCATAATAAATGTTTATAACAAGTAAAATAACTATGAATTCTCTTGTCAATCTGTCATTTTTATGTCAAAAGTTATTACGATACTAGTGCGGTAATATAGTTCATTACAACACGATTTTTCGTTTCGAAATATTGATATTACGAAATGAAAGTAGATAAAATATCTTCTGAATGGTTTTACAAGTTATTTTCGTCACTCAAGTCCATTTCGGAATTAGATTTCCAAAAATAAATGTATTTATTTGTTTGAATTGAATTCTGTTATGTCAAAAACAGTTCCTGTTAGATCGAGAATCCGCCTACTTTTTTCAGTGTTTTTATTAATTTTATTCAGAATGTATCTCAATAAATTTAGATAACTTTTTATGTGAGAATATAAAATGCGAAAAAATAGTATACGCGCCGCGCCCGAAAAGTGATTTAACTAGACTCGAACGGCATTCGCTCGTAATCAAACCTGCCATACTCGTCTAGTAAAAATCCACTTTTCGGCACTTGGTACGTAATCTACTATTAGACAGAAAAATGATGCGACCGAATTTATGGAACCAAGTACTATAATTACATCTGATGAGTACTGTAGCTAATATACCGAAAATGCTAAGAAGGGCGATTCAGAACCGGCAGCGTGGTATATTGTCATCAGGAGCATTTCTTTTGCAAGTATCAAAATTATCTTAGGTTAACATAAGCAATTTTGTTTGTGTTAACAGCGTAATGTTATCTGTTTCATTTTCTGTTCTTTTTAATTTCTGATATTTTTCATTTTGGTGGCACAGCTAAAGCATCGAAGACATTAAGTTCTTATTAGTTCATGGTTCTTTTGATCCCACAAATATCACCATTAAGTTGAATCAATCTATTCATCCTTTTTATTGTCACATTTATAATTCTTGTCTTGTCTTTTATTATTTCTACATTAAAACATTAACTTGAATAGGAATTTATCTTCAATATACATATTTTGCCAGGTTAGGTGGTGTAAGTGAATGTAAGCTTCGGGTTCGATCCCGGCCAAGTCCAGGTGATATCTCTTCCAGCGATGGAAGTCTCTTGGGTTCAATAATTTAATCGAGTGAATGACTATAGCAGTCGACGCGAATTGAAATTCCAGCAAACCTAGGTCTCGCAAAATAAATAGAGATAAAAAACTTCTTCTTCTTCTTTTTCTTAATCCTTATACCGTTAAGGTGTCCAGTAATGTTCCATGATCCATTTTTTCCATCCATTTCGGTCTCTTGCTATTTTTTGTAGTTGTTCGAGCGTAGTGCCATGTTTCTTTGCTGTATCTTGGTTTATGCTGGCTAATGTTTTCCGTGGTCTTCCTGGTGTTTTCTTTTGTATAGTTTTTGTTTGTAGATATTTTTTCGTTGTTTTGTTGGGCTCCATTCTAATAATATGTGCTTGCAAATCTAGTTGTTTCTTTTCTATTTTGTTCCATATTTTGTCTTGTTTAAGTTCGTTATACCGGGTGCCAACGAAACCTGGGGCACCCCCATAATTTTTTTATTTTTTAAGATATCAAAATTAAATTTGGTATATGTGATATACTCTTTAAATTGAATTTGCTGACATAAGAAACAAGTTTCTGTCGCTTCCGGTTTCGCCGGAATTGACATCAACTTTGTTATTTTAAATGGAACACCCTATATATTTATACATTTTTGGAATCTACATTCAATTTTACGCATGGTAGTATCAAGTTCGAAACATTTTGATAACAAAGTAAATTTTTGCAGAAATCAATCTAGAGTGTCATGACTTACGCAAAATCCAAGTCAAGGCGCCCCAACACTCGAGACAAATTGTTTTAGAACTTTAACTATTTTAGTTGCTGTATTAGAACGACCTAAAGTTGCCCAAAATGCTTTTTCGAGAATAACTCTATTTTTTCAAATGACACTAGGGTGGGACACTAGGATATTAAAAACGAGCGTTTTTCAAGGATTTTATTGACACCAATAACGCGGGATTACTATGAAAATTTAATTCGGAATAACACTCTCCGTTTAAAAAAAAACGTATTTTGGACATTTAAATCTAGACACCGGGATTCAAAACAAGTGAAGCAAATGAAATTCATAAAAAAAGTGACAGACTTGCTATAGTTGAAGTGCTAAAATATTCTTATTGCTGTTTCTAAAATAGTATAAGATGAATTTTGTTAATCTGGAGTGCCATGTTGAACAATAAAACGAAATAAACTTACAGCTGTTATAAAATAAATGTTTAAAAAGGTAAGTAGCAAGTATTTTATATATTTAGAAAAAGAATATGCAAAAATATATAGGGTAGTCCATAAGAAAAAATACAAGTTTATGTCATATCTTCAAAACCATTCTTTTTACAAAAAAACTTGGGACACCATTGGATTCCTTTAAAAAAAGTGCCTTAAGAATGTTTTTACAGAAACAAAAAATATTCATAAATAAATAAGTTACGGGGGTGGGTCAAAAATGCACAAAATTGAAAACCACCCTATATCTCCTAAACAGTTCAAGATATCGATGTGCGGTTTTCGGCATTCACTTTCTCACAAAAATCGAGCTCGTAACATGTAGGTTAGTTTTTTTCTAGCTCCTCTACAAATTGGTGTTTCCTATCAAAAGTGTCCAATTTGGACCACCTTGTACATTTTGTGAATTTGTTTTCGAAATATTTTCTCCGTGTTTCTAAATTTTCTTTCTGGTTTGTACTTATTTTTCCTGTACGGTCTTTAACTAATTTTATATTTTTATTTCTCTTTGTTTTTAATGATTTTACTATATTCCAGAAGTTCCTTCTGTTGTTTTGTATGTTTCTTGGATTACTTTTCCAAATGTTTCCCAACTTTCTATTTTTGCTTTCTTTACTTAATCCTTTGCTTCGTTCCGTCTTCTTATACAGGGTGGTGCATTGTCTCATGCACCATAGGGATTTCAATGCTAAATTTTTAATTTGTAAATATTTGCTTCCCAAATTATTTTAGACCAAAAGTGTAAATATGTTTTTTGTAGAGAAAAAAATACCCAATCCAATGATACTATTTTGCAGTTTTTCAATTTTTCCGTAACAGAAAAACTGTGGAAATTAATTGTTGCACTTTGATAAAAATTACTGATGCCTTGGAATTACTGAAACAGTCTGGCTTGTCAGTTAGCTACACCTGTTAAAATTGTCACATAAAATAATTTTATTTTCCCTTTAAGTTTGTTTTAAAAAGTAATTTCCCTTCCTGTTGAATTTGTTGAATAATGGATATTTGTTTACCAAAACCAAAAAGTTACATTTTTCGTATTGAAAGAATTAATTCCCACAGTTTGTCTGTTACACGAAACTCGAAAATTGTGTAGAATAGCATCAATCGACGCAGTATTTTTTTCTCTACAAAAAACTTCATTACATTTTTGGTCTAAAATAATTAGGGAAGCCAATAATTACATATTAAAAAATTACCATTGAAATCCCTATGGTGCGTGAGGCAACGCACCACCCGGTATATTATTCCTTATCTTCATCTTTCCTTGTTAGTAGGTATTTTTTCCATGCCAACTTTTTGCTGTTTATTTTTTGTTTTACTTCATTGTTCCACCATTTTGTTCTTTTTATTTGTTGTTGTACTATCTTTTCCCCGCATACTTCTTTTGCCGTCTGAATTACTTCCTCTTTGAGTGTATTCCAAATCTCATTTATAGTCTTTTCATGGTGTTTTCTTTCTTTCTTTCATCAAGTTGTTCTAGTTTTTGTTGTAATTTTTCCTGATATTTTCTCCTTGTTTTAATGCTCTGTAATTTCCTTATCTTTATTATCCTATAATTTTTTATTTCTTCTGTTTGGTGTAGTTTTACTTTAATTAGAGCAGTTACTAGTTTGTGTTGAGTACTTAGTTCTGCTGTTTTATTTATTTTAACATTTTGGACCAGTGCTTCCATTTGTTTTGCGTATACTATATAGTCGATAAGACTTTTGACTCTTCTTTCTATTGCTTCAAACGTGTAGTTTATTTCTTGGCTGTAGAATGTATTACCTAAAAACAACCTAAAAAACAAACAACTAAGATTATTACTGTCGAGGTTATAGACGTTTGAAGTGCTCTGAAATATTTGTAATTGATCTCCGTTTACAGAATGTCATACAACCCGTTTATTTGTCTCAAACGGATAACACTGATCTAGCTCTGCTGTTATGTTCTGGTGAAGCCATTTCTAAACTAAGGGAAGCTCGGCGAATAAAAAACTTATATGTAGCTTGCCAAGCTTTGGTAATTGCATTTAAAATAAATATACACGACGAATCTTAAATGGCTGTTAATATTTGTTTCGCCCGGTTCTGCCAAAAACTGGGTAAAAAGGTATGCAACTATTTGCACATGTGTAGTTTTAAAGAATTGTTTTACAAAAAACGTGCTGATTCTAACTAGGTGAAGAACTAATATAAGTAGTTACCTTAGTTAAGGTTGAATCGTTAATTATACTTAAAAGACCGATATCAGATGACTAAACTGACTAAAAGCATGTCCACACTGGAAGGATCGCGCCAATAGAAAGAAACATCGATTAGCAAAATGAACAAATGAAGAATAACCGAATATAGCGAGACTACCCAAAAGATGGCATGAAATTTAGTCCTCCACCTCAAGAGACGCTAAATAAAACAAAAACAAAATAAAGTCTTACAATAAAAAGGAAGCAAAAGAAATTTTGCAAACCTAGCAATGCTGAACGGTTACAATCATCTTAGGTACCTATGATATTATGAAACTATAGCAACACAAAAATCGAAAAAAGCATCTTTTCTTTACCGTAGTAACGTTGACAACAACCCACCTTATTAATCACTGAATCATTTTTTATTATAATTTCATCTTTTACGGTGGTTAAATGTCGAGAGGAGCATGAAAAATTTAATACATTACACGCTGCGAAAGCCCTTTAGGTGCTTGGAGTTTTTAATTAGCCTCGGCAATTCAAAAACACCTCGCACCTAAAAGTAAACTTTCGCAACTTCGAATGTAATAGTTATTTGCGCTCCAAGTTATGGTAAGTGAACTTTTTTATCCGAGGTGGTAATTTGTGGACCGAAGCGCAGCTGAAGTCCATAAAGCCACCGAGGATAAAAAAGAAACTTACCTACGCGTTGCGCATTACGTTTTTCTCACTACCACAAAACAAAATTCATTAACAGTACTAATATTTAACAAAAATTGTGACGTTTATATTATTTATGACAGTTTAACGGCGCTGTTGCTATGGTACAAACAAACAAATAAACACAATTTCTGTTTTCAGTAATGAATAGAATGAAATCAAACATTTTGTAAATACACCTTCATTTAACATTCAACGTTGTTCCAATTGTAAAATTAGTATTAACATTAATAAATAAACATGTATTCTCCATTATACCTATTTATTTTTTTTATAGCCGTTGTGGTGTAGAGACAGGGGTACTATATGCGGAAAGTGACCTGGCGCGGTAAATCGTCTTTTTTGTCCTTAGATACAGTCTGTTTTTGTTCAACTAAATGTTTTACTTTCCATTATTGTCGATTTTTTGACAATGTAATGTCAATTTACCAAGGTGGTAGGTAGTGAGAAAATAACTATTTCATTCTCCCGTCTACGAAAGTGTAACTTTCTATCTTAGCAACGCAATTGAAAGCGAAAATATATAGAATAGTATTGTTATCATAGTAACGTTGACAACAAGCCACCTTATTAATCACTGAATCATTTTATTTTATTATAATTTCATCTTTTACGGTGGTTAAATGTCGAGGGAAGAATGAAAAGTTTAAAACATTACACGCTGCGGTAGCCCTTTCGGAGTTTTTAACTAGCCTCGGTGCCTCGGCTACGCTTACGGTTCGCCTCGGCCATTGAAAAACACCTCACACCGAAAAGTAAACTTTCGCAGCTTGTAATGTAAATAACTCTTTAGATGTACCATCATACATTGTTGCAATATTTCTGAGTACCACAAGTAACGTAAAATTTCTAAAAATCGGAGAAAAATTGTGGATGAACAAATTAACAAACACAACTACAGATTAATTATTTATTTTCTTCATCAAACTAAACCTTGAAAATGGTTTTTGATAAAAAAAATATGACAAAATATCAGAATACAGCTCCAGTCCAATACTAGCACCTAATTTAAATTTGTATACGATTCGATTTCTAATGTGGTGTAAATATTATTTGTGTAAATATTTATAGATTCGCCTTGATTAGTAAGAATTGTTACAAACTTAATAATACTTGTAAATAACAACTATTGAAACATTAACGAACTTACCTTCTACAATGTAAAGCAATTATCATGACGATGGCACCTATGACGGCAGAACTTAATGAAACTATAACCAACGTTAATACCCATCCTATTTCTCCCGGTGCTTCTGAAACAAAGGTTTATCATAGTTAATAGGGTTTTAGATATTTTTATAAATTATATAATATTTATAAATCAGGCTTAAGTCACTTAGAAATAAATAAAAGTTCAAAATATTCCTGAATTATACAGGGTGCATTAAAAATGGCGCAGAATATTCGCACCACGCGATTGTTCGTCAGAAATTAAGGCAAAAATTCAAATCCTAGTTTGCTCTTAGATGAATAGTTTTCGAAATATTAGCGTTTAAGTTTTGAAATTTGGCAACGCCGAGCAACTTGAACCTAAGCGGGCGTATGCATTTAGCCGAAATTAATTGTAGTATCCTTTAATCCTGAAATTTAATCAAGTAGGTATGCATTTTCGTTTTGATCAGATGTCACTCTCAAATGATATTTTATAGCTATTTTTCTAACACTAATACCTTATACTGTTTCTATGGTGCATAAGAGCTCACTTGTTATGTTTCCTTTAAAATACGCTTTCTCTATAAAATACGCCGTCAATGACAACGTATTTTATAGGCCTTTAAATCTTCTTTAAGTACATCGTTGCCTGGCAATCTTCGCATTTTGTGTATTATGACACGTCTCAAATAATAATTTATTAAAATTTCTAATAATATATTAGTGAAAGAAAATGTCTGATATTAGTGTTAGAAAAAATCTTGAAGATAACTCGTGTTTTATAGTTTAAAAATCTCGGTCTATCAAATCCTCGGCTCACTTCGTTCGCTCGGATTTGAACTACGACCTTGATTTTTAAACCTTCTATAAAACACTTGTTGTCTTAATAGCTATAAGACAACAAGTGTTTTATAGAAGGTTTAAAAATCAAGCTCGTAGTTCAAATCCGAGTGAACGAAGTGAGTGAGTCGAGGATTTGATAGACCGAGATTTTTAAACTATAAAACACGAGTTGTCTTCAAGATTTTTTCTAACACTAATATCAGACATTTTCTTTCACTAATATATTATTAGAAATTTTAATAAATTATTATTTGGGGCGCGTCATAATACACAAAATGCGAATATTGCTAGGCAACGACATATTTAAAGGCCTATAAAATACGTTTGTCATTGACGACGTATTTTATAGAGAAAGCGTATTTTAAAGGAAACATAACAAGTGAGCTCTTATGCACCAATAAACAGTATACGATATTAGTGTTAGAATAGTATATTAAAACACAAGTTACAGAAGGCATCGTTTCCGCGCACGAGTCCTAAATTTGGACACGAGCCGCATAACGGCGAGTGGCCGAACGGACGAGTGCTCGAATTGCCTTCTATAACGAGTTTTTTATACTATTTTCTCTGTTTCGGCTTCCAACTACATTAGTTCTTTTTATAAAAATACTTGACAATTCCGAGTCGGGGAAATTTGGTTAAATAGTTAGGTTGGTGATAGTGATTTTTGCTTGACAGTTGACAGAAGTTTGACATTTGACATTCTTGTTGCCTAGCAATTGCCTGGTTGCCTAGCAACTGAGTGGTTGCCTAGGTATTTTGTGCAGTATTTGATACAGGATACAGTATCACCAATTTCTGAAAACAAAATATCACCAAAAATCGTTTAATAATAAAGCTCATTAAAGCATCAAAACGCGTGCTAGAATGATGTCATTATAATGCCGAAACGGAGAAGAAAACATTAACTATACTAATAAAAGGGAGATGGATTGTGAACATTTTACTTCAAAAATATCCAATTACAATAAAAACAGTAAAATTTCATAAAACCAATAACAAAATGTAAAAATCAGTGTTTAGTAACGATCCCGATCACTGATAATGCCTTTCATGCGTCGCGGATAGCTACGAATGAGGTCGGTAATCCCCTCCTATCTGATCAATTCCATTTCTCGTGTAAAGCTACTTCGAGGTCCTGTGGTGTTGCTGGAAGCGCATTTCAGCGTTGCAAGATTTGTGCGTATCGGTCTTGGTGTCTTCGCTATACATTGTTACGAAAATTTATCCAAACGATAATAAAAAGCCATAAAAATAGTGCAACAATTTATTTTTGTCGGAATTCAGATAATCGGCGCAAGGCCAGGATTCAAAATAATTATAAAAAAATTAAATGTTGAGTAGAATAAATGTTTAAGACTTGACATGATAAGTTACACAAATTTAAACATACATGAGAAATATAAATTTAAGACTAAATATCAAAATACAGACATCTAGAAATATCTAAATGAAAGATAAGTGAAAATTTAAATATAAAAATATTATAGCAATTCATCCATGAATTAGGGAAATGACAATTTATAGGAAAAAATTTAAAAGTATAAAAATTAATAAGCAAAACCTAATTCATGAATGAATCGTACTATGCAAAAATTTTACATACAAAAGTTAATTACTTACTAAACAAGAAAATAAAATGCGGCAAACACATGTTAAAAATACTAAAAATTATTAATAGCAAAAAATTACAAAGTACAAGAAATAATAATTAAGCACTTATCTCAGTAAAATTCGATGACAAAAGCAGGTGTTGATCTAATGTAGAAAGCGAAGAATTTATTGAAATCCAAATCGACAGCACCACTTGGCGACAAACGGAAAGGCGTTAACGTAATGTAATGGCGTCCTCCCACGTGATTCGAGAAATTGCAAATAAAGCAAAAGTTATGGACTCCAGCCAGGAACCATTAAAACATGAGATATATCCTCACAGGAAAAGGATAAAGCTAGGCGCTGTAAATTCCAATACAATAAGAAAATTGAGATTAAAGAAAATTTCAACTTACCACTATATCAAAGCGAAAGTGCAAATACAAACAATTAAATATTTAACACACCGAAGCAATTCCAAAATGCAACGAAATTAATGCCATTCAAACAAATATAATTACGAATCAATCGTAAATTAAGTTAAATATGGAACGTGGCCAACAGGTCCGTCCATTTGAAAGTTTTCTGGCAAAGAGACCTCGTGTCAAACTCAAGCAGCACACCTCAATATCAAATCAACACTGCGCATGCGCGAATGCAGATGCAAATCAAGTGGCATAACTTAAGGCGGAGAATTCACATAAAATATGAATTTCAATTGAAAGATTTCAAATACGAAATATACACGGTGCGTAACCAGAAATGGAATCACAACAAAATAAAAATATTAATTGAATTCAATAAAAAAATGAAATTTTGAAAAAAGAATTTAAAATGAAGTTAAACAAGCACAACAAAAAAAATCATAACGCTAACAACATTGGCAAATCAAACAAAAAAATGATACGATCAATTTGCAAAGCAAAAAAATCGTAACAACATGTTACCGTACATCTGGTGAATGTAAGTTGACATAGTGAGGACAGTGAAGAGCTTCAACCATAAACAATCAAATTTTTATGTTCTCTTGCAAAAACGTAGCTACGCAAAAACAGGATGCATAGGCAGAAGCACTAGCCCCATTCCTGGCCATCTGGAGCTCAATCCAGTTTCATTATGTCTCCAAGAAACGTTTTTTGACAAGAACAGCTTTCCTCAAATCTCAACCAAACAGCCAGAGATGGTTATTCTTTTTTACCGTCTATCACGGAGCGCTGTGCTTACAATATCTACATATTATAAGAAACATCAATAATGCTTATTAAGAAGATATTTCAAAAATTATAGGTGTCCGTTTTTTGTCCAACACTGTACAGTTAATTTTGAGCTTCAAAAGCTGTTCAAATTGAGCACCTGCAACTTCTAAATATTTTTCGTACGGCTAATAATATTAGCTGTTAGATTTTGCACCATTTTGCGATTCCTTATTTCTCTAATGGCGTTATCTATACGACTGATAAGTTGTTCTCTGTTTCAACTTCGGTTTTGTATACAAGCTCTTTTAAAATATCCCAAGAAAAAATCTAAACAAGTTAAGTCGGGACTTCTGGCAGGCCATGGTGTTGGACCACCACGACCGATCCATCGTCCAGGAAAGTGTTGGTTTAACCACTGCCTTGATTCAGCTTCCCAATGGGCTGGAGCTTAATCCAATTGAAACACACATGCCTCTTCTGACAGCTAAGGGCACTTCCTCTAACAACTCCGGCAAAGCGTTGTTCAAAAAGTCAACAAAAGTTTCGCCATTTAAACGACGAGCCAAAACCCATGGTCCTATTAACCTATTTCCAATAATTACAGCCCATACGTTTATGCTAAACCTAAACTGGTGATTTATTTGGCGGAAGACATGAGGATTCTCTTCCGACCATTAGTATGAGTTATGAATATTAAACATCCCGTTACGTCTAAAGGTTGCTTCATCGGTCCATAAAATATTTTCCGTGAAAGCAGGATTAGCTCATATTGCTGCAGTAGCCATCGGCCTAACGCTTGTAATCTTCTGGAAGCAACCCTTGGATTCGCTGGAAATGGTAAGGGTGTAAACTGTTCTCTCTTAACACGCGATGAACAGAAGTATGACTAATCTCAAGTCTTCTAGCAACGGAACGGGTACTTTGTCCAGATTCATCTTCAAACACATGTAGGACATCTTCTTCCACTTCGGGTACTAATGCATGGCACGGACGGCCTCTATCGACTCCCAGCAAAGGTGCAAGTCTCCCTGTTTCCCTTAAGCGCTGATCCAGTCTTTGATAAACGTTAGCATCAGGATGCCTCCTATTTGGATAACGTTGAGCATAAAGATAGGCAGCTTGAAGAAAGTTACCGCGACATTCGCCCAGGATCAGATGCATATTTGCTTATTCGGCAAAAGTGTATGCAATGTTTTCAACAAAAAACACAATTACAGAGCAAACTTAAAATAACTTGAAAACTAAATACACAAAACTGATGAAAACACGGAAAGAAAAAATCAACTTACAACAAATTAACAATAACACCGAATAAACTGAACGACGAGCCAACAACAGTTTATACAGAGTCAAAAATGATAGTACTGACAATCCGTCAGTATACCTTAAGCTGTCTATTGCAACAGCTTGTAAAATAGCAAGAAATAAAGCATTCCTATTTTTAAAGCCTAAATTAGAAGTACAGGGTGGTCCAAATTGGACACTTTTGATAGGAAACACCAATTTCTAGAGGAGCTAGAAAAAAACTAACCTACATGTTACGAGCTCGATTTTTGTGAGAAAGTGAATGCCGAAAACCGCACATCGATATCTTGAACTGTTTAGAAGATATAGGGTGCTTTTCAATTTTGTGCATTTTTGACCCACCCCCGTAACTTATTTATTTATGAATATTTTTTGTTTCTGTAAAAACATTCTTAAGGCACTTTTTTTAAAGGAATCCAATGGTGTCCCAAGTTTTTTTGTAAAAAGAATGGTTTTGAAGCTATGACATAAACTTGTATTTTTTCTTATTGCTGTTTCTAAAATAGTATAAGATGAATTTTGTTAATCTGGAGTGCCATGTTGAACAATAAAACGAAATAAACTTACAGCTGTTATAAAATAAATGTTTAAAAAGGAAAGTAGCAAGTATTTTATATATTTAGAAAAAGAATATGCAAAAATATATAGGGTAGTCCATAAGAAAAAATACAAGTTTATGTCATATCTTCAAAACCATTCTTTTTACAAAAAAACTTTGGACACCATTGGATTCCTTTAAAAAAAGTGCCTTAAGAATGTTTTTACAGAAACAAAAAATATTCATAAATAAATAAGTTACGGGGGTGGGTCAAAAATGCACAAAATTGAAAACCACCCTATATCTCCTAAACAGTTCAAGATATCGATGTGCGGTTTTCGGCATTCACTTTCTCACAAAAATCGAGCTCGTAACATGTAGGTTAGTTTTTTTCTAGCTCCTCTAGAAATTGGTGTTTCCTATCAAAAGTGTCCAATTTGGACCACCTTGTACACTGATTACCGAAATGGATAACTGGCATTTTACTTGTTGATTTATGAGTCAAACTAGGACTATTAATAACACCATAACTAAAGAGTTAACAGCAAATTGGTGCTGGAGTTTTTTGCTTGGATTTTGACGTAGAATCGCGTGATATAAATATTCTGCGCCATTTTTAATACACCCTGTATAAAAGATACTGCTTGAAGTGAATTATTTTTAATTTAATTTAAAGACGTTTCCTACGTTAGACATTGGGCGTCCCAACGATCTGGGATATTTTGCTAGCGCCTTTAACATTACTCTTATTATACAGTTACGTCAATATGTTATTGAGAAAAGTGGTAGGGACTAATAGTAATTTATATATTTTAAAATTAGATGAGGATGGATTAAGTAAGTAATTAAAATTAGTTTCAGATATACAGGGTGATCAATAAGAACGAGGTAAAGATACATTTTTTAATGGAACATCCTATACTTATACTTTTAAATATTTGGATTCACCCTTCAGTGGTCAATCATTAATTTTTATTCAAAGTTTAGTAGTGATTCACTTGTTTGTGATAAAAATGATCCCACTTTGGACAAACATCACACCGTAACTTCGTAATTAAGTCGAAATGTACCTACGCTATTTTTCAGAGTATAATTTTGCAGATGTATTTTCAACAAAATTACGTAGACGAAAAAGGTTTTTTTTATACACAGGGAGATCGAAAAACGCGAACTTCGATTATTCTTGACATTTTTAAATAAATAACCCCATATAAGATTAAACAGCGACTTTTTTAGGCTTTCCTCCATTTGTTGGGTCCATGATTAATGGTCGAAAAGCGGACGAAATCAAATCTTTCTATTAATTGCGTTTACATGAGTTGCTTCTCCCATACTTAGTCAAAAGCAGGTATCGTTTATTTATTTACTTATTTACTCATTTCGTGAGATCTAGGCTCGTGAGTGCCAATGATCAAACCGTGTAAGGGATTCTTATCGTATATCATATCTTCAGATGGCATTAAATATCTCACCGATCTAGACCGGGAATCAAACCCTAGATCTCTGGACACCATCGAAGCCAGCAAAGCTATGAATATTGTAAGAAAGTGATCTTCTAGCTTGGACGTGTGTTCAGATCACAGTATAGAAAACAATCAGTAAGGACAGCTTAGTGCTTTTGACGTGACCAGTTTTGTATGCGCATGTCACTTTGCTGGCGGAACTTCCAGAATAATCTATTAGTGGCGCTACAGTTGTGTGTGTTAAACACGTGTGTAAATGTCAAACTTTTAGAAGCGGAAAGTGGGAGGATGACCTTATTTTATTCGCTTAAATTTGTAAATGCAAATTTTAGAGTCACAAATCCAAGTGGCGAAAGAATTTTTAGGAAAAACATTATTTGGAACCACCGATAGATATTGCGCTGCATATAATAATAATAATAATAATGTTTATCCAGCTTCATTACCTACAAAACATAAACAGCACAGCGTGCAAAAACACAAAAAAAACTAATAATAATAATAATAAAAAATAACAACAATAATAGCTAAATGCTAACAGTAATTTGAAGCCAGAAATCGATGGCAATCAGATGACCACTTACAAAAGGGGTCCCTGCTCTACCTTACCACCGGCATATAATATATAAAAAAATAACAAGTAAAATATAAATAAATTGTCATATTTTCATAAATGTAACTGTAACTACTTTTAATTTTTGTAATTATTACTATTATTAAGAAGCTGTAACATAGTTTGTAATAGCATAATTTAGTTAGTTAATTTATCTATTAAAACATTTATATAATATACAAAATTAAAAATATGATTCAGTACCTATTCAATATTTGTTTCCAGACATAAATACCTAATCAATATCATTTGTACATAAAAACTGTTTACTTTTATCTTATACTATTTTCTAATTCGCGCTGTTTTTGTTTGGCGACATCTATACACAATTCAGTGAAGGCCTGCCAAGACCGCCATATTGGTTGTAAAACTTGCGCTATGAACTTCAAAGGCGCCGACAGCAGCTGTCCTTACTGATTGTTTTCTATACTGTGGTTCAGATGTTTCGTAAACATGTTGACAACATTATGCAGCTGCATGTAATATGATATCTAAAGTGATATGTTATGTAATGTAACATGATACCTGTGTAGCTGTGCTAGTTATTAAATCAAGGCACCTGCATAAAATTCGATATCTCACACAACTGCATAAATTGATGGATCAACATTCTTTAAAAAATTCAGATTAGCATGTGTCGTGGTGAATCATTTGTTATCAGCTGCAATGTCTATTTTTGGTAATAAGGTTATCAATGCACCTGCGTGTAGCATAATACTTGTGCAGCTGCAACTTATGGATATTTTTGACAAGCCACCCACTTGCAGAGCAGCTGCATTAATGTCAGAAAGAGGGGGCTAATTTTGGCGTATATACAGGGTGTCCGCAAAAAGGAGGTCAATCCGTTAACCACATGTTCCTTGAGCAAAAATAATATGACTTTTATAATGCCATTTTTTATTTTAGATCCACACGTGCGATGTACAGGGCGTCAAAGTTTGAAATTTAAAACTGATTATTTTTAATAAATGAAGTATTTAATAAGCTATCAATTTCAAATTTGGTACAGAGCTTCAACATAAATAGTCACATCTTTTGATAAAAGCAAAACGAAAACAACGGTCAAATAATCAAAATACGGGGGGTGCAGTACCAACTGACCTCCCCTGTTTTTTAGTACCTACGCCAGTGACTTCCAAGCTATTGTTTTTGAGATAATCATGCATTTTGGATTATTTTTTGTCTCTTATCAAATTTTGATAAAATCGTTCGTTTTAGAGAGAACTTGAAAAGTACTGGTCCTTGATACGCGGTTTACGGCAATCTCATACGTATCTAATACTAGAATAAAAAAATAAAAAAAAAAATGGCATTATAAAAGTCATATTATTTTTTCTCAAGGAATATGTGCCTTGAGAAAAAATAATATGACTTTTATAATGCCATTTTTTTTTAAATTTTTGCTTCTGCTCGCATTTTAGTTCTGATTTCATTATTTCTAACATGTTGTTCTCGGGATATTCTGCAGCTTCTTCTCATTGCATCTATTTCAACGGTATTTATTCGTTGCATAGCTTTGATTTATAAAAAACGTTTTGTTTAGAATAACCAAAGAAACTTTGACGTAGTAATTTTGAATAATAACCTAAAACTCCATGAATGTTGCTCAAAATGTCATCCTGAAACGCGACTCTATCAATTACCTCCCGCATAACGTTACAAAGTTGCTGCTGTGACCTGTAACTCGCTCTTGTAAAGCCTGTAAACTCGTTGGCGATATTGAATAAACAATATTTTTAAAATAAGGAAATACAAAGCAGACCAACACTGCTAAGTCAGGTGATATAGCTACCCATATATCGGATTCATTGGTCCATAACCAATTATTGACGAATCTGTTATTTAGTATTGTGTAGGTAACTATTCTAACATTGGGGAGGCACCTCACTCTTGTTGAAAATGTAGATTGATGTGTACAATTAATGGCAGTTCATCTAAAGTAGCTTCTATTTGATTCTGAAGGAACTCAACATACTATTCGACCATTAACTGGTCTTAAAAAGTATTGGTAGTATTCGCACACCCAAAATATGCATCCGACAGTTAAACCTAAATTTCTTGGCGAACCAACTTCGGATTTTAACTTGCCCAGTATCTAAGATTATTGTTATTGAACACTTCATTTCAGCTGAACAGAGGGTTTTAACTTAAAAATTATTATCATTTATTTGATTTTCTAATAATCAATTTCAAAATACAAGGCATTTTACGTTATCAATGTCATAAAGATGTGGTGTAGCAGTGAATGAAGTCCAAGTTTTCTTGAAATTCTCCAATTAGACTGATGAAATAGTATCATTTTCTGTTGTTAATGAAGTAGAATAGCAATCTTGGCACAATCAGTTCAGCAAGCCCTGAGATTAAGACTGGCCCGGGTTCGATTCCCAGGGCCACACGTACACCAAAAACTAACCTACCGGAAGGTAATGCTAAAGTCAGAGGTATTTCTGCTTAGTAATTCTTCTTTGGAGTAGAAGGGCAAGTACTTCCATCATTCGAAGCCCACGTTAAGCTAGCTGTAGGTCCCTTATGTGTGTAGACTACTTGACTATAAATTTTCAGTTGGATGATGACGATCAGGATACTTTTCAGCATACAAAGTATCAGCTGTTTGTGCATTTCTTCTGCACTCGCCAAATATTAATAACATATCCATCTTTTTAGCAGGAATACAAAGATTACGTCTAATTTTTCAACCACCAATAATTTTAATTCCTTTAAAATTTTGTCCAGAATCGCAATGACAACCAAAGATGTAGACAAATAAACATTCGTATGTCTTAAACCGTGATCTTCCATAGGAACTTTATTTTAAATTTGAAATGTATTAAATAAAAGACTATCAATGTAAGTCTGGACATAGTATATGTCATTAGATTTAGAATATACAGGGTGCCCCTAAAATGCTTTAATAGCTTCAGGTAAACGTTTTTTTTTGTGAATTCTTAGTTTTCTTGTACGAGGGTGTTAAATTTCATATCTTTGGTACTGAAATTTATTGAAGTTTAGCTAAACGATTATGAGACTTCGAAAAAATGGAAATATCCTTCCTGTTCAAAATTGGGATAGAGGTCAACCAAGAACTGTTAGGGAAAATAACTTAGAAGAGGAGGTTCTTGATCTGGTAATTGAAGAGTCAAGTATTAGCGTCCGTGCTCTTTCTAGAGTTGTTGGTGCATCAAAAACCACCGTTCACAAGATCATAAAGGATGATGGCCTTTATTCCTACCGCAAAGTTATAGTGCAATATTTATTAGAGGAAGATGATGGGAAACGTACCTTCTGCAACTGGTTGTTACAATAACATAGAAGAAATCTAAGATTTCCAAATAACATTTTATGGACAGATGAAGCCACTTTTACACGAAATGGCATTTTTAACGTAATCAACATATTTGGGCCCATGAAAATCTCCACGCTATGCACGAAGGGAATTATCAAGTTAAGTTTTCGGTCAATGTATGGGCAGGAACCGTAGATAACAAATTGGTAGGTCCCTTTATACTACCTCAGCGATGGAATGCTAACAATTACTTGAACTTTCTAAACGACGAACTCCCAACATTGTTAGAAGATATACCTCTATTGGTTCGCCGCGATATGTGGATGCAACTAGATGGGGCGCCGTCCCATTATGCGGCTAGAACGAGAAACTGGATTAGCGAATTTATCTAAGAAGATGGATCGGCCTCGGAAGTACAGTAGCCTGGCCTCCAAGAAGCCCAGATTTAACACCACTGGATTTCTTCTTGTGGGGCCATTTGAAAAATATGGAGTATGTGACACCTATTGAAAATGAAGAAGAGCTAGTACTTCGTATACGTGAAGCAGCAGCATCCTTTAATGAAGCAATGCTGCAGCGTGTCCAACAGGCCATCATTACAAGGACACTCAAGTGTCGCGAAGTTTGTGGTAGAAAATTTGAATATGTTTTGTGAAATAAATACTTACATTATTGTTTTTCACAAAGTAGTTTGCATTTATGTATTTTTCCAAGTAAACAAGTTTCAACAGTGTTGCCAAGTTTCCGATTCTTTGACTGTCTCGTATGAAGAAACCAAGCGAGGTAGGAAGTTCCTGCTTGCAATTTTAGGGTCTCTATCAGTTGTAGCAAAAGGCTACCTGAAGCTTTTAAGGCATTTTAGGGACACCCTGTATAGAGCCGAATCTGAACATCTAAAAATACACACGGTTTCCCCTTTAAAATAAGAGAGTTAATGTGATTTCCGGTTAAACTAAAAATGGTATTTAAATAATAGGTATAAATGTTTGTGTATTTTATATTACATAAACAGTTTTCCAGATTACATGTAAATCGTAGCACAACTATAAAATATATTTGAGGTATATCAGAATCCGGTTACACCCGGTATATAAAGTTTTCGGCATTCTAAAAAATACATTAAGAATATTTGCCCAAAGGAATGAATCCGTAATAATTAGGAATTAATTTCATTTTTTAAATATCGCACTATTCGAGTTTTATATTATTCACATATAGCCCAGTTTAATACTTGCGCAAAGAAAAGCATACTGTTGCTATTATAGTGCTAATTAAGTATGTTGTAGAGTAGAATAATGCCGTATCTCTTCGTCAACTAATTAACCTGCACAACTGCAGCCTATAAATGCATGTTGCAATATTCTAATTATGTGTATGCATTTTGGATTAAAGAGAGATAAAAGAACATATTGCGTGACATGTTATAGCTCGCTGTTCATTTCTTTGTATTTTTATGTTTAATTACAGTTCATTTTCTTAATTATGATTTCGGTATTTCACTATCGTTTTTCTGTTTACGGCTTGACACGATAGTGATAAATAATCATTGCTGAAGTTGTTACAAAAACAAGTTAATTAGATAAGAAGGGAGCCAGAACGAGTAATTTATAATGCTTTCCGTGAAATTATCAGACTTGTGTCTTATTCTAGCTTGTAAAATTTATAAAAACAATTTATGGGAGAGTGGGGTGCAGTGTGTCATTTTTTAAAAACTAATTAGATACAAAAATATTTTGTAAGTAATTTATTAATTTACTTACCTAAAACGTTCAAATGCTTTAAATACATACTTGCCAGTAATAAACTTACTAAAATGCAAAATCTATTTGCTGAAAAAAAAAGTTTTCTTAAAGGCTGCTGTGTGACGCACTGGCGGGGCCAATGGGGTAAAGTCTGCAGGTAGTGGGATAGAATGTGTCAAGTAATTAAATTAACTTAATTAGGGTTAAAAAACTATTTAGAGTTAATAAAGTGTTTATTAATCAAAATACAAAATTTAAGCACTACAAATAACTATGTATCAATTATGTTAAAATAATTATCAAAAGCAACTGAGAATGTAATCATGGCAGAAGTGCGAGATGTCTTTCCAACATTTTTTGGGGAGGGTAATTTTATTAAGGTTACATCGGTCTTTAAATGATTGAAGACATTTTCTGTGTGAATAAAATTACCCCACACCTGCATGACACACTTTACCCCACACGCTCTCCAATGACAAAAAGCTTTTTTCTACTCCTACTATTGAAAGTTGATCTTTCCACATGATTTTTAATGCTGAAAGCAATTGTTTGTCGAAACTGTGCGACAAAATCCAAAAGTGTGTTGCAAAGTACTTTGCAACACACTTTCAAAATGGTGCCGGTTAACTGTATGGTTTGTTTATATTTGTGATATGTTTATTTTCATAGCAACGGACTTATTTCCATAGTGACCATAGTTTCCATGAGCATACTTAATATTCCACAAAAAATTATAAAATTTGCTTTAAAATATTAAATAGTGAATTAAATGTCTTTCTTCTGTAGGAGTAGAAAAAATAGTGTGTAATAACACTTGTTGAAAGTGTTTTGCAAAACTCAAATGAATGCAGCCTTCGACTTCGTCTCAGGCTGCAACCTTCATTTTCGTTCTGCAAAACTGTACTTTCAACACTTGTTATACAAATTACTATTTTCTACTCCTACTATTGAAAGTTGATCTTTCCACATGATTTTTAATGCTGAAAGCAATTGTTTGTCGAAACTGTGCGACAAAATCCAAAAGTGTGTTGCAAAGTACTTTGCAACACACTTTCAAAATGGCGCCGGTTAACTGTATGGTTTGTTTATATTTGTGATATGTTTATTTTCATAGCAACGGACTTATTTCCATAGTGACCATAGTTTCCATGAGCATACTTAATATTCCACAAAAAATTATAAAATTTGCTTTAAAATATTAAATAGTGAATTAAATGTCTTTCTTCTGTAGGAGTAGAAAAAATAGTGTGTAATAACACTTGTTGAAAGTGTTTTGCAAAACTCAAATGAATGCAGCCTTCGACTTCGTCTCAGGCTGCAACCTTCATTTTCGTTCTGCAAAACTGTACTTTCAACACTTGTTATACAAATTACTATTTTCTACTCCCACCATGGAAAGTGGGATTTTCAAACTTCGTCTCCATAGATACGAGTATTGAAAATGAGTGTTTGCCGAACAAGTGAAATTAGCGTGCGGAAAATTTACTTTCCGCACGCACATGCATGATTTTCGGTGCGGCAAAGTATAATTTTGCCGCACCGAAATCAAAATGTCATAATGACATTTGATGAATGTCAGATTTGATTTTGCAGAAATATTTAAATTTTTTTATGGAAATGTGGTTGTAGAAAAAATAGTGTGTAATACATGTGTTAAAAGCTTGTATTTGCCACCCTCATGTGACTGCAGCACTCACTATCGTTCGTGCTGCAAACTTCACATTCGTGTGGCAAACGCAAGCTTTCAACACTTGTATTACAAATTACTATTGTGTAGCTGCACATCCCATGAGTTTGACATTTTGTTGTTTACCAATAGTTGGCATAATTATGTATCAATTTGTTGACACTAAATTTAATGTATTTCTCAGTGCAACAAACAGAAAGTTACATGTATATGCCTGACCTGTTATTTTTGTTTGATTAGTTAAATTCCAATATTTACTTATCACCAAACAAATGTGTCTCTTGGAACGACTTTAACAAAGTACACAACCGGGATTTACATTATAGTGATGCCAGTCTTCATTACCATTCGCTACTAGCTGAGAAATTTAAATTGACACACCGTTCCCCATGACAGAGTGTACCCCACCTTCCCCTAAACAGAAAAGTTCGCAGGTAAAACAAGCGTTGTGTCATACACGACACCGTTTGGGAGGTTCCCAAGACGTTTATTCTTGTTACTGGCACGTAAACAGTTTATGGTGTATGCATGTCATTCAGCATTTATGTTGACACCAGCTTCTTTAAAATCTAAAAGCCGTACACCTTGGTAATCAAGAAATACGGCCGCCATTACTTTTCCTGCTGAAGGTTGAGATCGACATTTTTTCGCCTTCGGAGATTCTGCATGCTTCCACTGCATATTCTGGCGTTTGGATTGAATGTTCGTAGTGATAACACCAAGACTTATCACCGGCAATAATTTAGTGTAAAAAGTAATGCCTTTTTACACAAAGTTGTTGTTGAAAACGTTATCATTATAGTGATAAGGCTAAGGCCGAACGCAAATTCTTCTGCTCATTAGTAAGCAGTCGTGGAATCCACTAAGCAGCAACTTTGTGATAGCCTAGACTATGAATAATGGAATGAACAGTTCCCACACCGATGCTCAGCATTTCAGAAAGTTATCTAACTTTAATGCGCCTATTTGCGCGTAGAGCAATTTCTAACTGTCTCACATTTTCAACAGGAGCATGTCCTGAACGGGCCAAATCTTTAGTAGATTCTCTTGTCGAAATTTATTGCACCATTCAACCACTGCCGTATGAGAGTAACTATAGTCACCATATACCTACAGCTTTAGTTCTCGATTAAATTTCCATTGGCTGATGCCCTTCAGCGGCCAAAAAATGAATAACAGCACGCAGATTATCTATGGATGGATTTTCTACCATAACTGCCATTTTCTAACTTAATTACAAAGCTTATAATTATAAGGAAACAGCAAATACTTTTGACAGACTCGTTACTAGTACTTACAAAATCACAAAATCAATATAAACAACTGAATTCCGTTGTCATGGCGATGAAGTATCGGCTGCGCAGTCCAAACGTGTTTCTATTGAACAGTTCTCGTAAATATAAAAAGAACCTGTTTTCTTAGAATATTGTAAAATGTAAGAATGGTGCAAGGTTGGCTTGTTACGGCATAATTTTAACTAGAAAATGGGAAAAAAATGCATGTGGATCTTAAATACAGTTCATTTGTACAAACAATCTTGTTTTTTGCAATTCTTTTGCTGAATATGTCGAATTTTTAATATACTAGACAAAAATCAAAATAGTCCTTTTTAGTCTGTAAGATATACTTAACCGAAATAAATCATTACTGCTAAAGCATAAATAATTTTTTATATCTCCATAAAAATGCACAGTTTTCCATGACCAACGGTATTCTGCCTTTTCCATGTTTAGGGACACGTCAGCAAAAAGTGCGCAGGATTTACAAAAACTGTTTGAAATTGTTAATCAGGCAAACGTAAAATACGGATTAGAAATTAATTTAAAAAGCCAAATACATGGTGGTTGAAAAAGCACAACACACTGTCACAAAAATAAAAATAATAAAGAAATAACACGGAAGCAGAATATAGAGGTAAAAGCTAAAGTGAGCAAGCACATATTCATTCGAATGAGCAAATTATTATGATATCGCGATTTTTACGTAGAACTACGTAAAATAATTCTAAAGAAGTCACTCAGATTTTAAATTTTTGTGATTAAACCGTAACAGATATCACAAATTAGGAAGAGACAAAAAAGTTTACTATTGAATGCTCCTTACTGAAAAAAATATTATTTTAATTCTCGGTCTTGTCATTAAAGAGTTACTGCCTGATATGTGCTGTGACAGGTGACACACATGTTTCATACACTAGTGGTCCATTGATAATAACCATTAGCATCTCAAAAGATGTCTTATGTCCATATGGAGTGACATGCCAAATATCATCCAAATCGATCCAAGCGTCTTGTTGTTTAATTTAATTTTTTTTCAAAGAACTTTGAACTAGAATACTGGCTTAACAAAACGAATTTGGATATAGGTAAGTTGGGTTAAATCATCATATTTTGCGCCCAGGAATCTGTGGTTAAGTCATGTCCACACATTTTAGAGACACCCTGTATGATACTCGCGTAATTTGCAAAACTCGCTAATGCTCATTTTGGCAAACTTACGACTCGTTAAACAGTATCGTTCCTTTCTTAACTGATTACGTAAATAACTATTACGGTATTCTGAATTCTATTTGAAATCGGACGCTACGAGTTGGAAATTTTCAAAGTTTAAATGTTCAAAGTTTAAATGTTTAAACTCAATCTATAAAACATTTCCTCGGATGTTTGTTGAATACTCGATAGTCGATACATTAACTGAAAACCAGCGGCGATTGTCGATCTTTGTTAACACTACTTGCAGAGATGTGTGTGTGTATTAGGATAAAGGGACGAATTTAAACGACACTGTTTGATGCCTAACTAGGGTGGCCACCTATAAAGCTTTACTGACCCGGACATAATCTAACCCAGAATATGCCAATCAGTAAAACTGCCCTTTATAGAGGGTGCCCCAGAAGAATTGGTAGATATTTCAGTAACTAAAAGATAAGAGTAAAATGTTCTAGAAATTTTTTGTTCGCTTCTCCCATTCGAAGATGTTGCTGTCTAAAGGCTAAACGCTGAGGAAGGCTTTTTTAATTTTCTAATTTCAAACAACATTTATGCATATTTTATTTGGCAATTTAATGTAAGTGGATTTTTCATTTCTTTTTTAGATACTAATCTTTGCCTTTGATAATAAACGTTAGGGGTAGTCCACTGCTAGCTTCCTCAGGGCCTAGCCTTTAAACACGAATATCTTCGAAAGGGAGATGTGTATGAAAAAATTTTATACAACATTTTAGTCTTATTTTGGTCCGAACTTTAGATAATAATGTAATATTTGTGTGTCGTATTTCTTAATCTTTATGCTAATAAATATTATTTCTTTTTACTAAGAATACCTACTGATCTACTGCAAACTGCAAAACTCTTTAATACAAAAAACAAGAATACAAGTAAGCAAAATTTTGTTAATACAAAAAACCTTAAAACTAATTGCGTTTAAAGTTGTACTAAACATTATTAGCAGCGGCTTTAAACGATTTTAATATTTTCTTCCTTTTGTATAAAATTAAAAAAATCAGAGTGTCATAATTTATTTTTGCACTCCCGGGCGTAAAGTGACTACTCTTCGCCCGCAGACTAGGGCGTAAAATTCATTATCGCAGACCTCGGGTGCACTTAACGATCGCGACAAATTAATTTGAAATATCACAAAAATACCTTAGTTACAATACAATTTTTATAAAATCACTCTTGCTGTGAATGCGTCAATTTGACATTTTTAAAAATTTCATTAGAAAAATTTTATTATAAATCAAAAAATTTAAATAAAATCTCCGTTCGTGCAAAAATATTGTATGTACCACAGGCGTAATAAGCGACTTTGGCCTTTGGCGTGTTATAACCCTCGGCTAAAGCCTCGGGTTATAATATTCACGCCGCAGGCCAAAATCGCCTTCTTTACGCCCTTGATACATAAATAACTATTTTATCCCTAATTCAGCTCTTAAATTTAAATGCAGTAATTTATTGCGATCGCCGCCCCAAGCCTTAATTGAAATTGAAATTGAATGAAAAAGACTGATGGGGATCACCGATTTTAAGACAGCTGACAGATCCCATTGATCAGTGATCACAGCGAACCAAATGGGGACAATAATGGTGGCGCGCTGGCGCAGTACATTCGTAAAATTGCTGTATTAACGCTGCATTAAAGGTTGTCGAATCGTAAGAAAAAAGAAGATTCGAAAAACTTAAATAGTTATTTGTATAACTAGGGAGGAAAGCCATGTATTCTCTCCCGCGGATGAAGTTTAATGCCCGACGCGATAGCGGAGGGCATTAATCATCCAAGGGAGAGAAGAAGGCTTTCCTCCAGTGTTATACATATAATTTTTTCTACGACTCACTTTTAAAATCATTTCGATGATTTATTATTTTAGATTTCCTTCTGAAGTTCGTTTATCAAGATACAGTATGTTGTGCGTCGTTTCCAAGGTAGTGTTGCTATAATTCTTCTCCCTAGGGAGGAAAATTTTATTTTCCTCCCTAGGGAGAAGAATTATTTATTTTTCTCCCTAGGGAGGACATTGCCTACTTTCGGCCCTAATTTCAGGGAACAAAAGCCTACTTTCGAAACAAGCAGTAGAAAAAAGATTTTGTATTTACAGTTAGTAATTTATATAAAATTTGAATTAACCCGAAAATTTATCCAACCCGAACCGGACCCCGGACACCTATCGTGAATTCCGTAAAATCTAGGTAAAACCCGGACGGGTGGCCAGCCTATGCCTAAGTGCCGTTTCACATGGAGCGTATGATACGGACGGATCGTCAGGACGTATAACCAAGCGCCATGTGTTTAAATGAGTAATTTCACATGAAGCGCGTATGATCCTTCCGCGTGATTTGGTACGACGGCCATACGTCGAGCCCTTGCGTCGTCGTATTGTCAGCACGCGCACGGGCCGTTGTTTATAATGAGTAGCTTCACATGAGAACTGATGGTCCATTGCGTACCATCTCGCCTAGTTGTCGGATTTGCCCTGTTCTAGTAAACACGTGACCGTCTAGCTCTACTACATAATATACTGCACCACCACCATGAATTATAAAGTAGATACGGAAATATTAATTTGCACAATAGAAAATCAAAGGTGCATATATTCCATTACGTCGATACATTGTCAAATGAACATCCCCATAATCAGCAAGAATGGCAACAGCGACTTGTCGGTTGCTGACCATACGATATGCATGTGAAAAGGCGTAAGTCGCGTATGGAAATGGCTCGCATGGTCAGCGCTGACGATCGGTGCTGAACATACGCTCCATGTGAAACGGCACTAACTCAATTAATTGAACGTATATAGACATATCTGATTTAGTTTAAATAAACAATAACAAAAGGTAAAGTTCGAATTCCCTTTAACTATATAAATATTTAATCTGCAGGAGCAGAGGTCGATCATAAATACTATTTTAAACATCGACTAATCAATTTGACAATCTCCAGAAATCGTAGAATTTCGAGGTACTTCGAGTTTCATTTCGATCGACCCAATTTAAAATCACTCTTAATGACCCATGGAATTAAAAAAAATGCATTAACTAATAGCAGCTAATAAAAATTAAGGTAGCTATCTAGATTTATGTGATTGTTGTTTATTTTGTATTTTGTTAACAAGTCTTGCACCAAGTTAGAAATTTGTAATTCCACTGGTCACTGAGGACTCTCTTTAAGTTGGATCGTTTGATACTATTTAAAAATTGTTTTTCATTTTTCTCTATTCTAAATAAACATTTACAAAAATACACAAAATAATTTGAAAATAAATTACAATTTACTCTATACGTAAGTTATGTCTTAATAGAAAATGGGCACTTTGCATTTCCAAGCTTGATTTTAACGTTTGACAAATTGGTCTTTGGACTTCGATTAACTCTAGATCATAGATCATACGCATTCATTTTGCAGTTCAGGAAACAATACATGTATGGCAGCAATTACTCGTGAACTTTGTTACACCCGCGCCCCCGCCCCAATACTATGGAAATATGTTCTCTGTTTTGTGACTGTGCATTAAGTGAACAAAGTAGCGATTCTCAACTTTTTAATTAACGCGTACCTTGAAAACAAATAGAAAATCAGCACCACCACATAGTACAAATGCTGTCAGGAGTCGACCACCCCACAGATACCATCGTTAATAATGGCTAAACGATTAAGTAGCTCCTCAAGCATCTATACTTGAGCAATTGAGTGATTTTTGTGGAAATCCTTATCATTGCGTGAAGAACCGAACCCGAGACTCGTATCTGAGAACTCAACGTTCTTACTTACCACTGTGTTAACAAGCTTCTCATTAAAAATTTTGTATATTTTAAACAAAAAATTAAGTTTTCTAAATACATAATTTAGTGCCCACGAAGTTGCTAATATTTCATAAACTAAAATTTCTAACGATGTTACGTTCCGTTGTATAAAATAATTAATTATTATGTGGTTGGAGATTGCATGTCTAAATGCAATTCTTTCATTAAATTCTAGGAATTTTTTAAAACTCGTTCGTACTAATGCGCAGTATGTTCCCAGACTATTTACTCTTTCTATTAACATTATTATTCAGTTTGTTCTAGCAAATAAGAATCATTACAATCGCAATTTTTTCCTAATGTTACTGAGTAATTTGATGAAGAAGATCATCCTCAGCGTGACAAATGATGTATTCAATAGCGTCCAGAGAGCTGTGTCAGCAAAAAACAAAGACATTTCATTCAATTATAAGGGACCGGGTTTTATAAAAAGACACTTAAAGCTAGTTTTACATCAAGCTGAGGGACAAGTAAAATCAATCAAGAAATAATTCCATGAATTAAGAGAATTTCTCGAACAGTCTCGTGCTTTAGATATTTTAAAAGACCCTCCTCGAGAATCTTCAATAGATATGATTCAGTACGTGTCCTAAGTCAGGCAAAGCGCTGATACTGAAAGGTTCTAATGTACGTGTAATAATGGTGCCATTCAGGACGAAGCGGTGTATTTGTCCATTTTGTGTAAGCAATAATTAAAAATTCAATAATAATTACCTGTTTGCTTACATCTTCGATAAATAATCTTAGAAAACGTTGTGTGCCGATTTACTATCTATACGAATCTATTTTCTTGTGATATAGCTAACATAAGATTTTTATTGGGTATTGGGAGTATTCCAAATTTAGGTATTTTTCTATAAATTCGTTTTTTTTTACTAATTTCAAAACCTGGTGCGAACCCGAAGAAGCATTGTTCAGCGCATAATAAAGATAAAAATTGGTCTTATTTTGGGCAATACTAGTTTTTTTGACAAAATTAATACATGGTGAAAGTGCCTGACTACTGGTGCATTTACCCAATAAAAAGATAAGCTTTGTCACGAACCACACCTAACTCTTAGGCTCTAAGAATCTAACACCTTAGATGTTTTAAAAATTAAGTACGAGAAATATTTATTTCCTATAAGTAGACTAATACCAACCCATAGCTGCGTCCAGCGGAAAAGCGTTACTGTTTTGCCAAGCCCATGAACAGAGATCACACGTTGTAAGTCCGTCGGGCGCAATTCCTTCGTCCAAGAAAATAGGTCTTGGAGGTGGTGGAACGAAACTCCCAGACCATAAACCTCCCTCACTTGCATCCAGAGATAATGGTGAAGTGGCATCCTCGTCTGCGGCACCGTTCCACCATCCACCGCCACTTAAATTGCTGCCAGTGGGAACAACTACTGATATCTAAAACGAAAGAAGTTAAAGATAATTATTTGGAGTTAATTAAGAAACAAATGAGAGACAGATTAAAGTTTAAAGTATCGTATTATAATCATAAATTATAACCAATAACATCGAAAATGGTTTAGAGGATAGCAATCTAGATAGAAAATTAAGTAGTAATCAAAATTTCAAAATATTTAGGATTGCATGCATATTTTCTTATGTCAAACATTTATCAGATGTCATCAAGGCTATACGGGGGGGGGGGGGGGGTTATTAATTAATTAAATTAATAGTAGTGCTGTTTAGTTAGCCACGGTTATTTAATATGACATTAAGCAATTTAAGTAGCATGAAATTATATTCACATGAGACTGTGTTTTACAATGTGAATTTCACAGTTTTACATTTTTTACCTCCTACTGTACGTTTTTAATGAAATTTAGGATTTGGCTTAGTTGAACGATTCTGAACAACTTTTATTAACAAGATTTTTTGATAAAAAAATCCCTAATACGACTGTTTATTTTAAATCGTAGTAGACTAGCATTTTACCGTGAAGAAAAAGTAACATACCCTAAAAGTACTATTTAGTGAGGGGTATAATCAGAAAAAAGAATTTTTTTAAATCAATAAAATATAAAAAAAATATTGGGGTGGTGCTGTCTAAAGTGAGACACACTGTAGATGAAATTTGTCAGTTATTGTATCTATTTTTGACACGAATTCTTCCTTTAATATTAGGTGGTATTGTTGTAAAGTTTGTTTTTTTTATAATTTGGTACATCGCCCCGTCGAACCATGAGTGATACCAACAGTAGAGGGAAAGTAATGATAGATACGTTGACACATTCTGCTAAAGTCGAAGAAGAAGAACAGAAAGAACCAAGCAGTCAGTAAAAAATGTTGTGGATTCAGCACATGCACCTAACAATACAGTTTGAGGGAAATTTATTTCCCTCCTAAGAAAATGATAGTTCTTTCAATACTTCCGAATGAGCTATAAACATTTTTCTGACTTGTTAGCAATAAGCGAACAAGACATAAAAAAGAGTTTCGGAAATGTCTCCATCAAAATATTCCTGGTCTCAGATCGGCTTCCCCTCCGTTCCGATCCGATGCGACGTTTTCGTTCCGATTGGGCTGAGTGCGGTGTCGCACTCGAAACTTGGTTATAACACTTATAATCTTTTTTTGGTCCGACGTACATTTCCGTTCCATTCTAATGTGCGGCATCCTTAATAGTGTTTGTGCTTCAAAGCGAGCATACGAGTATTAACATTATTAAATATCAAATTAATTAGTATTACAGTTTCCTATAAATATTGAAGTGATATTAACCTTTTGGAAAACTTATATTTATTAATTAAAATACAAATTTGGGGTATACTTTTAGGATGCAAGTTTTAAAAGATTAATTATGTAAATAAGTTAAGATTAATTTAAGTATTTATGGTTATTTGTTGTAAATATTGTTATTTATTGTTATTTAGTGTTAATTATTGTAAATAGTAGTCATAGTTATATTTTATATGCATGTATGTGAAAGAATGAATGTTATAAAACAAATTCAAGGAATGGGAGATTTTGGGGAATAACTAGGGAAGGAAATAAAAACTGAAATAAACGTGAAAGACGAGTTTTTAAGTTTTCCTCTGAAAACTTATAATAATAAAATAATATCAAAGAAAACTTGAATACTGATTAATAAAGAATAAAAACAAGCTGGGATAAACTGATAATATTGAATTGGATTTATTGGATGTTTAAATGGAAATTGGTTAAAGAAATAATAATTACAAAGGATAATTGGAACAAATAATAATAAATTGGATTTTTCAAATTCGGGGATTGATTGTTTTGTGAGTGAGTGTTTTAGTTTTAGTTTTTGTATTAATTTTAAGTTAGAAATAAGTTGTTGTAATAAAGCTTGCATTTTAAAAGTTAATAGAAATTTATTACATTACTCATTTTTCAAAATTCAAAATCGAATCCTTCAACGACCCTGAGATTTCAAAATTTTATTATTAATTCAAAATTTCAAAAATATTAAAGAGTCTGAAAAATTGTATGGAGCTTCTTTTATTGATAAAAAGAAATTATTTAAAAGACTGCTACCATAACAATATATTGAAATATTTGTTAAGTAATACTTTAAGGACGTTGCCATATCCTCATAAATTTCAATTGTGGGATACGTCACCCAGAGATGTATTGCAAGTAGCGAACATTGTAAATGTTCGAGACGTTATTCGAAATTTCCAACATACGCCAGCTACAGCTATAAAACGAGCCACAGCGGTAGGACGTAGGCAGCCGCAAGTCAGCCAAGTGAAGTCAACTAAGTCAAAAGCGAAGATTGCTATACTACTTATTGCGTTAAATAAAGCCCTGAAGAACCAAAATAGAGGGATACATGGAGAATTGGCGAAACATAGGAGAATTTAAGACTTCTCAGATGAGAAAATCGATGCCGTTAAAGAAAAGGCAGAAAAGATGGGGATTAAGATAAACTGTCGGAAAGTTCTTGATTCCACTGAAACATAGGAATGGATGGCCCTCTAGAATTGATTCTCGTTACTCTAGTCTCCCAAAAAATATATACGGAAACGCAACTTGTCCTGTGAAGATAAACGAAGACATGACTACTGATAAAATTACGATCAATAAAGGCGTCCAATAGGGTAACACCATATCCCCAAAATTGTTCACCTTGGCGTTGAAAGATGTATTCAAATCATTATCTTGGGGAAGTAACGACATAAACATTGATGGAGCCTATTTTAGCCATTTGCTTTTCGCCGATGAATGGACAGCTATGCTTGAAAAATTAAATTACAGCGACTAAAATGGTTGGTTTGGAAATGACCCTCTCAAAAAGTATTGAATATTGAGTAAGATAATAGTATAGTAAGCAACGTAAATGAATATCTTAGACATGTCATCAAAATGGGAAATGAAAATCATACAACGGAAATAAGACGCAGAACGAGATTAACATGGGCAGCTTTTAGTAAATAAAAGCGCAACATCCCAATAAATCTTAAAGGAAAAAGGTGTGCGACACTTGTGTGGTACCTGTGGCAACCTATGGATTGGCAACTATGTCAATAATAAAAAAGAGTACCGACCAGTTAAGAACAATGCAGAGAGCAATGGAACGCGCTATGTTTGGAATTGGATTAAGAGATAGAGTAAGAAACGAATACTTCACATGAAGACAGAAGCTGGTAGATATAATGAAACGCGTTGCAGAACTTAAATGACGATGAGTGGGAGACGTAACTAAGCAGGATCAAGATCAATGGACATCGCAAATAACTTATTGACGACCAACCAAAAGGAGTATAGATAGGCCACAGAAAAGATGGCTCGATAATATTAAAAAAACAGGCATGGAAACGTACGTCCAGGAGCGAACAAATAACGGCTGATATAGTTCTATGAAAAGAGAGGTCAGAGAGCCTTGGAATTAAACCTTCAAGATAAGGTAAGAAGAAGTTATCCCCGGAGAAACAAGGAGAAAACAATAGGATGTGGAACTGATAAATCTACATCCTAGGAGAAGAAAGGATAGAATACATATTTAATATTCCAACAGGCACTAATGGCACTACAACACTACTCGTAGATTAGCCGACTCCTATGATTGTATCGAAATAGTTGTTCCAAAGGAACTATTCCTTCATGAACAACCCACCTCCATTGTCGGTACATCTTATAACACAACACAGCTCTAAGAGCGATATTCTGTAATGTTAAGCAATTATACAGTACAGTATACAGTACAGTATTGACGAATCATCTAGTATATCATACGGGGTGTTCTGAAATAGGTATCACAAAATAGACTGACTGGTGAAACTTCAGATAGAAATTGTTTGCTCAAGTATTTCTATAAAGGCTTTCGTAAGAAATCTTTAATTGTGAGCTAGTCTCATTTCAGAAAATTAAGTACTCGCTAATCTTCCTCGTAAATTGCATTGTTTTAATAAAATAAAAAAAAGAAAACTGAATAGCTAGTCCATCCTCTTCTTTAGTTATTCCTTCTGTCGTCGGATGTAAGCTCCAAGTCTTTTCCATTCCAATCTGTTTTCTGCTTTTCTCATCCAGTTCTGACCCAATTTCATCTTATTTTTCATAGTCGATAAATTACGTCTGTTCTTCTTCTTCTTCTTCAGAGTTCTACAATCCTGGGTGGATCTTGGCTTCCTCCAGCATCTTGCCCCAACGTGCCGTATTTTCTGCCATCCTCTTCCAGTTGTTTACGTTCAGCTGTTTGAGGTCTCTTTCCACTGCATCCATCCATCTGTTCCTTGGTCTGCCAACTTTCCTTTTTCCTTCTGGTTTGCCATTCATGAGCTGTTTTGGTGTTCTTTTTTCGCCCATTCTGTGCACATGTCCCAGCCATCTTAATCTCTTACATTTTATATGCTGAATTATATCTGGTTCGTCATATAGGGCTTTAATTTCGAAGTTATACCTCTACCCCATTGTCCGCCTTCTTGGATTGGGCCATAAATTTTCCGCAGAATTTTTTTTTCTAACGTTTCTAATCTCTTTTCTTCTTTATTGTTTAAACACCATGCTTCTGCTCCGTATGTGATTACTGGTCTAATTAACGTTTTATACAGTTGTACTTTTGTCCTTCTTCTGATTGCATTTGACTTTAATTGTTTAGCCAGTCCGTAATAACATCTGTTTCCAAGTATTATTCTTTCATTTATTTCTTCCGCTTCCATTGTTATGTTTTGCTTGTTTCTGTATCTTCCTGTTGTCATGAATTTGGTCTTACTTTCATTAACTTCCAGGCCCCTGTTCTTCGCTGCCCTTTCCAGGTTTACAAAATGTTCTTTGACTGCTTCTACAGATCTTCCCACTATGTCGATGTCATCTGCATATGCTAGAGTTTGAGTTGTCTTATATAGTATATTTCCCTCCGTTGTGATGTGCGATCCCTTATTATTTTTTCTAGCACTAGGTTAAACAGGAGAGTTGAGATTGTATCTCCTTGTTTAAGGCCTTTATTTATTTCGAACGGCTGAGATTGTTCATTCTGTATTTTTATTGTACTTTTTGTGTCTGTTAGTGTCATCTTTGTGAGTCTTATTAATTTTATTGGGAATCCAAACTCTTCCATGGTTTTCCAGATATCTATGAATAAATGGTGCGTTTCCACACTGAATTCTCCCATCTTCTCAAGTATTTGCCTTGCTGTAAATATTTGGTATGTTGTTGACCTGCCTGGACGGAATCCACATTGATATTCTCCTGTGTTTTCTTCCGCGTAAGGTAATAACCTGTATAGTATTTTTCCTAGTCTTATACGCTATATTCAGGAGTGTGATTGGTCTAGGTTAGGCTTAACTCGCCACGCTGGCCAAGCGTGTTGGTTAGTAGGTTTAGGTTGAGGAAAGGATAAAATATGTAACGTAAAATTATCAGAAGGATAATAAAAAGCCATAAAATACGTTGTTACACTTTATTTTTACGGAAACTCAATTTCGGCGCAAGGCCAAGATTCAAATTAAATATCGATAGTAAACACAGTTGACAACATTTAAAGCTAACAATAAAGTTAATTCAAAAAAACTAAGACCTGAATATAAACTCAATAAAATTAACTAAAAAAAAACTGAGACTTGAATATAAACTCAATAAAATTAATCAAGGAAAAAATGAAACCTAACTACTAACCCAGTAAATTAACATGACTGAAGGCCTAACTTAGGGCCTTTTCACACAGAGCCACCGGTGTCAGACACCAGTGTCGGACACCAGTGTTTGGATAGTGGCGAATGCTAGCCACTAGTACGCGACAGTGTCAACTACCGTAAACATTCCAAAATTTTGAGCACTGCACGCTATCTTAAAACAATAATTTTTTCTTCGAACGTCATAAAAACACGACTTTGTGTCCTTGGATATACACAGTTAAACATCCACTTTTACTCCTAGGAGTAAAAGTGACACAAAAAGAGCCAATGGCAACTCGTAATTTTTCTGTTTTTATTTTTTATAACAAAGCAACCCGTAGCAATGACAGCTGATATGACGTTCATTTTTGACTTTTTTAAAAGTTTCTTGCTGAATTGTTTTTAATTTATGCGTTTGAAGAAAAAGTAAGATGTGTTATTCGGAGTAAAAGTAATGTTGTGTGCCTCGCATGAAATTGTTCGACTAGCTAGCGCTCGTCGTTCAAACGTCACGCTCGGCACACAAAATGACGCTTTTACTCCTAATAACACAATATACTACCATGAGATCGAAAAAAAGATGATTCTGAGCAGGCCTTGACTAGTACAACACGATTGGCAAGACTGATTTCAAAATGTGGCAGCAGGTTAGAGGTTAATAAATGTCAAATAAATTAAAACACAAAACAGTATTTATTTAGGGAACAAACTGAAAACTAAGATGAATACATGTTAGAGTAGGTGTTCAAAATGTGATCCTTCACTAGTATTACAACGATAAACTTAAATAATTCTGGAAACAAGATTGCAAAACTGACTTACATTTGAAACGTCACTGTCACATTATAATTCATAGGCATTCTAGAACCAGTGTAGCCAATCGTGTTGTACTAGTCAAGGCCTGCTCAGAATCATTTTTTTTTTGACCTCATGGTATTATCGCTACTGAAATGGATTCGGTAGATGTTTTGTTCCGCTGGCGAAAGTTCATCAAATTTGATTATTATATGTTGCCAGGCATTTTTCTTCGCAGTTTTGTCCGAATATTCGTCGATGGAACTATCCCAAATAGGGGGCTCTTGTTCAACGGCACTTATAAAATCTTCCGTATTCATCTCATCAGCCATATTTTCCCGATGGAGGTTTGCACAAGAATTAACGCATTAAAACATGCAAAATGCATGTGCATCAGTTCAGAGGCCGCTTGGCCGCCGCGGTGTCTCGTGTGTAAGCGACAATTTAAAACAATGTTTTGCTAGCTCGATGACTTGTGTCGGTGGTTCAAATTGTGGCGAGGGCGAACACTCTTCAGCCACCGCTGGGCGACCAGACACGGAAAAACCTACGGTTGCATGTCGTGTGTAGGATCGTATTAAAAATAATGGTTTGCTAAACTCAGCCCGCGGTGTCCGACACTGGTGTCAGATACCAGCCGCTCTGTGTGAAAATGCCCTTAGGGTACGCAATTAACATAGAATGAATTAACATCCACCTACTTTTGTAAACGTTTACTGGGGTACGGTAGATAATATATGTCAATTTAAGCCAACTGAAACAAAATTACTTGCGTTTCCTTTCCAGGAATTTTATAATCAATTAAACAAAGCCACACTAAAGGCAACATGCAGCAAAATAGCAAGTTAATATCAAAATATAATAACATAAATTAAAACAGGATTTACTCACAGATAAACACTGAACCAAATATAAATAAGCCAGAAGGGCACCAAAAGTAATTAAAAGTTAAATAAATCAATGCAAAATTAAAAATACAACCAATAACACTTATCTTAAGTCCATCCGGAGAGGTTGCAAGAAGTAAAGAATTTCCAGAGGACAAAATGGAGTCGCTTGTGAATATAGCACATCTGGAGTAAACTAGGACGCCAGAATCAAGTCCAATTATGGAACAGCAATGGAATTAAAATAATAACGACGATTCCAAGATCAAAACCCAGATAGAATTAATTGCTAGAAATTCCACACATACAGTGTGTCCCCGGATGGAGTTGACAATAGGTATGATTTACCAAAAATTTTCGAATTGGATTTTAATATTTTGGGATTAATCCCTGCTCGGCCTGAAACTTATTTTTAGTTTACTTTCGATTTTTTTAAATCAAGTAGGCCTTTACAGTTGAGCAAAAACTCTTTTCGTTTCAGGTAAAGTACCTTTTCCGTTCACAGTACGCCAATGTGTTACTAAGAAAAGTTGTTCAGAATGAAAAGTTATGGCGTTATGCAAATTTTCAGAACGATCGGCCTACTTTGATAAAATTCATTATTTGTCAATTTCGTTTCAGGTAAACTACTGTTTCCGTTCACAGTACGCCAATGTGTTCCTAAGAAAAGTTGTTCAGAATGAAAAGCTATGGCGTTATGCAAATTTTCAGAACTTTGATAATAGAAATTGACAATAGGAGAAATTTAATTTTACGACGAAAAGTCATTCTTTATTAAAAATTCTGAAAATTTGCATAACGCCATAACTTTTCATTCTCAACAACTTTTATTAGTAACACATTGGCATACTGTGAACGGAAACAGTACTTTACCTGAAACGAAATTGACAAATAATGAATTTTATCAAAGTAGGCCGATCGTTCTGAAAATTTGCATAACGCCATAACTTTTCATTCTGAATAACTTTTCTTAGTAAGACATTGGCATACTGTGAACGGAAAAGGTACTTTACCTGAAACGAAAAGAGTTTTTGCTCAACTGTAAAGGCCTACTTGATTTAAAAAAATCGAAAGTAAACTAAAAATAATTTTCAGGCCGAGCGGGGATTAATCCCAAAATATGAAAATCCAATTCGAAAATTTTTGGTCCATCATACCTATTGTCAACTCCATCCGGGGACACACTGTATAAGAATATGAATTTAAGAACAAAAGGAAAAATTTACCACATGGAATCCCACGTGCATTTCAAAAAATTAAAATAATTATCGAACTAGCCAACAAGGCACCCAATAACGGATCGCTTTAAAGACAATTAATTGCGTGTGACAAATTAAAACACATTAACTGAAGCGACATGGGCTGTTTTAACAAATTCGCCAAAACGTCTGTGAATCACAACGTCGTAACGGCAAAGACCTCGAGTGAAATTCCATGTACGACACCTGCGACAGTCCGTCCAAAATTTGGAGCTGCGCATCCAAGATACAAATTCATTCTCAATTGCATAAAAATAGGTGAAAATTCGTCCGTAAAAGCATTTAAATATAGCCTTCAATGCGTGAGATTTCAAACACGAAACATACACGGTGAGTAAAAAGGAAAATTGAAAGATAGGGTCGGTAGAACCGGAAAGAATTTAATTCTGAACGAAATCAAAACAACAGATGAACTAAACAACTAGACATCGCTTATGATGAGAAGTAGCGCCGGCACTTAGAAATATAGCATTACAATTGCTGTCGAAACTACGAACAAAAGAAAACCTCCACAAAATTAGAAAAGGGAAACAACAATATGGATTAATAAAGGAAAATGGGAAGGACAACACTGAAGAAGGAATAAATAAGACAGGATACTGGATAATCAGAGAAAGGATCGTGAGATTGTCTTATAAGATAACGGAAAATTTCTATAAAAATACCAAAATGATGAGGTTACAGAAATGAACTAACCAACCAGGCCAGGTTCCCTAAAGAATGTCATCAGGCAATATAATTGAAAAGACGTGACTGCAAATAAATTCTAAACCCACTATCCCACTACCTTAAGGTACAGGAAGTTGATTCGGGAACAATCAACCCCTTAAAAATGACATAAGTAGGATGGTAAATAGCAAAATAAGCAAATGTTTTAATGAAGGGTAACAACCACAATAATATGAGAGGAAACATCTTTTACATAGAACATAGAGCTTAGCAATCAACCAACAGTGGCGATTGATAAGTGGAAAACGATACAATTGATTCGAGAGACAAAAAATTGTAACAAATAGGATGGATAGGATTTTGATTAGGACATGATTTTCCTTAATATAAGACGCCAAGAAAATTAAGTGCTCGCGTGAGCGGGGTCGCCAGTCCCTGAAGTAAGTCTATCTATCCTCTATCGGGATCGCAGAGGAGTACCTACCGGCTACCGCCCTAGTTCATCTAGTTAACTGAAATTTTTGTTTGTGGTTTTTTAAGATGTTTAGTGCTATTTGTTAATTTTTTAAAGATGGTTTGGTTAATCAATCAATTTTGTTGATTCTTCTTTGTCCAGTTTATTGTTATTATTATTTTTTGAAATTTTATTAATGGACGATCAAATGGGACCGGTCGTGTATCGTCTATACCTGGACTTTTATCATAATCGAAGAGTTTACTCCAGTATGATTTTTCAGTATACACATAAACATTTACGTGAGAGTGGTCTGCATTCTTATTTTTGTTTTGTTAATTATATTAGTTATTTGTTGGAACTAAAACAGTCTATATTTCGAAAACAAAACATTTAGACGGTCTATATTTATATGGGACTGTTTACTTGTTTCTGGTTATAGAGTCGGTCAGCTTATATGTATACGAGCGCTGAGGTGAACATTTCCAGATGTCGCATGTGCTGGAATTATACGTATTTTTATGGTTATTAGTTGCAATCTACTAAACTAGATATGACAGTATTAGCCTTATATTCGCGGAGATTCTTCATTTTACATCTTAGCACGTTAAAGAGAGGAAGAAATGACGCCTGGATGTAACGTGCTGCCGGGCGCTAAGTACTAACGTTTCTAGCCCAACCCTAACGTTATATTTCCAGTATCTCTAAATTCTCAAAATCAATCTACAATTAGCTCCGTATTAGAGGTGTTTCCAAACTTAAATTCTTTAGAACATCATCGCATCCTTATAAAAATAATGTAGATTTTATGAAATTATTACTTTATGGTGATATAAGTATATTTATCTTCCTTAGGAAAAATTCGAATAGGTAGTACATATTTTATACAACATACGCAGTCTATAGATAAATTCCCCGTCGCTTTATTAACCGAAGGCTATTTTTCGCGCGCTCCCTTCAGAGATGCAGAATTAATTACTGATCTTACCGATTGCGACTATTTATAATTTCGATTATTTAATTTTATGTAAAAAATACCCGCTAGTACACAAACATTATACAGTTTATTACCCGCAGTAAAATAACATTGATAAAGAATCGTAACAATCTCGGAACGATAAATATTGCGTTTAATAAACTAAAGTTTATCTACAATAATTAAAATTCACCCAGTCTCCTCCTTAATAATTTCAGTTGAAAGTGAACAAAGATATCTTATATACAGGGTGTTTCCTAAGTACGTGGAGAAAATTTACTTGCACTTACTTTGGCTTATTTTAAGACAATAAATTTCTATTAACATGTTGTGTCCGCAAATCTTTCGTTTCCGAATACAGCGTAGTGAAGTTTAGAGAAAAAATCGTAAATTTAATAAATTTCAAAAACATCTTGGAGTATTAACATCAAATTTGGTGGTCATAAATGCAAATCCAAGAACTAAAGTGATACGCCGCTGTATTTTTGTTCAATTTTGCTAGGTTTCTTAAATTCCTCCATTTAATTACTATCTATTTTATTTTTTTACTCAAAAAATATCCAAGATGGTTTTCATGTCGGGAAAAAAAGATCAACAAATTTGCATCAGATTTTGTCAAAAACTTGGTAAACTTATTAAGATACGTATTTGAAGTTACAAACAGGAGGATTGTATGAGTCGTGCGCAAGTTTATGAGTGTTATAAACGCTTTGAAAACGGTCGTGAAGGTGTTGAGAGTGATCCGCGTTCTGGAAGACAAGCAGCAAAAATGTACAAAATGTCGAAGCTGTGCGCCCAGCTGTGCGGCAAAATCGCCGAATTACTATTCGAGAGTTAGCCACAGATCTAAACATTAGTTAAGGTTCGATTGAATCAATTCTTACAGAGGATTGGGGTATGAGACGCTTCTGAGCTAAATTTGTACCAAAACTTCTCACAGGTGAACAAAAACAGGTTTGTGTTTTAGCTACTAGTGACTTGCTTGAATGCGTCAGAAATTACGAAAACTTTCTAAAAACGATCATAACTGGCGATGAAACATGGGTTTATGGGTATAGATTCCGAAACTAAGGCCCAATCTTCACAGTGGAATACTCCAAATTCTTCTAGATCCAAAAAAGCACGACAAAGTCGCAGCAATGTTAAGGCAATGCTGACGGTCTTTTTCAACCACAAGGAAATTGTGCATCATGAATACGTTTCACCTGGTCAGATAATTAACAAGGAGTATTACTATCAAGTTCTATGACTTTTGAGGCGCGTAGTTCCTGGCAAAAGGTCGGAATTGCATGAGAAAGGCGAGCGGCAATTGCATCACGATAATGCCCCCGCTCACACATCTCAATTTGTGCAGCAGTTACTTGCTAAGCACGGCATTCCACAAGTCCGCCAGCCACCATATTCGTCAGACCTTGCTCCCAGCGACTATTTTATATTCCCCAAAATCAAATTTCAGTTAAAAGAAAAACGATTTCAAGACATTGAAGAGATACAGCAGAACACGGTGAAGTAGCTACTGGCTATTTCAGAAGACGAATTTAAAAAACGTTTCGTGCACTGGCATCAACGTTGGATTAAGTGTGTGGCTTCGGAACGAGACTACTTTGAAGGCGATTAAATGTCAATTTCATAAATCTTGTATTTCTTTATAAATAAAATCATTGTGGATATTTTTTGATCAGACCTCGTATGTCACACTGCTACTAGTATAATGGTAAATTAAAAAAATCACTTTGATGAGGGTTAGATAACAAGATATCGAAGAAAATTATTACTTTTAAAGAAGTTTCAAGCATTTATTTAAAAAATGGAAAATCGCAATTTTTGTTGAATATTTTTTTTATTAATTTACAAATACGAATTTTTTGACAGGACTATATTTAAAAAACAGGTACTTATTTTGCTAAGATGTTCGGTGTTGCAGTGATTTGTATCGAGAAGCTATATACAGGGTGTTTTTCAAAAAAGGCGGATAAACTCTCTGGCACGTTGCTTTGGGATATTCCCTGAGTACGAAAACAATAATAAAAAAATTCTTTAGGCAGGTCAATTCTGGTGAAATCGGAAGTGACATAAACTTGTTTTCTATGACAAATAATGCACATATACCAAATTTTCTGGCCACCGATTTTTTTAACAATTGGGCGCTCAAATTAGTTTGGTGGGTTATCTTATATCCGCAGAATAAAATTCAACCTTAGTTTACGGTAGTATTAAACAGTCTTGCAGCTCCCATACCATAACTAATAAATAAGGGGTTTCCAACAAAAATCCCGCACAAAATCAGTCGTTACAGAAAAACGTAACTTAGCAGCCTATGAAGCAATAGTTATTTGCGCTCCAAGTTATGGTAAGTGAACTTTTTTATCCGAGGTGGTAATTTGTGGACCGAAGCGCAGCTGAGGTCCATAAAGCCACCGAGGATAAAAAAGAAACTTACCTACGCGTTGCGCATTACGTTTTTCTCACTACCACAAAATAAAATTCATTAATAATTTAACAAAAATTGTGACGTTTATATTTATGACAGTTTAACGGCGCTGTTGCTATGGTACAAACAAACACATAAACGCAATTTCTGTTTTCAGTAACGAAAAGAATGAAATCAAACATTTTGTAAATACACCTTCATTTAACATTCAACGTTGTTCCAATTGTAAAATTAGTTTTAATATTAATAAATAAGCACGTATTCTCCATTATAACTATTTATTTTTTTTATATCCGTTATGGTGTAGCGTTATGGGGTACCATGCGCGGAAAATGACCTGGCGCGGTAAATCGTCTTTTTTGCCCTTAGATACAGTCTGTTTTTGTTCAACCAAATGTTTTACTTTCCATTATTGTCGACTTTTTGACAATGAAATGTCAATTTACCAAGGTGGTAGTGAGAAAAATATTATACTTTTGAACAAATGTTAATTAGTATCCAAACTGATTATTTAAGTTTATTGGAATGCGTTATCTTTGAAGAATGCAAGCAATTAAAGAAAATTATCGTAGAAAGTTAAGGTTTGAAGAAAGAAAAAATTTATAAAGGTCAAAAGGTAGGAGGAAAAACTGGAAAAATGACGGAAACTAAAAATCTATGTACTTGAGGAAATTTTAGGATCAAGGAGTGGAAATATCTAAATTACCTGCGTTTATGGCACGATCAGGACTTCGCACTAATCACAGTGTATACTGAAAAGGACGTATACGAAAGAGGCTAACACTATTCATCTGAAAGTGCCATAGCGACGGGCGGTATATTTTTGGCTAGACATACCGGGTGTTTGACCTAAGGGGCGAACATAGGGAAATAGCATGGGAAATCGTATACAGTGTGTCAATTTTAAAACTTACAATGGGCTGTATCTCGTGAACGAAAAGAGATATCAAAAAAATTTCAAAACCGTTTCTAGGGTAGAGAGGGGGGACTAAAATGACATAAGAGAGAACGCACTCCCCTCAACCCCCTATGCCCCACCTTCCCCAGATACAAAAATTTAAATGGCAACCCCCTACTTGTGATACGTCGTTGGAAAGCCCGTAGAAAATGCTTTCCAACGGTATAAGTCATAATTATACAGGGTGTAACAATAAAGCAGAAAAATTTGCCATTTAAATTTTTGTATGTGGGGTAGGTGGGGCATAGGGGGTTGAGGGGGGGGTACGTTCTCTCTTATGTCATTTTAGTTTCCCCTCTCTACCCTAGAAACGGCTTTGAAATTTTTTTGATATCTCTTTTCGTTCACGAGATACAGCCCATTGTAAGTTTTAAAATTGACACGCTGTATATGCAGATTTCTGCTCCCCGTTTGAGTTGATAGGGTTGATAGTGGTATCAATCGAAAGACAAAGAAAATGCGCTTAATTTGATACTACTTCACTTGAATTTGTTGCTTGTTTAAGAAAGAAATAGCTTGAAAACTACAATAAATAATTTGATTTTATTCACAAAAAGCAGACCAGCCATGATAATTTGAAGTTTCTTAAATCACGAACTGTGCGAAAACTGACGCCAGTATAATAGTATATTATACACAACGCTATAATGAATGCTAGTATTAGCGAGGGAAATGTTTGCAACACGAGCGAACGAGCGAGCGAGTTTTGCAATTATCCGAGGTAATAGTAGCCATTATAGCGAGTCGTATACTATACTTTGTCCACGAACATAAATACTAAGAATTTTTAATTAAAATTTTAATAACAACGCTACTAAAACCATGTGGTAGGACTATGTTAAACGAAGTCGTAGGATTAGAAACATAACCTATTTCCTTCATTATACACCATAGACAATGCTGTTTTAGACAAAAGTTTTATAACAAATTATTTTCCATAAGTTGATGGTTTTAGATATTGTTTTCAAGATCATACCTTTGCGCTATGACGTCATCGATACTTTTTTTAAATTGCAACCTATATTTTTTAGGTCGAAATTTTATAGCATTTTTTTCTCTTTATGACCATCTAAAAATATCATACGGTTGCATAAGCGAAATTTCTAGAAAAATCAAGTTGAATGTTATTCGTACCAGTATTTAACGTACGTACTTTTATCACAAAAATTAAGCACATGACTATTAAAAACAAATACAAACAATGTTTAACATTACTTTATTACAGAAGATGTTCAAATTGTTCGACATTAACTATATGTCCAATTCGATGTGAAAATCCCTGTAATACATTCAGAATTGTTTGTGTAAACTTTACTTTTAAGATGGCCCCACAAGAAAAAACCCAACGGATTCAAATCGGGTGATCGGGCTGGCCATTCGATACTACCCCTTCTACCCATCCACCTATTCTAAAAAATTGTATCCAAATAATTTCGAATGTGAATGCCATAATGGGGGGCGCTCCATCTTGCTGGAACCAAAGGGATGTTTCCTATAAAAATAAATCACGCAACTCGAAATTGGATCTTCTTTTTTCACCGTATCCAAGTATCATCAAAATTTTGATGCGTTCTGTTTCTGTTAAACGTACCATAGTTGAAAATCACTTTCTCAAGCAGTTTAAAATACAATAATTATTGTCTTATTATTTAATAAACACAAACTGTCCCAAGTGAAATTTGCATTTGTTTCCAAGGCAATCTTTCATTTCTCATATTTCTCTCATCCAATTGGAAATTGTCAGATGGTTAATGGCGAACAATTTGAACATCTTCTGTAATAAAGTAATGTTAAACATTGTTTGTATTTGTTTTTAATAGTCACATATGTTTAATTTTTGTGAAAAAATCCTACAACTGTCATGACATCACTTTTGTCCAATAACAACGCTTGGATCAGCATTTCAACAGCCAATCATTCATTTTTATCATGATAAAAAATATCATTACGTCCTTCTCGCACATCGAAAAAAACGACGCGTCTCTGTCTGCTCTGTTGCTACAGAAACCTAAACTTCAAAAATATTATTTGACATTAATTGCTAAAATAAACGTCAGAAAAAATGTCTTTAATAAAAATTTGGTTGTTGTTTCAGGATCTTTCCAATAAAAAAACACTCAACCTTTTATTTTTATGGATAAAATTTCATTCTTGTATCACTCAAACGAAGTTGCCATAAGAAAATTGACTCGACTAGGCCTACATAAAAAAACCCTTGCCCTACGGGCGCGGGTTTTTAATTAATGTAGGCCTAGTCTCGTCCATTTTCCATGGCAACTTCGTTTTCGTACAAAATGAAATTTTATCGATAAAAATAAAAGGTCTCGGGCTTTTACTGTTGATAAAAGTACGTACGTTAAATACTGGTACGAATAACATTCAACTTGATTTTTCTAGAAATTTTGTTTATGCAACCGTATGATATTTTTAGACGGTCATAAAGAGAAAAAAAAATTCTATAAAATTGCAACCTAAAAAATATAGGTTGCCATTTAAAAAAAGTATCGATGATGTCATAGCGCAAAGGTATGACCTTGAAAAAATATTTAAAATCATCAGCTTGTGGAAAATAATTTGTTATAAAACTTTTGTCTAAAACTTTTTTTTCTAAAACTAATAATAAAGGCTCCAGCATCGAGGTTCCTTACTTTTTATTCACCCTGTATATTGTCCGGAGATTCTGTAATGAATTTATTTATATCTTCTGCGCTAAATATTTTCGATTTCTTCGTCTGAAATCCTTCTCCCTTTCGTTTAAGGAAAGCCCGCAATTTTGGATAATTTTCAATGTTAATTGTTAACATTTAATGTACTTCTCTTATAGAGCAGGAGGCCACCGCAAAAAACCTTACGTCATCTAACACAAGAATAAAATGTATAGAAAAATGAAGTTTGTACCTTCATTTAACTAAATTTCAAGGGTTGCCATGTTTCATATGGCCGCAACTCTAGGCAACCCCACTTTGAAGGTGTAAGAAGCGTATATGGGTGGTCCATGAGGACTGGGAAACAGACCAACAGTAGATTCGTGAGGCCAAAATATTACGAAAAGAAAAAATACAAGTTTATGTCATATCTTCAAAACCATTCTTTTTACAAAAAAACTTGGGACACCATTGGATTCCTTTAAAAAAAGTGCATTAAGAATGTTTTTACAGAAACAAAATATATTCATAAATAAATAAGTTACGGGGGTGGGTCAAAAATGCACAAAATTGAAAACCACCCTATATCTTCTAAACAGTTCAAGATATCGATGTGCGGTTTTCGGCATTCACTTTCTCACAAAAATCGAGCTCGTAATATGTAGGTTAGTTTTTTTCTATCTCCTCTAGAAATTGGTGTTTCCTATCAAAAGTGTCCAATTTGGACCACCTTGTACATACCTACTAAAAAGACTGAACGTTCAGAATATAACAAAACTTAACTCACAGAAGTTTTGGTGCGTGAGCATCTGTGTTACAAAATTTGTGTATTGGTCGACTTTAGAGTATTAGAATTTGTATAATTGTGACGTGCATTGTGTAATACGAGAAAGATAAGGAAAAGGGACAAGGTTTTACATAATACGTTAGATACAAAAAATGCTAATTCTTTTGTATCTAACCTATTATGTAAAACTACACTTGGAGTGTTTAGTAACCAGCCTTTTATTTTATTTTTAAAAGATCTAATATTGGTAGTTTCTTTACTATGTAGCGGTAATTTTGAATAAATACGACGGGCAGTGCAATAGTATGAACGCCGCCAAATAGTTTTAGAAGCCCTTTCAACTTGAATTAAGAACTGTGACCTCTGACCTATATCTTGTATGGTAGACGTGATTAATTGGCTTTAATGTGTGGCTTATTTTATATTGAAAACAAAGGAGTTTGTAACAATATAACTGTCGAATATAGTTCTTAAATTCTAAGCTTACTATGGACCCATTCGTTTTCGTTGTCGACAGCAGTGGTACGCCCAACTTACTGTGTCAGGGCAAAATAGTACGTATGAAAGACATATTGCGGTCCAGTATCGGTTGGCGTTGCCAGATCATGCATTTGTTACTTAAAGGCATTGTCATATCAAAATACGTTAGTTAAAATACTCGTAAAAGTACGCAGTGGTAGAAGTTCAATATCTTTGATAATCACCACAATAAACGGGTACAGAGAATTCAGATAATACATACGTGACGTCACTGGTGTCGAACATAACCTTTACGAACATAACCTAAACACATACAATTACTTGTATAAACACGGCAACATAACCTAAATTTAGCGTTGTACTTGTAGCGATGCTAGAGCTCTTACCGGCGACCGACGTAGATGACGTCATAGCTTAAACTTTTAGCTCCCATAACACGGAACGAATTAAAATTCGGCCGTAAAATTTTGCAAAGGTGCAATACTCAGTTTACTTAATCAAATTACAAAATAAAAGAAATCAACTTTTCATAAGTTGACAATGCCTTTAATTATCGATTTATGTTTTTAATTGATTAGATAACTATGACATGTGATATATTGTTGTAAAGAGAATTTTGTACAGTTTTAGAATACGTTATAAAATTGGGTACGTTCCATTTAAAAATTTGAATGTATTTGCTACAGCTAACACATTTGATGCTTAATTGTTTTTTTGGCTATGGCAGATAATAGAAAATTAAATGTAGAACAACTTTTCTTCTATAACATTTTGTCATATCTCTAACAATAGCCGAGATATCTGCTGTGACAGCTAAAATCAAACAGACTGTATACGCTTTTGACACCTTAAAAGTGAGGTTGCCTAGAGTTGCGGCCATATGAAACATGGCAACCCATGAAATTTAGTTAAATGAAGGTACAAACTTCATTTTTCTATACATTTTATCCTTGTGTTAGATGACGTAAGGTTTTTTGCGGTGGCCTCCCGGACTATTAACATGGAGTATATTTTCCATAAAGATGACGATTTGTATTTTTCGGGAAGTTTTATGAAATATGTTAGGAGAATGTTTTCCGAAAAGGAACTTACATTATTGAATTGTCTCCATTCCATAAATGTTGTATAAATTTGAGTATAAGTACTGCTTTTTTGACTTTTCCGGCAGTAAATTCATTGTGGATGCTTGTGCAATTTCCCGAATTTCGGGATTATTATAGATATTATAGATTATTATCACTATTACTGCTAACGTCCATTGTAAATATTATACAGGGTATCTCAGACATGACTCCCCAGGCCTATAACTTTGTTATTTTTAAAAATAACTATAATAAACTATATATATTCGTAAATGGGAGCAAATTCTCTATAATATGGGAAAAGAAAATGTTAGAAAATCTGTACTCATATTATGGCAGCGATATTCAACTTTTTTTTTCAAATTGCACACTATGCTTCTTTTAGCTCATTTTGATAGTACTTTTTATTCTCTACATAACCATGTAAACCAATATTGGTCTTACATAAGAAAATTCTCGAAAAAAATACGATTGAAAGTTGAAGTCTAGGTTTGCCATGGAAACAACTGCTTGTTGTAATTTGTACTCGTCGGCGATAAAAACAATAGCGGATACCTTTCTACATACAACCTTGCTGCTCTTCTTGCATTCCCCTCGCATAATTCGTACATAATTAGGCTTTATGGACTTGCCAAATTTATTGGCCTCGCTCACTTCGTTCGCTCGGCCATAAACTTTTTGGCGCGTCCATAAAGACCTACATTATGTACTCGTTACATAAATAGCTATTAAGATAGCTAAAAACGTAGAAACGTGTATTTGAAAGGACAGTATTATTATTTAAGTGTTACCAAGGAAATTGAATGAATATTTAAGTGTTACTAATAAAAGGAACGAATATTTTAATTGGTGGAAAATATGGGAAAATCAGGACAACGGGAGTCAAGGTAAATAAATAACAAGTCGAATTTTTCTTCTGAAAAAGGAAGTTGTGTATTTTATCTGTGAGCCTAAAAAGGAAGATAAAATAGCAGTGCAATTGTATTTCCAAAAGGAGATTGCATTCTTTAATAGAAAAAGTAGAATTTTTCTTCTGAAAAACAAAGTTGTGTATTTTTTCTGTGAGCCTAAAAAGGAAGATAAAATAGTAGTGCAATTGTATTTCCACAAGGAGATTGGATAGAAGACGTTAAATAAATTGTATCTTCAAAATTGAAGAAGGGCCAATAACGTGATATAAATAAAAATAAACTGGTTTGCTGATCAACTGAAGATGGACATCGGATTCCTGTACAGCTAAATAATAAAAATTGGAATGAAAGTCAATTACTGCATATCAACTAATTTGGATTAATAAAATTGTATCAACTGATTTGGATTTGAAAATTATAGCAACTGTTTTGGAGTAAGAAAAGTGAATAATTGATTTGGATTGAAAACACAAAAACGTGAGCGTATTTAAAAAACTGTTATAAGTGGTTATTACATTTAGGGAAGTTAGGATATTAAAAATTGTTAATAAAACTGCATAAAACATATTTTTATTAATCTTATTGACCTTAAAAAGGGACCTCATTTAACGCCCCGAGGCTGGGTTGGCTGGAGCAAATAAATTTGATGCCAAAATTAAAATTATAAAATTAAAATTAAAGTACTAATAACAATTAAAAAGGTCATCATAGCAATATATTACCAAGAAATTATTTAGATGTAAACAAACCAGAAGGTAGTAGGAAAGTTGGGAGACCCAGAATGATGTGGAGGATGATATCATGAAGTTAGGAATAAGAGGAGAGAGGAAAGAGACTGGTAGATTGGAATGGTGAAGTCTCGTAAAGCAGGCTAAGGATTTTCAACACGCATCGATTACCATGCGATTAGGAATTACCTGACTAGAATTTTGCTGAACCCAATGAACTTTCACCCTTAAAAGGGATTATTACCGTGCCAAATATCGTGTTGATATGGGACCTACGGTTTTACCTCGTATACGAAAGAGAGCACGCTTTCAGATATTTTTCCGCATTAGAAATCTCGTTGACCTGAATTGGGAATCGAATCCGAACTATCCGGAGAAGGCAAGTATGTTAACCTAGAGGTCATCGAAGAAAAATAATTCTTACAAAGTTTTATGTGTACATTTTTATAATATGACTCGGGCTTTAAAGCAAAAAGTTCGTGACAGTAATTGGTGAGCATCAATTGAAAGGGATCTGAAAATATTTTAAATGGATATTTTAAATTTTTTCGAACAAAACTAATACATATATCAAGTGAAATTTGGCGTTTAAGTATTGCACTTAAGTATATTTTTATGTTTTTGTAATTCAGAAAAAACTCCGAATCTAAATATCTAACCTTCATGATGATTTGAAAAATTAGAAAAAATTGTAAAATGCTGTTGTGTTCGGTCAACTGCGCAATGGCTCAAACAAGTGTCTTATTGATTTCCATAATTAAATCGTCACTAAGGCTCGTTTGCGGATCAAATGTTAAACATTTTTTAAATCAGTTTCTTGGCTGTATGTGATTTTTTCAAATGGAGCAAGAGTATTAAAATCTTGAAAATCCGTTAAGTACATATTGCATAGCAAACTTGATAACGCAAAAGATAATATACTTGCAGTTTAATAATAATCTCAGTCATTGGTTTTTGTTGTTTTTGCCAAAGCGTTCTAAGTTAGAAGATTTTCTTTCGGCTTTACCTTGTCGTTCATTGTTACAAGTGTAATACATAAATAGTATTTTACATTTCAAGCCAGGTAAAATGGTTTTTACTGGCGATAAGAGGATATAACTGGCGAGCCGTTAGGCGAGCCTGTTACCTCTTTGAGCCAGTAAAAACTGTTACCTGGCATGTATTGTATAATACTTTATTTGTTACTCATTAGAAAACGAAATTAATAAATAAAAATTACTACTGTCAAAAAATTCTAAATGATTTCTCATAAACTCATAGGCCTTGGAAGCAGTTTGTTTATACGTAACTAACTTGTAAAATTCACTACCGTGACAACACAAACATCATTTGTTTAAACGTATCTAACTTGTAAAATTTTTACAGGTTAGTTGGTTAGTAGCTTTCAAAATCAATAGACAGCTTTGTAAAATGACGTTTACTAATGAGTAATGAGTGACAAATAATAGTTATTTGTATCACAAGGCTAGAAACTGTCACTTTGCAAGTACGAGTACTTGCAAAGTAGTTTATAGACGTGTGATACACAATATTTTTTCGGCCGATAAAAATACGTTAATTATAAAAAATCATTTTTTATTCAAATATTTGACGTTAGAGAATTTATTTTTCTAGGGAATTTGTTTTTCTGGGCGTGACAATGGGCGTGGGAATGAGAGGGCGGAGTCAGTTCGGTTCAGCGCCACCAATCAAAAATCCTAATTTTACTTTCAGGCCGAGGCTTGAAAATAGTTATTTTCCAGACGATTTATACGCATGAAAATTGAGTGTTTCTAGCCGGACAGCGAAAAAAGCTTTTAAGATGTTAATGCAGTTGACTTTATAAAAACATAGGATGTTTGAATAGTCTCCATTATTTCATTTAAAAGCATTCATTTACAACGAAAAAACTAAAAACTTCATACAGTATAGAACGACCACATGATTTTTCATGCTCCCCCCTGCGAAAATGTTACTTTCGTAGCCTGGTATCGTGGTATGTTACTTTCGTAGCCTGATAGCGCGAGCGAAAGCGAAAATAAATAGTACGGTATTGTTACCGTAGTAACGTTGACAACAACCCACCTTATTAATCACTGAATCATTTTATTTTATTATAATTTCATCTTTTACGGTGGTTAAAATGTCGAGGGGAGCATGAAAAATTTAATACATTACACGCTGCGAAAGCCCTTTAAGTGTTCGGAGCTTTTAATTAGCCTCGGCTGCGCCTCGGCAATTCAAAAACACCTCGCACCTAAAAGTAAACTTCGGCAACTTGTAATGTAAATAACTATTTATTTAATTACTGGGATTCATAAGCAAAATTTGTTGTGGGTCGTTGCATATAGAAAAACAAAAAAACAAGAAAGTTAGATACTCGGATTCAAAATTTCTTTTCCATTCTAAAAATATAATAATGTTCCATTTAAAAATCGAAATAGAAAGTTATACTAAATTCCTTTTTGAGTATTTTTCCTCTTTAATCGACCCTGTCTTTTTGCTTTTCTTCAAAAAATGATTAAAAAAAATGGGTGGCACTGTTTTCGTTTACATCCTGTACAAATCATAAATTTTAAGTTCCAACTCTAAAGTCAGATTTGAAATAGAATAGATTAGAAAATTATCATTTTTCTGTAATTGTACAGAATATACGTAAAATTAATGCTAACAATCATTTTATTGGCCAGTGCTAATTAGTTATATTTTTTAAACCCGATTTTGGAAAACTCTCGATTCATTTCCAACTCGTAGAAAATAATCCACGGCTTTTTAAAATCCCTCTGCCCGAAATTCCAAGCAAAGTTTTCCAAAGACGCAATTTTTTGAACTTTTCTTGTATTTTCTTTATAAACAAATAGTTTTTCGGAGCCTAAAACTAGAAATTGGCCTCGTTAAACAAATTCTATTACAATTATTTATCCATGCTAAAAATTATTCCAGACTTATCGTTACACTTGTAATTGATATAGAAAATGTACCGGAATTTGGGTTAGCGCCACCCACTTGTCGAGGCACTCCAATTCTAAATTTCAGTTGACTGACAAAATTCTGGTACAATACACGGTAATGTAAGTAGTAGGTATATATTGCAGATATTTCAATATGTAATCAATAGGTCTAAACCCATTCTTATTCATTAAAAGTGGATGTTGTGGCGTGCAGAGAGGCGAAAGAAACCTATTATTTTAGACAGTTGGTGGCGAAGGAGGAGTTAAATGCAGGCGGCCTTGAGCTGCCACAGAAAGAAAAGACGTCTTCATCAACTCAACAGCTCATGCTGACCATAACACGACCAAACACCATCCCGCAGTTCCAGACGACGACTCCGTATAAAATTTGTATGCCTGAACTTCCAATTTAGCGCCCAATTATAATTAAGTTTTACGATTTTTCGTCTGCTCAACGACATTCCGTAGAAATCTTGTGGGTGATACGCGTTCGTTCTTCCACTTCGAAATAACGGCAGCAAAAGGAGCAGGATCTGATATCGCGTTGCTTTTTTAACCATTGGCCGCATACAATAGTCCGAGAAAACTTATCCATAAGCAGATGTATTCAAGTTGTGACAATAAATCGTGATTCTGCATTATCTTTGTTGTAAAACAGAAGATATCTATTGTCAGCTTAGATAAATATTGCTCGCTTGGTTCTCAACGCCTCCGCTACACGTCGTCATAAGATTTTCTTGATTATTTTTCCAACATTTCGCGTTTTATTCATTCTTTTTGGAACGAGTTCCTTATTTATGTTCTTACACATCATGCCGCTTTGAAAATTCTTTAATAAGCTTTGAAAAAATATGAGTGTAAAACCAGTTATCTGGTTTAAAAAGTAGTTTTAAGATTAATTTGAATGAATTCTGCGTAGGTTGTTATTGATCAAATGTGGACTTAATTTTGAACAGCAGAACAACTGGTTCAAAATATGGGCCTTCGTTAAATTAACATGTCTTCAAGTTAAAGTTATTATCCACACAATCTTTATTTAAACATAAATCATCGGAAGTAAAATCTGCTTCAGTTATGAATTATAAACCTTCGAATATACTGACTTGTGATTCTTGTAAAACAACCTAATAATGAAGTTTAAACTAATTTTGTTAACTCGTTGTTAAAGTGTAATTAGATGATTTCGCTTATTTGTTAACTTTTCTTCATACAATTAACACGGCACCGTCTTGCATCAAATATATAAATTATACAATAGTTAATATTAAAAGAGGTTATGGATGTTTTTGTAATTTCAAAGGTTTTCGAAATATTCGTGGAAAAAATGGCGAAGCTAACTTTTTTTGGTATGTGAACCAAAAATCCGACCTCGATCCGGATTTTTGCTAAAAGAGTATTACGCTACGCTTAAAAGCGTAGGTATTGCTTTCCCGTCAAAAAATTTCTGCGGGTTCCAGTGATGAGAGACGAGGGAGCCAGGAAACAGGCAATTTTTTAGTTCCTATCAGTTAAGTTCGTGCGTTCATAGAGAAAGATATGAAATTTGGTTTTTGCGAGTAATACTTATTGCATGTTCACAGAAGCGGAGTAAAAACAAGAATTTATTTTTACATAAATATATTCTATTAATAGTCGTATTAATAATGCAAATTGAAAAAAGTCTGTGAAATAAATTCCAAATATTTTTTTATCAAAAAGTCCTTCGAAGTTCCAAAATAATTCAAAATCTCGAATCTGGTGGGAAACTATTTATTTTTAAGAATAAAATCGGGAATAACTAAGTCTTTCTGCTAGTAACATTTGGAGAATTTTGAGATTTAGGATTATTTTTACGTTCTGACTTCTGAGCAACACATCGCATCATTTTACGACAATAATATAATCTAATACTAACTTCTATTTTAAAACTATGATTGAGAGTTTGAAAGAGTCAAAGGTTTGTTCCTGCAAGAGTCACAAACGGTTTGAAACGGTTGCAAACTGTCAGACGCATGGGCACATATAAATGAACGTTCCAGCAGCAAAAAGTTTCCAAATTGACTGATAGTTTGGTGTTTCAGCAGCTAACATAACTTTTTGCAAACAGTTTTGAAACCGTTTGTAAAATTCCCTGATTTTTTTAAAACTTTTCTGGTTGACATGCGCATACGATTTACTAAGGAGGCGTGTCGAGGTTATGTTGTAGTATTTTTGTATATCGCTAGTAGTTTCTAGGTTAATTATTATTGAAAGGACGTGCAGTTTTTAAATTTTATGAAAAGCTTTAAAATGTGTTCCATCAGGAAATAATCGCCAACTAGTTACCAACTTTTAACAGTTTGCAACCAGTTGATATAAAGTCACCAAACCGTTTGTGATTTGCTGCAGGAACAAACCTATAATAGCTGTAAAAATAACGCAAAAAATTGCTTAAAATTATAAAAAATAAATATGAAGTTTCATTATTCATTAATAAAGACAAAAAAGATGTGTTTAACTAAAAAATGATTTAGAATAACCCTACAAAGATTGCGGCGATGTAATTTTAATTTTTGGTGAACTGGCATCTACTTATAAAAAGTACGTCTGTATGTATATTTTTCATATATTTGTCTACAATTTGTAACTTGTTTTATGTATGTAGTTCTTCTCCAGAAATTTCTTCACAGGCCAATCGAATTCTGTTTTCGTTTTGTAGATTTACACACTTTGCGTTTAAAAGAGTAGGGGAGACCGGTGACAATTGTAACACCTTTTATATTAAAGGGTCCTATTTTGCCAATTTTCAATTTTTTGCTACCAAAATTTGAATTTGAATGGATGAATACTTCATTGATAATTGACCACAGTTTTCGTGGGTTTACTATATTTTTGCGTTAAAAAAAATGTTTCTTTCACAGAAGACAAATGTTACATTTGTCCCCAACTCCGGGACAATTGTAACAACAGGAGGGGATAATTGTAACGCATAAAAATTTGGTTAATTAAAGTATTAATTTTTTTTTTATTAATGCTACACTACTGATTTATAGAATATAATATTATTGGAATAAATAGGTATTCTCTGCAATTAAGACAAAAAAAAAAAATTATCGACGTTGTCTGAGCAACTTTCATGCGCCCAGCCTTTCTCTGCACTGGATCTATTCTTCGCCTTGTTTGTTACTTGAGAAGGGCACAAGGCAATACAGGCACAAGGCGTCTTCTTCATCTGAAGAACTTTCTACCACCTTCTTTTTATTTTTCTTTGAAAGAGCCTCCCTTGCTGCGTTTACCTTTTTCTGATTTCTTTTTGCAGCTTCTTCTCCAAGGGCTTGTTTTTCAGGTGTCTCAGTTAATATAGCAGACTTCCTTTTCATCCTACGTCCAGTTCGTTTAGCAGGTGTAGAATGTGCTTTAGGAAAAGGTCTAATATTTCCTAATAATTCTCTTGAATTATTTAATTCTTCAATTCCATCACTTTGTTTTGATGTTGAGGGAATAGGTTCTTCTTCACTCTGATCTTCAGTGGTGGCTTCGTCAGCTGCATTTTCTTCGTCATTTAATGCTAAAGGTCGATCTGTTATAGAGGCAGGAGCAAATTCAAAATCTTCAAAAATGTCCCTGTTAAAGGCGTAGATGACACTCACTTTAAATCCATTTGTGATATTTATTTGCGTTGTTGCCTTTGGTAGAGCATGAGCAATAATACCAGGTAGATCATATATATGGTCATGGTCCTCCCAGGGTGATTTTTCATCCAAGCGTCCATAAAGCTGTTAATATGCGTTTTAAATGGACCGTAGACGCTCCTGTCTAATGGTTGTAACGGTGATGTTATTAAGATATGGTGTCTCCACTTCTTCGATTGTTTGTGAACTGTATTCTTTGACAAGATCGCGTACTAGTTCCAACAATTGCTGTAAGATGCCGCTAATGATAGTTGAATGTTGACACCTGGTTGACACCAAGAACTACCAAAATATTTAATTTTGAATGTTATCGCACCTCTTGGGAACACAAAGTATTATGTTTCGCCCGTTCTTTTTACCTGATTTTCGAAAATGTCCAGAGAAACATTTGGGAGAACAATTTATGAAAATGCTTGTGTTTGCAGCATTGCAGCAAACCTTTTGCGAGGAAATATTTAATTCAAAGAAAAAATCGATTTGTTCTTAAAGCTGCAGCGTTTATATTATATTTATGTGTTCTTGTGTATCTTCTGCGAAAAGTGCAAAATTTATGAAAATACGTTGCTTTATAATAGGTTATGATTATGAAAATATCAAATTTTGTGCCGCCATCTAGCGGCAAATAGGTATCTAAACTAGTACGCGAACTGTCAAACGATGTAGTACAAAAGTTTTATATGGAAAATAGTGGGAGTAGGAACACCATATTAATAACATCACCGTTGTGAGACGTGTGGGGTGGAAAAGATAACAGAACGATTCCATTTTCGCAACAAAAGTCTACAGTGACCAGGTCCAAATGAGATTCGTGGTTATCCAGGAGTAATAATATTTTGTTGTCGATAGAGGGCTTCACGTATTTGCAAAATGTTTTACAAAGCTTAAAAATGTTTGTTTATCCATCCACCCTGAACCGTTGGCCTCACCAACAGAACCTGTAGGAGTTTCGGTCATGAAATACGGTTTGAAGCGTTTGCGCGGGAAAATCAACATCAGCGGAATTGTGCAGTACAAAGAGTAATTAGTGTTCCTCTTTCGGTGGATGTAATTGCTCCTACTTATTTGGTTCCTTTAGTGGCAACAATTTTACTGGGTTTTTGAACTGTTGTTACCCCAGTTTCATGTAGGTTGTTTAATAAGGCGGTCTAAAGATGTTCTTACGAGTAATTTGTGGCACTTTTAAATATTCTGAGGTTGAGGCAGTTCAGTGGCTAATTCGGAGAAGCTTAAGAAAATTTGTGGCAGTCTTTTTACTGCAGTCTAACTAATATTTGTTATTAATCATTACAAAATTTTTCACCACTGAGGTACTATTTAATTCGTATTCGTTTAAAGACAATTTAGAGAATCCCAACAGGAAGTTTAAGGTAGTGTTGGTTGAATATGCTAAAGCTCATGCAATTTAGGGCATCTTGCTGCAAGCTCATACTCGCTTAAAGAAATTAGAAACAGTGTGTTTTTGAGCCTCAAATTTATATTTCTCCATGACTTTCGCTAAATTATTTATCAAAGAATTTTCCAACGTTAATTTTATTAAAATTTACAGCTCTAGCATGGATAGTTGCTTCAGGAACTCTTATAGACAACGTAGGATTTCGCTTCATAAAATTGCTGAACCAATCAGCTGAACCCATTTTCATCTCCATTTATTTGGAATTGTCGAACCTTTTCTTATTGCAAATTGATACACCAAAGTGCGAATATCTCGGGGTGCAAGGCCATAATATAGATCAGCCGAGTGACTAATGTCAGACTCTGTAGATAATATTTTATTACACGAATTGTAGCCCACATTTGGTTGAGCTACGCCTTGCTTCAATTTCTTGATATAGCGATTTTGACATGGCAAAGATTTAATGTTTTGGCAACTTACTATTATCACGATGAGATGAATCACACAAACTTTATGCAATGGTTGGAAAAGCAGTTGATACCAAATTTACCGCCTAATGGTGTAATGGTATAGTTGTAATGGATAATGCGCCTTATCATGGTGTTCAAATTAATAAACCACCAACACAAGCGGCAAGGAAACGAGAAATTCAAGATTGGCTGGAAAATAATGGAATATCGACAACCGATGAAATGCGAAAAGCTGAACTGCTGTAGTTAGTAAAACAGTTTCATTCTAATAAAACATACTATGTTGATTAGCTACTTAAAAAAACATGGACACACTGTGCTTCGTTTGCCTCCTTATCATTGCGACCTCGATCCAATTGAATTTATATGGAATTTGGTAAAACATAGGGTTGTAATGAATAACGTTTCGCAAAGTGGAATTATTAGAGAGTTTTTGCATATCGTACGATAAGTATCCGTTAACGCTAACGTTACGTCTTTATAACCGGACGTATAGAAAGACGGGTTTTGAAATTTTACAGATTTTGCACGGCATTTGGTTACGTACGTTATTTCAACTCTCAGAGAGAAAGTTTTACCTGAGGCGTCGCACAGATTTTTATGAACGATTTTCCAGTTGGAGGTGTTAAGGACTGGATTTATACCAGTTACATCTCTCAGAAAAACAAGACAAAAAGAAAAAATGGATGACAGAAAAAATACTAGAAATGATGGACTACAGAAGGAAGTACAAGAACAATAACAAAACTGGATATGATAGAATCAACAGAGATATAAGGAAAGAAATTAGATGTGCAAAGAAAAAGTGGCTTACTGAGAAATTCGAAGAAATCGAGGAGCTACAGAGAAAGCATGATTCCTTTAATCTTCATAAGAAAATAAAAGAGATGACAGGAATAAACAGAAGAAAACAACATAACATCTTAATGGACGAGGGGAACAATATTGTGACAGAGATAAGCGAAAAGAAGAACGTATGGAGAAATTATATAGAACAACTCTTCTTAGATAACAGAATGGAGAAACAGAACAACAATTTAGAAAAAGAAGGACCGTCGATATTAAAAGAGTAAGTTCAGAAGGCGTTGAAGAAAGCAAAGGAAGGGAAATTTTCAGGGCCTAACCAGGTGAACATATAAATCCTTAAAATTCTAGAAGAGGAAGATATAAACTTTCTGCTAGAAATATTTAACCAAATATACGACACAGGGATAATACCGAAGGAATGGTTGAAGTCTACCTTCATAACTCTCCCGAAGAAAGCTAACGCTAAAAGGTGTAAGGAATTTCGCACAATAAGCCTCATGAGCCAAGTATTAAAATTGTTCTTGAACATCATTCATGAAAGAATAAGGAAAAAGTGTGACAAAACACTAAGTAACAACCAATTTGGATTTAGATCTGGCGTAGGCACAAGGGAAGCCTTATTTGCATTACAAGTTTTAATACAGAAAGAGACATGCAGAAGGACGTTATCATAAGTTTCATAGACTACGAGAAGGCGTTCAACAGAGTAAGACATGAACAACTTATGCAATACTGGAAGAAATACGCCTAGACGGAAAGGACTTACAAATAATTAAGAACTTGTACTGGGGCCAAACAGCAACCCTTAGAATCGAGAACGACAGTACAGAAGAAATAGAAATAAAGCGAGGAGTGAGGCAGGGGTGCATTCTATCGCCAACCCTGTTCAACTTATATTCAGAACATATAATGATGAATGCGCTGTACGGGAAAGAGGAAGGAATTAAAGTAAATGGTGAAGCAATAAATAATATCCGATACGCTGATGACATCATTCTGGTTGCATCAACGCAAGAAGATATGCAGACCTTGTTAGACAAAGTGAATGAAGAAAGTGAAAGGTTAGGCCTCAATATGAACATTCAAAAGACAAAGTTTATGGTAGTAAGCAAGAGGAGAGACCTTAGCAGGTAACAACATAGAGCGAGTACAGAAATATAGATACTTAGGTACATGGGTAAGAGAAGAATGGGATAGTGTCATGGAAGTTAAAGCAAGAATAGAAATTGCCAGAGACGGATTTAGAAAGATGAAAGTAATGTTATGTGATAAAGAATTGAGCATCGATCTACGACTGAGAGTAGTTAATTGTTACATATGGCCAATATTACTGTACGGCTCAGAAGCATGGACTCTAAAGAAAGACACAAGCTCAAGAATAGAAACATTCGAAATATGGGTCTTCCGGCGAATATTAAAAATCTCATGGACAGAGCGACGTACCAACGAGGAAGTCTTAAATAGAATAGGAAGAGATAGAGAACTTTTGCACATAGTGAAAAGAAGAAAAGTCGAATATCTGCGACACGTACTGAGGCATGATAGATATGACCTACTACAGAAAATAATGATGGGAAAGATAGAAGGTAGAAGAGGAGTGGGAAGAAGGAAGATGTCATGGACGGGGATCACGAGAGTCAGCACCCTTTTTAACATAGCAAGGAACAGAGAAAAATTTGCAGAAATGACAGCCAACCTACAGTAGTTGGAGCGGCACCTACAGAAGAACATCTCTCAGGAGTCTTAAATCGTCCTCGATATTAAACCGAATTCTTTGAATTTTTGCCATTTTAAGGCCAAATGACATGTGCACATGTATAATTACAAAATCTGTTTGACTTACGTCACTTGCGTTTGTCAGAAAATAAAAAAAATGCGTGACAAAAATTGGTTACTAGATGACTGCAAACGTACGCTAAGCTGGACCGTCTTTTAAAATAGCGGACGTATTACGTCTTTTAATTTAACGTACGACAGCTGTAAAATACGATGTTGCTAAGCAACTCAGACGTTAGCGTATACGTCTTTTTAAAAAACGCTATGCAAAAACTCTCTATTATCGAGAGTTTGGTACGAAATGCATTTACGAAAATAGTTGCATCCGACTGGGACAAGCAATGCAGGCATGCTAATCACATAGCTAAGGAAATGTGGCAACATGATGGGCTACTTAACGAAACAGTTGAAACTATGTCTTTCATCATCATCATCATCATCATCAATTGACATGGAGCAGATCCTCGTGGATCAATCCTGGATTACGCTAGGCCCACCCCATGCCAACAAGGAGCACTGCATAACGTTAACATGCCTGTGACGCTAGCCGCTAGACACCGCTTCTGCAGTGCATGGTAGTTAGTAAGTCACATATTCAATGGGAGTTGGATATATGACTGAGATGGTTAACCAGGTTTTATCATGTTATATACTAACAGTATTTCTAGTATTAGAGCTAATTTTCTAGGCTTATGATATTAAACATCTTAGCTCAGACACGCCTATCATGTTACATATTCCATTCTGCTAATTTAGTCTAATCATTAGTATTGCCATTATTAGTATTCTATTTCTATTGTTATTATTATTATTATGATATTTGTTTCTTCGCTGTTCTTCTGGAGTTTCTTTCTATCGTTGTTCTTTCAAATGTTGGGTATGTGTGCTCCTAGGTACCTACTTCATTCTTCTTACTTGTTTATTTTCATATTTTCATCCATTGCATCTCGGTTGTGTAGTCTTGGTTGCTGTATCATGCTTCGCATTTGTTGATGTTTATTTCCAATCCCACGTTGTTCACATTTCCTGTAATTTCTATAAGGGATGCGTATGAGACTGTGTCAACTGCTTTAACGAGGTCCTGGGTTAGTAGTGTAGTTCGTTCTCCTGCTCTCCACCAGTCCATCGTTACCTAAAATTATCCTGGTGACAAGCAGATTGATGATCCTCCACTGTTCTTCCCCTGAGACACGTCGCTTGGTAGAGTAACATTTCTTGAATCGTGTTGTTCAGGCATGATGTTGAACTTCAATTTTAATTCCGGCCAATAACTATAATTCTGGCTTATTAACTTATACATATACACGTATAAAAGTAGTATGCGTATGTTGTTTTTTATTCTAAAATTATTAGCTTTACAATTATTACTACCTACATATTTACTTCTATTTGCGATTTATTAATTTTAACTTTAACTATGTATATTTTCAATATAAAATTAATTAATTATATGTTGTTTTTCCCTCGTCATGTCAGCAGCCGACTGTGTAAATAGATTTATTGCTTTTGGGACTGATCACTGGTCACATCTGGTTTACATTTTACCAAAGGGACAGCTTTAGGTCTTCTAACCTTGAAGTAGGTATTTGTCGGCTAAGTATACGGCTAGAACGACGCGATCAAAACGAAAATGGACCCTAATGAACCGTAATGGCGACGGCATGATGCCACCGGTTGCATTTTTGCATAATATCTATCTTGTTTGTGTTCTAATTATACAGGTGTTTTGATTTCACATACGCTCCTGCATTATATTTCAGGTGACCAGGATCCATATTCAGTTCCTCTTCTGCGTGAATGTGGTTAGGTCTCTTCCCGTTTGTTTCTACTTTTCTCGCGGGTATTCCTCCCTCTTGCAGAAAGCAGCACGCCTCCATGCAGTTCATTTATTCACTTATTCCACTAGTTTTATTACGATTCGCGCCAATCTATTATTACTTTGATACTTAAGTAGGAGCATTAGTATCACTTTGTAATTATAACTTTTAGCAAATCGCGTTTTCTGAGAAAAACTCTTTGAAATTAACGGAAACAGTAAGAGCCGCTCGAAACACGTGTTCCCTTGTCCGCGTCACGCACAGAACTCGAAACCGTTGAAACTATGTCTTTCGTGATAAATACAGGATCATCAGATGAAAGTAGTGAGGAAGATGAATTTTAAGAAAGTGTATAGAAAACCATTTTTAATTTTTGATTTTTGATGTTGTATAAATAAATAATAATAAATTCGACAAAATCATATCTGCTTATTTTTCAACAAACTTATGCATATGTATTTTATTGTAACTTTTACATGTTATTGAAATAATTTCAAGTAATGACGTTGTACTTGATTTTTTAAATGCTGTGTATCTTATTTACATTTAGGAGTAAATCGTTTCCACACTTACTTTTACTTACCCAACTAAGAAATCACTATTGGAAATATATCACGTTTCATTCCATATAGTACCTATTGCACACACTTTATAAATTACGTGAAATTCTAAATTCACAATCCATAAAACATTTAAATTTACCGCCAAGATACTTTTTAGTCTGAGTGTACTCAAAAGTAGAGCCACCAGGACACGGCCCTTCAGGGACTTTGCTTCTGACAGCTGTACAACATCGGTCGCCGGTCTCCCCTATACTAAAAGATAAAAGTCAAGCGGCGTGATACAAATAGATTCAATGTCCCTTAAAAAACAATCCATTTTTAAATATTACGTTTTGTCGATTTATATAATTAGGTAATAGTTAAAAATTAAAAAATTCTACCAAATCCGAGATTTGGGTTTATTTTGTGATTCTGAGCAACATCAACTTCTCTTATTAATAACATGTTTTGAGAAAACAAAGCCTACTTACTATATTTTATATATTGTTCTTTACTTCTTTATGATTGTACCTATATCCATTTTGAAAAATTGTATAACCAGGACAAATCTGTAATCATGTTTTAAATAAATACGTAACATATAGAAAAAAATACTCAAAACGTAACTAACGAACCAATACGCCAGAGTCCCATAATTATAACAATAACAATGAAGAACAAATATCTAGCAACAAGGTCAACATGAAACTATTTTCACGTATCTTTGTCGTTACAAAAATACACTCTGCCCACATATTTTAGTGCAGCTCGTTTTCTTGGAGATAGAAAAACAACATATTATTATTATTACGAGGGCGTGTTTTTAAGTTCTCTGCCTAGCTATGAAAAAAAAACCACGTATCACATTAACAACCCTTTATTTTTCTACGTAACTCCCTTCAACACTTATACACTTATTTTATCTCTTTTCCAATTGTCCCATAACCCCAGAAAAAAATTCCTTCGGCAACTCTGCAAAATATTGTTCAACAGCTTCCTTGAGTGCTTCATCAGATGCAAAACGCTTTCTCCTGAGATGATTTTTTAAGTGTTTGGATAGAATGAAGTCTGGCGAGACTATAAGGTGGATGCCTTAACTCTATAAACCCACAGTCATTGTTTATCTACTAGGCTTTGTTTGCCTTGTGAACCTGACAATTTTCGTGTAGTAACAAGTTTTTTCTTTCTCCTCCAGAGTTTTGAATCGTGTTTACCATAGGCCTCTGCATTTATGGTAGACCCCCTCGGCATAAATGTATTCAATAAGCAAGACTCCTTCAGCATCCCAGAAAATTGTTGCTATCAGTTTTTCCAGGTGGTGGAGAGTCCTTATGAACCCACTGCATGGATTCCTGTTAAGTGGGAAGGTCCCACTGATGTACCCAAGTGTCATCCTTAGCGACAATTCAAGAAAAAATGTTTATATCCTCTCCATCGTGGCCAAACTTTCTGACACTGCGACGTTCAACTTAATTTCACTCATTTTCTCAACAAGTAAACCTTTTCAAACCTCTATAAACCGCACAAATTAAACACAACTTGGCACATGTACTACTTCTAAATGTACCAGCTATTTTTTAATAATTGGCTTAACATCGTCGGTTTTTTGTTTCATGGCTAGGTACTCTAGGTAGATAACATAAAAAAACGCCCTACTTAGTTTATTATCAGGAGATTTGTAAAAACAGATCCTTCCTGTATATTTAACGAATTACGATAATTCTTGAACGTTATATGGATAACTTACGATTAAATAGGTAAAGAAGGGCAGCTATTTATGAGGAATTCAATGATATGAAGAAATTTGATGTACGAGGTGCGGCTATAAAGTTTTTAATTATCTCACGCTTTTCAGCATTATAAAAATATGCTCTGAATATAATAAGGTGGGCTACATAATTACTATCATTTAGAAGTAGTTGTATTTTTTTAAATGTAGGGTTTCAGCTTTATTCACTATGCTTTATCAATCGAGCTACATTGGTGAATCACTTCTTCCTTTAGGAAAAATACTTTTAATGTGTTTAATGAATTATAAAAATATAATTATAAACGAACGTAATTTTTGAGACAATTGTTGATCTCTCCTGCTACCAATTATTTCTGTTAACATGCACTAAAAGTAGTTCTAGAAATATATTAGTTTCCCAAAAGCTTACCTAATTATTTTACAGCTACACTCTAACTACATTTTGAATAGAAAAAAAAACATAACAAAAACTTAAATACATTAAATTTGATTATGTAAATATCAATAGAAGAAACTATTTTTTTCGTTTTTCGCCGATACCTGTTTAATCGCACCTATATTCTGAGGACAGCGTCGTTAATTAGGTGCCCAACCACGAATGGGTCACTAGGACTCGATACCTACCTCCAGACTGCAGGAAAATCCTGCTCATCAGGAGATTCGAACCGGGGACTAGCGCAACGCTAGCATGACGCGCTACCACTGCCCCACCCTGGCTACAGCACCCCTTTTAAATAAATTTTAATATCGTGTTTTCTCGCCTGCCGTAGAATTCCACTTTAAGATTTCGTTCGCTTAGTTCAATATTTGCTACGAAAACAATTGTCTAGAAAAGCTTTACAGGAACACACACAGATATATTGTCAGATAGACGGGCAGACACCTGATTTATTCCTTTATAAAGATGTATCACTTGATAATTTTATATTCATTTTTTTCCGCCATGGTGATTAGGCCACTGTAATAGATTAACCTTAACCACAGCATCTAAGCCTATTTAAATGATTTTTGTAGTACAATAATTATGATTATTACAATTATTGTTAACGTTAACTTCATATTAATAGTCACAATGTTTAAATTAAGGTGGTTGCTAATCAATTTCTTCTAAAAAATTGAAGATAAACCCATCGAGTAGTACTTATACCATGAGATCGAAAAAAAATGATTCTGAGCAGGCCTTGACTAGTACAACACGATTGGCTACACTGGTTCTAGAATGCTAGTCAAGGCCTGCTCAGAATCATCTTTTTTTTGATCTCATGGTATCATTAAAAACAGGAGAAAATAAGATTTTCATTGACCTAAAAATAAACAGTTGCTGCTGTTTAAACGAAAAATTAGGTTTATGTTGCAATTCGAAAATCAAAAGTTGATCTAATTTTATCGAATTCAGCATATTATCAACAGTAATATAACAAGTGATGCCGTTTTTCCGATAAATTTGGATCGGATAGTTTATGAGTGCTAGTTAATTTGACAATTTCACGAGCCCGTGGGGCGAGTGAAATTCTCCAAAATTAACTAGCACGAATTAATTATCCGATCCAAATTTATCACAGGAAAATCGGATCACGCGTTGTATTCGTTAAGACTATATCACGAACAGTTAATTACTATTTATGAATTGTTTTCACTTATTAAAACGCACGTGTGATTTTTCAGTTGAAAATTGTTTTTATTGGCTGTTGCTAAGGAAATCGATCAATCTGATTGGTTAAGCAAAATGTGAGTGGTATAGTCTATATAATTATCTACAGGGTGGTTAATTGCTTCACTCGCCAGGGGCAAACTTTTAACTAAAGAACGAACACGCCGTATGAAAACCTACACCTAACTTTAATTATAATTAAAACAGGAAAAAGGAAAGTCGTTATGTCAATCATGTTTATTTACAAAAATAACACTAAACTATATAATAATGCATTATAGGCTTAATGTAGTCCTTAATTATAATCAGTGTCTTTATTTTAAAGCTTATCGTAAAAACATCTCCCTATTTGCGTTCTTATTTGATTTTGCTTATTTTACGGTAGTTAATTTTGGAGAACAATTTGTTCATAAAAAGTAAACTTGCATCGTTAAGTTTCTTCCATTGCTTAACATGAGTAATCTGCTGCACAATTTAGACAATTTATGCTTCACAGGAAAGAGAAAATTATAGTACAATTTTATATAGCGTCCTCATTACAAAGAAATATTGCATAAAACGGGTTTTTAAACTAGTACTACCTTAAATTTAACGGTTAAAAAATTCGCCTGTCGTAATTTTAAAGAAATTAGGTACTTTACTTGAGGTGGCTTACCTGAAAAAGTAATAGTTGCAAGCATTAAGCATAATTCTTAAAAAACAAAACTTTTTATAAATGGATATGTTAACATTGTAATGTAACTGCTGTAGCGCGAGAGTACAAACTCAATAACAGCATTCATCAGGGATCCTCTAATTTTTCTAAAATACTTGTTAAAGCGTAGAATCAAAGGTTTCCGGCTAAGACGATTAGAAATGTAGATTTGGAACTTTACACGTGTAATGTGACTTTCTACGCAGATTTCAAAGTTAAAACATATTTTTTTACTGCATGGTTGATTTTCACGACCGCCATTTTGAATTCCTTTAAATAGCGACCTGGGACGTATTGAGCATTATTAGAGAGCTTATTTTTACTCTTTCTAACCAACATAAAATTTTACAAGAAAACATAAGACAAGTGACGAAAAAACATTGGAAATAAATTGCTGAATGTTAAATTCTTTTTCCGTCAAGTGTGCCATGACGTAAATTTTATAGCCTTCGAACTACTCAAGATTTTTGTTCCTTTACCAATTTTATGTTTGCAATGGTTTCTAGATTTAAAATAGACTCACACAAAACGTAGTTGTTTTATTTGTGCATACGGTTAACTCATTAGAATACTTTTTTTGCATTTTCACAAAAAAAGTGGACTTTTTTTATCAAAAAATCATAAAGAAAGCAACACTTTTTTTAACTATTTAATTTTACATTTTGCATTAAGTAAGTATGCTTTAAATAAAATACTGTAAATTGTCAGTTTGACAACTGTCAATTCTCAAATCCTTTTTATCCTGTTTTGAGGGATTTAAAATGTAAAAATGCAAAAAAATATTGTGTACAACTCGTATGAAAGCATCTTTTTTTCACTCGTTTGATTGATGCACTCCGGCTTCGCCGTCGTGCATCAAACTTCAAACTCATGAAAAAAAGTATTGCTTTCATTACTAGTTGTACAAATAACTATTTACGTTCCATCCCAATTGCTATTTAAAACAATTCAAGATGGCGGCCATGCAAAGAACTTCGCACTAAAAAATACTTTTTGTCTTTGAAATCTGCGCAGATACTTTGTATGTGTAAAGCTGATATCTTTGACCGTTTTAGCGCGAAAGCTTTAGTACCAAACTTTTTGTGAATTATGGAGGCAATTCTGTAACATGAAAAAAGGTTAATTTAATTATCACAGAAAAACGCGTATTTTCTCCATTTTCCAACGATATACATATAACTCGGCATTTTTCCCCTAGCTTAGGGAGTAGCCTATTGCGGGCTACTATTATACATAAACAAATGTGAAATATCAGAATATTTAAGCTTATTTAGATAATTTTTGGTATAATTATGATTATTACTACTGTTAGACGATGTCCCTTTGAATATCAGACGAGCTATGTAGTTCCACATGACGGGGCACCGGCACACTTCAGTGTGGACATGCGCGAGTTTCTGAATCAGAATTTTCCGAACCGGTGGATTGGAAGAGGCGGTCCTATAGCTTGGCCAGCGCGATCTCCTGATCTTACCGCCCTTGACTTTTCCTTTGGGGTTCTGTAAAATATCTGATGTACGTGACTCCTGTACTTGGCGAGGAAGATTTGTTGGTAAGAGTAATGGCCGCTTGCAGCACGTGCAAGCTATTCCGGAAATGTTCAATAGAGTTCGTGAATTCATGAACCAACGATGTAATCTCTGCATTGAAAAAAACGGCCAACACTTCGAATAACTGCTGTAAATTGTGTAAATAATAATGTAGTAGCTGTCTTTGATTCACTCTAGTGCCAAAATGGTCCATTTGCGGACTCGGGCTTATCAACAAAAATTGCTTGTTTTGATGTCCTTTATAACCACCCAAACTTTGTCGGTCTAATTCTGGGACACCCTGTATATCCTTTAACTCCTATGCATTACATTCTTGAATAGTGCTTCTTTTCCAGGTGTTGATTGGCCTTCCTGGTTTCCTGTTACCTTTCAAAGTGAATTCCAGTGCTTGTCTTGCAATATCACTATCAGGTTTTCGAAGAGAATGCCCTATCCATCGCCATTGTCTTTTTTTTTATTGTTGTAGTAATTGGTTCATGTTTAGTTTTTATCCATAATTCTTCGTTTGTTATTTTGTCAGGTCAGTGTATTGTATACTCAGAATTTTTCTAAGGCATTTGTTTATACAGGTCTGGATCTTCTGAGTTTGCTTCTTACACATTGACCATGATTCGCTTCCATATAGCAGTATACTTTTAATGTTGCTATTAAAAATTCTAATTTTATTCCCAAGGGTAATTTCTTTCGAAGACCACGTTTTCCTCAATTGGTTGAATGCGTTTTGAGCTCTATTTATTTTGTAATCTATATCTTTTTGGTAGTTAGCTTTATTCTCTATAATGCTTCCCAGATATGTTACTTCTTCAACTTTCTCTATTTCTTTTCCATCTATTTTAATTACTGCGGAATTTGCACTGTTTTTTTGCATAATATGATATTTTTCTGCATTTTCTTTCAGCGTCTTGATATTTTGTATCAATCTGACTTAATTTCTCTGTTATAAGGCATATATCGTCTGCAAATTCAAGGTTTTCTAATCTTTGATCTAATCCCCACGTTAATCCTCTTTTATTTGAAAAAGTTTTCTTCATAAGCCAGTCGATAGTTATCAGAAAGAGAACTGGGGAAAGGACACAGCCCTGTCGGCCCTCCTGTTAATAAAGATTTTATCTGAGATGGTACCATGGTGTTCTTCATATGTTCCGTAGTTATTATACAGTGATGGGCAAATGTGTGGAAGCAAGTAAATATCTCTGGAGTTCAGTGGCGGCTCGTGGCTTGAAATTATGGGGGTGCTGCAGCTTTCAAAATATACTTACATACCAGTAACGATCCTTGATATTTTTAAGGTGCCTTTTATTTTATTTAAGGTGCCTTAAATAAAACAAAACAAATCGAAATTTTACTCAATTTATAAAAAGAATAAGCTTACTCGAAAATGAAATAAAAAGAATTTTTATTTAAATATAAAATTCATTCTGCGATTTTTAGCTTCACAAAATTTTTCGATCACCTGTTAACCCTGGAGCAGCCTTGACCGTCTTCGCAGTGATGTTGCAATCAAGTTGGAAATACGAACTATTTATTATTTAATATTCCTGTTTATATTACACATACCGTCGCCCAAGACGTCCTTGCACAATGATGACATCACCTAGTTTTTTCGTGGTATTCGCACGTATTATTGTTTTTGTTGGATCGGATGTCCAAGAGCTGAACGGCATGATGCAATAATGCTGAGATGCTGCCCAGATAGCAGCGTTCGGACTACTTTTACCATGTATTATTAAAACAAACAAATCGCGGCGGAACGTGCACCGAATGTATTACGTTTACGACACTGCTACATTTGTCAGCGCTCTGAATGGAATCTACAGCTTCGGTTAAAATAATTCCTTTTAAAAGCGGTTTAATTAATTAAATTTATGTAATAATTATGCAAAATATTGAATGATTGTAATATTATTGATATTTTCAAGTACAAATTTAATAGGTAATTAATTTCCGTACTTTGTTCTGGGGGTGCTGCAGTGTCGCAGCGCTTATGGACCAGCCGCCACTGCTGGAGTTTTTAGGGATATCGAAATGAAATTTGGTAGGTAGATATTACAGTGAATTGTTAAAAACATTCAACGCAAATTGCCCACCACTGTACTTATATTATTCTAATAATTTTATTAGGGATGCCGTATTTTTCTAGTATCTTCGATTTATCTGATCAAAGGCCCCTTCAAAATCTATAAATCCTAAGAATATTTCTTTATGCCATTCTAATGCTTCTTCTATGATTATTCGAAGGGTTCATATACGATCTAAACATGCTGAAACCTGCTTGGTTATTTCTTAAATTGCTGTCTATCTTATTTCTTATTCTATTGACTATTGTATGTGACAGAATTTTACTTGTTGTGTTCAGTAGTGTTATTGGTCTCCAATTTTTGCAGTACGATCTATTTCCATTTTTCGGTATTTTTATTAATAATGGGCCTTCTGTTTATTCCCTAGGTAATTGTTCCTCGTTCCAAATTTTGTTTACTAAACAGTATATTACCTATTTTCAACATTGCTTCCCCTTCTAATTTAATCAGATGTCCTGGTACATTATCTAGATATGCTGCTTTACCTCTCTTGAATTTCTTTGTGGCATCTTTTATTTCTTCCTTCGTAATCTGGTTAATGTTGATGTCTAGTTCTTGATCCTCGTTCATATAATAAACCTCTTGATTTAGTTCTTAGTTTGTATAAATGTCTTTAAAATATTCCACCCATCTATGTATAATTTCATCGTTCTGTTTTAGTAATCTACCATTTTTGTCTCTTAGGTGTATGACTCGGTTGCCATTTTTTCTAGAAAGTCCCCTGTTTATATCATATAATGTTTTTATATCATTTGTTTCAGCTGCTCTTTCTGTTTTTTTTCCAGAGTCCCTCTTGTTGTATTCCCTTATCCTTCATAGCATTCTTTTTTATTTGTTTATCTAATATATGTATTTTTTAAATCTTCTTTCCTAACATCAGTAATATTATTTAAAAGTCTTTATTTTACTTTCCGTCTCTTTTCGATTAATTGTCAAGTTTCTTGCGACAATCAGTTTTTTATTTCAGTTTTCTTAATTCCAATTGTTTCTGTAGCTGTCGCTATTATGGCGTCTTTATATTTACTCCAAAGCTGTTCCATTTGTTACTAAGTATTTAATTCTGCAGATAACTGTTTTACATTTATATTAAATGAAATGGTTATGCAAATACATGGGATTAAAAAATCAAACGGGCAATTTCTCATTTTCAAAATATCTCAAAAAGTTTTCGAGTTATTTCAAATCTGAAAAACTTCAACAGATTAGCCTATTAATTTGCGCAACATTGCTAATCTGACCTTTAACTGAGATCTTTAAAGTTACATATGCAACTTTTAAGATAATAAGCACCTTGTATATTAGTGTTGTTTCTGTAGCTCAATTGGTAGATGTAGAAGTAAAATTATATGGAATTTTAAAAATGCAGTAAAAGGAGCAAATGTTTAAAAAATTAATTTGTAAATCATTAATACGGTGATCGAGGCTTTTTATTCTAATTGCTGTTTTCGAATCTCACGATATAACCAATGACGATTGATATTATTATAATGATTCTTGAAAATATATAATACGCAATGTGTGTATAAGTTGTCTTCCTGGGCATTTTGCTGCTGCTATAATTAAAGTAATTTGAAACAATGAACTAAGGAAACATGGAACAATTACAGTAGGCGTTTTTATTAGTAATAAATCTTAATGCATCAACTATTTGAATTAAATTGTGGGAATAAGACATTTAATTTTATCACTAAACGTTCTCCCGTGAGTTCAACAAATTTTTAGGTAAGGGTTGGCCATGAGACACAAAAATAATGTCTGCTGCAAACTGCAACCTTGAACTTTGAAAAATACAACCAGGGAGATACCCCTGCAACTCGGCCCCCAAAGGGGCGAGGGGGGACCTAATGATCTGCTTCGCCCATTCCTAAAGTCACGAGCCGCTACTGAGTGAATTATAAGGGAAATACGGTAGACTGTACATACAAATGTCTTTAAACGCGCACATTTGACAACTTTAGGGATTGGAGCTGCAGCTCTAAAATAGACATTTCAATATATTTTCATAAAAGGGCTTACTTATTTGATTTATTAATCGAACTCTAGGCCTGCGGACACGAAATATCTCAACGTGCATGGACTGGTCATTTAGTACGTACTATCCGAATTTAATTTTGCCGAATCCGAGGTACCCTAGATCGCGTTAGCATGGGACTAAAGGTTGTCCCCCGTACTTAGCAAAGTTTCAAAATTTTTGTACATTAAAAATCCCGCCGATCTGGAACGGGAATCGAACCCAAAATCGCTGATTTACAAGGCAAGTTTAGCATACTTGACGCCTTTTAACCTGGGAAGGAAAAACTTGTTCTTTATGTAAGCCAAAAACTATACAGTCGAACTGTAGACAATTATTTATTTTTAATTTACTCCTACAACTTTAAGTAGCGAAAAAAACAAAGTTGTCAACTTCACTGGATATATGGAAACGTTCAAAAGCACTTCCTAATAAAACATATTAGGGTAAACGAACAAAGAACATCCGAGTTACGATCGACCTCTTTTAATAAACAAGATATCGTACAATTTTTAAATATATTACCTGCCACACATCTTAACAACTGATAAAACATGCGAAAATTATGAAAATAATATAATATATTTCAAAACATTTCTAGCGCTTTGGCAGTACTGGTGGTTGAGGCGATTCAGGCGAAAATGGATGTGCAGATGAAAAAGAACGATACTATTTTCCTGTCGAAAATAGAAATCTCGGAATTACAAAAAAAAAATCAAAATGAAGTTCAAATTACTAATAAATAAAAAGTTCACCATGGTTACTTCTTAAAGCTCACAACTTCAATTCGAAGTGGAAAATATTAAAGAAAAGAAAGGTGCAAGAGACAAGAATCTACCAATAAGAACTAGATACAGATAACAGTTTGAACAAAATATCTCTGTTATTAAATGATAATCCCGAATTTAAAAAGCAATTTGACTGTGCAGCAGCAAAACCGATGAATGGGAATATTTTCTTTAGATACAAGATTTTATAAAACTGAATATATTTTTAAAAGAACCAAACTACCAAAGATTATGTGGATAATGGAACATGCTTCGAGAATAATTAAAATACAATTAAAAAGCAATAAGTTTATGGATTTTGTTTTTTCTTTTTATAATAAAGAGGTCAAAATCAAATCAAAATCTAACGACGTGCAAATATACGCATATCCTATAAGTCCCGTTTTAAAATGCACCATAGAGAAATTACATGCAAACAGTTTTTTTTTCTAAACATACCACACTGCACAATTAAATAATACAGCTAATTTTTATTAGTCATTTCTTGCAAAATAAAAGCGATTTAAGCGTTTGTGTTTTAAAAACGTTTAAGTAAATCTTATCTAAAAATTAGGGATATTATTTTTCTTCTAAAATCTATATATCTATAATAAAGGTAGAAACTGAAATATGAAATTTTACATGTAAATTTCGTATAATAGTTACGGTTTTAAATGGGGCATAATTATAGTATATTGTAGATTATTGTATTACAGTATATTATAGTGTTTTTAAAGATATTAACAATCAAGCAGGTAAATGTTTTAACGTATTGTATAAAATGCTGAACAGTGTTAATTTTCTACATTTTAATTTTGCATGGTTAGATTAAATAAAAAATATATGATGATTCACAATACATACATGCATACAACAAAAGTATTGAGACAATATGAGGAATTACTAAGCAACATCGGGCAATAGAAGGAAGTATAAAAGAAATATGGGGAAACATGTAGGCAATACAGTGAAGTATTTGCCAGTGGGACAATATTAGGTTATTAGGTACAAAATATAAATAAGCGGTTTTCCCTCGGTAGTAGTATTCTACTAACTAAACCAATGAAAATAACAAATATCAAACACATTGTTTCTGTATACGGTTATTATGCTAGTTTTGCTATTCAGAGTATTAACGTCGGTCATCAGCCGTTAAATTTTCTCATGATTAGTATTTATGCAAATTTATGTCTTCCCTATTTGGCCTTATGATATTGATGAACTAAATGTATTTTGAAGTTTTATTAATCGACAAGAAACTCCTTCAAATTCACATTAGAAACCGAACAAAATAACCAATTACCTTTCCTGGATATATTGATTATAAAAGACAGAGGTAATGTTAACAATTTACCGCAATTAGAAACACATATCAACAGATACTTACTCTACCAAATAGGTATTGTAAAAAGTCTGATGATGATTGAGCAAAAACAATCTGCTCTAATGTTCAAATTTTCAACAAAGAAAAGGGATTTATTGGAACTGTTTTTCAAAACAATGGCTATCCTAGAAATCTGATACAAAATATTTTCACCAAAGTTGAAAATAAACGAACGCAACAAAACTATATCACATATCAAAATCAAACCGCACAACAGATGGAAAGATATACGAGGGCGTATTTTTATGTTATCTACCTGTTTTTTAAAACAAAAAAGCGACGATGTCGAACCAATTATTAAAAGATAGCTGTGACATTTAGAAGTACATGGGCTAAGTTGTGTTTAATTTGTACGGTTTATAGAGATTTGGGAAGGTTTACTTCTTGATTGTGTCATAAAGTTTCGCCACGTTGGAGAGGAATAGAAATCTTTTTAGTGTTGAAAACACTTTTAGTGTTGAAAACACTTATAGGGAGCTGATTCGAGGTTTTGACCGTCACGAAATCGTCACGCTCCAGCGTCACGCGGCGCGCGCACTTGCACTTGCTGTGAGTTGTGTGGGTCGAATTGGTTGTATCGGCAACGCAAGCGAACAGCTGGTTATCACTAAAGTTCGGAATTATATGAAATAAATATGATCAAAATATGACATAAAATATGCAGAAGTTTTTGCTAAAATATGAAACAAATATGCAAGGTACAATTTTTTAAATAAATAAATAAATCAAAACGCAGAAATAAAAGGAAAGGCAGTAAATGTATTCATGTAATTAGTATTTATTATGCGAATTATACAGAGAACAAAGTCAAAACTATTTGTCTAATCAGAAATATCTTACCAATGTAAAGTACCTAATTTCTTGTCAGATTATAGCTTGACGAGTGAATGGTATTTAATCCCTGAACTATGGAACAATAGGTGTTTGCATGTTAGCTTTCCTAGTAAAGTTTTCAGAAAAGAGGATTTGTGCATAAACCCGATTTTTAAAAATAACAAAATCACTTACAATGTCTTAATTTACAGGCATAAATAAACAAAGGATTAGTTAGGTAATAAATAATACCTGTCAGATTTGAATGCAAAAAATATAAATAGGAAAATATGATGTAAATTCTTAGATACTTTTTAAACATTCAACTAACATAAAAAATTAACCGAAATATGCAGCAAATACAATGCATTTCATAAAAAATGCAATTTTTAATAAGTGAATATGAAAAGAATTGCCGAATATGATGAAATATGCACTTTTTGCATTGCATTAATAAAGTGTACTTATCATGAAACGGAAAAATACGAACTCTCACAAGAATCCATACATTATTAAGGAATATGAAATTTCATATAATTCCGAACTTCAGTTATCACAAAGCACACATTGCTTTAAACAAAGGTTTCATTATTTAAAAAAGTAAATATTGCTTTTTCGACAAATATAAACATGGTACCAGTGGCGTCCCTATCTTTGGGAGGCGGAGGGAGCAATATGTCTTGAAGGCGCCTTAGGATATTTTAGGTCATAAAAGTGTAATATTTCTTTCTATAGAAAATTAAAGAGGCCACACCGCCACTATTTAAGAATATAGCTCACTCGGCGTTCCGTGAGTGAATAAAGAAAAATGTTATCCAGGAAAGGAAAAGTTTAGCTCACGAGGCGCAGCCGAGTGAGCTAATGTCCTTGAGTGGATAAAATCTCTTTATGAAACAATAGCTAGCAACCTCATTTAAAAGCACCATGATTTTCATTCTAAAATTCACGTCGTCAAGGAAAGTGTGAATAAAATGTTTATAGAAACAGTGTCGTCAAGGAAAGTGTGGATAAAATGTTTATAGCAACACTTTATCCACCCTTCACGTTAAAATGTTGCTTTGATAACTAGATTTGACACATTAAAATGCCACTTTATGTATGTGTAGAAATTGGAAAAAATATTAATTTACTCTCAGAGGTGTGATAGTTCCACAATTTCGAAGTCGTAACTGAGGTAAGTTTATATGTTTTATATATTATATATGACATTATCATTTCCAATGTATCCGATGGTTGCAAGGATTGCGAAATCTGTGAGTTTTTTTTATTGGGTTTTCTTGTTTACTTTTTATGTGTTTATGTCATGTATAAGATTTTTAACGTTGACATTTTTGGGTGCTTTTCAGTGCCAATTTGTATTTGTTTTTTTGGGATGATGAATCCTGTAACCTGTTCATTATGTATTACTTTAGTTTATTAGTTATAACCGACATGTATAATTCGTTTTTTTTCCCAATCTTATATTTGCATTTTTGAAAATTATAATAAAATCATGTTCATTATACAGGGTGTCCCAACCATCTGGGATTTTTCGATAGCGTCTTTATTATTATAATTATGTCAAAATATTATTAAGAGAAGTTGTAGGGTTTGATGTTCTGCATATTCTAAAATTATTTTCATATATACTGGGTGTTTCGTTAACATGTGACGATACAAAGTTGTGTTTTTTTAAATGGAACACCCTATATTTTTTTACATATTTGGATTCTCCCTTCAATGGCGATTGCAACAATATAGCATTATATGGGTCTATTGTTAATAGTTCCGTAGTTATTAATTTGTTTGTGATAAAAATAACCTCACTTTGAACGAATATAACACCGTAATTACACCGAAATGTTAACTACTCTTCAGGGTACAATTTTTCGAATCTATTTTCAATAAAACTGCGAGGACTAAAATGCTCTAGGTATTTTCAATATACAGGGTGATCGAAAAACGCGAACCTCATGATTTCTTGAAAATTTTAAATAGAACACCCTATATACAATTATGTCATTAAACAGCTGCTTTTCTAAGCTTTCAGAAAATACCATATTTGTTGGGTCCATGTTTAATCGTTACGAAGTTATGTTAGTTTCTTTGTCACATTAGAGATTCGTACGCGAACTCTGTAGTCAATTTAGTGAGCGATTGCACCAACTGCCGATTGTTTTTATCGTTGGTTGTTTTGAACAAAATCGCATCGAATTTTGTTTACGAATACTTTTGCTGCCGTAAATACGTCACGTTTGATGCGATTTTGTTTAAACAACCAACGGTTTAATATTATCGGCGATTGGTGCATTCAGCCATAGGAGTGCTTAAAAAACAATTGCATTTAACAACTACGAAAACAATTGCTAGAATATTTGTCAACAAAAACAACGACTTCTGCGCTTATGTCACAGTTTTTGTAAAGTTTGATAGAAAAGCCTAGAAATAATGAATTAGTAATCAGCAAATAACTAAAATCTTAATACGCTATGAAACTATTATTTATAAAATAGAAAACAATTTACTAAGAAAATAACGAACATTAACTAAAAACGATTTGAAAAAAAAACAGGAAGACAGACTGCAGCAAGTTCTGTAAAAAAAATCCATTGTTACAAAAATAATTATCGTTACATCAGGGGTTCAAAAACTCTCCTTTCTGTTTCAATGCACAGATGTAAACGTCTTAGTAATGTCAACTGAACATGGCGTAGGGGTTTGGATATGCATACCAGCAAATGCTCTTCTTATCCGATTTTTCATGTTTTATTGTAGTTGGTGGGACCTGGTAAACTTGATCATTTATATGGACCCATAAAAAGAACTATTGGACTTAAATCGGGAGAACGCGCGGGCCATGGTAGGGGACCATTTCAACCGATCCACCTTTGCGCTCTCGTACCCTCTAATAATTATGGGGTTCAGCCGCATCATGCTAGAACCACATTAAATGGTGAGTTCGAAGGGCAACATCTTCTAATAACTCAGGAATCCCGTCTTGTAAAAAATTCAAGTATCTCTCCCCGGTCAATGGTTCATTAAAAAAGTATGGACCAATAAGTTCAGTATTCACTATTCACCGTGCTGCATATACTACGCGATTGGCTAACAAACTAGTTCGATTCCATTCACCCAAAATATAAACCATATTTATTGACTCTTCTTTCGAGAAATTCATTATTTCTAAGCTTTTCTATCAAACCCTACAAAAACTGTGACAGAAGCGCAGAAGCCGTTGTTTTTGTTGACAAATATTCTAGCAATTGTTTTTGTTTTGTAGTTGTTAAATGCAATTGTTTTCTAATCATTCATACGGCTGAATGCATCAATCGTCGATAATATTCAACTGTTGGTTGTTTAAACAAAATCGCATCAAACGTGACGTATTTACAGCAGCAAAAGTATTCGTAAACAAAATTCGATGCGATTTTGTTCAAAACAACAAACGATAAAAACAATCGGCAGTTGCACGCAATCGCTCACTAAATTGACCACAGAGTTCGCGAAGGAATCTCTAATATGACAAAGAAACTAACATAACTTCGTAACGATTAAACATGGACCCAACAAATATGGTATTTTCTGAAAGCTTAGTAAAGCGGCTATTTAATGCCATAATCGTATATAGGGCGTACTATTTAAAATTTTCAAGAAATCTTGAGGTTCGCGTTTTTCGATCACCCTGTATATTGAAAATACCTAGAGCCTTTTAGTCCTCGCAGTGTTATTGAAAATAGATTCGAAAAATTGTATCCTGAAAAGTAGTTAACATTTCGGTGTAATTACGGTGTTATATTCGTTCAAAGTGAGGTTATTTTTATCACAAATAAATAAATAACTACGGAACTATTAACAATAGACCCATATAATGCTATATTGTTGCAATCGCCATTGAAGGGAGAATCCAAATATCTAAAAAAATGTGGGGTGTTCCATTTAAAAAAACACAACTTTATATCGTCACATATTTACGAAACACCCTGTGTATATGAAAATAATTTTAGAATATGTAGAACATCGAACCCTACAACTTTTCTTAATAATATTTTGAAATAATTATAATAATAAAGACGCTATCGAAAAATCCCAGATGGTTGGGACACCCTGTATATATCGTGTTTGTTTTCAACACCCTCCGATGGTTGCAAGGATTGCGAAATCTGTGAATTTTTCTTGAATTATCACCGGGGATAACACTTGAGTACATCACTGGGACCCTCCCAGTAAACAGGGATTCATGTAGTGGATTCATAAGGGCTCTCCACCACAAAAAAAAACAAAATACAATTTTCTGGAAAAAACTAATGACAACAGTTTTCTGGGATGCTGAAGGAGTCTTGCTTATTGAATGTATGCCGAGGGGATCTACTCTAAATGCAGAGGTCTATTTAAACACAATTCAAAATTTAAAAACTGCTCTGGAGGAAAAAGAAAAGAACTTGCTCCTACACAAAAATTGTCGGGTTCATAAGGCAAACAAAGTCCCGTAGATAAACAACGACTGTGGGTTCCTCGAATTAGAGCATCCACCATATAACCTCGTCAGACTTTTTCTATTCAAAAACTTTAAAAAACAATCTCAGGGGAAAGCGTTTTGCATCTAATAAAGCACTCAAAGAAGCTGTTGAACAATATTTTTGCAGAGTTTCCGAAGAAATTTTTTTCTGAGGGTATGGGACAATTAAAAAAAATGGAATAAGTGTATACCTAAGTGTTGAAGAGAGTTAGAAGTAAAATAAAGCGTTGTTAATGTGATACGTGTTTTTTTCATGGCTAGGTAGATAACTTAAAAAAACCTTCTAACATTTTCTATAAGAAACTAGATCAAATATTAACCTTAGCCTACACACTACTTATATCACTGAAAAGAGAATTTAATTCGACATATTGTACAAAACATACAGGATTTTCTATTTAAAATAACAAAGTTAAGGCCATTTGAAGTTTCTTTAATGTGACCCAATGAACTAAATACTCAGTACAAATTGACTTTAAAAACACGAATGAATAAAATTTCGGTAATATAAGCTCTTAAAGCGAACTACATTTCAAGCTTCTATTTTTTCTGGTTAACTAATAACTAATTATCCATTTTAAGGACATCTTAATCGTGAGAACTCAAAGACTGTTGATTTGAGATGCCAAATATGTTTTAGATTTAGAATCTTTTGTTCTATGGAAAAAATTAGAAAAAAATAGTGTGCTTTATTTAAAATAACGAAGTTGCATATTGCTCTTGAAAACGGAACGCCTTGTATAGTGGAATACAGTTTTAGATTGTAGAGCATATACCTCTAGATAACTCTTTTAGAGGTCTCGGTGGGCGAGTGGTCGCTCCGCTTACCCGCCGAGCCACAGTGAAATTGATCTGCTCAAATTGATCTGCTAGGGCTGTGGGTTCGACTCGCGGCCCATGCAAGTCGGTTTCACTTAGTATAAGTTAGTATATAAGTTGCATGTATGTAGTATGTAAGGGACGCCCGTACCCCCTGAAGTAATGCGAAAAGCGGTTCCGGTGGGTACGGTAGTATGCATGAAAAAAAAGATAACTCTTTTAAATGACTTTTGGAATGGAATAGATATGCAAAATATAATGGTTATTTTTACCTCACGTCAGATTTAATTACCATCACAATATTGTACGTCTTTTTTCTACACATTAAAATAATATCAAGCTTTAAGCACGACTTTAGTTAGAAATAACTTTAGACATGGGGTGAGAATATGGCCCAATATATTTAATTTATATCTTAGCCAGCAACATTGAAGCTAAATTCATTTACACTAATTCAGATTGTATGTTTACTATATTCAAAGTATTAATCGTTGAATGAGGCAAGCCAATAATTGCAACAAATTATTTTTAACATTTATTTTTAATTTTTTGTGGTATTTAACCACCATTTGCTAAAAATTAATCGTTAAACAAATAACAAAACTGATAAACAGAGCATGTTTTGGAAAAGATCTTTATTCTGAAAATATTTTATTTTTAAAATACGTATTTAAGTTATATGCCTCAAGTTTCAATGAAACCGGGAGTATTTATGTTATATATTAATGGGCATTCATTTTGCCAAGTTTCCTTTGGAATGGTTGAAGTAAATTTTGACATGTCAAATAATTTAATTAATTAATACAAAGACAAACAGCAAAATGCAAACTTTCCAAGAAAACATTTTCATTATTGAAATATTGAAATGTATTTTTGATCGGGAGTAATTTCGAAATGAGGAGTGGCAATATTCCTATGCCGAACGCAAACATAATTTCACGAGACTGTCGTGTCGAATTTCATTTTACATAAGAAATTCACAATTAACTGGATGAAATTCTTTTTAACCATCCCGTATAATTTTACGTGGAATTCAGTAAACTTACTAAAAACCGCGCAGCATTATTCATTTTCGGGTTATAACATAAAATTAACATTGATTTTTTTACTACGGAAAGCTATTGATTTTTATAATATTAAAAGACTTATTTTCTCCCCTTTCTAAAGATATTGAAGACAAACAGGTGGAGTAATGTCCATCTTCAATTTTTTCTTACCTTAGTGATCAAGGCAACTGCGTTATAGATAAACAAATGAAAATATAACAATATCCAAGCTTGTTTTGCTCGACAATTTTCGGTACAGTTCTGATTAGTATTTACTGCTATTACCAAAGGTTTATAACGTAATATCACATTTACAATGTTTAAATTAGTACCCTGGCAATTGTTATAAAAAAAGCTGAAGATAAACCCATCGAATGATATAACACTAAGAAGAAGAGAAAATAAGCTTTCCAAAGGCATCAAAATAAGGTATTGTTTCCAAAAAAAAGTAATTTTGTGTCATAATTTGAAAATCAATAGTGCTAAAAAAGTTTAATTAAGTACCTTTTAATTTAACATTTGACGTAGGTCTTAACAATTATCTACCTATATAACGTTGAAGAAAGTGCATATTTAAAAAAAAAAGGTAAATAGCTAATTTTTGTTATTTGCTTGTATCCAGTTCGAATTAAATGTTTGCGGTCTTAACCGATAACGCCTTTTTATTTATTAGTAGTAAAACAGTTCATCCGAGTGGTTATTACCAAAGGTATTAAGCATTCATCTGACACTAGAAATAGTTATAGATTATAGAAAGCAAAACAAAACTCGCACGGTTCGCAATTAGTTTAGCAAACAATAGACAGAAACTGCAAGTTAGTGCTTCGTTTCCGTGGGCGGTAGAGGTTGCATTCCCCTATTTGCTTTTCTCGCTATCAAGTCAAATATGTAAATTCTTGAGAGAATGCAAACCTAATTTGAATTTCAGAATGATTAGGAACGCGAAGACAACGAAATGAAGACATTAAGGAATTCGTTCTTCGAATGAGTTTTTAATTAAACAAGATGTTTTTAAGAGGCCAACTATTTTAATTAGTTTCGCATCTGGCTGACTTAACACCACAAATATTGATCATTTTTGTTCCTTAAGGTGTTTTAGATAACTCAGTTGTTTTACCTCGTCCATTGCTGCTGCCCGTGTTTATGTTTTAGATGACGTCGACGATTTTTCTTCTGTATATTCACTTATCAAACATTGTAACATCAAGAGGTCATTGTATAATATCACCCACTACAAACCAACACTCGCGAATGCAAAACTACTCTTCGGCGAGGCTTCCGTATTCGATCTTCGCGAGCGTCTACGGTTTCCTGCCCGTTTAGTGCACTCCACTTCTGTGGCCAGCCTGGTGACGTCACCAACAGGTTGTTTCTCTAGAGGTGGCCGCTATCACGGAGGCCAAGATAGAGACCAGTATTAAAAAAATAACGAAGAACATTACGAACCATCTGTATCCTCTTCATTACTTTGGCGGTTGGCGCTTCTTCAATAATAATTGCATTTGCATAACCAACGTTAATCAATATTTTCTTTTTGCTACTGTTAATGACACCGAGTTTTTGGTAAATCCTTTTTTGCAATTAATTTTCTAGAAAAAACAACATCATCTTCTTTCATTAAAAAAAAGAGTTTTCTGGTCAGAAAAAACAGAAACATACTGACCATAATATATGTACTAACTGATTATACAGTGCGAGTGTAAAGGCTGGAACTAACGAAATAAAACATATCTATTGTTTTTCAAAGAAATCCCGGTACCCGTTAATTTTTATTTGAAAAAGGAGAATTTGCTTTAATTTTCGGTTTCAGATTGTCTTTTGTTTTTGAATTATAAGATCAGAAATATTTTTTTTTAAATGAGAATCCTACATTTTTTCTGGCAAATTTAGACCGAGAATGAAATTTTACGATCAAATACCTGCGTTAAAAAAGTATGAAATTTTCAAGATAATCGACTTTACAGATAAAAAACATATCATACAAAATCAAGTAGCCATGCAAAATAAATTGAGTGTGCCGTGAAATTTAGATAGTTCGCCCCAGTTTCTTTTTCATTGTTTCCTTATCACGGCCTCTTCTAGATTTTGATGTAAAACGTCGTTATCCGACCTGATCATATTTTACAAACATAACTATGCCAATGAATAATGATGTACGGTGTTTAAAACTTAGCTGTCTTGATTGAATATTAATTCACACGAATATTTTGTCAAATGACAGTGATTTCATTCCATGGAAAACACCTGAAACTAACATTTGATCAAGCCGGCATTTTACGCCAAAATCTAGAAGGTCGTGGTAATGATCTAAGGATACAATGAACACAAATAAACAAACTACAGCAAATTGTCAGAATTCACGGTTAACTCATTTTGTTTTTCATGGCTACCTGGTTTTTATCCAATATCTTTTTTACTTTTAAAACCGATTATTTCGAAAATGTCAAAATAGTATAATACCGTACTTTTTTTCAGCATATTTGGCCGTAGAATTTCATGGTACAAATTTGTTATAAAAAGTTCTCATTTAAAAAGAAAGTCTGATCAGTAACTCCTCGATTTCAAGGAAAGACTCGATTTTAACTGTTCTTCGTCACCACAGTCATTAATTATGGTTACGCGCCAAATAATTAGTCTCAACTGGTAAATTTGAGATATATCTTGAGTGGTATCTGTGAAAATCAAGAAAAAATAAAATATTTGTCAAATTTTTATGCAAATAAATCCTCATTAGGGGACGTACTACTTCATTTACTAATAATTCTATAATATACAAAAAATTGCCCTTGTGTTGCGAATCGGGGTTTAAGCTCTCACAATGACGTTTTGTGAGATAAATTAAACATTGTCAATATAATTCTGTCGTCTGAAACCCTTTCTTCATTCAATGATTCAATCACTTCTTGCCCTTCCTGTTGAGCTTTATTCACTTTACTGGAAGTCGCTCTTATATTATAAATACTACTTATATTATAATCTGCAATATTTTCGTCAGACCGTGTATGCATTTATCGCAGGTTCAGATACACAAAGAAAATTGCATGTTTTTTAACAGTTTCCTCATTTCCTTTGCGAATTGTTTGCCTTTGAGCTTTTCTTAGTCTTGTGTTTAATTTAATGTTTGTCATTTTTAACATGCGATCACTATCGAATTATTCTACGAACTAAAACTGGGATAGTAAAAAAATAGAATTCACGTTATCATGAAACTTACCCAGAAGGTCTAATAAAAAAAGTCGTTAAAATTTAAAAAACAGGGTGTCAGTGAAACCTGGTATACCTGATATACTCTTAAAACTGCATTATTTACCGTAGAACACAAGTTTCTACCACTTTCGGTTTCGCCGAAATTAACCTAGACTTTGTTTGAACTTTGAAGTTCTAAAACAATTTGTTTTGAGGTTGGGGAGTCCTGACTTTCATTTTACGCAGGTCATGGCATTCTACAGCAATAAATAAATATTTCCGTAACAATTTACCTGGTTATCAAAATCTTTTGAACTTGATACTAACATATGGGAAATTAAGTGGAGATTCCAAAAATGTATTAATATACATTATACCCATGGTATTTCATTTAAAGTAATAAAGTTGAGGTTTCATTGATAGGTACCCGGTATACATATAAATACTGTAGACGCCACGTAATTCGATCATACTGTAAATATTTCTAACCCCATCAATCAGCTACAATGATAACATAAATTGAAGTTGAATTATTGAGCTAATAAAAACTTGAAATTAAAATTGAATACCCGAAAATCAATACTTTTAATATTTCCCGTTTTTTACGAAAATGGGCCCCCAAAAGACCTTAGATTCCCTCGCTCTGCGTTTGCGGTGGTGTGATTTACCCACACGTATAACGTTCAAGAAATAGGGCACCCTATATACAAGGTGTCCCAAAATTAGACCGACAAAGTTTTGGGTGGTTATAAAGGACACTAAAAAAAAAACAATTTTTGTTGATAAGCCTATGTCCGCAAATGAGCCGTTTTGGCACTAGAGTGAATTAAAGGCAGCTATTATATCATTATTTACACAATTTACAGCAGTTGTTCGAAGTATTGGCTATTTTTTCCAATGCAGAGATTACATCGTTGGTTCATGGATTCACGGACTCTTTGGAATATTCCCGGAATAGCTTGCACATGTCTTCGAGCGGCCATTATAGTCCAGTCAAAATAGACACAAAAATGTCCAAAGTTTGGAATAATTCGCATGGAGCAGAGCTTTTGTGTGAACCTTCATATTATAGTTCTAAATGAAATGTCAAAAGTCCCCATCGATCGGTGCGCTGCTAAAAATTTTACGCGGGGTCAAAAGTCATAAAATACGATTCTTTGCGAATTTCTCGTTAACGGTTAGTTTTATTGTAAAAATAGTTATTGTCCTTTATAACCACCCAAAGTTTGTCGGTCTAATTTTGGGACACCCTGTATAAGTGTTTGTTACAAATTTGTTTCAACTCAATCGTTCACAATGTAGAATCATGGGATGTTTATCGATTTTTATTGCAAAATATGAAATTACTCAGAATTCCACAGCTTATAAAACATTTCCTTTAATTTAAGAAAAGCTTTAAAGAAAACGTTTTAGGCAACATAAGAATTTCAATAGTAGATTTTTAACATGAACATTTTTACTTCCCTGAAATTTTTTTAAGAAAAATGTATCGCATCCATTGTTGCTATTTTGTAGTGTTTTCTATTTTCCCGTAACTGTGGAAATGAATTCTTGCACTTTAACAAAAACTGTAGTTGCCATAGAATTATTAAAACAAAAAGCATAATTTATTTTTTAATGTCGATCTAGCTTGTCACTTGTTAATCTTTTTCCTCTTGAGTTTGTTTCATAACATTTTCTTTCTTATTGAATGTGTTGAATAATTGTATACTAAGGTCAAAAATTATATTATTTTTCATCGTTTTACTGTATAGTGCGTTTTTAGCAAATAATATCACATATCGATTCAGTAAGAATTATTTATAGTATAAGTGAGTAAAGTGAAACGTTTTTTGACGTGCAGAAGGTTTAAATTACGAGCGTTAGCCAGTGATATGTCTGTGAAATCGAAAAACGACACTTTACTTGTGTGTGCTATCTAAAATTTTATTTTCAAAATATTGAAATTGGCATTTTAAAAAATAAACGTATTGTATCATAATGCTTCAAAAAGAAAAAAAAACACAAAAAAATGCTGAATGTTATACTACCATAATACAAAGTGTTTTGGATTTTCGTGTGGTTTGTTGAATTTTTTGATGAAAATACTATTAGCCCAGTCAAATAAGGTGAAATAAGGGGTAAACCTCGGAATGAAAGTAAAGAAGCTGTATATTTGCATGAACCTTTATTTTGACGTTCTGAAGACTGGCCGAAAAGTCTCATACAATCTCGTGTCTGCGTTACAAGATATTAAAGGTCAAAGGTCACGAAATTCGGGTTTTCGCAATTATCTCGTTTGCTATGCGTCATATGGCATTTAACGTTATTATAAAACTTGTAGATCATCAAATTATTTACAATTTTTATTTCATGCATTTTGTCGTATGATCAACCGTTCTCGAGATATAGCGCGGAGTGTGGCACGTGCGCATCCGTATATAGTTTTTTCGAAATAATAAAAAAAGTTGATGGCATGTGTCAAATTTGAAAATGGCATGAGATTTTGCTTGTAATTCTGCCCAGCTTTCCCCATTTAACGGATCCTCTAACTTTTATATTAAGAAAGTGACCCATGTAATGAGATAGATTATGGCACGCTGTATACCTGGCTCCGCAGTTTACATAGCGTTATCCTATACATAAAATATAGGGATGCGCGCGTGCCACTCTCCGCGCTATATCTCGAGAACGGTTAATCATACGACAAAATGCATGAAATAAAAATTGTAGATCATTTGACGATCTACAAGTTTTATAATAACGCTAAATGCCATATGACGCATAGCAAACGAGATAATTGCGAAAAACCGATTATCGTGACCTTTGACCTTTAATATCTTGTGACGCAGACACGAGATTATATGAGACTTTTCAGCCAGTCTTCAGAACGTCAAAATAAAGGTTCATGCAAATATCCAGCTTCTTTACTTTCATTCCGAGGTTGAATCCTTATTTTACTGGCCTATATAGAAAATAGCGATTTTGATTCTGCGATTCTTCGTATGCTACCGGATATTTTGAACCATGCAAATGGTTCTGTGTTAGGTTTGCGTTCAGAAAAATTCAAAACGATAGATATACGATATTCAATATGATAAATTCCAGTAATGTGCAACAATCTGTATCTGTCTCCGTAACCTCTTTTACCTTTCGGTGTCGAGGCTGATGCGTTAGCGTATGTGGCTTGCGGGTGCGGGTGCAATGCACAATCCGGCCCGACTCCGGGGGTTACGTGATTGCTACTCCGTTTAATACCTACATACTGCACCATGTGTATAGTGTAGGTGTGTGTACGTGTAGAACGTTGTTACTCTACCTCTACAAGGCATTAATTTGGTGCCCAACGACTAATGGCCACCAGGGCTCGATACCGACTTCTAGACTGACTGCAGGAAGAATCCTGCCCATCGGGAGATTCGATCGAAGGACTGACGTTACGCTAGCCTGACGCCCTACACCTGCCACCCTGGCCTCAATGTACAACAAAAGGAATTAAAAACATTCGTGAAAACGTTCCCCTAGCTTTTTTCAAACTAATTACAGATATTTAAATGCTCTACATTCTGATCCCATTATTCAGTGCTTAAATTCATCCTCAACGTAAAATGCGTATAATATTGATATTAGCTAAATTGAAGGCTTTTCTAAAAAAGGGGAATTAAGGTTATCTGCCTAAGAAGTCGAGAGTATTTAGAATGGATGAAGTTATACGATCCATTATGGAGACTCCAGACGATAAGTTTCTTTTTATAAAAGTTATCCTTATTCTTAGGAATTTTGAGGCCTGTTGAAGCGTTGAGTTAGCAATAGCCACTGTTAGTTTTCTTGAAATAATTAGAAAATAGGCTATCCTAAAACTATTGTGAAACATGCACAAAACAACTAATATGAATAAATACAATAGGAAAAGTACCGAAAAAGATTTCTGAATTTACCAAATTCCAGGTTTTAATGAGCATTTGTTAAGGGAAAATTCAGTAACATTACTTGGAGATTCTGGAAGTGATATAACAACAATTAAACATAAATGGTCGGTGGAGGTGTTCGTCTATCTCTGAAGATTATATAGAAAAACCGATTAAACAAAAAGTGGATATAGCAAAGCGAGTGTTGATTGACACAATAATACAGCCTAGTACGTCAGGCATGGATCGTCAACAAAACAGATTTTTTTTTTAATTTGTTGGGAGAGAAATTACAATTCAGCCTGGAACGAATCTCGTAAACTAAGAACAGGGTTTTCGGGAGTAAATATTAACAATTGTAATAAATTTGCATTTTTAAAGTGCAGTGTAATTTACTAAAATTTCGCTAATTTGTTTCATGTTTTGGTGAGTTAATAAATTTACCCAATTTAATTTAGTGAAGCATGCTCACTCATATAAGTGACTAAAATAATTACTTTATAGTCACTGTTGCAGATAAAAAATAATTTCAGTCTTCATCTTTTTAATAAACAAATTCCATGGAATCAGTGGTTTTTGTGTAAGATTTAAACTTCACAGTTTTTCAATTATACGAAATTGCATGAACGGACCCAGTATTTTTTTCTCCATAAAGAACTTAGTTGAACTTTTGGTCTAAAATTGTTATTAATTCACTCTTATAATTCCTATGGAACGAGAAACAATTCACCACAACTGTTACAAATATTATAAAAAATATACTTCGAGAGTTTTATTCGGCGGTTTCACTAAGCATTATTCAATAAAGATACCGTTAAAATAGATGGTTATGTAACCGCATTGAAAATGATCAAGAAACATATTTGCATGGTCATTTTAGTTAACTAACAAAGTAGGCGTCCGAAAATTATTCTTGTTCGTATCGAGAAGAAAATCACGTAAGTGTAATAATCGAAATGACGTGCCACAAAGCAAGCTAAGGCATAAAAAAAAACATTACTCAATTTAAATTAATTTTAATTTTCAGTTTCGGCAAAACATTATGCAGTCTTAATTAAGGATTTGCATACAAGGATGAAACTATATTAAATTGTAGTAGATGTTAAATCACTGCTATGCAATTAAAAAATGTATGCCAGTTGTTACTATACTAGTTGAGAATTTAACTCGCAGAGACTTGTAAAGTATATAACGAAATGTTAAATTCTTAGATATTTCAACTAAAACCAAACGAGTAAGATGAAGAATATATGTAACTTTAGAAATGATGTATGAACAAGATTAATTTCTTGTTTCATTAGGAAAATCGTGGATTAAGCCTACGAGGAATACCACATTATAAAAAAAATGCGCCGAGTAGGTAGGTACTCTACCTCGAAGGTGATATGGAAAGAAATGCATTTCTTCAAAAATATGACAGTTTCAATTCTTGATATCGCAATATCTCGATAATGGTCACTCCTATGGAAAAAAGTAATTGAATCTTTCTTATGGGAAATTGCATAAACTATAAATTCGTTAATAACTATTTTTCCAATAAAACTAACCGTTAACGAGATATTCGCCAAAAATCGTATTTTATGACGTTTGATCCCGCGTACAATTTTTAGCAGCGCACCGATCGATGGGGACTTTTGACATTTCATTTAGAACTATAATATGAAGGTCCACACAAAAAAATCAGCTCCATGCAAATTATTCAGAACTGTTATGTCTATTTTGACTGGAATATAATGCCCCGATTCAAGATGCTATATATTAGGGAAACTACATACAGGGTGTCTCTAAAATGCGTGGACATGGCTTAACCACAAATTCCTGGGCGCAAAATAAGATGATTTAACCCAACTTACCTATATCCAAATTCGTTTCATTAAGCCAGTATTCTGCTTAATTTTTCTTATAACAACAAAACGCTTCGATCGATTTGGACGATATTTGGCATGTCACTCCATATGGACATAAGACATCTTTTGAGATGATAATGGTTATTATCAATGGACCAGTAGTGTATGAAACATGTGTGTCACAACACATATCAGGCAGTAACTCTTTAATGGCAAGACTGATAATTAAAATAATATTTTTTTCAGTAAGAAACATTCAATAGTAAACTTTTTTGTCTCTTTCTAATTTGTGATATCTGTTACGGTTTAATCACAAAAATTTAAAATCTGAGTGACTGCGCTAAATATTATAAGTGTAATTTATAGCCATTATTATGTAAAAAAAAAATAAAAAAATGAACTGTTAAAAATCACAAGTCAGCTACTTGAAATGTTTGACAAGCAATAAACAATTGCTACTGTAGATAGCAATTAGTTGTTTCTCATTTGTTTCTTAGAATACCTAGTTTGTTTTAAGAAATGTTCAGCGCAGTCACTCAGATCTTAAATTTTTGTGATTAAACCGTAACAGGTATCGCAAATTAGAAAGAGACAAGCAAGTTTACTATTGAATGCTTCTTTCTGAAAAAAATATTATTTTAATTATCGGTCTTGCCATTAAAGAGTTACTGCCTGATATGTGCTGTGACACACATGTTTCATACACTAGTGGTCCATTGATAATAACCATTATCATGTCAAAAGACGTCTTATGCCAATATGCAGTGGCATGCCAAATATCATCCAAATCGATCCAAGTGTCTTGTTGTTATAAGAAAAATTAATTTTTTTTCAAAGAACTTTAAAGCAGAATACTGGCTTAATGAAACGAATTTGGATATAGGTAAGTTGGGTTAAATCATCTTATTTTGTGCCCAGGAATCTGTGGTCAAGCCATGTTCACGCATTTTAGAGACACCCTGTATGTATAAATTCCTAAATTTCAATTTCTATCTTTATCACGTGTTTAGAATTTTTTCATTAACGCTTAGATTTTGCATGCATATTTTAGTATAAACAAACGGTTGGGGTGACTTCAAAATAAATAAGAAAATAAGTGTAAAAAATATGTAAACTTGTTTTAGATTTAGAGTAACCTTTGCAGCAATTTTTGATAGCTTTTCTTTTAATTAAAAGTTACTGGTTTACTATTTTTAACTACCAAATTTCCGTTAAATAATTCAAGGGTTCAAAGAAAACACCAAAAAATAAAAATTATGTACCTATTCAGGTTTGAAACAAACAATTTATGCAAATTTTAAGGCTATATTTCATAAATTAAAGTAAGAAAGCTTTGAATATTTCCTGTGGTAATAATGATCGCTGAAACTTATGTTGATTAACAACATTATAAAACCGACCGAAAGACTGTTGTCAGTCTGTTGAATTTTAGAAAACAACAATAGGATTATTCGTAACAGTTTCAATAAAGTTTAATCTAACAAAACTTGTGCTTCCTATCGCATCAATTTATACGATATCGATATAACACAAAAATATTATGATATCTAATCCAAAATATTTCTTATTATATTTTGCGAATATGTTCGGAAGGTCTGAAGTTTATTTATGGTTTTACCATATAACCCAAATTCATACAAAACAGCACGACTTTACGGTCAGCCATGGATCATGGCCATGTAGATTGAAATGAATTTATAATAAGAATATTTCGTTTTCTACTACTTGGTTTTTCCGTGCAAAGTTCAGTTAAAAAAATTAAGGGAAAATTAAAATTGTTAGTTGTGCGAATATTGCATATCTACTTATTTATAGATAGATAGATAGATATTTCATATTTGTATTCATCCGACGCTCATATTGGGCATAAAGGATTTGAGAAGAAGAAGTATTTATCTTGTGAGAATCCAGGGTGGCGCAGTGGTAAGAGCGTCAGGCTAGCGTTGCGCTACTTCCCGGTTCGAATCTCGCTGGGTGCAAGATTTTCCGGAGTTCGGTATCGAGCCCTGGTGACCATTCGTCGTTGGGCACCTAATTAACGACGCTCTCCTCCGAATACCGACCTACGAGGTAGGTAGAGTAACAAGGTTCTATACGTACACAAACATACACTATACACATGGTGCTGTATGTAGGCAAAAAACGGCGCACTAATCACGTGACTCGCATGCGGGCCGGATTGTGCATTTCACGCGTAAGACCACAGACGCTAATAACGCACCAGCCTCAACACCGAAAGGTATAAGAGGTTAACGATTACATAATACATACATACATATAATCCATTCACTTAACTCCCGCGACATAAAAGTAACTATGTGTTGGTTAATATGAAAATCCCTATTAGGCTATTAACAATTTTTAGATTTGAGATTGGCGCACCTTTAAATTTAAATTTAATGCTTTTGTTTTTTTGTTTTCACTTTGACACTTAAATTATTTATTCTTCAAGTTACGTTTTATAATTAATAATCTTTAGAGAAATGGATGAACAGAAGCACCAACGAAGTTTATTATCCAAGAGAGAGAAAGAAGCTGTATGCAAATACTGCTTAGAAAGGCAAGAAATCAGCCCTCACTTAAATAAATATACAATTTTTGAAAAGGCTGCATATATATTTTTAGAAATATTTCCTACATTTTATCCTTTATAACCACTTTTCCAATCCTACATCTCCTAATAAACCCATTTTTACCTTGTTCTACTTAATTTTACGAAAATGACAAATGATTTATCACAACCTTACTTTCAGTTTGACGTTAAGTACATTCACTAAAAAAGTTGATAGGTTCTGTACATAAAGTACACTCCGAAATTTTCATTTGACAGCGTAAACGTCACGGGAGTTAAGTGAATGGATTATACATACATTTATTTGTCTTGTAAAGGGACCGAAATTTGCTTTCAGTTTGTAGGGAATTATTATTAGAGATTTTCTTTTATTTATTATAACATACTTTATTTAATGTTTAGAATTCATTCTAGGCCAGATAAATATCTTTTTCCGACAAACGTTTAGGAATGTTACTTTCCCACACTCATTTTGCGTGCGGGAAAGTCCACTTTCCCGCATGGAGTGCGGGAAAGTAACTTTCCCGCACGGAGTGCCTGAAAGTGACAGCGATTTCTGAAAAATCAGAAAATCGTATAGCAACCATCCTTACTAGATTATTACTTTAAAAGGAAATGTCAAATTTGACAACTTGAAAACTTACAAAATGATAGTTTAGGCCGGTTCCTAAACGTTTGTAGGAAAAACGTTGTTCATAACACGTGCGGGAAGAGCGATTCCGAAACTCATGCAGGTACAGAAACTCGCTGCGCTCGTTTCTGTAACGTCCTGCATTCGTTTCGGAATCGCTAACTTCCCGCACTTGTTATGAAAATAACTATTATCCACGACTAGTCAATAATCTGTCAATTATTCATGTATTTGGTCACTCATAATGCTATCCATTATACACTGAAATCATTATGCACGGTGTCATGGTAACATCATTTCATTATGCACGGTGTCATGGTAACATCATTGTCTATGGTGTATAATGAAGGAAGTAGGTTATGTTGTCATTGAAATATGTTATGTTGTTATTTAAATTTTACTTTAAATTTTAATTAAAAATTCTTAGTATTTTGTAGTCGAGGATAAAGTATAGTATAGGTACTACTCGCTATAATGGCTACTATTACTTCGGATAATTGCAAAACTCGCTCGCACGCTCGCTCGTGTTGCAAACATTACCCTCGGTAATAATAGCATACATTATAGCGTCGTGTATAATATACTATTATGCCATATACTATTGTGTAAATTGTTACTTTCATAAATAAGCTGGAAAAAGTGCTTTTATTTGTTTATTGCTGTGTTTATGTGATTATCCATAATGTTTTAAAGTAAATTACTTCAGCTTAGAAGATATATTCATAAGGGGTTTACAATATTAAAGAAACCGATTTAAAACAATAGCAAATGCCAAATTGTTCAAGATATTTCGTTAGTGTTTCGTTCTGTTATAATGCACTGCTTCGAAATTCCACAACTCTTACAAATAACCTAAGAAACAAGTTAACATTTCTTGCTAAAGTAAGTTTCACCATTTTTGATTAGTGCGCTGTAAAAAAAAATTAAATAATAATTTGCTAAATAATACCTTTATTTAGCAAAGTGTTCACTATTTGACATAAAGATATTCATTAAATAGGCAAAATCGACTTTAATAAAGTTTTAATTATTCTTTAATGTATTATTGAAAAGAGGCGAAATAATATTTAATTAAAATCAATAGTATATTTCAACATGAAATTGTGATCGTGCGAGCGAAGCACTAACTTCTTCAGAAGTTTTCCTTCGGATTGAAGAAAAAAACTTTGCTAGATGCGAAGCTAGCAAAGAAAAAATATTTTGCGATAATTTCAAAATGCGCACTTTGCTGATGTTAACTTATAGTGCACTAATGTGCAAATTATAAACGTTAGTGCTTTTATTACTTTGTCAGCTTCACGCACCCAATTTTTCGTATGTGTTTGTAGAAGCAAAATATCTCAAATCAAATAACAAATAAAAAAATTAAATCCTTTTTTCGTAAATAACAAATAACTAAAACTAAAACACCAATTTTTTATTAAACAGCAATATAAAATTAAAAAGAGAATCAGAAGTTGCATAGGGTGGTAGAAAAATATCTCAAGTTGGCCATGAACATTTATACATCTTATCTCACTTTAAGGACAATTTTTTGATCACCTATTTTCGGGTTAAATACTCTTGGTGGAGTAAAATTATTAATAACTGATAATAAAACGACTGACGTTTTCTCCACAATTTATTGCACACATTTATAAATTGCGGAGAAGACGTCAGTCCTTTTATCATCAGTCACCTATTATCTGCTTAGTAAGTATTTGGTAAAATTATATTGTAACGTTTTTACGACGTTTATTTAAAATGAACTCGGTTCGTGGTGTAAATTAATTTATTAAACAAACTTAAAGTACAAAATAATTATAAAGAACAACAATTAAACACTAACGTAAAACTAAACGGAACACTAATATTACAACCGAACACTAAAGTAATTTATTTGTAACAGTTATTTATTTAACTACTATTTATTTTTACCGTTTATACGTATTCACAACTATCGCCGCGCATATCAGTTAAAGACTGAAGACTCGTAAGCGAGCGCGCCTTTAATATAGGCAAGCTTTCATTCTCGTATGTTCCACAGTGCTGTAGAATGATTTCCTTCTAGAGAAGCTGACTCACGGGTGCGAAATGATTCACCGAACACCTGACACCTGCCGCTTGTTACAATATTTTTATTTAAAATAAAAATTGGTTACTTTTTCTGGCCTTTTCCTAGATTGAGTTTTATAATATTTAACTTACTGAATGATCTCTTCACATTTGCCATCGTTTACAGGCAAAGTAAGAAGTAATGAAAATGCCATGTAAACTACGGAAAATCACTTTCCATAAACCAATAGATTTTCTTGAAACAAATTTGCCATTTAAATGAATTAAATGAATTGGCTTGTGAAGTTGACTGAAAGAATTTCGGGATGCTTTTTCTTGTTTCGGTGGGTGTGTGGCGACGCGTACTCGTAACACGAGCGTATCACACCAGCAACAGAAAATTAAAGTTAAAGGTGAAATCGTGAACTTTTAAGAAAAAGTGTATACATACAAAACATAATAATCATTAGGGACCAAGCTGCAGTGAAAGTGAGATCAATAAATACGAAGTTTAATAAAACCGAGTAATTAACATAAATGGGTGTACCCGGAAAGTAAGGTTAAAAATGACTTACAAGTGCCACTTACACGTCAGTTAAGCGGGTTGCAGGAAAACAGGCGTCGCAACAGTAATTTAAATTCTAATACCTACCACAATTGTAAGTAAGTAAAATAATTGTTAAGTAAAACTAGGGAGAAAATGGAACAAATATTAGAAGAAATCACAAAGCAACTAAGAGAAATGGATGAAAGAGGTAAAAGAATAGAAGAAAAAATGGATAAATATCAAACAGAAACAGACATGTTGAGAAATGAGTGTGCAACATTGAAAGCAGAGAACACCGAGATAAAGAAACAACTGAAGGAGCAAGGAAATAAAGTAGAAATTTTAGAAAAGGAATTACGTAAAAAGAAATTAGTAATACATGGAATAATTGAATCAACACAGGAAGGTGAATTAGAACCGAAGGAAAAAACTAGAGCTACCTTAAGAGATATTGGAATCCAGATAAATGTCGAAAATGAAGTACAAGAAATAAGGAGAATTGGTTCACAAAAGGATAATCGATACAGACCCATCCTGTTAGAAGTAAACTCATGGAATAAGAAAGTAGAGATATTAAGGGCAACCAAAAAATTGAAAGGAACCAAGATATCGATCACAGAAGACCTCTCTAAGAAAGCGCAGGAAGAAAGAAAAGTACTGGTAGGACACATGAAAAGAGCAAGACAAAACGGATATAGAGCCTTCATAAAGTACAATAAGCTAATAATAAACGACGAGAGCTACACTGCTGAACAATTAGAGGAAAATGTTAGCGACCAATCAATGGAAATACTAATGGAAATACCAAAGAAAAAGGTCGGACAGTAAGCGAGAGGTCACCTCAAGAACAACACAGAGGGGAGAATGAACACCCATATAAAATAACTAACCAGGGGTCAAAAAACGAAATACGGAACTAGGACATTCACCTAGTTCTCTAACCAAAAACGACAACCATAGCAAGAAAAGGCCTAAAGATTTAGTAATAGCAACGTGGAACGTAAGAGGAACATTCGAAGAAGGAGCATTGAAAAACCTAATAAAAACTCTAAAAAATTACAAAATAGATATTCTAGCTTTACAGGAGACAAAACAAAAGGGTAACGACATTATGGATATAGAAGGATATACCTTCTTTATGAGTAATGGAAAAAACAGAAGATTAGGAACCGGTTTCTTAGTAAGCGCAAAAATAAGACAAACAGTAATAGGTTACGTACCAGTATCAGATAGATTATGCTGGTTAAGACTGAGGGGAGACCACCAAAAAATAAGCATTATAAACGTACATGCACCATCGGAAGAAAAAGAAATGACAATTAAAGAACAATTCTATGATACCTTAGATAAGACCTATGAATCAATTCCAAAGTACGATATGAAAATGATTGTAGGCGACTGCAACGCTAAAATAGGAAGGGAAACAATATACTACCCAACAATTGGGAAACACAGCCTCCACTACAACACCAATGTAAACGGCGAACTATTAATAAACTTTGCCATTGAAAAAGGAATGATAATCAAAAGCACTTATTACGAACACAAGAACATTTACAAAGGTACGTGGATCAGTCCGGATGGCAAGACTACTAACCAAATTGATCATGTCTTAATAGAGAATAAAAATGAAAAATGTATTAAAAATGTACGAAGCTATAGGGGCGCAGACTGCGGTTCAGATCACCTCCTAGTGGGAATCAAACTACAACAATTGATACCAAACAATAAAAATCAAGGCGACGCAAAGACATGGAAACAAGGAAAAATACAAGTCACGCAAAGGCAAGATCAAATAAAATTGGAAGAGCAAATTAATGAAGCGCTGAAAACAATGAAAGAGAAAGCAAGTATGGAAGAAAGAGTAGCAGAACTAGAAGAAACCATAAAGAAGACAGTGAAAACGCAAACCAAAAATAAAAATGATAAGGGCCACGAATGGTTTGACCTAGAATGTGAGTATGAGGTTAAGAACCGAGAAAAGGCAAGACAAAAAATGCTAACTGACCAAACAGAAGACAGTAGAAGGTCCTACCAAGATCAGAGGAAAAAAACCAAACAAATATGTAGAGAGAAGAAACGAAAACATAAAATTAAAATACTAGAGAAAATAGAAGAAGAATACAACAGTAAGGAAATTCGAAACTTTTATCAGGGGGTTAAAAAGGTGAAACGAGGCTATCAATCAAGAACAATATTTTGCAAAGGAAAAGATGGTAAACTAATTGGTGACAGGAATGAAGTAATGCAGAGATGGGCAGATTACTTCGGCGAACTACTGAATAAAACGAATCACAGCGAAGCTGAGGTGCGCAGACTACAGATTAGACAAACTATAAAGGATAACACCAAGGAAACTCCTACAAATAAAGAAATAACCGACATAATACATAAATTAAAGAATAATAAGACAGCAGGCCCAGATGGTCTGCAGGCGGAAATATTTAAATATGAAGGTGAAAAATTACAGAGAATAATTTGTGGAATAATCCAGGAAATATGGAACGCAGAAGAAATGCCGAAGGCTTGGACCCAAGCTCTGATAACCCCTATACACAAGAAAGGTGACAAAACAAATTGGGAAAATTATCGTGGAATAGCCTTATTGAACGTTATGTACAAAATATTAGCAACAGCGATCAAAAACAGATTAATTAAACACACAGAAAATACCATAGGTGAATATCAGAGTGGATTTAGGAGCGGGAGATCAGTTGTTGACCAAATATTCACACTGAAGGAAATTCAGGCCACGAGCTACGAACACAAGTTAAATACACACATTTTATACCTCGATTTCAAGAAAGCATATGACAGCATAAACCGCGAGAAATTATATTCAGCACTATACGAACTAGAAATACCAAACAAGCTAATCAAATTAATAATGATGACGCTAAACAAAACAACAAATAAAGTGAGAATACATGGAAATACGTCGAGGGAATTCATAGTTCAAAATGGATTAAGATAAGGCGATCCGCTGTCGGCGATTTTGTTTAACTTAGCACTGGAGACAGTTATGAGGAAATCAGAGGCGAAAAGGACAGGCACCATTTACCATCAACGACACCAATGCCTCGCTTTTGCCGATGATCTAACCATACTAACAAGAACAAAGGAAGAGCTACAGAAAACCACGAAGGAAATACTAATAGCAGCATATGATATTGGATTAGAAATCAATGTTGAAAAAACAAAGTATATGATCTGGAACAACAAACCCTTTCAAGAGAATGAAGGACTAAGTGTAAAAATAAATAACGACATAAAATATGAGTTTCAACAAGTGGAGAACTTTACGTATTTAGGCACAGCAATATCAAGGAAACCAGGTACCTGCGAAGAAGTGAAGGCAAGAATAGCGGCGGGCACAAAAAGCGCGCATGCATTAAAAAATATACTATCGGGTAAAATGTACTCAAGAAAACTAAAATTGAGAGTGTATAAAACGATTGTGAGACCTACAGTTACGTACGCGAGTGAAGTGTGGACATTAAAAAAGCAAGATCAGACAATGTTACAAGTGTTCGAAAGAAAAATGTTAAGGAAAATATATGGCGGGAAAAAAGTGGAAGAACAATGGAAAAGACGAACAAACCAAGAACTGCAGGAACTATACAATGAACCTAATATTATTGGAATAGTAAAGGCACAACGAATCAGATGGTTGGGGCATTTAAGCAGAATGAACAAAGAAAGGGTACCATACAAAATATGGAAAGCGGATATAGGAGGAACAAGACGCAAAGGAAGACCGAGATCTCAATGGAGGAAAGAAGTTCAAGAGGATTTGCAACAACTGAAAATTGACAAATGGGAAGATAAAGCTAAAGATAGGAAACAATGGCGGAAAATAACCCAACAAGCCATGGGCCTCCTAGGCCTGTAGAGCTTTATATATATATATTTTCTTGTTTCTAAAAAATCGAAATATATTTGAACGTTCGCATCGGTGCAAATTTTGGTCTATTTGACCACATATTCGGCCAATTTTTCATGGTAAACGTTTATAAAAAACGTTTTCCTATTTTCGAATCGCTGATGTGCCAACTCGTGAAAGTGTCAGAAAAAATTACATAATTTTTTTATATCGGGTACAGGATACTGACTTTCGATCCTTTTTTACCTTCTGGTTAATGGGCTCTTTGGGCGCCGCATATAACTATCGAATTGAAGGAAAATACGTTCGTTAGTTTACCTCAGAAAATATAATTGAAGAAAGGACCAAATAGTACTGTTACGATTTCACTAATCGTTCATGGAATCTGTGTCAATTATTGTATTTACAACTAAATATGTAACTACAAGAACACTTATTCACTAATAACTATAACACTAGAATTAACACAACTTTCGTAGCCTAATTTATTTACACTCAATGATGTTTATTTAGGTCAGGAGTTGAACTAGCTAGGTACCCCATTCCCTCATGATCAGAAAAGTTAAGCACCGTTGCCTCCGGTGAGTGCTGGGATGAGTAGCCCAATTGCTCCGTTAAAACGGCACCTCTCTCCCACGAGGAATTGCCACTATGGCAGAATAGACCAAGAACCCCCTACGAGAAGCCTACATCCAGCAATAAACAGATATATGTTTAAAAAAAGTTTATTTATATCAATGATATTTATCCAAATCACACACGTCGGGTAAACTTCGTTGGTTGGCTTACCAATTTTATTCGGATGACTTTTAACTAACTACACGCCCCCGCTGTGACACGTCTTATAGATGCGGCTGCGGCATGCTGGAAGTTTCGGGTAAACTCTCGAACGCTTTCAACCATCACCACTCGCAATAATTGCAAACTTTTCTGTAATTAGTTTTGGTTGGTTCCGGGTCATTATTGAGAAACATGAACTCAAAGCTTCGTCCGCTTTCTTAAGGGGCTTCATCGGGAGGGAAAAGGGGCACTAAAAGAAGATGGTAATTCTACGTGTCAACCACGCCAGAGACGAACTTCTTTTAGCAATGAAAGAAGGACACAGGAATTCAAATTGTCAACCAAGCCAAAGGCGAAACCCTTCTAAAGAAAACATCAGAAAGCAACAACTTTACATTGGTTGTAACCGATCAAGCGCATTAGACTGAGATGACGTTTTGATATTATGTTTTTTGAGAATTCCACCTATGCGATCAGTAACCTGACGAATGTATGGCAAAAAGGTAGTAGCCTGGGGCGTATAGGCATTCTTAGGACTTCCAGAGTGTGAGAGATGTAATTGTTTTTCGTTGACCTTTCTAAAGCACCTTTTGCAATACCCATTCTTGAAAAGATTGTCTTGTATATGGGACTAATTCAACATGAAGATCGCCTGGTTGTCATAATACGATGAACGAGAGCATTTATTACCGACAGTTTTTGTGCCGAATGATGATGAGAATTGGCATAAAAATATCTATCCGTGTGGATAGGTTTACGATAAACTGAATGTCTAAGATCACCACTCGGTTTACTTACGAGTTTGAGAGTTACATCGAGAAAAGCGGGAGAATCGTTTGATTCTATTTCTATAATAAATTTGATATTAGGATGTTGATCGTTGATAATTATGTTCTAGGAAAGAAACAAGGTTTTGTCTTCCATGGGGCCAGATAATAAAAGTGCCATGTGCATAACGAAATCTTGGGTTTTAAATCAAAGGATTCCAGGGCTATTGCCCCAAAATATTCCATAAAGATGTTTGCAAGTTTGCAACCATCGGTGAATGGGAAGAACCCATAGCAGCACCTGTCACTTGCTTATAGAATTGGTTGTTCAAAAAGAAATAAAGCATGTCCGGGAAATAGAGAGACAAAATGAATTCGAACTGTATTTTATTGTGTTAGAACATAAAACTCTTAAACTAACATTTTAAATAGTCTAACATTTCCTCTTGTCAGTTATGTCACACATGGCCCCCTGAACTCCTTTGTATCCAATTTCACGAATAACTTTATATGCATGGTCCATGACAGCTTTTCCCGATTCCTTAGAAATCTCCTAGGCTATTTTCTTCCTAACAAGTTTAAAAGATCTAAGATTTTTGGGTGTCTTGGATCGCTTTGAATACCTTTGTTTACACAATGCCAAAAATTTTTTAATTCCTCTTGCCTGAGGAACATTGGGTGAGTTTTCTGTTTTAGGTCCAAATTCAATGCCTTCACTGGTCAGGCAGTCGGTAACAATTTTTGCGTAATGGCAGGTTGCCAAATCTGGTCAGAATAAAATTTCGTCGTGATTGTGATGTTTAAGGATAAAAGGAATCAATCTCTTCTTTATACATTCTTCAATATAAATTTTTCCTGTGAGGGTTCTAGTAGAAGTGCAGGGTTTGAAAAGTGACCATTTCCATCAACAGCCTGTCAAATCAAGTATTATACGGAAATTTTGATACTTTTTTAAATTTATGTACGTATGCCAGTTGTTTATGGTTTGCTGCATGTAGAAACGTACGTCCACATTGCTCAGAAGGATTTAAGGCTATATGGGTTTAATCGTCGATGCAGTTTTAACATCACTATTGCAATGATTTTCAAAATATTGAATAACGCACTTTGCAAAACACTCGTTTTCTTTACGCGGCATTTTTCAGTTTGACATAATATATTAAATTTGTTTTTACCCATGGTTACTAGATAAAAATGCCTATCAAAACCACCTACTAAATTATAAGTAACTCCAGTTAGTTATTCACATTTCCTACAAAGAGGTATGTCTCCCGACTTCCCGAACATGCTTTATGTGGATGAAAGACACTTTTCAACAAGAATGGTTAAACTTGCAGGTTCACCAATATGATCTAGTAACTGTTCGATGATAGCTACTGAGTCAAGGATAGGGACATTAGTGAACAAAAAAGTAACGTCAAAACTGACAAGCAAGTCACTAGGGTCTACGGTGAGATTGTCGATGAGTTTTACAAAGTGAGAGGAATTTAGAATATGCGAAGAAGATTTCTCTGTATATGCCTTACGAATGTCAACGAGATATTGAGTTAAGGTATAGGTGGGGGAATTTTTTGTATTAACAATGAGGAGGAAAGCAATCTGCTGTTTGTACATTTTAGGAAGACCATACAACTTTGGCGGTTTGGATTCACAAGGAGGTCTGACGATTTGATGACCGTGACAACCTCACATTCGATTTTGTAAGTGGAGTCACGAGGAATGAGGGTCTATGCATTGTCACTCACATTTAATTTAGCAACATATTGAGATTTATGTAAGACGACAGGGGCATTAATATAACAATACTAGAGTTAGATCGAAGACTTATAAATGTGACACTTTCTTCTTTTGAGATATTGCAAGATGGAAGTTTCACAGACACCGGTTGTTTCGATGCCTACGATATTAGCACTAGTTTTAGGAAGGCCACGTAGTGACAAATCAATCGAACTAACAATATCTTTGGTGGGAATTTTGGAGGGAGCTACATAAAAATATACTGAAATACCATGATTTTAGCGAAAATTTTATTGTCATTATAGTTCAGTCAACGAACGCTCAATAGGGGGGTGTAGAATGCATGGAGGGCGTCACAATTTTTGACTTCAGCGCTTTGTTTGGAGTCGTTAGGAGGTAAACATACTAAAAGTCCCAGGACATAGAAGGTGAGCGGAGTGCAGGGGGGGACCGAGAAGGTCCCTTTTTTTGGTTTGTTGCTTGTATCTTGAATACGGACGTCTTAGCGAAAAAGTTATTATATCTATACAAAATCAAATCTGACAAAATTTTCCACATTTTTGCTGTTAAAGTTTTTTTCTATCTTCAACCGTTTATCAGATATCCGCTATCAAAGATCGCTAATTTTCGAAAAAACAAATATAAGGTATATCCCATTTTGAAGTAAATTTGCATTCTACAACCCCTTTATTAACTGGACTATTACATATTTTGCCTTATTTCAGCTATTGTCGGAACCATTCGGGCATTTTTTGTTTATTTCGTCATTTTAATTGTTACTTTGTCATATTAAACTGAAAAGCTAGGCTTGTAGCGACATTTTCAGCAAATGTCGATTTATTTCGTCATTTTAGTAGTTATTGTCTTAAAAATTTAAGGCAAAAATAGTATATTTTACAACAAGACATGATGCGCGCGTTCCACTCTCCGCACTATATCTCTAGAACGATTGAACATACGACAAAATGCATGAAATAAAAATTGTAGATAATTTTATGATTTGCAAGTTTTGTAATAACCTTAAATGACATATGACGCATAGAAAACGAGATAATTACGAAAAACCGATTTTCGTGACTTTTTACCTTTAATATCTTGTGATACAGACACGAGATTATATGAGACTTTTCAGCCAGTCTTCAGAACGTCAAAACAAAGGTTCATGCAAATATACAGCTTTCTTACTTTCATTCTGAGGTTGAATCCTTATTTTACTGGACTATTCAACATTGAGTATAAACAAGTTTATCCACGACTACTTAATAATCTGTCAATTATTCATGTGTTTGGTCACTCATAATGCTATCCATTATACACTGACAGCAGTGTATAATGGTGTCATGGTAACATCATTGTATATGGTGTATAATGAAGGAAATAGGTTATGTTTCTAATCCTAATTGACAGATTATAGGTTATGTTTCTAATCCTAATTGACAGATTATTGACAAGTCGGCGATAAAATTTAATTAAAAATTCTTCGTATTTGTGTTCGTGGATAAAGTATAGTATACGACTCGCTATAATGGCTATTATTACCTCGGATAATTGCAAAACTCGCTCGCTAGCTCGCTCGTGTTGCAAACATTATCCTCGGTAATAATAGCCTACATTATAGCGTCGTGTATAATATACTATTGTCTCATTAACTACTGGATACGATTTCTAATGCACACTAGATTTCACAGTTTCCAATTACTATATTTAGACGAATATCACATCTTCAGAGATCTGCCTCTGTAGCTCAATGGTAGAGCAGTGGCGCGTATAAATAGCCGAAGGTCAGTGGTTCGAATCCCTGCGGAGGTGATATTTTTCTAAAAAATATGGAATTTACATTATTTCGTTAAAGATACAACACAGACCTTTTTGGAAATACTTATTTGATTCCTGCACATTTGCCATTTTCAGCAATTGTTGCAAAAGTTTTCAACAGAGAATACAAAACTAAAAGAGACCCGTATATACTGATATGATATATTTGGAGAGTTTCTTGATACAGGAAGCTATAATTGATTGGGATAATTTTAATAAATAAACACCTTTTAAAAATAATAAAAAAATTAATGTAAAAATGTTACTTGTTAATTTTAAATTTTATGTTAATAAAATGTAAATAGTTAAGTAGAATATCTAGTTAGTTAATTTGTAAATATGATATAAAATAATATGTAGTGTGTTAAAAATTAAGAAACCAGGGAGACAAAAAAAAATATAAACAGAACATAAGAAGGTTTAAAATAAATAACCGAATTTGAGTTGTTCTTGAAAAATACAATTTAAAAAGTAATTTATTTTAATACTAATACAATTTAAAAACGAATAAAGGGTAATCTCATTAGAAGTCGTATAAGAAATTGTTATTATGATATAAAAATGTAATTTGGAATTATGTAAAAAGGATATGAATATGAAATAAAATTGTAATTGGTTGAAAATGCATTGAAATATTTGGATAATAAATATAAATTGGATAATTAAAGAGGAAATCAAGTGAAGGGTGGTAAATTTGAGTACAATTTCAACGAAGTGTGTTTTTGGACCAACATTTATGAAGAAACTTGGGGAGTAGTGAATATTAGGATTGAAACAGAAAAGATTTTGTATTTGTGGACATTATTTGTGAAGGTATAGTTGATAAAATTATTAATCTTTATGTTATGTTTATTTAGTTATTAGAATTTGCTATTGTTTATTGTTGAAGGTTTATAAAATTTGAAAGGTGTTTATTTAAAATAATCTTGTGGATTGTTTTTATAAAATTTTAAAATTCACAAGGCGATCCCTTTGGCGCCCTGGGTTAAGAGATTCTCTAAAGGTCTAAAGGTTAATTAAATTTTTATATTTTGAGCTAGCTGGAAAATTAAAATTTGTATATAATTTTATTTTTTAAAAAATTGGAAGATCATACCAATACTATACGTATGTTGTACTTTGCGTATTGTAAACGTTGTTACGTTGCCCCAAAAACGGTACAGTTTTTTAAATTACTGGCGTAGGATAATAGTTATTTGTACAACTAGTAATGAAAGCAATACTTTTTTTCATGAGTTTGAAATTTGATAGGGAAATAGCATGGGAAATCGTATATATGCAGATTCCTGCTCCCCGTTTGAGTTGATAGGATTGATAGTGGTATCAATTGAAAGACAAAAAAATGCGCCTAATTTGATACTACTTTACTTGAATTTGTTGCTTGTTTAAGAAAGAAACTGCAATTAGTTATTTGTACAACTAGTAATGAAAATTTGAGAATTTACAGTTGTCAAACTGACAATTTACAATATTTTATTTAAAGCATACATACTTCATGCAAAATGTAAAATTAAATAGTTAAAAAAAGTGTTGCTTTCTTTATGATTTTTTAAAGTCCACTTTTTTTTCAAAATGCAAAAAAAAGAATTACGACTGAATAAAAAAAGTTTGTACAGTTGCAGACAAAAAAAAAATAGGCCACCCCTTTTTATGTAGTGTAAATCGTTCTTTATTTGTATCTGAATAGCAGTACCTACTATAAATTTAATTTTAAAATCAGAATGCATGTTATAAACAGTTTATTTGACGTGTAAAAATTAAGAAACTATTAAAATTTACTACATATTATAACAAACTATTAACATTTAGTTATTGCGCCATTTCGATTTTTAACTTCTATTAACCTCCGTGGCATAGAACTATATAACTTCCTGCAAAAATCATCTAGAATATTTTCCCATTCATTATTAATTATTTCCAGTAGTTCTTGGGCATTTCGTGGTCTAGCATTTCTTTTTTGAATTTTTCTTACTAGTAGTGCCCATACATTTTTAATAGGATTGAGATCAGGACTGCGGCTAGGCAATTTATAACATTAATGTTATTTTTTTGAAACCAATTAGTTATGCTACGAGGTGTGTGAACGGGGCAGTTGTCTTGTTGAAATATAAATTGATTATTTGAAAAAAAAAAAAAATGAGGCACAGAAGGAAGCATAATATGTTCCAAAATAGTTTCATAAGTTTTGCTATTGAATCTTTCTTCAATGTGCCATAAAACAGCAGGCCCTTGTGCCGATATCCAACCCCAAATATTAACTGAAAATCGGCCACTTTTGTAGGCATTATTTATATACCTTTCATCAAATCTAGTATTGGGGGGTCGTTAAACACGAATATGACCAGTAAATGACGATTGAAAAGTTTTTTCGTCAGTAAAGACCACATTATCCCAAAAAGTTCTACTTGAACCAGGAAAGTTCGTATCTTCGACGGCTTGAACCATTGAAGAAAATGGACGATCTCTTAACACATTTATTAATGCCACATCTTTTTCGGGGGTAGAAATTTTTGGTCGTCCTGACCCAGGATTTCTATCAATTCTGCCCTCTTCTCTCCACCTCTTAGATATTTTAAAAACAGAATTCCTATTAATACCATAATGTATAGCTACTTGCCGTTGCGACCAGCCATCTTCCAATTTAGCAATTACGCTAGCCTTAACAAGCTCACTAATGCGGGGCATTTCTGTTTTATCCTTTTATCGCTTTTAAACAAATTTTTAACAAATGTATGACATGTGTTATAATATTTTCATATGTATGTATATTTTAAATAATCTAGTAAATTTAATTAAAAGGCTGTTTAAACCACTAAATTTTAAGAAAAAGATACGCACTAGATTACAAAGGTGTCCTATTTTTTTTGCCGAGACTGTACCTGCATTAAATTCATTAAAAATTAAAGCATACGGGTATTTTAATTTCACACATTTTTCATTCATCGCATATAGGTACAAGGTATAAACACTTACTTTCTTTATTAATTTTTTTTTTTAATTGAAAGAAAGTTTCCACGAAATCCGGTTTTCTGTCAGATCATAGTTTGTGTGGAAAAACTGCAAATCTAAACCTGCTCATTATTTTTTAAAACAAGCGAGATCTCAATCTCAATAATAAACTAATTTTTGAGCCTTGAATTTTATTCTAGAACTTCTTAAGCAGTGTTTCACACGAACTGTACGTATAGCATAGATAAATATAAAACTGTGCTTTTGAGTAAAAGATATAACTATTCTTTACAAGCAAATAATAATTTTGTGAATAGGTAGGTGGTAGGTGTTCGTGTTTCGTAGTTTTATTTTTTAAAACAAATACGTTGTCGCTATGTTCTTGCTGTTTCGGTTCAAGCTGATGATGTACATTCAAGTATTCGAGAGCGAGGAATTCTCAACTTTAAAACTTGTTTTCCCACAATCTTCGAATGCATTCTACTAAATGTACTCCACATATGAGTGTAAATAACGCATGCATTTCGCGACGGGTTCTTTTTATTGGTTCAAAGCTTGTTTGTTTTATTAGCAACTAGCAAGTGATTATGCGATTAATTATAATTTAACTTTTTAGGCGTCTTTACAGTGCCAGAATGTAATGTAAGTAACCGATTCTTATTTTATCTGATTTAAAGCGATTCGTTATTTATAGGCACTTAATTAGGAGATTGAGCGAGGTGCATTTGCCATTAGCCGATTTAATCAAAATCTAATTAAATAGCAAATATTTGCGCACAGCGAATTCATCTGAATACGTATAATTTGTAATTTATCCCGATACTATGATTTACTTAATGCTGTTAGATGTATATTACACCTGTAATTTGTAATTAATAGGTTTATCAACCGGACGCATTTTTCTGTAATATGGGTACTAAAATAGAAGGTTGTCTTGTTTCTTCTACTTTTTTTTAATTCGAGGAAATCGAATAAATATCGCTCCTCATAATCGAAATCGAATACCAAAGGAATTTCTGCACTTTCTTGTTTTGATGTCAAGAGTAAATCTTGTCTCCATTTATATTAAAGATAAATCTCGTGCTTGCCTCACTTGAGTTACATACATTTCGGTGCCATCTTTTAGATACTTCGTATTTACCATATTTCGTCTCATCTGACCGCACAAATAACAGTATAACTTGTTCTACATTATATAATGTAGTGATAGGAAAGTATGCTATGATAACCAACAAAAGAAATATAGCTATGGCTATTCCTCAGTTTTCATAAGACGAACGATAAACAAGAATTTCACCTTCAACTCGATAGGCTGGAGGCCACGTTTAATAATAAAACCCTTAAACATTTTTTTTTAAAGTAAAAAATCCTTTTGGCTAATTATGCTAATTTAATCAAATATTTGGGAATACCGGTAAATTTTTAAATTTTGTTAGTGTAAAGTCATAAAAATGTTTCTCGGTAATAAAATAAAGATGATGTCGCCGCCTTACCGAACATGCGGTTATTGCAAATTATTTTTTTAACTACTTTATCAAGTCGACCGAAAGACTTCCTTCAGAACATATTCCTAATTAATTTTGAAAACGAAACACCCCACAAGCACTAAATCTCAATTCGCTGTATTTATCCCCATTTACAAACAGATATGATTTTATCGTTTCTTTTCCGAGTACGAATATTTTCCGGAGCACCTCAAAATGGAATTAGGTGTACCTACTGGTTCTCAAAAAAAAGACACATTATATGTGGTAGCTAATATACTGTCTTCAAAATGTTCGAGAAAGTGTATCCCTCATCTTTGTTACCGTTTCTTACAAAACTTAGGTTGTAATCTCCTAGACAATGCTGCTTTTTCCGGAAAATCCACCGAAGATACTCTATTATAATTGACATTATATGGAGAAATATAAAATAATTTCGGTTAGGCTTTCAAAAGGCTAAAATCTTATAAGTATATCTTGCCTAGGGCTTTTGAGACTGACACTGTTATAATTCCAAGTGGCGTTCCTCAAGACAACATCCTTGGACCGATATTGTTTAGAATATTTATAAATGATTTACCAGCATTCGCGAATAGTCACTTCTATACTCTTTTTACTGACGATAAGTCCGCAATAATTACTGAAACCAACTTGAAGCTTCTTTGTAATAATTCATTACTAGTAAATCTCATCAAAACGTAAGTTCAATGTTTAGCTGGAGTAGAAAAAAATTGTCCAATATTTAATATAAATAAGACCAGTTTAGTCTTTTTTAGTAACATCGGCGCAAATTTAAATTATAGTTTGCTGATGAGGGTGAGCCTGGGGACCAACACCATTAAACAAGAAGATATCATTAAATTTTAGGCATACATTTTTAGATTTACATCTTTCATGAGAAGTTCATACTGAAATAGTTTCTAAAAGACTTGTAAGCAAGTTTAAACTACGCTGTATCACAGCTGAAAAATTGCGTTGTTGTAGATGTTAAGAAAACGTTTTGTTATGGCTGTATTGAATCGATAATATCGTACGGTCTAATTTGGCGGGGAAACTGCTCCAGTTTCTTTGTTATGCGAAAACTCATAATTAGAGACTTATCCAATACAGCTTATGACGTCTTCTGTCTAAGCGTATACCGGGTGGGGAGTTTCAAAACGGAACGTACCAAAATTGCATTCGAAACTACGTTCGTGTACACATGTCATTTAAGCACCCAAGAATGGTAATGGTATCAGTCACTATCAGTGGATAGACAAAAATAGTGGGGGAGAGTGGGTCACCTTTGAACGGGGGCACATTTGAACAGTTAAATTTTAATGTAGATAGAAAAAGATACTGATTTTTTTTCGAGTTGGCAACACTGCGTAGAATACAGTGTATCTCAGACATGACTCCCCAGGCCTATAACTTTGTTATTTTTAAAAATAACTATAACAAACTATATACAGTGTGTCCCAAATTCAACAACCCCCTTTTCTCCGAGCCCTTGGGAACCTTCCATGATGGGTTTCCTTCTTTTAGATCTTTGGGTGACTTTAGTCATGGTGGCGCCCTATCTACCGTTTACGACCATCCCCTTTTGAAGGGTTAATAAGTGTTTTGAGTACTATTTCAGTGATACGAACCACCCATCTCCACTGTTTTAGCTAGCCGCGCGCATAAGGGATTACCATCCCCCATTCAATGTTGTAGTGCAGTTTTGGCACGTGATACAAGCTTTTCAGAATTAGTTTAATTCATTTCTAATACTCCTATGATTTTAAACAAGAACATACAAATACAGATAGAGCACTTGTCATTCTTTACAACGTAAATTGCAATTGTTTTACAGCTATACGCTATTGGTTTTATCGCCGACGAGTACAAATTACAACAATCAGTTGTTTTCATGGCAAACCTAGACTTCAACTTTCAATCGTATTTTTTTCGAGAATTTTCTTATGTAAGACCCATATTGGTTTACATGGTTATAAAGAGAATAAAAAGTACTATCAGAATGAGCGAAAAAAAGCATAGTGTGCAATTTGAAAAAAAAAAGTTGAATATCGCTGCCATAATATGAGTACAGATTTTCTAACATTTTCTTTCCCCATCTTATAGAGAATTAATTTGCTCCCATTTACGAATATATACCGGGTGTCTCAGGTAAGACGCACCATAGGGAAATACCAATGTATTTTTTCAGAAAGGATCTACGATACCTTTTGAATATGTATGGCTTCCGTGTTCAACGTATGGTATTGGATTTAGTTAACGCTAGAAAGAGATAGAAATACCAAAGGCGTCTGCCATTGCGACGGGCGATTATTTCATTGTTTATTTTTGTATCTGTCAATTTTGACAGCACCTAAAACTTTCATTTACAATAAAAGACGCAAAATACGTAATTTTTTTAATCGCCGTTTCCGCATTCTGCATATTTTAAATTGAATTCGTCTTATTACAACAGCACACGTAAAGAAAACGTAAGTAAATTCTATAAACATGGAATAGTATTGAATGCTATCAAAAGAAAGCAAATGATCATCAGTCATCAGTCAGGTACCGAATGAACTTAAAAATGTAATGAAAATAAGAATTTGTGTAGTCAGAAGTCATTAATGCAACTTACAAATTTTAATGGTTCATGTAGATAGGTGTGAAATTGATTACATAGAAAAAAATGCATAATTGGGTGAAGTACAAGTGCAAGAAAAATGTAACAATGATACGTTTACGTAAATAGTGATTTTATAGTAAATATGTAAAGTGTTATGGCATTATAAATAAATTTTTTAAATTATACTTATTGTTTTAGTATAATATCTAATAATAATAATAATGAATCTATAATTGTGCTTCATTGCATTGTAAATGTACCTACATAGATTCTTTAGTAACTTACAAGTTTAACAATTTGACGTTTTGTCGCTGCCAAAATTGACAAATATAAAAAATAAACAATGAAATAATCGCCTGTCGCAATGACAGATGCTTTCAGTATTTCTATCTCTTTCTAGCGTTAACTAAATCCAATAACATACGTTGAGCACTGAATCCATCATATTCCAAAGGCACCGCGGATCCTTTCTGAAAAAATACATTGGTGTTTCCCTATGGTGCGTCTTATCTGAGACACCCGGTATATATAGTTTATTATAGTTATTTTTAAAAATAACAAAGTTATAGGCCTGGGGAGTCATGTCTGAGACACCCTGTATACTCGACACCAGTGGCGGTTCGTGGCTGGAAATCATGGGGGTGCTGTAGCTTTCGAAATATACATACCAGTAACGATCCTTGATATTTTTAATGTGCTTTTTAAGTAAAACAAAACAAATCGAAATTGTACTCAATTCATAAAAAAATTAGCTTACAGGAAAATGAAATAAAAAGAATTTTTATTTAAATATAAAATCCATTCTCAGCTACACTCATTCCAATACAGAATCGTAGTCAAAAAATTGGCGAAGAATCTTCGCTGGACTTTCCATACTTACACAATTGAAAAATGCATAACAAATATATCATAAGCGTGAGGATAAGCAAGGTCTCTGTCACCCATGAACGATTTCAGAGTTCCACATCAAAACTATTAAAACGTAGCATTAAATTATGTTTGTATTTTAATGACAAAAAAAAATAAAACAGTCTGTGCTAGAGGGCATACTTTATTTTAGGTGTTTATGCCTAAAGTCAAGTAAATACATAATTAAAGACTTTGCAACGAAAAAGTCACGACAAGTTATTTAATAATAATCCTATATAATATGTAATAATGCTTTTATAATAAATAATTTGTATTTTCAATATAAATGAGCAGAGTAAGATAATATTTTTTTGAAAAAGTGGGTAATATAAACAAAAAAATATATATTGTAGTCACGCAGATTCGAACCTCCAACCTTTCAAGCGTATACGGGTGGAAGCTTGGTCTCTTACCGCTGGACCAACACCGACTTTCGTTAAAACGGTGACTCCTGCCGTGATATTTATCTTCTGTCTTTGGAATGTGCCGTTTCCGAGAAATTTTTTTTTGAAATTTTAAAAAATTTTTTCAGCTAATTATAATCAGTAGAGGTAGGGGTACAATTTGGGGTTAGATTTATACCAAGATGTTGATGTGTTTTTGCGAAAAAAAATGTTAAAGTCCAAAACTTCAAATGGTCATAAAAGGCGTTAGGGAAAAATTTTGGGGATGCGATCAACGCTATTTGAAAGGCATCTTGATTTACTATCGACCCAGAACATTTAAAAAAAATCGTGTGTGTCGTTTCCGAGAAAAGTTTTTTTGAAAATTTGAAAATCTCCAAAACTGTCCGGACTTTTTATTTTTGAAATTTTGAATTTTTTTTTCAGCTAATTCTAATCAGCCGAGCTAGAGGTACAATTTGGCCTTAGATTTATAAAAATATGTTGATGCGTTTTTGGAAAAATCGTCCTTAAAGTTGCGCTTTTCAAAAATTCGCCGCGGGCGCAATTTTTGACATTGAAACTTCGGGAAAAAATTATTCGATTTCTTTTCAAATTCTGTATTGATTTCCTAAGTAAAATTTTGAAATTTTTTTCAAGGAAAAATCTGCGCCCAAAAAAACATGGCTAACTTCCGTTTCCGGTTCCGGATTTTTTTGAAAAGCTTATTTTATAGATGTACTGTAATTATAGGCCCGCATACCAAATTTGATGAAAATCGGCCCAGTAGTTTTCGAGATATGACGATAACGCACGCACCCACCCACAGACATTTAAAAAAAACACATACACCCTGTATGACTCGAACACCCGAACATAGGGATTTAACATGTAAAATCATATTTTCGTAATTTCCTGCTCCCCTAATTATTTTAGGTAAAAAAGCTTCAAATAAAAGTTGTAGAGCATAAAATTCTGCATCCGAGTCAATATCCAAAATTAATTTTGCGTGCCTTGTAACCTCAGAAATTAGAAATGAAAATGACGTAAATCACCCCAAAAATAGCGATAGCCATGGAATTGAAATAAAAATTAACAAATGTTAACGGTTTATCTGTCAAGTTACGCTGCATTAGTTTATTTTTATTATTACTTGTAATTACTGTTGAAGTGAAAATATGGCCAACAATTATACAATAAGTGAAAAAAATCAATTTTTAAAGTTATTTTACAGTGGTAATAGTATAAGACAAGTGCGAGATCTAGTTGCGAATTTATATCCTCATAGACCAATTCCGTCGACATCAACAATCCATACGATCATCAATAATCAAACAAAATATGGGTCAGTGTTCGTCCCTTGCAAGAGTTGCACTAAAAAACAAATAAATATTGCACCAGAAGAAGATATTGAAGCTGAAGATCATAATGTTAACGAAATCAATGTATTAGCTGCGGTATCAAATAATCCAAATGTGAGCCTTAGAGAAATTGGATCTGGATTAGGTTTGCACCACACCACGGCCCTAAAAATATTAAAAAAACACAAATTTAAATCTTTTAAATTTTCCGTCCACCAAGAAATTTTTGAAGAGGATAAATTTAAGCGTATGTCATTTTGCGAAAAAATCATGGAAAAATTAATTAATTAATTACATTATAATCGGTAAAAAAATACAAAAAATATAGCAATTTTATTTATTTTTTGTTTTTTTAAATTTAAAATTAATTTATGTACCATTGTTCACTTCAACAGTAATTACAAGTAATAATACAAATAAACTAATGCAGCATAACTTGACAGATAAACCGTTAACATTTGTTAATTTTTATTTCAATTCCATGGCTATCGCTATTTTTGGGGTGATTTACGTCATTTTCATTCCTAATTTCTGAGGTTACAAGGCACGCAAAATTAATTTTGTTTATTGACTCAGATGCAGAATTTTATGCTCTACAACTTTTATTTTACCTAAAATAATTAGGGGAGCAGGAAATTACGAAAATATGATTTTACATGTTAAATCCCTATGTTCGGGTGTTCGAGTCACCACCCTGTATATAGGATGCCTGGACCCCTAAAACGTGTTTTTTTCGAATTTTTATGATTTTGAATTTTTGCACGATTCCAATACTTTCCTATACATGCGTTGCAAGTATGCAAAGTAACTCTAAAACGTGTTTTTTTCGAATTTTTACGATTTTGAATTGGCGCACGATTCCAATACTTTCCTATACATGCGTTGCAAGTATGGAAAGTAAAAGTAAGCAAGGAAAACAAAATAGAGCATTTCTCATTTCGCAACCAGGCAACCATTTTATTTTTTCATGCCAGTCCTTGTTAAAAGATCTAGTAAAATATTTTTTGCACTCCCCGGCGGAAAGTTATTACTTTACGCCCGCTAAGAAGGGCGCGTAAAGTTAATTATTGTAGACCGCGGGCGCACTTTACGCCCGCAACAAATTAATAAAAAAGTAGATTACCTTAGTTACAAAACAATTTTTATATACCTAACTTGTAAAATCACTCTTGCCGTGAATGCGTCAATTTGACATTTTTAAAAATGCCATTAGAAAAATTTTATTAGAAATTAGAAATCAAAAAATTTAAATAAAATCTTCGCATTTGTCATTTTTAAAAATGTCAAAGCCAACTATGACTGCTATTTAAAAAAATGTAAGTTTGCGTTATAACTCGAAAATTATAAAAGCAGAATGGAAATTAATAAATGTATCTTATTAAGCGGAAAAATATCTACAATTTTTGTTTTTATCATATTTCTGTATCTCTAATATTAACGATTTTAGAACACTTTAAAGAAAAATTGCTAATTTCTTTTTTGCTCATAGCTAGTAAACTGTGGATTTTTTTCAAAAAACAAAGCATATCTTGCATAAGCTCTTAAAACGACAACTCTTTCCTCATTTAACCGAATCTCAATGTCTTATGGTTTCCGAGATCCCAATGCTTAAAATGAAAAAAAAAAACTCACCCTGTATTATTGTGAATTGAATTGGCCTTATTGCAATAGCACATGTAAAGAAAATGCAAGTAAATTCGACGAAAATATAAGGTAATGTACGGGCAAATATAGTTCGTAATTGTCAACTTTATAAATACGTTTTTTCCTTCAAAAACCAAAAACATGTATTCATGTATAGATGTATTCGATTGCCGACTTTAGGGTTTAGATTCGTTCTGTTGAGCTTAGGTTAAAATTTTAACCCAGCTGTTCCAAGATCTTTTGCCAAACCGTGAGTTAAAAAAATTAGATAAGGGTTGGCCAGGAGAAACAAAAATAATGTCTATTGCCTATTGCAAGATTTATAGTTTATTAACCGTCATCACTGTGTTATTGCCGTAATTCCGTTTTGCAAATGTCAGTAAAATTATTGCAAAAACAATAATTCTAAATTTTGCAGTAGACATTATTTTTGTTTTACATTGCCAGGCCTTATTTAAAATTTTTTTTTGAACTCGCTAGTTTTGTTTAACGAAATTTTGTGCAACGTAACTGCGTTTTTTTTGTAATTGTTAAATATGCATACATATTTTTATTTTTATTCCAAATGTTAAATCTTTTAACACATAATTATACTACAAATTTGCTGTTTAGTAAAAAACGAAGTCAGTAAATAAAATTCTAAGCATAAGATAAATAAATTGTATCTGGGACAAATAACTTCATCCATAAACACAATAATATCTATACGTGCTTTTATAAACACGCTTGAATTCGCATGGCATTAATATCAATACGACTAATGCACGGTTATTAATAACGTACGTATTTTGTTTGATCAAATGTTGTTGATATGTTAGGATTATTGATATATCGGTTTTATTCTAGGATGGTTAAAAAACATTCTCGATCAGAGATGGCCAAGGTGCTGCCATCTCTATGTCAGAATTTTTTCGGGTTACATATAAAAAGGTACCGTTGCGTATCTATTCTATTATTTAATCTATGACAGCACGTAGATGTTTTAGAAATTAGAAACCGATGTTTTGGCACATTTCGCAGACTGTAGAAACGCGCAGCATTTCTCAGCATTTATGTAGGAAGTATCCGAGTTTTCTGAAGAAATTAATTTCTCAAAACTTTTATCAAATTGCTCTTTAAATGTGAGTCATCTTCCGCAGCCATAGTTAAATGATCACCTGAGCCGCTCAAAATTCTTACAAAACAAAGAAACCAGCTTTACCCAAAACCGTGTGAATAGTTCGCATTTTATTCGGACAAACCCCGAAATCCAAAGCTATTTTAAAGAACGCAAGTTTATACATGTTATAACTCAAAAATTAATGAGCAATTTCAAAATTCCAATTCCACCATTAAATTCCACGCGAAAAGTGCCTTAAAGACGTTTTTACTTTTTGTTTCTATCTCTACAAGCAAACGAGTTATAACTCCCGAAATAATTTAAAAAAAAATCAATTTTCGGTTACAGCTCGAAAACAAAAGACGATTTTAATTTCGGTTTGCACCATTAGTTTTGTCTCAAAAATTTGGCCCGCGATTCGTTTATTACTTTTCGCGTAGGTATAACAGTTAACTTGAACATTGCGTAGATGAAAATATTTATTCGTATTTGTTGTTGAAGTTGAAAAATGAAACTTACGAGACTGAATACAGAGTTTTTTGAACCATAAATTAAACAATTTAATAACACTTCCGGTTTCACCAGAAATAATCTTAACCTTCGATTTTAATTGGAGTACCTACCTTGTAGATTTTTACATTTTTGGAATCCGAAAGATACCGAATGGTATGTAACTACCTAACTTTTCTGATTTCCTTACTCTCAAACAAGTGTTTCTTATTGACCAAATACTATGCTTCAGTAAGTGCAAGTCAGTTCCTGATTATTGGTAGTAAAAAATGTGTAACAACGTAGTCCCAAGAAATAGACCGACAAGTTTGAACCTATGCTGTTCTTGACCCTATGTACAGTAAATAATCAGTGGCTGAGCTGGGTTTGTGACTGTAGCCCCTGGTCCCTGGTGTTAAAATTTCGTCACCGCAACCCTTATTTTTTCTATTATTTTTAATTTAAATTTTTTACTTCATTTATTAATGTTTTATTCTGGAAAATTTGACATCCCTCATAATCTGCCGCTCTTTACACCACTGGTAAGATGATTAACCAATAAACTAATTTTATATCCGGCACATTCCTACCTGTCCAACAACTCCAACATATTTATGGAAACTGCCTTCTCAGTGAGTAAGCAAATTCTCAGATCTTAAATATCGCATGCAAAGTTGATATCTCATTCGCTAGCAATTTTATGTTGTTTAAGTACATTGTGTTAAGACTAAGAAAAGAATGCTACATCCGTTTTGAATACCAATTCAAAGGAAACATTTCACTCTTCAGTGATATTTCTGTAAGTTCAAGTGTGCAACGATGCGATACAAAATGTCTGAGCTTGCATATGGAGTACAAGTATGAACATTCAGAAATGAAAGCACAAACATTACAATAAAAAAATCAGAAGATAGGTACACTGAAAGCCAAAAAAAGTGGCCACCCTTCAGTACATGCAGCTTACAGTCGATTTTCTTAGAAGTGTGAATTTAAAACGCGCTTCTTAATTTTTGTCAAATTTTGTTGATATGAGTGTTATAAAGGTGTGTTATAAATAAATAATGCCTATAACTAGTGCTGATGCCGCACACATCGTTGCTCTTATACATTAAAATATATGGGGTGGCCACTTTTTTTGGCTTTCAGTGTATATGATGATAGAATTTTAGTGCCTTCGATTAAGACTTCTAAAAGTAATTTCATTCATAAATACTCTCAACACCGTCAAAACAGTATTGCTTGAAGCGGTTTGTTGATTAGGTTATTACTGAGCATTTATTTGTAACCGCTGAATAACGGCAGTGCCCATTAAAAATTAGGTGAAAAGCGGGGGTGTAATTTTTAGGACGGTATTTTTATGCATATTTTCTGTATGCTTACCATACGCCTGATTCACTTACAATTTTCTTGCAAATTTTAAAAATTCTCAATTACTTCTCAGATATAAATATTGCAGCGAAGTACGGCAGTATTTAGGATTTCCTTTTTTAAATTTTCATGTGTCTGTAATTCTGTTATATTATAGGTGGCTAAGATGACTGTACCATAACCACACGATGTTGTTAAGTTTCCAAAGCTTTAATAAAAAATTCTTTAAAAACTACGCCTTCATGCCTAAATCAATCATACGATTTTTTCCCAATTTTTGATGCAAACTGCGGGGTGAAACTATCTGCTATTTAGGATTCACCCTGTATAACATTTACTATTTTCAAAGCTACGGAGAAACTGATTCCATGTTATCGTTCAAACTTTTTGACGCTAATTTCAATGTTGGAAGCAGAAATGGGCGAACGTTTCAGCTGTTCTTTCAAACAGGCCAATAAAGTTGCATAACTTTCTTTTACATGAAGTCGGGTCGGCTACAGCTCCCCTAGCACTGAAACACAACCGGTTTATTGTGCCCCCTAGATGCCTTCTACATGCCTACATCCTTCTCTCTTTTCTTTTGAGAAGTCCCTCCTTCCAGAGCTTGATATGTTCTTTTCTTAATCGTTCTTCTAGGATCCCCTTGGTGGTCTTGTACGTATTTCCACAAGTTGGATAATAGGCTCCTGTTATTGTATTTCCTTTCTCCAAGTAGTCAAACCAGGATGATTCCCCGTGAGTCCCAAAAAACGGTGGCCATCACCATCAGACTACTCTCTCTCTGTGGAGAAAAACCAAAAACATCAAACGGCAGAATCAACCCATTCCCCCATCCAAAAAGAAGATGGCTCCTGGGCGAGATCAGACAAACAGAAGCTGAAGTTCTGCTACTCATCTCGGAACAGTATTTCAACCATTACCATCGACAGTAACCCCTGAAGAGGAAATTGAAATAAGAGAAACCTTAGATGCACCGTTCCAAATGTCACCACTCCCAGACTTATTCACACCTAACTAAATTAAAGAAATGACTAACCACAACCTAAATCCTGCAAATCCCAAGGGTTTGATCTTATCATTTACCAACTAATCAAAGAACTTCCCCGCAAGGGTCTAGTAATGTTAACGATAATTTATAATGCAGTACTAAGGTTAGGGTACTTTCCGGCTCAAAGGAAGGTCTCGCAGGTTATTCTAATACCAAAACTCGGAAAATCGCAAAACGAGGTTTTCTCTTACCCATAAGTCTATTACGATAACTAGGCACAATGTTAGAGACATTTCTTGCGAATAGACTCCAGTCAGTTATAGAAGAAATGAAATTAATCCCGGACCACCAGTTTGGATTTAGAAAAGGATACGCAACGTTAGAACAGGTGCACAGGATAGACATGATAAATCAAACCTTTGAAGAAAACAAATATTGTACAGTAGCATTTTTAGACGACAGTCAGGCCTTCGATAGAGTGTAGCATGACGGGCTTCTATACAAGCTAAAAGAAATCAATACCTCACTGTTATTTCGTTATCCTTAAATCATTCCTATTAGAAAGGTACTTCCAAGTCAGATGTGGGCAAGAAATAACAAACCTGTACCCTACCCTACCCTATTAAATCAGGCGTTCCCCAAGTGAGTATATTAAGCCTACCTATTATTCACCTATTATTCTCAGAAGATTTCCCTACGAATAGGCATTCTATTACTGTAACTTTTGCCGACGATAAGGTAGTATTATATGCAGAAGGCAACGGGAAACCACTGCAGAGAATACATTTCCCTGGTATAAGTAGATTTAAGGCTGCGGCCAACCAGCTCTAAAGAGCTAATGACCACACACACAAGGTACCAAGCTACCAAGTGTCTTAAAATGTAATACATCTACACTGCGTTTCAAACATCAGATTCAGTACGGTAAAGATAGGGCAATGTCATTCTTATGGGAGTTTTGTGGTCAATGTTGCCATTTCTCGGCATAGGCCAGCGGTTTAAGCTATTAGAAAGGGATTAGCAGTTGTTAGGTGCCTTGAAATATAAAAGCAGGATTTATTTATGATTGACAGGTGCATATTTATTTATAAACCGTTTTGTGCTGAAATATGGCTACATCGCCTTCCATAAGAGTCCGTACTGAATCTGATGTTTGAAACGCAGTGTAGTATGCTTTGAATTGCCCATGTAAAATAAAATGTGCCGCTCTCGCGCAATGTTGTTATGCTAGTAGACGGAAGAATAACATAACCTCAATAATCTTTGTTAACAGCTCTGGATAACGCAATACCAATAATAATGTAGTGGCACACAAAAGTTTACATGCAAACAAATTTCAAAGCTAACTAGATGTAATGCTTTTTAAGATACCCGGTAAACACAAGGATCCAGTAGTCGCTGCTACCCTCCTACAACTAAACGTGTATACAATAGAAAAATTGACTCAAAAATGGAGAATCAAGATCAATGAAGCGAAGTCCGCACACATTACATTTGCCAAATGCAAGGGCGACACACCACCTGTCTTGATTAGCAATACCCCACTTACACAGGTGCAAGAAGTCAAGTACTTCGGGATGCACCTAGACAAAGGGCTGATGTGGAGAAGTCACGTCTGGAAGAAACGAAAACAGCTGGGTCTCTAGTTTACAAAGCATTATTGGATATTGGGTTGTAACGTACTACTTTTGATTAAAGCCTTTATATTACTTTTGAATGTAATTTCACATTATTAAGGCTGATAAAAGTGTACGTTCGAGCGAAATTTTCCGTTTCTTGATTAAGATACGCCAGACGGACGCCTAAAGCGCTTAGTCTTCGAACCTTTTCGCTCGCATAAAGCCGGACAGAGAAAACAGGCCGGAAAAGTCGTATAAAAGCAGCTCGAAACCGAGCTCAAGAAGAGAGTCCAGCACGACAGCTCGAGGGAGAATCCACCTCAACTCGGAACAGAGTCCTCACCGACCGCGACGAGGAGGGTCCTCCACGTCGAATACTCTATCCCAGCGCACGACTTCACCAGCTGAACCTGACCATCCTTAAGAATTAAACCGACCGTCCGCCTTCATTGGAAACCGACCGTCCGCATTCAACCGATCCGCATTCATTAGAACCTGACCATCCGCAAACATTAAACCAACCCTTACATTCCCCAAAGCGGCTCTGAAAGATCGCTAATCTCTACATTTCCCACAGCGGCTCTGAAAGATCGCTAATCTTTACATTCCCCAAAGCGACTCTGAAAGATCGCTAAATCCTATTGCCTCACAACGAAGGCGTGTTCAACACTGCGAATATACCGCTGTACCCCGTACAGAACAATTAGCGAACAACCAGGTGACAGTAAAGGGTTACACATACCTGCCGTTGTAAATGAATACTTCGCTATCCGGTGAACCTGCAGGTGAATAGAGCAAAGTCACTGGACACCCCGAAGTAACCAGGACGAACGTATCACAGCACCGAAGGAACGCACGTAAGATTGAACCACAATTGTAATTTACCCGTGTATGTTTTAAATAGAATAAACACAGACCGTCCGCCGTTACAGTCGTACTGGGGATTCGATGCAGTTCCAGGCCGATGCACCGAGATTTGCCCCGCTTAACGCGCAGCGAGAATAGTTGATATTTATTTGGTGTTAAATATTATTTATTTGTCAGAAGTTACTTTATAATTTTACGTTGGCGTTATGTACCAGAAATTACCTTATAATTTACCTTATTATTTACGTTCCAAAATTAATTAGATTTCTGTCAGTTGGTGAAAAATTTATTCTACGAATATGAATATTTACATAACTTTTAACATCACTCCAAATATAATAGCTAAGGCACAAGAACATTTTATGATTGACTGGGCCACTGTCTAGCTGTTAACGGGGAAATTTTTGAACATTTAATTTTTAGCCTCACTACTTAAACCCGCAATGATAAAAACGATCCTTTCTAGGGCCACAAATAATTACAAAAAGAATTTCTAACGTTGATTAATTACTGCGCCGAAGCATAATAATTATAATAAAAATCATAACAGTTTATTTAAAATATTTATTTATTTATAAAGCTGAGTTCGCATTTGGCTTTCGTAGCGTAAGGAAGTGCTATTCTCAGTGCGCGACGGGTCAAGTGATAGCGTTCCCGCGATAGCTTAATTTAAATTTATTCCATTTATTTATTTATTTATTACAATTTTAAGCATATTAACTTATGCCTAATAATAGTTACGATTCGTAAACAATTTATATTAGTGATTAGAAGTGACGACATTCAGATTTAGTGTCAGCCATCATGGCTGGCACTAATCAACCATACTCCGTGCCTTACGCACAGCCTCCAATGATGCAGTATCAAGCGCAGTATCCCCAGCTTCCGTGCAACATGGTGCAACCCCAGTTCCAAGCAACACAACCTCATTATATGCAACCTGCATTCAACCAGCAGGTAGGTCAAAATGTAGGACTACAGTATGTGGCACCTGCTACAATATGGCAACAACCCTGTTATCAACCTTCTACGTCACATCAGAAAAATGCGGAATGGTCCACAGTTAGCCCAAGGAAAAATAAACGTAGCACGCAAGATGACGAAAATCGCATAGTAAAGCAAAAGGTCTCAGAACATTCATCACAACTCAACTTAACAAATCGATTTCAAGCGCTCCCAGTATTAGATAATACAATGGAAGCAGATACACCCGCAGTAACAAAAACAGTAAAACCACCGCCAATATTTATTACGGACGTGCTAAATATCAACCCGCTGACAGAAGAACTGAATACTACAACTGAAAAAAAGTACACCTTAAAAGTCATAGGTAGAAACCAAGTGAAAATAATGGCGGAAACCGCAGATATTTACAGGAAATTAGTAGCTAGATTAATAGAGCTAAAAGTACAATTCCATACTTATCAGATGAAAGATGAGCGTAGCTTTCGCGTCGTAATTAAGAACATTCACTACTCTATCGATGTAAACGAATTAAAAACTGAGATAGAAACCCAAGGACATAAAGTTCTGAACATATACAATGTGAAGCATAGAACAACCAAACAGCCACTCTCAATGTTCTTTCTCGATCTAGCTCCCTGCGAATCTAACAAGAAGATATATGACATTAAATATTTATTACACACAAAAATAACAATAGAACCTCCGCATCACAAAAGAGAAATTCCACAGTGCGCAACTTGCCAAAGATATGGTCACACTAAGAGGTTCTGCACACACCAGCCTAGGTGTGTGAAATGTGGCGCAAACCATCTAACAAGCACCTGTAGTAAAACAAAGGAAACCCAGCCAAAGTGCGTATTATGTAACGGTTCACACCCTGCGAACTACAAAGGATGCCAAGTTTACCAGGAGCTGAAGCAGAGAAAATTTCCATCACCACGTCCTAGAGGGCTTATACCGCAACCAACTGCCACCCCCATACAAATGCCAAACATAAATGAAGGAACATTTGCCCAAATTGTGTCAAGTGGACAACAATCTTCCCACCATTTAAATGTACCACAAACGTCCCACATGGAGAAACTAGAAAAAATGATGATAGAACTAGCCGACAATATAAAAACAATGCTAAACCTCCTCACAGCCATCGTCTCCAAACTGAAGTAATGGCACAAACACTCAAGATTGCAGAATGGAATGCCAATGGCTTGTCAAACCACACCCTAGAATTACGGGCGTTTATTACTAATCACAATTTGGATATAGTTTTAATATCTGAAACCCATTTTACAGAAAGAAGTTACTTTACAATACCTAACTATATTATGTATGACACACAACACCCTAGCGGAGCTGCACACGGAGGAACAGCAATACTTATAAAAAGTTCTATCAAGCATTACCAAACAGATAAGTACACTCATGAGCACATTCAAGCTACCAGCGTGGTCGTAGAAGACTGGACAGGACCAATTACAATCACCGCTTTGTATAGTCCCCCGATACATAACATAAAAACAGAGCAATACACCCAATTCTTTAGCACACTTGGAACACGCTTCATTGCCGGCGGTGACTACAACGCCAAACACCAGGAATGGGGTGCTAGAGTAACCACCACTAAAGGCAGGGAATTATTAAAATCGCTCGTCACCAATAATCTCAACTATCTCACCACCAGGCAACCTACATACTGGCCTACAGACAGGGATAAAATCCCGGATCTACTCGACTTTTGTGTTACAAAAAACATAGCACAAAATTACCTAAGAATTGAACCATGCCTTGATATGACATCAGATCATTCCCCAATCATAATTACGTTAAGTACGCAAATATGTCACAGGCCTAGACCAATCAGACTCAGTAATAAGAAAACCGACTGGGACTTATTTAGAGTAATAGTCAACGAGAAAATAGATCTAGACATACCCCTCAAGACCATCGATGAGGTCGATGATGCAGTTGAGCACCTGCATCGTACTATACAAAGTGCGGCATGGGACTCAACCCCCTTATCGAAAGCGAGCGATGTCCATAATACTCTACCTATGGTAATCAAACGAGCAATAGCTGAGAAAAGAAGGCTTCGCAGAATTTGGCAGAACACTAGATCCCCCAATGATAAAAATAGGCTCAACAATGCTACACGAAATTTGAAAGCAAAGCTTCAAGATCAAAAAAATCAGGCTATACAATATTACTTATCAACCCTCTCTGCTACCGAAGCAACAGATTACTCCCTATGGAAAGCCACGAGGAAACTAAAACAACCACAGCAAGCAATCCCCCCAATTCGGAAACCTGATAGAAATTGGGCCAGGAGTGAGCAAGAAAAGGCTAATACATTTGCAGCACATCTAACAGATGTTTTTCAACCCTTTCCTTCTGCACTAACTCCAGAAGAAGAAGCCGAAATACAACTATACTTGGAGACACCAGATCAACTAAGTCTACCAATAAAAAAGATCACGATAACAGAAGTAAGATCGTTAATTAAGTCCGAACTAAATCCTAGGAAAGCAGCAGGCTATGACCTGATTACAGGCGAAGTCCTAAAACAATTGCCACAGAAAGGATACAAACTAATAACGGCTATATTTAATGCTATTTTAAGTTTGAACCACTTTCCGGCCCAGTGGAAGGTGGCCCAAATAATACTAATACCTAAACCAGGAAAGCCTCCTGAAGAATTGACATCTTATCGTCCGATCAGCTTACTACCAATAATATCTAAAGTTTTTGAAAAACTCTTACTCAGAAGAATTAAACCAATTCTAGAAGACCACGATCTAATACCAGCACACCAATTCGGCTTTAGAGAGAACCACGCCACCATCGAACAAGTTCACAGGGTAGTAAGCGAAATCAACCAGGCCTTCGAAGAGAAGAAATATTGCTCCACTGCCTTCCTCGACTTAACCCAGGCCTTTGATAAGGTCTGGCATGCGGGACTATTGTATAAGATTAAGAAAAACCTGCCACACACTTATTTTCATCTGTTCAAATCCTATCTGAGTAACAGATACTTCCAGGTGAAGTTTCGGGATGAACTAACAAAACTACACCCTATTAACTCCGGAGTACCGCAGGGAAGCGTACTAGGGCCCGTGCTCTACCTACTGTACACGGCAGATATATCTACCACCGGCCTTACGACGACGGCTACATTTGCAGATGATACTGCAAATCTTTGCAACTTACGAAAATCCTGTTATTGCATCAAGAATTTTACAAATCTCTCTCAACCAAGTGCAAGACTGGCTCCGGCTTTGGCGTATAAAAGCAAATGAAAACAAGTCCACCCAAGTCACCTTCACACTCAGAAGAGAAACATGCCCACCAGTTACCCTTAACAATACACCACTTCCGCAAGCAGAAGACGTCCGATACCTTGGTATGCACCTCGATCGGAGACTAACTTGGAAAAAACATATACTTACTAAACGAAAGCAACTGGGCCTAAAGTTCTCCAAGTTAAACTGGCTATTAGGAAAGAAATCCAAGCTAACTTTACACAACAAAGTACTACTCTACAAAAGTATACTAAAGCCTATCTGGACATACGGGCTGCAACTATGGGGTACCACAAGCAACTCCAACTTGGAGATTTTACAGAGATTCCAGTCTAAAACCCTAAGGGCAATAGCAGATGCTCCGTGGTACGTTAGGAACGAAGTCATCCATCGGGATCTCCGAGTGAAACTAGTGAAAGAAGAAGTGAAGTGCGTGAGTGCAAAATATATTTCACGATTAGAAAATCATACGAACTATCTTGCCGTGAATCTGCTGGATAATAGCAATGCAGTCCATAGGCTGAGGAGACTCAGCCCCCTGGATCTTCCGGATCGATACTAGCCTGACTTGTGTGTCAAATATTATCTGTACATAGTTAATAAGTAATTTTTGGGGGAGCCTTCCACTGGGACGGCATCCAACATGTACTCTTTTTGTAAAATTCACCTGATTTACTTATTGCTCACCAGAGCAGATTGTAAATATAATTAAAGATATAAAAAAAAAAAAAAATTTATAAAGCTGTAACATATTAAATATTTATTAAAATTGCTACCTGTGTACGATCCTGTTATTATTGTACATATTTTTTTGCACTCCCGGGCGGAAAGTGACTACTTTACGCCCGCGATGAAGGGCGTAAAGTTAATAATTGCAGACCTCGGGCGCACTTTACGCCCGCGACAAATTAATTTAAAATATCACAAAAATAAGTAGATTGCCTTAGTTACAAAACAATTCTTATAAAATCACTCTTGCCGTGAATGCGTCAATTTGACATTTTTAAAAATGCTGTTAGAAAATTTTTATTATAAATCATAAAATTTAAATAAAATCTCCGTCCGTGCAAAAAATATTGTATGTACCACAGGCGTAATAAGCGACTTTAGCCCTTGGCGTGTTATAACATAACCCTCGGCTAAAGCCTTGGCTTATAATATTCACACCGCGGGCTAAAATCGCTTTCCTTACGCCCTTGATACATAAATAACTATTATTGCACATGACAGTTTTAAATGAGAAGTGTAAATTTTCGCTTACTACAGGGTGTAAATAAAATGTGGAGCAAAAAGGTAAATGCGTTACACTTTGGGGTGTGTAAATGAAGAATTATCTATTTTTAATGATACTTTCTGCACCGTTTCCGAATAATAAGCAAATAAAGAAAAATAAATCTGGCAACAGTGTTAAGCTACCACAGCATTCAAAATTCAAAAAAATTGTGTTGCGTAGGTAACGAATACGTTTTTGATCTGTAGCGAGTATGATAATAATTGCGCAGATGACAGATTGTAAAAGGTGATTTCATCGTAAGAAAAAATTATTTTTAAAAATCTACTGAAGCAATTTCCGGCCCTTAAAACCATTGATATAACAATATCTAGTTCTAGAGTGATGAATTTTGACAGATGGGTAGAGAAAGGCTCTTTGAAAACGCGAGAATATCATGCGTGAAGTGTTAAGTTTGAAGGCCCCTTATTAAGGAACAAAGGACTACGGGAAATTTTTGATGGCAGTTTCGAAGTTTCTTCAGATCATAGATCAGCGCAGTATAATTTTTGCTCCACATTTTATTTACACCCTGTATAAATACCACCACTATTTAGCCATTAACCTGCATAAGTTGTATGGAGCAGCTGTTTTGTTTTCATCGCTGCGTTTGAGATTTCCTTTATGATTTGAGGAAAGAAATTTGTATTTCGGTATAAGTTTAACAATTTAATGTTTTTTGTTGCTGTCAAGATTGACAGATATAAAAAATAAACAATGAAATAATTGCCTGTCGCAACAACAGACAATGGCGTTATTTCTATCGCTTTCTAACATTAAGTAATCCCCAACAACGCAGGTTGAACGCTGAATTCACATACATTCCAAAGGTATCCCGGATCTTTATTAAAAAAATACATCGGTGTTTTCCTATGTTGCGTCTTACCGTGGACTCCCGGTATATGGGCATGCGGTCTTCAGCTATGGGATACTGCAGCCGAACCCAAAACCATACAAATAATAGAAAGGTTCCAAAACAAAGTATTGCGTCATTGCGTGCAATATGTGATGCGTCTTAAAAGTAAGTTCAATAAGAGAAGAAATACGTAAGTGCAGTGATAAATACTTAAACAAACAGAGTATCAAACCACCCAAATGCCTACGATGTGAATCTGCTAGACAATAGTGCACAAACGTGTAGACTTAAAAGGTTGAAACCACTAGTTTTATCACACAGATACTCTGACTCTGTTATACAGGGTGTGTAACCATTACAACTGTTTAAAGATTATTTGACAAACAGGCAGCAACTTACAGAAATTACAGATAGTTTAGGTAATTCGTATCGATCCCCGTTACAAGACATTAATAATGGAGTTCCCCAAGGATCTGTCTTAGGACCTACGTTGTTTTTAATTTACATTAATGATCTTCCTTATTATTTTCCATTTGCCACTTGTTTTTTGTATGCAGATGATACTACTCTTGTAATTAATAATGAAAATTTTCAGGCTCTTATCGGCCTAACCGAAAAATGTTTATATAATCTTCATCCCATGTATCTACATGCTTCATTTATTAATTTTCGTGAAAAATAATTTTGATAAATTTGTGATTACCCAAACTAGATCTAGAAATTTAAACATTATATATCCCAAGCACAACTCACAAAAATTTTAAAAAAGCCCATACTACCAAGGTGCATTAGTATTTAATAAATTACCAAACGATATAAAGTTAGTCAAAAATTTAGCCAAATTTAAATCAAAGGTTAAAAAACGTCTTATTAGCAAAGCTTATTATACAGTGTCTGAATATTTAAATGACTAAATGAGTTAACAAATTATCACTCTCGATTTTTATTTTCTTTTTATTGCAGTTATATTATTTATGAGTGTATGTATTAATGTGCTGTTATTATTGTAACTTTTGTTAGTGTTTATGTTACATGTTATACATCTCTGTAAAGAGCACTGAAATATATTATTATTATTAAAAATGGCGCATAATATTTATATCATGCGATTTTACCTCAAAATCCAAGCAAAAAACTCCAGTGCCAATTTGCTGTTAACTCTTTAGTTATGGAGTTATTAGCAGCCTTAAGTCGTATTCTGGTTTGCTTGTCGTGTCATATTTTTATGAAATAATGATTTTTAGCTGTAGTTTAATCAACAAAAGAAATAAATAATCTGTAATTATTGCACTCAACCTACGCTTCGTTTTTAGAATTAGAATTTCCATCCGAAGTTTGAAATTTTTGCAGTGCTGGTCATGGGCGAAGTTAGGTCATCAGACCTGGGGGGTCTAAAGCCCTAATATGAAAAGACATATATTTTTTTTGTTTTTAAGTGTATGTGTATGTTTGAATGTTTTTGGGGGGGCTAATTCGGTTTTTGGGGGGGCTTAGCTCCCCCAAGCCCCCCCCTAACTTCGCCCATGGTGCTTGTGCTTTTCATAAATGTTGCAACGATGTACAATGCAATTATATTAAATCAAGCGGGTCGCTATTGGTGATATCGCAGGTGACGTAGTATGATTGACCACACAGTGTTGCTAAGTTTACAAGACTTTAATTAACAATTCTTCAAAAACCACACGTTTTGGTCTAAAACAGTTATACAATTTTTTGTCAAGTTTTTAACGCAGAATCGCGTGGTGCGAATGTTATGCGCAATTTACGATACACCCTGTATAATTATTTCTACGTGTTTTTAGCAAGTAGGTAACTAAAGAGAAGTATTCAATGGAATGCCTCTCCCATGTCACTGGCCACGTCCTGTTATTAAACCTATTGTATACAAGTTAGATTGTAAATAGTAATATGTATTCATAAATTTAAAAAAAAATAATAATAAATAAATGAAGTTGCAAAATAGGATAACACCCACGTCAAAAATATCTAATCTAGAAAGCTGAAGCAGACTATGTCTACTATAAGACAACTTGTTACCCGACGAAGAATAAGAAGAATATATCCAAAATAACAATTGCGATTATATGGAAGTGGCGATACAGATACAGATACATGGTTATCCATATATTATGTTGTTTATAACTTTTGGATAAAATAGATGTGCTCATATTTTGAAAAATATCGGACAGCGAATTTTTACGAAATATCTTTGACCCAGAGAAATTTAGTCTAAACCCAGAACGTAGAGAATTGTTACTAAAATAAAATAAAACAAAATGCCACTCTTGCGCAATACATTTGACATAGGAATATTGCCATTCCTTATTTCTAACGTGTGTTTATAAACAGTCGTCATCTCGGTTGCTTTGAAAAACAAATTACAAGTCTTAGATTAAATCATAGAGAGACAATGACATGTTACAAATCTTGACATTTGGTTTTGTGTTCTGAATCAAATTACAAATATGTTTCTGAAATCACAACCTACTGGGATGTTGACAGTTTATGGACACTCGTTATAATGAACATGTTTTTTTTTGTAAAATGTACATTTTGCTGTTTGTACATATTTGAATCATGCGAATTGAAATTATCCTTCAAAGCGTGCAGTCTACCGGTCAAAACTTGACATTTTAATTAATGAAACCTCTTGCTCTTTCAAGAACAATAAAGAGTGTAGCGGCACCTAAATACAAACAAATTTCAAAGCCAACCAAATATAGCTCTCTTTTAGCCACCCTGTAGTTAAATACCCTTTTAACTTTCAATGTTTAGTAATTGATACCAAATACCCGTACAAAACTACAAAGCCTAGGGAGCCTAGGTACTATTAAAAAAAATGAAAATACAATTGCTTGGCTATATTTTAAATGTAATTATATTACCAAGTATCGTAAATTTACTGATTTTGATTAAATGAGAAATCCAATTAACCTGGAAATTCTGTACCGGTTTGTTTGGTAGTATAACGCGCTAAGTTAACGTTTCATTTAAAGTATCGGTTCTGTGGTAGGTAATACAAAAGAACAAGAAAAGTCGAGACCCGCCACCACCCATTCCGGGTCGAGATCGTTATATTCGCATTACCCGCACTTCTCTGTTCAATGCCGCTATTTTATGATATCTCAATCATCCGAGAACATGACGTTGAGTGAAGAACTAATCTTATATGTAAAAGTTCTTACGGTCTGATAACTAACATCGATATGTTGCTCTGAGTAAGAGTGGCGATTATTTATTAGAACTAGAACTAGAAAATTATGTAAGCGAGATAATATCCATCTACTATGCGCTATTGAATAATATTATTTTTATATTCTTATTATTAGTCTGTAGTTGGTTGCTTCGAAGCAATTTTGGTACACTTGCAAAGCATAAGGAAATCGCGGTTACTGTAAATGTTTATAATATTAAATTATTCCTAAAAGTCACGCCTACCGTGTATTCAAGAATTAGGAGAATAGTATAATATTAAAGCAAACGCAAATTACAGAGGCAAATTCACTGCGCAGCTTACCTCGTGAAATAAGCGAGTCCGTCCGAGAATCTCATGAAATATGTTTACTGCGCATCCAAGAATTTGCCTCTGTAATTTGCGTTTGCTTTAGTTTTCTATACTATGATATTACTACATATTGCGCTGATATTGGTGGTATGATTTTAATGTTAATGTTGAGTTGAACACAAATATTTTATTAATCGTTAATATGATTTTTATGTTAATGCAGATTTAATTTCATTACCTATTAAAAATGTACATAATTTATTGTTAAGAAAGGCCAATGTAGCTAGATATAGTGTTGGGCAGTGAGGAAAAGCCAGTATTTGCAGTTGTCTGGTAACAGAAAGGAGCTTCGTTATTTATTTATTTTTGGCAGCTATGCTGTTACAATTTTCATATTATGTCAGATTCTAAAGCTTAATATAGACGGGACAATCCAGAGGCTACTGCAATTGACTTTTTAAAAAATCACATTGTATTTCACCGAAGACGCAACATTTCGAAACACCAATGTATTTTTTGAGAAATAAATCAGGTTACCTGCGGAATATGTACGAATTTAGCACTGAATCTACGTAATTGAGTTTATTTGATGCTACAATTAGGCGGTCGTGGCTCAGTTGGTTCAGCGTGCGTCTGACCACTGAGATGGCCCGGGTTCGATTCCCATTTTTTTACTCGCTTATTTTAAATATTACCGAAATTTTCTTCAAACAAAGTTTATTTTGTAGGAAAATGCCCACATATCTGCAGTATAAGATTTTCTACTGGGTGTTCCATTTTCGCGCAATGACATGCAACTTTATATTTTTTAATGGAACACCCTGTATATTTTTACAAAATTTTAAAGATTTTTTGTTTCTCTTTACAATAGTTCTGATTCATTATAGTCCTAAAATGATCAGTACAGAAACTATTCATGTTTTTATGTCATACTCGTTTCTAAAGCAACGTTTTTCGAACGATTTATAGGACGAAAAGTGACACTTTAAAGTGCTAGTATCATTTTAAAGTCCTAGAACGAAAAGTGTCACTTTTTGTTCTATAAATGCTCGTTGCTAGGAGATATGAATTGTTGCGCCTTAGATTAGTTACTTAAAACTAATGCTGCTACAAATTGCTGGAGATTTCTTTTAATGATTTAACAACTTTAGAAACAGTATGACATAAAATTATGTATGTAGCTCAGACGAAAAGTGTCTTTAAGGTACTCGCAAGTAATTACGGCCTCGGCTGCCCGCCTCGGCCGTAAACAACTTGCTCATACCTTAAAGACTTACTTTTCGTCCTAGATACATAAAATACTATTAATAATAAATAATCACACAGAAAGTATGCCATTCAAAAATATAAAGTTGCATATCATTGCGCAAAAATGGAACACCCGGAAGAAAAACTTATGCTGCAGATATGTGGGCATTTTAATGTAAAATAAACTTTGTTTGAAAAAAATTTTGGTAATATTTAAAATAATCGATTAATATTTAAAATAATCGATTAATCCATTATTTTAAATATTACCGAAATTTTTTTCAAACAAAGTTTATTTTACATTAAAATGCCCACATATCTGCAGCATAAGTTTTTCTACCGGGTGTTCCATTTTCGCGCAATAATATGCAACTTTATATTTTATAATGACATACTTTCCGTGTGATTATTTATTATTAAAAACATGAATAGTTTCTGTACCGATCATTTTAGGACTATAATGAATAAGAACTGTTTTAAAGAGAAACAAAAAATCTTTAAAATTTTGTAAAAATATACAGGGTGTTCCATTAAAAAATATAAAGTTGCATGTCATTGCGCGAAAGTGGAACACCCGGTAGAAAAACTTATACTGCAGATACGTAGGCATTTTACTGCAAAATAAACTTTGTTTGAAGAAAATTTCGGTAATATTTAAAATAAGCGAGTAAAAAAAAAATACAGACCGATGGACCACCCGGTATGTACACGAAAATAACCGACCGCTTCCCTCGGAAGGCAATGGCAAACCACCGAGGTGTATTCTGGAATAGAAGTGCAAGCACTTCCGTGGTTCGGAGCCCACCCTAAGCTGTAGGTCCCCTATGTCTGAAGGCTACTTGACACGCACACCACAGGCATATGGAGAGAGGATCGGCAATGCCCTGTATAGGGTAGCCACTCTAAGAAGAAGAATGAGACAGAAATAGAGCCGGCATCTGTTATCGCGACACGCAAATATTTCATTGTTTGATTTTTAAATTGTCAATTTTGACAGCGACAAAACTTCTAATTGTTAAACTTGTCAGTTACTAAAGAATCTACATCTACAATACAATGAAGCACCATTATAGATTCATTATTATTATTATACTAAAACAACATAATTTAAAAAAATTATTTATAATGTCATAATACTTTACATATTTACTAAAATCACTATTTACGTAAACGTATAATTGTTACGTTTTTCTTGCACAACAATCCTGTACTTCACCAAATTACACATTTTTTTCTATGTAACCAATTTCACACCTATCTACATCTACGAGGGCGTTTTCTTATGTTGTCTACCTAGTCATGAAACAAAAAAGCGACCATATTAAAGAAATTGTTAAAAAATAGCTGGGACATTTAGACATACATGTGCTAAGTTGTGTTCAATTTGTGCGGATTATAGAGATTTGGGAAGCTTTACTTCTTGATAAAAGGAGTGAAATTAAGGTGGAACATTGCAGTGTCATAAAGTTTGACCACGTTGGAGAGGGATAGAAATCTTTTTTCTTGAATTATTACCGGGGACACTTGGGTACATCACTGAGATCATCCCACTAAACAAGAATTCATGCAGTAGGTTTACAATGGCTCTCCATCACCAAAAAATTCAAACCACAAACTGATGGCAACAGTTTCATGGGATGCTGAAGGAGTCTTGCTTATTGAATATATGCCGAAGGTGTCTACCATAAATGCAGAGGGCTATGGAAACACAATGGTACACCAGCACTAGGTGAAGTATATCAATTGTTATCCGGAGGTGATAACACTAAATAAACCCGCTACTCTGTTGCGTGGGCGTGAGGTTCCTAAAAGAAAATAGTAGTGCTCACTAAATACCTAAACTAACGATGTTTTCTACCAACGAACACGTTGTTCGTACAGGAAGTACTACAAGAACGTACTAAAACGTACTGCAAGAAAAAGGACTGAAATACAACGAATACCGTAAGAAATCTTTAAATAAAACCAATGCATTACATACCAACAGATGTTAAAATGCCCTTTGAAATGCTCCTATCAAAATGGTCGCTCGAATAGCTAAAATCCAAATTAATGCTTGAAAATTGCTTAAAATTCAAAACGCTACCGTTCTAAATTCACTAAAGGCCCAAAAGGCAAACTAAATAGCAATTTTCATATGTCGTACCTCGGATGATCAAACTAATTTTGGATAACCAAATACTAAAGCCAAAGTAAACGTCTATTCTTGACCGATGACTAACGTAGAATTCTTCTAAGTAACAATTTTGCAACAAAATTTCCTAAAGAAAACCAACCTAAAATTTTACAAATTCCCTAAGGGTAGTGAATACCAAAAATAAGAAGAGGCGTGACGTATGCAATAGCATTATATGCAACCATGCAATCCTTAGATGTACCTGGGAAGTCTAAATATACAACTAGACTAAAGTAAATCCGAGAATTTAACGTAAAACACCAAGCAAGTGATTTCTACTGTAACAACAATTCAAAATTTAAAAACTGCTCTGGAGGAAAAATAAAAAAACATGTTGCTACACGACAATTATTGTCGGGTCCATAGGGCAAACAAAGCCCAGTAGATAAACAATGACTGTGGGTTCATAGGGTTATAGCATCCACCTTATAGCCCCCAGACTTCTTTCTTTTCTAAAACTTAAAAAAGCATCTCAGAGGAAAGCGTTTTGCATAAGATAAAGCACTCAAAGAAACTGTTAAATAATATTTTGTAGAGTTGCTGAAAGAATTTTTTTCTGATGGTATGAGACAATTGGAAAAACGATGGAATAAGTGTATAAGTGTTGAAGAGGCAACTCTCTAGAAAAATAAGGGGTTGTTAATGTGATACGTGTTTTTTTCATGCTTAAGTAGTTAACTTAAAAAAACGCCCTAGTACATGCACCATTAAGATTTGTAAGTTGCATTAATAATTTTTATCCAATTCAGTTACGAAATGTCAACATTTCGATATTGATTTTAGTTGTGAAAAGTGGTTCATTTTGTTACTAGTTACAAAATATGCTCCCATTTTGTAACTAGTTACAAAAAGATGATTTGAGTTGCGAAAAGTGGTTCATTTTGTAACTAGTTACAAAATATGCTCCCATTTTATCACTCCCATTTTATCACGATGACCCAACTCCTTTTTTAAGAAGATGTGGCATTTACATTTTGTTATCTGAATTGGATAAAATCTTGTATGAAACACGTTGCATAAATAGCTATAGTACAACTGACTAGACAAATTCTTATTTTCATTACATTTTAAGTTCATTCGGTACCTGACTGATGATCATTTGCTTTCTCTTGACAGGATTCAATACTATTCCATGTTTTTGGTAATATAAACTCGACAATTACGAACATAATTTGCTGGTAATCAGAAGTATTGCAAACACAATCTCACATTTTCATGGAATTTACTTACGCTTTCTTTACGTGTGCTGTTGTAATAAGAAGAATTTAATTTAAAATATGCAGAATGCAGAAACAGCGATTTAAAAAATTACGCATCTTGCGTATTTTTATTGTAAATGAAAGTTGTAGGTGCTGTCAAAATTGACAAATTTAAAAACCAAACAATGAAATAATAGCCTGTCGCAATAACAGACGCCTTCAGTATTTCTATCTCTTTCTAGCGTTAACTAAATTCAATAACATACGTCGAGCACTGAATCCATACATATTTCAAAGATATCGTGGATTCTTTCTAAAAAAATACGTTCGGTGAAACACATTATATATGTAATTTAGATTAATCTTGTAAATATAGAGTAGATATTTACTAAGATTAGTTGACATTAATATTATTATTTAAATAAAAAAATTAATTATTAATCAAAAATATGAACATACGAGGACAGCCAACAGAAATTAATAATGATTTTTAAAACTAGTATAGAGCACAATAAACGCATTATCGATGAAATTAAGCAATCGCGATAAACAATTTAGAACCGCGAGAAAATAATTAAAAAGCAAAAAGAAAAAATCGTAACACTTTGAAAACAAGATGCCTGCAGGAAATGAGAGTAAAAAAAGCTAGAAAAAGAAACTACGAAGAGAATCTAGTGTGTTATGGGGTAGAAGAAGAATTAAGAAAAAAGCTAAGAGGGACCTAAAAAAATGAAAGTTCATAAAAATAAGGAATAAAATCAACATAACCTTAAAGACAACAGAAATTGAGCAGGAAAAGAGAATTAGAATGCCGAAGAGGGAGAAAAGAAGGCTTAATAACATTTACCCCTTACCTCTTGTAATAAGAACATAGAAAATTTAAATAAATGCGCATAAACTTAAAGACACTGATTAGTGGTTAAATTAGGGCTTGGCATAAGGAACAAGCAGAAGCGAAAGCTTTAATTCAATAAATGAAAAAAAAAAAACAGGCAATAAGGATACAAAGCAAAAATCGGGAGAAAAAACGTATAACCAAGAATGGAAAAATTTGAAGTAGGGGAGATGAAACAGTGGTAGGAGGAAGAAATTGAGGAAACAGATCAAGGAGATATAAAAATTAAAAAGAAAAAGTACACGACAGCGGTAGCACAAATACGAAAAAACCCAAAATCTAGCTCTGTAAAAAATCAACATAAAACAAAACCGTACTGGACTCAAGGCATGTTGTAGGAAGTAGGAAGGAAACAGTAGAGAACTACAGAAAAATCAAGCGAAAAATCAAAAAATAAAATCTCTAAAAAAATGATACAACAAACAGAGGCGGAAAAAATGAAGACAACTTTGGCTGAAAATAGGATAATGATGATTAATAATAGCAAAAGCAGGAAACAAAAAGCAATTCAAAATACTAAAAATTAAACACTAAAACAAAGAAAAGTAAACAAATCCTGAGACTGGGAACAAGGAATATACAGTGTGTCCCAGGATAGATGTTACAATAGGTGTGATGGACAAAAAATTTTTGAATTTTATTTTAAGATTGTGGAATTAAGCCCTGCTTGGTTTGACGAGAATTTTAAGAATATTTTCAGTTTTTGAAAAACAAGTCTGCCTTGACATTCAAGCGAAAACTATTTTCTTTTCAGGTAAAGTACCCTTTTTGTTCATGATACGGCAAAATTTTACTAAGAAAAGTTGTTCATAATAAGAAATTATGGCCCTATGCAAAATTTCAGGAAGATTAGTCAACGATAGTTTTTTCGTGGCCTCCTGGCAGTTATGTGGAATAAATAATTTATTGTAGATCAGTGTTATTATTATGTTTCGTAAGTTAAATTTCTTGTAAATGCTATTTGTTTCGTTCAATGTTCTACAAAGAAAATTTTGAATAAATACAATTTATTTTGTTTAATCTAAAATATGACGGTTTAATCAAAGTAGGTAGATCTTCCTGAAATTTTGCATAGGGCCATAATTTCCTATTCTGAACAACTTTTCTTAGTAAACTTTTGCCCTATCATGAACGAAAATGGTACTTTACCTGAAAATAAAATAGTTTTCGCTTCAATGTCAAGGCCGACTTGTTTTTCGAAAACTGAAAATATTCTTAAAATTCTCTTCAAACCAAGCAGGGCTTAATTCCACAATCTTAAAATAAAATTCAAAAATTTTTTGTCCATCACACCTATTGTAACATCTATCCTGGGACACGCTGTACGTAAATACAATGCTTGCTCCAGGGAAAATAAATGAAGTTGCAAAAAACTCGAAATAAAATAGATAAATATCTGGCCATCCAAGAATTACAAAGAAAAGCCAAAAAACAATTTTATACTACGGTTTTCTACTGATGAGAAACAAGAAAGAAATGGTACGGGGTTCATTCTTCATTGTAAGGAAAATGGAAAAATCTTTTGGGGATAGTTATGCAATTTAATACATATAATCTAGCAATATAGTAGATATGTTCACAAATACCTACTGTTTGTTGCTGTATGTATTATCTGTAACTTCTTATACCGTTTGGTGTCTAGGGTAACGTATGAGGCTCTACGCGTGCAATGTACAACCCGGTCCGTCTCTGCGTGTTACGAACTGGTGCGCCGTTTTGCCTACATACTGCACCATGTGTAGAGTGTAATGTGTATGTATGTGAAATTTAAGATCTTGTTATTCTACCTCCAAGGCCTGTATTGGGAAAAGAGCTTCGTTAATTAGGTGCCCAACGACGAATGGTCACCAGGGGATTCGAACCAAGGACCAGCGCAACGCTAGCCTGACGCTCTACCACTGCGCCCCCCGCTGACTGTTTATTGTTGCCTATTCCAACTATTAAGCGGCGCGGCGCGTGTTAGGTGAATCACCTAGTATAGTGTATATGGTTCATTATACATATTTATATGTATTATTGTGCTTCTTGCGTTTTTCGTCTACTGAGATTTTTAGTGCTAAATTCTGGGACCGCCATTGCGAAGGTCTACTGATCCCCAGCTACACTACTGGTTATCTATCCCAAATATTTTGCAGAAAAACGCTAAATAATTAATAGTAATACGTGCGCCATGCATTATTAACCTAAAAAGTCTTAATAATGTGATTTTATGCTGATACATAACAAAATAATTTATAATTAAATAAACTTGTCTTCACCTTATTACAGTTTCGCGAATCACATTGAGATTAAAATTAACGAACACACACAGAACCACAAACCGAGCATCAGCTAAAAATGTAAAATATCCATATTGTTATGCTACACTTTTAATAAATCGTGTGACTGTTCAATTTTAAAAATAATAATTTTTACATCTCAGGGTCGTTGAAGGATTCGATTTTGAATTTTGAAAAATGAGTAATGTAATAAATTTCTATTAACTTTTAAAATGCAAACTTTATTACAAACAAAACTTATCTCTAAACTTAAAATTAATACAACAACTAAAACTAAAAACACTCACTGACAACTATTCTTTTAATTTTTAGAAGTCCCACCAAATATTCCTTGTCGCCCTGTCCAATTTATTACAATTTTCCAATCCAATTTTCAATGAAATCGCCTATCCAATTTTAATGCACCTCCAGTTTAATATTATTTTTATTATCAATATTTGTTTATTAATTTTCAGCTTTCCAGTAATAATCCACTATTATATTATAATATTTTTATGGAAAACCCAAAAACACGTCTTTGGTTTTCAATTTGCTTTTTAATAATCATTTTTGTTTATCCCGTTCAATTTTTATATTACCTTGATTTCGTTTTTACATTCATACTTTATACATGCACACCAACTATAACTATGACTACTATTTACAATAAATAACAATAAATAACAATATTTACAACAAATAACAATAAATACTTAAATTAATCTTAATTTATTTACATAATTAATTTTTTAAAACTTGCATCCTAAAAGTATACTCCAAATTTGTATTTTTAAATAAATATAAATTTTCCAAAAGGTTAATATCACTTCAACATATTATGTACAATAATGCGAAAGGAAACAATAAGATAACAACTTTTAACGAGTTCAGATAATAAATAATATTTATTAGACATCTACCTACGGTTATAACGGTTTCAAATGAGGCAAAATAGAAAGAATGTAATATTGTTGGAATCTCGGGTTCTCATTTATATACGAATTAAACAAAAGTAGGCTCGTAATTTGCTTACGGTAACGTCCAGTTTAAGCCCCATGAATATAATTAGTTGATGACGCAATGTTGGTGTTATAAACCACATTATTGTACGCTTTTACTGATATTCGAGAATTTTTAAAAGCTTATCTAGAAACACATCTCACAAACGAATGTAAAACCCGTGGAATTCTGATACTTGTTTTCGAAAATTCCACCGTTTCGAAATATGCCGAGTATTTTTGGTCGAACCGGGAGCTTCTGTATCGGCATTCTCACATGGAATCTTTATCCTATCTATCGCCTGTTAAAATTCTTGTGGCAGACTGCTTTTTCTTAAACGCTGTAAAACTTGCGATACCGACGAAACAAAGCACAAACATTGTGCTTCTAAAGGGCTGCCTCCGCAATTAAAATTGTTCTTTGGTTGTCCGTGAAACTGTACACGTTTGCTTGCTTCTCGGAATCTGTGACGAAAACAAAATAAAACAGCGGAATTATTAGTTGTTTCGAGAGCAGCCTGATACATATCGTTTAACTTTATTGCCATCATTTGTCACTAAAAGGTATTGTTTCCCTGTGACTTTTCACCTAAAATATTGTGGTGATTTAGTAATATACACCTGCAATCATAAAGTTTGAAATATATTTGATGCAATCTTAATTTTTCTTTTATTTAATTTCCTATAAAAAAACCACTTATTTTTCTGAGCTTTACTTAAGCCTAGGTTCTAGGATAGAGTATCCTTAAATAATGATATATCGATATTTTTTTAATGACAGCCTATATTTATGTTCCATTTAATGTGATACAGGTTTAAATCGTTTTTATAAGGATTTTCTATATCTTACACACTAATCACTAATCATCATAGAATATTATTTTTCGCCGATTGACATTTTACTGACAATTGACAGTCAGTAATAGTAATTAACGTCACAAGTCCGGGAACGCATAGTTTACAGCACGAGTCAGATGTTTAAAGACGAGGCGACGTAAGGAGCCGAGTCTTGAAACTCGAAACGAGTGCTGTAAAATGAGTTCACGGACGAATGTCGTTACGTATTTTATTTCATACTGTAAACACTTTTTCAATAACGTCAACATGTGACAGGCCGGAAAGTGTTGCTAGGTAACACTTTCCGGCTCTGATACCGTAATAGCTCACTTTCCGGACTCAAAATGGCGTCGGAAAGCTGAATTTACCAGACAGTATGAAATAAAATAACTGACTGTAGCATTATAAAACAACCAATAGAATGACATTCATGCAATTTGTTTTTCCATACTAGTCCCATAACAGCAGAGTGCTCCATGATAGTGATATCTTAAAAAATATTAAAAATAATGATCAAATTAATTAAGCAATCGGTGAAAGAATTATATGTTCAACACAACAAAAAAGAAGATATACTGCCTTAGCTGGTTTCACAGACAAATATCCATTTATTGCGGAATTTAACAAGTATTTAAAGGTTAACGGTTTTCAAACTCCATGGAAACTGTTGCTTATTTCAACCGATAAACGAAAACTTTTTTATCAATACTTCATAAAAAAGTGTGTCTTTTTTCAATTAGAAACATTTTATGCTGATAATTTGATATGTCAAACAGTTTCATTTTAATTTGATTTGTCATTATTTTGATTTGATCCAAAAGTCTTAGGATCCTAATTTTTTTCTCGAAACCGGAATTACGAAACCTATTCCAGAATGTATATCATTGAAAAGAGAGTCAACGTAAAACGATAAGTATGTTGTTATTTAAAAAAATGTTGATGGCGTTATTACTCCAAAAACAAATACTGTAGAAACAAATCAAAGAAAATGCCTTTTCAAAACAAAATTGACATGTTCGTGGATATTTCCCAAAAATTAACTTACGATTTTAGCGAATTTATTCCTTACTTTATACACACAGAAGAAATAGGGCGTTCTGTTTATTTCTTGAAGTTTTTATTTGTATTTGCTTATGCAAAGCGGTCTTTTATGAGGAATTACGTATGAGCCATTGTCAACACTTACTATACATAGATTTGGAAAATTGATTGACTTACCTGGATGAAGATTAATTTTAATTTTCCAAGCTTTTCTTCCGAAGTTAATTACACAATGTGCTATCGTTGATTCACGCACGTTGTTGGTACAATTATTTAAAGCAAAAGATAAGAAACATCAACGATGATGTGTCACTTCATAACCAGATTCGTCACTTCGGTATTTGAACTATCAGATCGCACTGGGTAATTATGGGACAGAGGGTTGTAATTATCTTCGGAAGAAAAGCTCGAAAAATTAAAATTGATCTTCCTCCAGGTAATTCATCAATTTTTCAATTTTCTTTCGCTTTTCTTCCTTGATAATTACAGAATGTAAGTAGATGTTTCCAGAATTTTTGCGATCTGAGGTAATGTTAAACTAGTTGAGAAGCCAGGGTGGCGCAGTGGTAGGAGCGTCAGGCTAGCGTTACGCTAGTCCCCGGTTCGAATCTCGCTGGGTGCAAGTTTTCCCGGAGATCGGTATCGAGCCCTGGTGACCATTCATCGTTGGGCACCTAATTAACGACGCTCTCCTCCGAATGCAGGCCTAAGAGGTAGAGTAACAAGGTCACACACACACACCCACATACCAACTCACACACAGGTGCAAAGCTAGTTCGCGTCCGTAGCAAAGCTAGGTTACACGTGCACCTTGGATAGCGCTAAAGAACTAGCACTACTGGCAGCCAAACAATCACTAACGTGATCTCCTGGCTACAAATGCCATACGCTAAATAAATAAATAATTAAACTAGTTCACACAATTAAACTAGCTAGTTTACTTAAGATGAACAGTACAATATTACCAGGTGAATGCTAAAACAGCTTTATTGGAATAATAACCTGCTAATTTAAGCATAACAAAATTAACAATGTGTTAAATATTCCATACTAATAAATATTGTAAAAATGAACATCATATGTTTAACCGTAAACATAAGAAGTGTTAGTAGAGTCTAGTACAGTTACAAAATATAATAACTAGTAACAATATGACTGTATGCGAGTCATCGTAGTGTAGATTTAGGAACTTTATTTAATACCTAATACAGTTTAAACAGACCCGTTTCAATCCTCTACTACAGATTACAGGGAGACTGTAGAATTTATTAAACACATTTGAGAATTCCGTCCAACCTGCCGAATTTCTAATCGTGCCTACTTATATTAACTCCTAATCGAAAAGGGCCCCATGTTGCCGCATGCCGGGTGCTAATATCCTGAACAAATGCTTGTATCGACACCGCTGGCCATTAAGACTTCGTTTAGCCATCTACTAATTGTTTGTGATGTAGCTTGGTGATGTGATTTTTTTTGGTTTGGTTAATATAAGGTATTTGTTAGAATTTCTTAGAGGTTCAGTAAATTTAATTTAATGGACAACTAACAACTAATGATGCAACATAAAGTTCATTCAAAATACGGAAAAACTAAAATTGGCTGAAGTTTATTCTTTTATTTCATACTGTCTGGTAAATTCAGTTTCCCGGCGCCATTTTGAGTCCGGAAAGTGACCTATTACGGTATCAGAGCCGGAAAGTGTTACCAAGCAACACTTTCCGGACTGTTATTTATGTACCCAAACAGAAGCCCTAAAAGTGTAACCAAGCCACACCTACCGGCTTTGACACAGTAATGTTACATGTTGACGTTTTGAAAAAGTGTCACATGTAAAAATTAAAAAATCAAATTGTTTACAGTATGAAATAAAATACATAACGACATTCGTCCGTGAACTCTTTTTACAGTAGGTACTCGTTTCGAGTTTCAAGACTCGGCTCCTTTCGTCGCCTCGTCTTTAAACATGTCACTCGTACTGTAAAATATGAGTTCCCGGACGTGACGTTAATTACTATTCTGATGTTTTTTTAATTTACGTTTGTACTCTGTGGCCAGTAGTTAATGCCAGAAGCATCACTAATTTTTTGGACAACAACTCTAGGCTGAGAGTTTCTGAGGGATAAAGCCCGTTTAAGTAATTTAATACTGGCTGTGGATCCCAAGTGGACTGATAATAATTAGGTTGAGGGGGTCGAATGTTGTATACGCCTTTCAAAAATCTCTTCACAATATTTTCGCCTTCCGTAGATGGGGGGGGGGGAGGCTTATTAAATTTACATCTGTAAATGTTAAGGGTCGAATATGAAACATTAGTGTCCATTTGTTCTTGAAGGAACGTTAAGAGGCTTTCTAGCTTGAAATCTAGAGGGTTGGTAAGATTTTTCTCACTATAAGCCCACCATTTTCGGTAATAGACTTCGTACTGATTTAAGGTGCCATCACTTAAGGATGCGAACAGAATAGGAATAGCTTTTTCTGGTACTCGTCTCATTAGCATTGACCTCCGGATAATTTCCCGACAACCAACGAAAGGCTCAGGTGAAGGGAGTACGAAGTCCGAAAATGGGGAGTAATAAGTTTTCCTTATATTCAAATATTAATGGTTCTCAAGTTAGTTAAAAGTTTATTAAATAGAGGGTACCACGGCTGTGATGGTCAGTTGGGAGCGACTAAGATGTCCTCAGCTCTAGAAATTAAACACCAAGGTGGGAATGCATAAAAAAGAAAAACTAAGTTCCACTTTATTGTAAACGCATCTATGTGACTAGAATCTGGATCGGGAATCGGGACCCCAAAAAACATAAATATCGCATTTAGTATTTAGATTAGAACGAATAAGTCAACATCTAGTTTTCCAAATTTTTTACAAATTTTACGAAAAATTTTATCGTTTATTCGTATTGTGTCTCGATTGACAACGATCTAAATTCTGTGTCAGCATTCAGCATAGAAATTTTCTTCGAAGGGAATTTCTTTTGGGATGACGATTTTATCCACAGAGCGATGTCAGTTTTTAGATGTGATGGGAAGGCAAACCTATGGTCATATTTCTAGTGTTATAAGTGAAGCCTAAAAAGCTTAGGTCCTGTGATTTAAACTAAAAATCCTAATTGACACAAAAGTGCAATAGTTCTATTTACTGTTAATTGGCATTTTGATTCTGCTGTGTCTATTAAGAGGATATCGACTAGATCAGTGGTCGCCAAAGGGGCGATATAACATTGTTGGAGGTCGATTCGGGCTCAGGGGTCGATAGAAAAATATAAGACATCATTGTACGGGTAATATTTAATTCGGTTAACTTGGATTACCACCATCCTGAATGACAACGCAATTAAGAGCGAATCGTGGGAACAGTGACATGAATAGGACTTGTGAGATGGCGCAAGGTCATGAAAATAGTTCCGGAGGCCAATCAAGCATGCCAAAATGACGTATTTACCAATAAACGGATGTCGGTGGTTCCCGCCTGGCCGGTACGGCGGCAGTGAGATTGCAACACGTGTGCGATTGCTTATTTACTTACACTTACACGTATTCGATCCCAGTCTCATTTTTGCGCATCGACATACAAGTGAGCGTTAATGTTCTAAAATTCATCAACATACATATTATAATTCAATCGTTATTCATTCATGAACTAAATTCTGTATGTTGAAGAGTTGAGTAACTATAAAATAAACAATCTAAAAACTCACATAAGCATCTTTTTTCCTTGTCCTATTATAATTACGTAATAGTAAAATAGAGGAGGTCGTTAAAAAGTCAAGAAACACTTGAAGGGGTGGACGGTCAAAGAAGTTTGGCGACCCCTGGTCTAGATAAATAACTAAAATGTTTAGTTTTCTTAAGGTCTTAACAACAGGTTTTAATAATTTAGTGAATATGAATGGAGCTACATTTAGACCAAAAGGCAAGTAGGTGAATTGGTATCGCTTCCCGTTATACTGAAATCTAAGGTATTTTCTACTGTCCTTATGGGATTAAATCAATATTTATAATGAATTCGAAGATATCCACGGTCAGTGAGTCAGTGTCAGTATTAACAGACCGTCTTCCGGGTTGGAAACGTGTCATTATTGAAACAGAAGAACTCAATGTTTCGCCCGCTTTTTTAAGGGGCTTCATCAGGAGTAAAAGGGAGCACTAAAGGAGCACGGTAACTCAACATGTCAACCACGCCAAAGGTAAAACTCTTTTAGCAAGAGGCAGAAGGGTACCGGTAACTCAACTTGTCAACCAAGCCAGAGGCGAAACCCTTCTGAAGAAAAACAGAAAGGGCAGCGGACCCTAAAAGTGGAGTAAGCGAAAGATGTACTTCTGGCCCATTACTTTCTATTCCAGATAACGCTGGAATTACAGTAAATTAGAATATTTAGTGTAACGACTAAATAAGTTCTTATTATGTTGTAGTATAACGACTACAAAGACACCAGTGTCAAAAGATCACTGCATGGATATGGGCATGGCTACTCAAATTTGTTGTGTAAAGTATATCCTCGAGTCGAGAGAATTAAGGGTGCCGCTAGTTTATTGTCAAAGTGTAAAGTCAAACAAAGGAAAAAACTCACTTTCGTCGAATAGGTATCAAGTTCTTTACACTGGAAGAAGAGCCAATTGTACGTCTGTGACGTTCTAAATTCATCAATATATCATCGTACTTCCTCCCTTTTCGGAATATGCCCCTGCCTCTTCCATCTGGATGTCTTTTTGGCATAGTTAAACTTTAAATCACAATCACAGCACGTATGCGAAATGGATGTGCACACAACGGATACAAATAACGAAGTGACGAATCTGGTTATAAAGTAATACATCATACTCGATGTTTTTTTATCTCTTACTTTAAATAATTGTACCAACTAAGGGTGTGAATCAACGATACTATATTGTGTAATTATCAAGCAAGAAAAGCGAAGGAAAATTGCTATTCTCTCCGGGAAATAGAAACCATTGTGAGCTTTACGTATCGTATCCTAGCACTTGAGGGGGACGATTATTTAAATATCAGCGGTCCTGTATAGTTTGTTCTAGTGAATGTCTTGTTGCATCTTTGACAGATTCATACGCTCAAAAAATGTCACTATAGAAACTGACACATGAGTCATGTTAAACTGAGAAGGTGCGTGAAATAAATCTTGTTGAAGTGTTTGAAAATTTTATTAAAATAACAAAGAACAAACATTGCACAAGGTGTTAAAACTGTTGACCGTTATTTTCCAAACAAAGTGTTATCCTTGTTTTCATGGTTTCAAAAACGTTCACTAAAGTGACTGGTAAAATGTCTTCGGTGACTTCTCTAATTGCATTCGCAGGTCTTCTAGATTATTTAAATGATTTTTGAAAACCTTATTTTTGAGGTATGCCCACAAGAAATAATCACACGGCGTTAAATCACAACTTCCTGGAGGAAACGGAACAATTTTGTTTTCAAAAAATCCACGAATAAAATTTACATTTTCTATGGTTGTGTGGGCTGTTGCATTGTCATGCTGAAAGTAACCGTTCTTGAACTCATCATCGTGCAGCGCGCTGCAAAAGGGCATTAAGATATTCTGACAAGTGTCCACAGATAAATTTGTTTTCTGGCAAATCTTCCTTATTGATTTTGATGGAGTTCTGTCTACAATCTCCTTCACATTATTAATATTTTCAGCTATTTTCCAATTCTTAGGTCTGCCAGATTTTTCTTTCCGAATACATCCACTCTCTCTGAAATTTCGAACACAATTCATAAGACAGCTGTAAACCATTTCGTAGGTAAGGCCTGGAATTTCGCATGGAATTCTTGTAAGAAAGTCATCAAAAGCCAATTGCACAGACTACGAACATTATTCATTGTTTTCTTTATGCCCATTCCTAAAATATGCTTCTAGTTGCTTCTAGCATAAAAATTTTATGTTCCCCAGAGAAATCCATTTTTGCCTTGTCAGTTTGACAGCAATGTAATGAAATGTAGCTTTAAATATTAACTTATACAACATTGAACCGTTTTGATACCTCTGCTTTTCTCAAGCAGTTATTTGCCCCGCCTTTAAGAGCATGCGGTAGTCATCCACAACAAGTTACGCGTTCATCCCTTTCTAACGTGTATAAATACCGCAGAACATACGTCAGAACTCGAATGAAATACGGTCGCCATTTGGCTCGTTCACTGCAACGTGTAGAAAGAGGATAGTTGTTTAACGTTGTCGTAATTTGAAGGCCTAAGAATGCTTTCTAATTCTCGGTGACTATATTGATTTACATTCTAGTTTTTTATAATACATATTTTAGATAATTTTTTATGTTAATATGGTGTGTTCTTGTTTCCTATGAAAATACCTGTCATGCTTACGGTATATACATAGTATGTGTTTTGTTTGAGAGCTTTTTTAGTTTAACAAAACTCAAACGTAAAGATTGTAATTTCTGAATTTTTTCAAATTGAATATACAGAGTCATTATAAATGATTATAGTCGAAGTAAATCGTAAATCTAAATGTAAAATTTCTTGTTTCTGCTCCACAAAAATAATGATTCAAATTATATGGGATATTCACTGTTCTACACACAAGTGTTAAATTGGTTGCATAACGAGTCAATATTTATGTAAAAAAGTTAAAATAATGTTTAAGTGAAATAAAAATTTTCTTACCATAATTTTCACTTGAAGAATGATCGATACAAACCCGAGACATATCTACACTAGACTCTGATTAATGAACTCATTGTTAATGCATAGTTAATAAAGTATTCATATTACTAAAAACACACACAAAGATAATCCAAAACTTATTTAATAATGATTATTTGTGTCTATTTACAATAGATGTTGAAAGTACTCTCCATTTTGCTATAAAAAATGGACAGCAAAAATGTTCTGTATCATTACCTCATTTATGTTTTCACAAAATAGTGTAATTTGATTAATTAATTCTTCTACATTTTGTACCCGTTGTTTGTACACATTATCTTTCAACCATCCAAATATCGAGAAATCCAAGGGAGTGAGGTCAGGGGAACGAGCAGGCTATTCTGGATTGACATTTTGACTTACCTATTAAACAATGATGATACATTTCTTGGAGGTAGGTACCTAATATTCTCCCTTGTGGTATGGGCTGTAGCACCATCATGCTAGAAATAGGCAAATTACTCCATTAATTGTATCTTGAAAAAATACTGGGCCAATTATTATTCTTCTTCTTGATACAGCTAACCACACACCCACTTTTACAGAATGTAAGGGCGTTTCTTCAAATGCATGTGGATTTTCAATACTCCAAATTCGGCAGTTCTGAGAATTTACATATCCAGATAGATGGAACCATGCTTCACCAGAAAAGAAGGACAAATCCAAAATTCTGTTGTCATTCATGTGATGCTGAAACCATTGGCAATATGCAACAGACACGGATAATCAGCTGGTTTGAGTTGTTGAACCGATGTTATTTTATAGGATGCCATATGCAACCTCCTTTTTAGAATTTTCTGACAAGTGCTGTATGGTACACCAGATTGTGCAGACAATCTTGACAAAGATTTTTTAGGACTTTGCTCCATTCGTTGTCTTAAATCTTCAACAACGTCTTCATTGATCTGAGGTCTTCCTGACGACTTCCCTCTGGAAACGTTCCCAGTATTATCAAATTTGTATTAACACTCTGGAATCAGCAGTAGTCTTAATAGAGACTGATTTTATTCACGCAGACTTTTAAGGAATCAACAGGCAAACTAACACAAAATGCAATTATTCAAAAACACAGTAATTACAGTAAATGACATACGAGTGACATTGACAGTTCACTTGGAAAATTAAAAATCACTACAAAAATCCTTGCACTATAATTATTTTTGTATAAAGCGGCAAAATTTCATTACCACGGGCACCGCCTGCTTCGACTACAATCATTTATAATGACGCTGTTATAACTTATGTTACATGGTTGAATAAAAAAAATTGTGTTCAACTAGGTCACAGCCAAGTATGGTTTCGATTAAAAAAATATATAACTTTGACCATTTACTCGAAAATTATGAGTTATCAAAAATTTATACAGCCTGTCCGTTTTTCGAGTGCCACTATGGGGATCTCTCTTATCTTAAGAGATACGAAGTTGGTTAAATTAGGGCAAAGTTGTGCATTTTCGTGCTGAATAATAATCTGAAAAGAAATTTGAAATATCTTCAATAGTTTTGAAAATATCACAAAAAAACGAAAATTTCTGTTTTTCGTTTTTAATTTTTTTACGATAAACTAATCATACTAGACATTTCTAACCAAGACATTATTCAGACACTTTTTTATGGAGAATTCGAATATGACATCCCCTTTTCAATAATTTTCAAGATGACGGAGAAACACCTGGCAACTTCATTTTTTCTTATGGACGCCATTTTGGATTTTAACATTTTGAGATTACGTTTTTTTTTTCTCTTTACAACGATGTATCACACATGGTGGCCCAATATCATATTTTTGCCAAAAATCCAATTTTTCATATTTTGCGAAGAGTGCTTTGGAGAAACAAAACGTTCTTTTGTTGTGAACAAAATGTTGACAGTTTGATCCTATTTCAAGTCTTGTCATTTACGTTTGTGCTAGTTTTATCGCGAAAATGCCTTTTTCAAGTGAAGAACAAAGAGATATGATACAAATTTACTACACTTCGCATCGAAATGCCCACATGACTGCGGCAACATATTTGCAGCGTTATCCAGAGCGGCAACAACCTAGTTTGAGGTATTTTTCTTTGCTACACAGAAACTTGGGCGAATGTGGTTCGTTTAAAAGACCTAGACGAGGATATGGCGATAGGCCCAATGAATATGAGCAGGAAATTTTGCAAGCTGTAAAAATTTTACATGATTACAAATACTAAAATATTCATCATTTAATTCTTAATTAGGTGCAAGACAATCCATCTGTCTCCTCAAGAGAAGTTGCAGCCCAGCTGAATTTGCCGTCACATCAAGTTGTTTGGAGAACGCTTAAAAAACACAAATATCGGCCTTGGGCAATTCATATTTCTCAAACGCTTCATCCCGGAGATCGTGCACGACGGGTAGCATTTTGCACGTTTGTAAATAATCAGATTCAGGAAAACCCAAATTTCCTTAATAATGTCATATGGTCTGATGAATGTAAATTCACCAATGCAGGAATGTTTAATCGCCATAATGAACATTACTGGTCAATTGAAAATCCACATCAATTTCAAGAACGGCGACCACAAATACGTTTTAGCCTTAACGTGTGGGTCGGTTTATTGGGCAATACAATAATAGGTCCTTACATCTACGAAGAGAATTTAAATGCTGATCGGTACCTCAATTTCCTGAGGACATTTCTAACAGATTTTATCGACAACAACGTTCCTCTTCATCGTTTGAACGCCATCTGGTTCCAGCAAGATGGCGCACCGCCCCATAATGATAGGAGGGTTGGGGAATGCTTGTCGGAAATGTTCCCCAACCATGTTATTGCTAACAATGGCGACGTACACTGGCCGGCGCGGTCGCCTGACATGTCTCCCTTGGACTATTTTTTGTGGGGGACAATGAAAAATAAAATTTACAAAACATTGCCAGCCGACCTTGATGAACTTCGTCAAAGAATTGTCACCACTCTCAGGCACAACATTAGAGGAAGGAATGTGTCAAGAGCTATAGCAAATCTTAGGAAGAGAGTGGCACTGTGCTTAGAATTAGGAGGTTGGCAATTTGAACACATGTTGTAATGTTACATTCGTTAATTATTGTCTATTATTATTATGTATTTCGTTCTAATTTGAATTACAATTTTCTTGCAAAACGAATGTTTCATTTTGTTCAGTTGAAAGTCGAATTTTCTCAACACAACTAATTCCATGCCAACGCCGCGACCAGACAGACGGATCAAACTGTCAAAATTTTGTTCACAACAAAAGAACGTTTTGTTTTTCCAAAGCACTCTTCGCAAAAAATGAAAAATTGGATTTTTGGCAAAAATGTGATATTGGACCACCATGTGTGATACATCGTTGTAAAGAGAAAAAAAAACGTAATCTCAAAATGTTAAAATCCAAAATGGCGTCCATAAGAAAAAATGAAGTTTCCAGGTGTTTCTCCGTCACCTTGAAAATTATTGAAAAGGGGATGGCATATTCGAATTCTCCATAAAAAAGTGTCTGAATAATGTCTTGCTTAGAAATGTCTAGTACGATTAGATTATCGTAAAAAAATTAAAAACGAATATCAGAAATTTTCGTTTTTTTGCGATATTTTCAAAACTATTGAAAATAATTCAAATTTCTTTTCAGATTATTATTCAGCATGAAAATTCGCAACTTTGCCCTAATTTAACTAACTTCGTATCTCTTAAGATAAGCGAGATCCCCATAGTGGCACTCGAAAAATGGACAGGCTGTATAGCCTAGCTTATTCTAAGAAAAAATCATCTCGTATATTAAATTTCTTCATACCGTTGAATTCCTCATTCAAAAATTGCACTACTCAGCATATTTAACCGTCTCTCTACTTTTCATATACAAATTTTAGCGAAATAATGATCAAGAAATAGAATAATCTATTTTCTTTAAAGTTACATATAGGCTTGATCGACAATATGGAGGATTAAGGCATTCTAACTTATTTTTATATCCGGTTGTCTTTCATGCTACGCGAAATAGGTGTTTTATTTAAACAGACATAATAAAGGCTAAATTGGCAAAGTTGAGTAGAATTAAAAGGAATGTTTATAATAATTCAGTAAATATTCAAATTTTGAATATTTTGTAGACTTTTTAGATATTTTAAAAGAGCAGTTTCTTGTATTTTGAATTTAGAACAAAAATGAATACTGTAATATTTTTTAATTTATTTTATTTTATTTATGTCCGTGTTGTGAATTATTTATTAACAAATTTAAACAACGTAATAATTAACACGAAATAACAACTTAAACACTAAAAACACAACACTAATATGAACCCGTAACACTAACTAATTTATCTATACAGTTTATATGTATACGGTGAGCACGTGAAGGTTCGAACAAATTCGATAAAATATTTATTGGGCAAGTAAGAAAATAATGCTCCGGCACGTCGATTTTCTTTTTTAGATGCGCATTTTTTGGTATGCGTATATTTTTTATTGCGTCATCCCTGTTTGAGTTATGACGTTATCATCAGTTTTTTTTTAAATGGTAACACCCTCTGTTGATAGTACCATTTCAAAGAGCACATTTTTTTGCGTATAGACGCCCAAATTTTGTGGTATGTTTATAATTATATTTTCGAGAAATTAGTACCAGAATTGTTGCACAATTTTTACCTATTGTACCCCAGCCCCAAATAACAGCAAACAGCAAACGTAAAATGCAGCAGTGTTCCATCTTAAAAAAGTTAAAGGTTTAATCGTCTATTTAAAGGTACGGGTACGGGTAAAGTAAATCGTTCTCATCTCGAAAACGGTTTATTGGTTTTTAACTTGTAGGTATTTCATCGTAGGTACTATGTGCCCTCTAAATATTTCGAAATTTAAATACTGTCCAGTGCAAATTTTCAAAGTAGAAAATTTGACCTTTAGGCATTAACGATCCACTGCCCTTAAAGGGTATTTTCATCCCAAAGGAAACCATTTTTTAAATAATTCTTAAGGGCGTATAAAACCGCACAACACCGGTCATAGGACATTGCTCGCCAGTACGTGGTATATACATACATAACCCGACTCGCATACGTTGTTGTTGTAGGGTCAGGGGGCAATACACGTAATTCTGAGCTAAATGGGAAGATTTGTCTTTGTGCGTTTGCATAAGCAACCTTGCTGTCGGCAGATAAGATATTTCGATATTCTGCATTACCGCTTATCGCATGAACTAAAGTAAATAATGTTAAAGCATTACGATTTATCACTGACAACAGCAAATTTTCTTTTATTTTGGATTCAGGTTGTCACTAAAATACCTTTTTTGGTTTATCTCTTTTAATTTACTATAACGACTTTAAAATATATTTTAGAATCTAATTTAAAATGTAAAGGTTTTTGTAAATAGGTATGAATTGATTGAAATTGCTGTAATAATTAATTAGCACCTACATGTATACTGGGTGTTAGGTAATGCTTCTGCCAAACTTTAGGGGTGAGTTTGTAACGGTCAAAGGAATAAAAAATTCTTATACCATTTTTTTCTCAGTTGCATTTTTTTTTCTCTTTAAATATTTTGTGGTTGTTAATAAAGTTTTATTGTTAGTTGATGTATTAGACTCTTATTTATCCGTAAAAATTTTGTTCCTGTATCTTTAACCCTTTGTTTCTGTTTTTCCCGAGAATAAAAAGTAAAATTAAAGCATGCGTTTCTCAGAAACTACGCATATTAGAAAAAAATTGTATAATACTTTTTTGCTCAATTTGTCATTATAAAGCTTTCCCCAAATTTTGGCAGAAGCATTACCTAACACCCTGTATAGGGTGTCTATATTGAAAGTTATATTAAGTGTAAAGATAGAAAGACAATTAAATAGGCAAAGTAGTGCAGTGAACAAATTTTAAATACGAGGTGCGATTAACAAAATATTAGAAAAAATCAACAAATTGCTGTTTCTGATATGAGACGTAATTCATATATTTTAAAATTACAAAATTACGCTCCAAATACTTTTTCGGGAATATTTATTATAAGGGCCGGTCTTTCAATCTCCTAATAAATTCATTTTCCTATTATTTTCTAGGGCAACCTTTGTTAATACAATCGTTTCCATGGATAATATTTGCCAAATAGCTTATTAGGAGGTTTATTAGGAGATGGAAAGACTGGCCTTAGTTAAATAATCTAAGCTGAGTAGTTTTTTGACGTCTGTTATCATTGTCGAATAATTGTTTAGGGTTATCAATATAGTAAGATTCTTAACCCGGAGAAAAATTTCAGGGTGTGTAAAGACAAAAATTGAAGTTATTGTAGCTACGTCAACAAATTTATATTATTTAAAATATTTGTGATTATAAATATTATATGCAAAAACCCAAACAAACAAAACAAAACAAATAAATTACAAAACAATAACACTATTTAAATATTATGCCCGATACAAGACAAGCTTTTAGATACGTACAGACAAACAAGGCTTTGTACTTACTTTCCTTAATCTGCTTTTATACTTTATATGTATGAATTCCAAAATAACTAGAAACGTGTGTACTAAAACTTTTAATGTTATATGATTTTCAATATTTGATTTTTACACGTGTACTTAACGACGTTATGTTTTTAAAATCAACAAGCAACGAAAACTCTGTTTTTTTTTATTGTGCTCTACAATACAGGGTGGTTCATTAGCCTCTTTATAATCATATGAATGTAGGTTCTATATTTCTTTGTTAATTGAGATTTCATTGATTGTTTTGGCTTTTGTTTTTAAAAGGTCACTTGAAACCGGCCGTTCTTTAAGTCTCTAAGCACAAAACCATGAGTATAACTTTCTTTCCATTTTCAGCATTTTAGAGGATTTTTACGATTTTCGTCTTCGTATTTTTTTTTTTACTAGGTCATTAACAACGGAAAATATGCGCTCATTAGCTGCATTTTAATGCGGTAAAGATAGAATACTTATTAAAAAGGCTAACCTTGATTAAAAGATGAAGAGCATAAGAATTGTTTTGATGATTTTAAAGGAAAGTATTACGAGTAGCGGAAATTTCCCCGATTTTTATCGTTTTTATAGAAAATTTTCCCTTTCATAAAAAAAATCCCTATTTGACGGAAATTTCCCTGCATCTGGCAATTAATACTAATATGCAATTTTTGGGTGCATATCGACGGTGATCTGACAATATCTCCTATCTGCGCATTTGGCCGAACTCGAGTAACATAACGATTCCTATATAAAATTTTACGCCGGATCGAATGGAAATACCACCGATGGCGTAAAAAATTTAAAAAAGGTTTAAATGTGCTCGAAGAAATACCACGTATGTGATACGATTCATAGTTGATCTGACAACACCGCCCATCTGCAATTTTAGATTGTGGTTCTAATGGCGTGGTCTGTTTCAAGTAGTGATGGGCAAATACCGGGTAAATATAATTTAGGTAGATACCTTAGGTATTTACCCGGGTATTTACTCAAAATGGGTAAATAATAGGGTTTTTTTGATTTAAATGTCTTTTCAGTCCAATAATCGTTTATTTTGTACATATACACGGTTAATCTTATTATTTAAGTAAATTTAATTAGAGAATGGTTGGAGTCATCGGTGTCACTGTCCATGTAAGGGACCATATCTGCATCGCTTTCATCTTCATCATTGCTACTCGTTACGAGTACTAGTTCTTCTTCATCATCAGTATCACTTCGTTTCACTTTCTTTTTTGGAACTTCCGAACAACGCGAAAGAAATCTTTTGCTTAATCCAGAGCTAGAAGCTTCTGAATCATTAGCTACTGATAACAATTCGGATTCGGTTACATCTTTTTCCTTCCCGTTATATTGTTGCGCACCTTCTTAGAGAAGTTTCCAGTTAAAGGCAAGATACCTAAGTAATTTTCCCTGCTCTAATATTGGTCAGACGATTACGTCTTTTATTATGTATCCAGCTAAATGCACTAAATGATCTTTCAGTGGCAGTGGAGCTAGCTGGAGCTGATAGTATGCGAACCGCCACCTCTGAAAGGCGACTGCTCGTATAGATTCCCTTCCACCATACTATTGGTGTTACTGAAGCTGCCGACAACCAAACGAACTTTTTGCCCCATAGACCCTCTTTCGCACAATAATTGATCAAGTTTGTCGAAATTGATGTTCCAATTTTCATATCATCAGCAGCCCCCACTAACACAGCTAATCGGTTACGTTACTACGTTAGCAATCAAATATTAGGTATTTTTAGCAAAAAACCCGATTTTACGGTGGGTAAATATTTTTTGGGTATTTACCCGATATTTACCCGGTATTTATTTATTTACCCAATGGGTAAATACCCACGGCACATCACTAGTTTCAAGGTAACTCTACTACGAGCCCCGTCCCATTTCAGTTGGCCCACCTTAGGATTTTTCAAAAATTCGTCTTTAGAGAGCAAAAATACAAGTACTACACGAACTTTAAATTATTTTATTCATTTGACAACATCTTTAGCATCTCTTAACCACAACAAATGCCTATTCAGTGACTAAAACCGACAACTAACACAAAATGGGGACTAATAAAAAAATGTGAATAAATATGTAAAATTAACAGAAAATAATTTTAAGGTCTACCACTGAGTAATATCGCCTTTATTTTTTATAATATCCGAAATTCTTTGGGACATAGTATTAACGAAGCCTTGGGAAAATTCTGCTGTAAACGAATCCCATATTTTCTGAAGCCTTTGCTTCAGTTGACAGATTGTTCTAGCAGAATGTTTCCGAAGCATCTTTTTTATCTGGTGCCACAAAGAAACCCCTTCCAAAGGTAGTATAGCGTAGCCTTCCATCTATTTTAAGGCTTTTTGATTTCTAGCGTCCTTCGCCGTTCTGCTTTAACACAAAATCTTGTCCTGATGTTAAATATTCTTCTATGACCGGTGAAAGCGATTCTTCTAAAAGGTACAGATACTTGTTTGTATCCGCAGTTTCTTCAAAAAAATGAACTGTTCCTATCCCTTTCGCCCCAAACCATGGCCGATGCTGAAAATTTGACCTTTCTTTTGAGACAGTCGACCTGAAGCGCCTCGTGTATTTTGCAAATAACTCGGCCTCTACTGTCTCCAACACGCACTTCGAATCGAGCCTTATCGGAGCGATAAGTCTTGCATGCTTTTGCTGAGGTGCCCAAACCATATGTTGTTTTGCCAATCTTACTGTATTTCTCTTCTGCTTTGGCGTTAAAAGTGGCTTTTCTTTGGCCTTTGGCCACAATTGCCAATTTTAAGAACAGTTTTTTAGGAAAAAATATTCTTCTGTTTCCATTTTATTTTCTTTAATCAAACAACTTACCTTGTAAGTGCCCATTTTGTGAGTCCCCTTGTGACATGTGGATCTCCAAAAAATGTGCCTTCCAACAGAATCACTCCACAGAGCGCTTGGCACGCCGGTTTTTCTCGATAATTCTTCTTAATGCTCTTCTATCAGCATCTGCAATTTTAGTTGGTCCCACATATCGGCGCTTTGTGGTGACTCAACTAGTAATCCTATATCTTCTAACAATATTTCTTACACTATATCGCGATAACTTTAATAAATTTGCAATTTCCGAGTTGGATTTTCCAGAATTGAAAAATCTAAGGATAATTGAACGAATTTTTTCATCGATAATCTTTGCTTTGTCTATTTTATGAACGCAACTAGCTTCAAAATGTATGAAATGCATTCTAGCAGTTATTAGCAATTGTTTTGGGACCATTGTTCCAAAGCCAATTCGGTTGTAGGCTTACTTTGTAACAAAATAGAAATGGATTGATGTATTAAAAAAACATACCTTATTTGGAACATTATTGAATTTTTGATAAAAATTTTAAAAGGAAACGATAAAGTTGGTGTTTTCTATTGCATATTATTAAATATGCCCTGTTAATTAATTTGGGACCTAAAAAAAGCATGTAGTATTCATTACTTTTTGATGGTGCCCAAAAATCTAAGATTTCAGTAGGTGGGCCAACTGAAATGGGACGGGGCTCGTATTACATCACCTGTTTTGTTAAGGTTTGTTTTAGTTTATTAGTAAATTTATTGTCCGATGTAGCTATCATAATTATTATTGATAGTTTTGATAAAACTTATTGTAATATTTTTACTGATGGTTTCGTTAAAATCTGATTTACAAAAAGTTATTACAGATAGGCGATTTTGGTACTTCAATTTTGTTTCTTGAATGTCCAGATAGGTGTTTACTCCATACATGAAATGTACTAAATTAGGCAATTTTTCAGACGTTTTATTTAAATTTTATACCAAAAATTTGTACCTATGTATTACATTTTATTTTTATTATCGTCGCTATTGGTACACTATTCCTTTCAGGTATCTGAACAAATGTCATGATGTTTTCTGATCGTACTAAAAAAATTCTCCAATTGGCTGCGGCTATATCTACGGCTACATCAAAAAACTCGGATAATTCTATCGAGAAGGATTTTTTATTTGATTTTAATTCAATACCTATCATGTTTGAAGACGAAATATTATTATCTGAAAACTTACCAGACGTAACTGAAGAATTTTTAAATTTGGATAACAACGTTGTTAATACTTAGGATGCAACAAAAATTAATGATGACGAAATATTATTAGCTGAAAACTTACTTGAATTGACTCCAGAATTTTTAAACTTGGACGATAACGTTCTTAGTAATCAGGATAGAATCAGAAGCAATGATGTAACTAGTGACTATGAACCTGGCAGCGATGAACAAGATAGTAATGGAAGCAGTGATGGCGAAGTCAATAACGAAATAACTGATGATGAAATCAATAACCAAAGTAATTCTACTGAATTTGGAGATATGAATGTTGGGGGAAAAAGAAAAAAGGCAGACAATAACGATGAGGGGAAAAAATATAAAAATAAGAAACTCAGGATGATTGGGAAAGAGTACCTAGGTTACACAAGGAAAAACGGTACCTATTTTTAAACATAATGTACTAAGAAGTGGTAGACGAATGGGACCACCATGTCAATCTGAAAAATGCCGAAAATCAAAAAATAGGTTCTGTGTAGATTGTTCTGACAAAACTAGAAATAACATCTTTACAGATTTTTGGGAGAATTTAAGTTGGGATCAACGCAAAGTTTTTGTATGTAGTCATGTGACCGAATCTGACACCAAAAGAAGAACAAAAACCAAAGAGGATGGTGAATCACGAAGAGGTCTAACATTTTCATACACTTTAAACAATAGGACATCCCAACTACAAGTCTGTAGAGAATAGTTATTTGTAATACAAGTGTTGAAAGCTTGCGTTTGCCACACGAATGTGAAGTCACATGAGTGTGGCAAATACAAGCTTTCAACACATGTATTACACACTATTTTTTCTACAACCACAAAAAATTTAAATATTTCTGCAAAATCAAATCTGACATTTATCAAATGTCATTTATGACATTTTGATTTGCGTGCGGAAAGTAAACAAATTAGCGTGTGGAAAGTTTACTTTCCGCACGCAAATCAAAATTTGAGTGTGGAAAGTTTACTTTCCGCACGCTAATTTTCACTTGTTCGGCAAACACTCATTTTCAATACTCGTATCTATGGAGACGAAGTCTGAAAATCCCACTTTCCATGGTGGTTGTAGAAAAATGTTTTTACGAACCCTGGACCTAAAACCATTTACAGTAAGGACTTGGGTAAAAACATCTTTATATGGAATGCACCCACAAAAGGATACGCTGAATGAGTCAAAAAAAATAAATAACTATAGGGGAAGGCAGTCAGTTATTGCTTCTAAAATCGTAAATGCCTTCTTTGATAAATTACCTAAGTTACCCTCACATTACGTAAGAAAAGACAGTATGGAGCTTTTTCTAGAGGAAGACATTAAATCTTTAGCCCAGCTATCTGAGATTTTCGTAAGAGAATGTGAGAAGAATGGTGATACTATTTTGGGGCGAAAAATGTCTGAAAAGACATTTCATTCCAAAAATCTTTCAATATTTTACCCTAGAAAAGACTTATGTGACCTTTGCTGTGAGCACAAAGCTGGAAATATCGAAGAAGACAAGTGAAGGGTCCTTGGGAAGAACATGATAAGTCCAATATTTCACTAATTGACCTAATGGTGCCACCTTGTGGTAACAACTGCAAGCCAAAAGAAGGTAAATGGGTTATAGATAAAAACGTGTCGAGTCCCGAGTTATTCACGAAATAAGTTTGGGCATACAGGGGAAGAACATATTATGTCCACCTGAAACTGCACAAGAAGCTGGGTTTACAACTTAGCAAATTCAAAGGACTATTATAGTAGAGTATTAGTCGTCAATAGTGATGACCTGTTTTACTTTGCAAGGTTTTCTCATTGGGGGTGCTTCAGAGCTTTATACCAAATAAAACTGTGTGTGCGTTTACTTTGTTGACGACGTTGACGTTAAGGCATTTTTAAAAACGTAACGTCTTAACAGCTGATTACTATGACCTTCAGTTTGTATCGTCAGTCGCAGATGTTTATTATAGCTCAGTTGCGAATCATATTCCAATGCGACATCTGTTTAGTAACCGTTGAACTGTTTCGTCGCCATTTTTGAGAGGCACATGTCAACAATAATTTATAAAATAATAGTACTCAAAATACATGCTATTTGGTTGCTGTATCTGCTGTAGTAGTGCATCGTGCAGGTGCTAAGCTACTTTAAATTAAATTTCTTTCGAAATTTTTACTTTTTTTGTCAACTATTAAAATTGTCAAATCACGTAATAAAGGGTTTAAAACCTATAAAAAAAATATGTCAGCGACTAGTTTGAAATATCTATTTTCATACTAATTCAATAAAACTACGGAATATTAAGTAGCAAATTAATGTTTTATTCTCAAAAAATACCTTGCAAATATGCACGACATTGACGGTAGCACCATCTACTCAAAGCAGCTATGGAAGTGCCCCTCTTAATAACAAGGCCCGCTGAATTAATATTGCATATAAGGCCTTACCACTTCATTTAGCGAAGACGCAATTTAGAAACAACGGTGGCGCCAATTGAGGTAAACTATACATTTCTCCATTAAAAAATGTATAGCTCACCGCAAATGGCGCCACTGTTGTTTCTAATTTCGTCTTGGCTAAATGAAGTGGTAAGGCCTTATATGCAATATTAATTCAGCGGGCCTTGCTTAATAATAACATAAATATTGCATACTTTGTAGAATTATATTTTTCTTGTATCAGTGCACTATTTATCATTGTTTTTGTTCTGGAAATTTTAAGTGTAAATTTGGTACAGCTAAAGCTTTGCTTACAAATTTTTAAAACTTAACTAAGTCCTCAGCTTTTGTTTAAATCATCGACCTACATTTTTCCGTGCTAATGTATTTAATTTCATTTTTGAACGACAATATTTAATAGTGGTTACTTTATCACACAATTGATCTCCATTAATTGCTATATTAATAATACGATTGCTAAAAGGATTGTTTTCGAAGCCGTAATATTTTATTTATTTAGCTACTTTTACCTTTGAGAATGTGACACGAAACAACCCCACCGATGACATCTTGAACCAGTCACGTAAGTTTTTGAGCCAGGATACTCTTCATCTTCCCACGCTCCTTTTTCCTTCTATCTAGCCTCAATAATATTGTAATAGGCGTTATTTTGGGCTTCGAGTTATATGTCTTAAATATTCCAATTTTCTTTTCTTTATTATAAACATTAGTTCGAGATCTTTATTCATACGATTAAGTACTTTTTTTATTGGTTATCTTGTCTATACATAAGATACCTACGTAGTAGACGCCTATATATCTAATATTCATAAGCTTCCAGTCTTTTTGTTATTTCTTGTGTTAAGGTCCACCCTTCTACACCATACAATAGCATTGAGGAGTGATGTAACATCGAGATAATCTAAATCGTAAATCTAAATCGTAAATCTAAATCGTAAATCTAAATCGTAAATCTAAATCGTAAATCTAAATCTTAAATCTAAATCGTAAATCTAAATCTATGTCGGGAGATGTTAACAAGGCTTTCATTTTAATAAAGGCTAATCTTACTTGTTCTATTTTGGTTAGAATTTTTTGCGGATGGTTGAAGTTTCGTTGCACCCATGTTCCAAGCTATTTGTAATTAGTGACCTGTTCGATTTTATAGTTATCTTCATTCATTTTTATGTTTAAAGTTTTAGAAATTGCCATCACTTTGGTTTTACTAATGTTTATACTGAGTCCGAATTCTTCGCGTTTTTCATTTAACTTTAAGAAGCAGCCTCTGCAGGTCATCCATGTTATCTGTTATTATAATTGTGTCGTCTGCGTAACGAATGCTATTAATTATTTCGCCATTAACCTTTAGGCTCCCAGACTCTCCCTCCAGATCTTCGTTAAAGATCTCCTCTGAGTAAATTGTCGCTTGTCGGGCAAAACCTTATATGTGTCATTTTGTTCTGAAATAGGGTTTTTGTCTATTTCGATTATTTTGAATTTTCTGCAGTGTTTGGCAAAACCATCTACGTGCTACTTGTGTATAAAAATTATTAGAAATAATTTTCCAAATGTGTAATATTACATTAAAGTTATGAGCATTACAAAGGGTTCTTTGCTCCTCCTGGAAAATTTTGTTTTTGGCACATACAAGGTTTTGCCCACCAAGCGATGATATGTTAAATAGGGTCGATGATAATACACATCCCTGTCTCATTCCACATCTTATCTCGATTTCTTCGGTAAGGTTATAGTTAGATATTATTCTAGTATCTCGGACATCAATGCGTTTCTTTCCTAAGAGGTCTAATAGTTTTTAAAGTTGGACTTTGTCAAAAGCTTTATTGTAATCAATAAAGCACCAAAATAAATCTTTGTTTACATCTAAGCATCTTTGAGTTAGTACATTGATTGTAAATAGAACTTCTCTCATCGTACCAAATCCAGATATTTCACACTTTGGGTATATACGTGCATGAATTATTTCCAGGGAGATTTTTAGAGCCTGGCTCATTAAATTGATGGTGCAATACTCATTAAGTCATTTTCAATAACTTTTTTTTAATTCGAATAAAATTTGATTTAATCCATTCCTCGGATATAATAATAATAATAATAATAATAATAATAATATTGATTTATTCTGCATTAAAAAAAGATACATTTAAAAGAAAAAAAAATACAATACAATAAAAAAAAGAATTGAATATTAGTGAATACATAAATTTAGTTTATAAAAAGCAGAACCACGAGGTGCCAGTTCAGTAGGGAACTGTTCTTCCACTGGCACCTGGAGAAATTAATATTTATGGCAGATGATTGCTTAGATTGCACAAAATTTGTTACTACCTAGAAAAATATATATAAGATGTTATGACTGCAGCTGAAACAGTAACAGAAACAGGTTTTTCTTAAATTGCAAAACGGAATACTTTTTAAGGTTTTGAGGGATCTCATTATAGATTTTGGCAATGTTGTAACTAAAAGATCGTTCATACAAGGCGGAATTATGATGTGGAATTGTAATTAAATATCTATGTCTCAAATTTATGTTATGCACATCCGTTCTGAAAGTTATTTTATTATATAGATAAGGTGGCTGTTTCTCTACAATAATTTTATGGAACAATACTGCAGAATGGAGATACCTCCTGTTGCTCATATTAAGCCAGCGTACTTCTCTTAACTTATGTGAGATATGAGAAAATTTAGGGATACCAAAAATGAAACGCAAACATGAATTTTGTACACGCTGTATTCTCTGTGAAGTTTCAAAATCAAGACATGGCCCATATACCACCGCGCAGTATGAGAATTGTGATAAAACCAGCGCCTCACATAACATAGTTTTTAGTTTCACACTTAAGTAGAACCTATGAGGATAAAGCAATTTAAGATTACAAAAAGCATTTTGGATATTTTTACAGACTTGCTGCTTGAACCTGAATGTTTTATCAACAGTTAACCCTAAATTTTTAACATTATCAACAAATGGAATTTCAATGTCATTAATTTGAATAGCGTCTACTTGAAGATCAGTACTTTTTCCGAGTAGAATTGCACACGATTTAGCAGGATTTAACATTAAAGCATGCTGCTCCGCGAGGTGAGAAATGGTGTTAAGGTCGTTATTTATCTTACGGATAGCAGTAGGTACATCATCTCGCATAAAAGAAAGGTACACCTGGGTGTCATCCGCGTACATGTGGATATTACAGTGGGTCATATGTTTGCTGAAATTGCTAGTATATATAGTGAACAGCAGGGGACCCAAAATTGACCCCTGGGGTACACCTCTTATAATGTCCATAGGCACTGACATGTGTTTAGCTATCTTAACAGTTTGACACCTATTGTGAAGATAGCTTTTTATTAACAGAATGGCATCCGGTCCTAATCCAATATAGTGAAGGATAGCTAAAAGCAATTTATGATTCATTGTGTCGAAGGCTTTGCTGAAGTCCAACAACGTTAAGATGGTAAGTTTATTGTTATCATAAGCCGAAATAATGTCATCGGTTATGTGAAGTAACGTTGTTGTACAACTATGTGATTTACGGAATCCAGATTGGCATTCAGGGAGTAATTTATAATTTTGAAGGTGATCACGTAATTGAGCGTTGATTATTTTTTCAAGTATTTTTGACATAACCGGTAAAATACTAATTGGTCTAAAATGTTTGTGTTCAACTGGGTTATCAACCTTCGGCAATGGAACTACTACAGCTTTCTTCCAAAACTCGGGAAATGTATTTTGTGCGATACTAGTATTTATTATGTGTACAATAAATTGTGCAATGTAAGGACAACAATACTTAAGCATCTGTGCATTCAAGCCGTCATGACCTATCGAATTACTTTTTAATGAATTGATTATTTTAAGTACATCGTCCACATCAGTCAATCTAAATTTCAAACGTGTATTCACTAGTACGTTATTTAGATATGAATTTACAATATTTTCATCAATAGGCAAATCCGGTATGCTATTAATAAAATAATTATTGATATCATTTGCATCTGGAACATATGAAGTACTACTACTGGTACCACGACTGCTCACACCCAAATGCTTTAGTTCCTTCCACATTTCTTTGCTGTTGCTATTATTAAATTTGAATTGAAAATAAGCTTTTTTTTCTTTATTGATAGCAAAACTAGTATAATTACGGAGAAGTTTGTAGTAGTTCCATGTACCTTGAGTTTTGGTTTTTATGTACTTCCTTTTTGCTTTATCTCTTAATTTCATTAGCAATTTAATGTTATCTGTAAGCCAAGGGGCAAGTTTTTTTGTAAATGTAACCGTTCGCCAGGGTGCATGTTTATCAAAGAGATTGATAAGCTGATCATTGAGAAATGCCACCTTGTCATTCAAGTCGGTTATATAGTAAAGTTGATGCAACGGAAGCATCTCCAACTCTGCGCGAAAGACATTTATGTTAAAAAGTTTATAGTTTCTAAAAGTTCTGGCAGTAGGAGTAAGTTTGGGAGCGGAATTGGGGATGTTGCAATAAACGATCTCGTGATCGGACAACTCGGTGCTTTCAATGCCAGATTTAACAACTAACGATAAACATGACGTAATTATGACATCTAACAAAGAAGCCCGATTTATACCTATCCTAGTAGGTGCTTTAATTACCTGATAAAAGTTAAAACACTCCAGCATATTGTTAAAATATGCTGTCGCTGGATTGTCAGGCAAAAGAAAATCAATGTTACAGTCACCCAGACAAACAATGTCCTGAGATAAGGGTGTGCATAACATAATTGTGTTTTCTAATTCATCAACAAATAGTTTGTAATTAATGCAAGGCGCTTTATATACGCAACCAAGGGCAAGTGTTTTTGAATTAATAGTTACGCGCAGCCATAATTGTTCTATATTATTATTAGTATTTATTATAGAAAACTTTAAGTAATTTTTGATATAAAATGCAACTCCACCCCCTCTTGTTCCACGATCCTTACGGATTAATGTATAATCATCAATTGTTAGCATGTTTGAACTAATATCACTGCATAGCCATGTTTCAGATACTGCTAAAATATCAAATCTAAGCCTTATAAGTAAATCTTTTACATCATTAAGTTTAGGTATTAAAGACCGAATGTTAATATGTGCAATTTTCATGCAATCATTTGCCATAATGGAAGATTAATAAATAATTTCAAAGGCAATCAAATACTAAACTGAAGAAATGAAGTGTGAAGCACCGCATACTACTTATGTAAATGTTTATCTACATTTACATCACGGTAAACCACTCAAAATAAAAATATGAATAAAATAAAAATTTGTTCTGAACATGAATTTGTTTATACAGGAACGTTTCTTAGCTGTGGCAAACATAAAATTTTAAACTCAGTTATCATTTATGGCAAATGCCAACACCGATAATAGTAACACAATTTATATTCTATACAAAATAAAATTCAAGGCATACCTGCAATAAAGGTTATTCTATTTAACATGTAGAGATGATAAATAATCTTTGTAATTTCTCACATTGGCGAATTTAAGTAAGTTGTTACCGTCTTTAGTAAAGATGTTACCATACATGGACCAGACATTTTTTCTTCCGAACTTGGACGAAACTTCCATGAGTAGCTGCGAACGTATTTTAGTAAGATCTTCGGTAATTACAATTTTACTATTCTTTAACTGTTTTTTATTGCGAAAGATTAGGTCTCTCACATCCCTCCGTACGAACTTAACTATAATGGGAGGTGGTAAACCCGGTTTACCCTTTAAACGATGGCTTACGTCTATATCACTTTCTACAACCTTGATTTTTAATTTTTCACTGCACAATTTCATGATTACTTCATTTGTACTCTCTTGTGGAATTTTTTCGATTCCAAGTATTCGTAGAGAGTTCCTTCTTGTGTACTGCTCCATCTCGTCAGTTTTTTCAAGTAACTGATTTTCGAGTAGGATAACCTTTTCTTCCAAAACCTGGCATTTTGCTTCGAGTTGCTGTTGTATGCACCCAGATAGTGAAGCACTTAGTTTCGTAATGAGATCTTCCGATGCTAGTACTTTTTCTACAACCCGTTGTATAATCAAATCCTCATTCGCATTAATTTGGCTGCGTAATTCAGGCATTTTTATTCAGCTTATGTATAATTTAACACTAATAAAACTCTTAGAATAAGCAGCAGCGGCGCAATAACGATGTTCACACGACGACAGTCAGCATTCTGTCCTACCTGATAATATATTACATTAAATAAGTCAGTTAACACTTTCAAACCAGTATCTTCTAAATATTTCAATAGCTCTACATGTACATACAGTCTGTTCTACAAAAAGGGCCCAACACTATAGCGACTTCAATTGTGATTTAACCTTCAACAAACCATATATATTATTTAACGGGACACTTTTAGCTACAACTTGGCGAAAAATTTCTTTTTTAAACACCTTCATGTGTTTGTTGTGACGTCACCGACAATTTTTTTAAATTGCTCGGTATAATATTTTTTATGTATTCTTCTAGTGAATTTTAAGTACTTTTCACCGGTCTAGACTTTTAGTAGGGTTACACTATGAAACTTTTGCAAAAAATGCAAAAAACTGGTTTGAGCTAGTAGGCTGTTAAATCCAAAATTCTATGGAACAAACAATTGGTGATAATAATTAAGCAAGCTGAAAACAACTGCGTCGCTTATTTGACGTTCCAAATTGTCTAAAGAAGTTCATTTTGTTTAATGTTAACCATCCCAAAATGGAAAATATTAATGAACTAGTAGATATGCTACAAGTTTATTTTGAGTGCCACAAAAATAGTGTTCAAGCGCACAGGCTTTATGCTGATCGTTTTCCCGACAGAATTTCCAGAGAATTTTGGATTTAACAGTCTACTAGCTCAAACCAGTTTTTTTGCTTTTTTTGCAAAAGTTTCCTAGTGTAACCCTACTAAAAGTCTAGACCGGTGAAAAGTACTTAAAATTCTCTACAAGAATACTACAAAAAAAAATTATACCGAGCAATTTAAAAATATTGTCGATGACGTCACAACAAACACATGAAGGTGTTTAAAAAAGAATTTTTTTGACAAGTTGTAGTTAAAAGTGTCCCGTTAAATAATATATACAGGGTGATTTGTGAGGAACCCCCCATATTTGGATAATGTGTTCAGGGAATTAAAAGAAACAAAAAACGTATAATAAACATATGGTCAAATTTCAACCGTTACTGAGATATTGTGAAAATAGTTTTTAATCAGGTGAATTTATTGCAAAACACTAAGAAGAAAAACTGCTTATTTCGTAACATAAAATACAAACTAATTAATTAAATTCTCAAAAATACAGCCGTTCATCTCGATGCATGCGTCAGCTCATTTGTGAATTGTACGGGTAGCTCGTTGAAGCCCACGGTGATTATCTCTGATGAGTGCTGCGCAGTTAGTCATTCTAGTGTTCACTTTTGTTTAATAAACTAATGATTTCAACCATCCCCAAAGGTAATAATCTAGAGGAGTGAGGTCTGGTGACCTTGGTGGCCAATTCTGAAAACTCCCACAGCCAATCCAGTGTTGAGGGAAGCGATTATTAAGGCCACCTGATTAAAAACTATTTTCACAATATCTCAGTAACGGTTGAAATTTGACCATATGTTTATTATACTTTTTTTGTTCCTTTTAGTTCCCTGAACACATTATCCTCACAAATCACCCTGTATGGTTTGCTGAAGGTTAAATCACAATTGAAGTCGCTATAGTCTTGGACCCTTTTTGTAGAACAGACTGTATATTGTCTGGCCCAACGGCTTTCCCGTTTTTTATTGATTGAATTGCTCGAACCATCTCACCTTGTGTTATATCGAGACCTTGATCAACATCATTGTGCAATGTAGTTTTTGGCGTTGCATTTATACAGCGCCACCAAGCAAACAAGTCTGTCTGGTTGGCTTGGTGTGGTGTCGCTGTATTTTAGAGGTACACTCAGTGTCAATAGTACTTTGGCGGTAAATTTAAACGTGTAACATTGTGTATTTGCAAGTTTATTAATTTTTATTATGTACCTACGTTCTTATATAAATTTGTTAAAACTGTTAAAAGAAAATTTAGTAGACAAGTACCAGAATTAGATTTGAGAAGGAAATAAATAAGGAAACTTTATTTTTATTTTAGATAAATTTCTATATTTCTGGCTTCGGAATGAACAGTTTTTTTCCCTTTACTTGCCATAGCGATAAAAGCGGTTAGAAGAAATGGATTCTATAAATAAATACATAAATAGCAAATACCTAATAGGTAAAAAATATATTTTGAGGTTATGCGAAAGTTTCATTTTAAAAATACTTTAAATTATCTATAAAATATATGCCTACCTTATTAGGAATAAGTCGAACAAAAATAGTCTTAAAAAAGACTGATTTTTTTTATAAAGAGGAACGAAAGCAGAGAAAATTAAGAAACACAAACACGCGATAACCTGTCAATTTGTTAGCTACTTTCACTTTTGACACGGAAGGTACAACGCCGGCAGGAGTTGTAGGTATTGGCTTAAACTTTTACCGCCACGAATTTTTAAAATTAGTTGGCATATTTTCCGATGGATTTGTTTGCTTGGTGGCGCTGTACATACCTTTTCCATCTTTTAAATTTATCATTTATATTGGTAATAATTGTACCTTCTTCGTTCTTTAGTGCAGCGGTTATATTTTTGCATCTTAAATGTACTTCTTTTATCTTTTTGTGAATATTGAATTCATCGCTTTCTTTGTAATATCGCTAACTCTTCACATTCTTGTTTCATCCGATCTTTCTTTGCCTCTCGAATTTTCTTTCTAATCAGTTTGTGAGTTTCAATGTATTTTTCATTATTTCGGTTTTTAAATTCTCTTCTTTTTTCCATTTATTCCAAGATTTCAATCGTCATCCATTATTTCGTCTTTATTAATTTGTTAGGACCTATACCTTATTCCGATTGCTTCTTTCAGTTTGTTCCATTTTGCATTGGTACTGGTGTCTTCGTTTTGTTTTATGTTTTGTTGTATGTTAGGGAAGTGTTGTTCCAAATGTGAAGTTATTTTTTTTTAACAGTATCATTTTGTATCTTTATCCTTCGTTCTGTTAGTTTATTTGTCTTTATACGACTTCTAAATTTCATGATCACTGCATTATGATCTGCGTTCACATATTATGTAGCCGATGCTGTTTTTAAAAACTAAACGTCATTTCAATATCTTTTATCTACCAGTAATAAGTATATTTAAATGCGTATTATTTCTGTTATCTGCTGGCGATTCCCATCGGCGGGGAGGCAATTTGAACCATGTGTTTGTTATAAGATTGACATTAACTTAGTCTAATCCATTTGCACTAAATGTTTATTTATATCGTTAATATTTATATTTAAAACCGCACGCGTTGCATAATATTTACTTCTTAAGATTTTTTGTAAGCTTGTTGGCTGACTCCTACTCTTGCTGGGACGCATTTTTATATATGTGGCCACTGCATCATATAATACACTTTTATCTTTTATTTATCTGTAAAGCATGCGATATTGTTCAAATTACGTTTACTGAATTCGAGGCAAAAGTTTTTCTATTTTTTCAAAATATTTCACAAGGTCAACATGATATTTGAAATCTGAAAACATTATTAGGTTTCCCTTTTAGTTCTTCGCATATTAATTGATTTGATGACCTTTGACGCAGGCGTTTAACTGGAAAAGATTTCTGTGTAAGTGTTCAAGGAAACCGGTATTTCGTTTTGTTAACTTTAAAATTATAGTTTCTTAAAATATTAAAATAACATTTGTGTTCTACAGTGACCGGCAAAGAGTTCGCAACATATGGGTAAATTTTTTATTATTAGAGTATCGAAAAAACTTTTAAGGAGAATGGGTTCTGCATGTCTGATAACCTAAAAACCGAATTTGAGGTATGTCACGTGACCACTCTGGTATGGCCGTAAATTAAAAAATTCACCCTGAAGTCGGAAAAAGTGAGTTTAGACGACAAAATATCGAAGAAAATTATTTGAAAAAGTTGCTTAGAATTTAATTTTAGGCCCATAAAAAAATTGAAAATCGGAATTTTTCGTAATTGATTTTTTTTTAAATTCACAACACCCAATTTTTTCCTTTTAAATAGCTTGATTGCGGTGAAACCTATGTATTTGGGTAACAGTGGAAGAATTTTCTCGTTTTTTCCATAATTGACAGGCCCAAGTCTAAAAAACAGATTTTCGCTAGGACGCTCACAGCTGCAATGATTTGTATCTAACAGCAGTTTCCAAATTTTAGAAATATTTTTATGCTAGAGCACTTAGAAAAGATCAGTTTTCTCGCTAATAATCAAGTTTCATCACTAACCGTGAATACGTCTCCCTCGAGGTTTCCCTGAAATATCATAGAAACAAAAAGAAAAAGACAATTACATAAAAAAGGTGGTTTTTAGTTTATTGGCTATTTTATTCTTCTTTATTCTATAAATTGATGAACTTTGACCACAATCAAGAAAATTTGGCTTTTCTAAGTGTTCTAGCATAAAAATATTCGTAAAAATCTTATACAGCTATTAGATACAAACCATTGCAACAGCCAGCATCCTAGCAAAAAACAGTTTTTTAGATTTAGGCCTGTCAATTATGGAAAAAGCGAGAAAGTTCTTCCACTTTTATCCATATACATAGGTTCCACTTCAATCAAGCTATTTAAGAGGGGAAAAAATGGGTATTTGTAAAATTGTAAATTAATAAACAAATATTCCAAAAAAATTGCAGTTTTCAATTTTTTTTAATAAATACTTGAATTGTTTCATGTGGACCTGACATTAAATTCTAAACAACTTTTTCTAAGAGTATTCTCGATATCTTGTCATCTAACCCTTTTGCGACTTCACAGTAATTTTTTTACATTTGCCGCCATACCAGTGGTTATGTGACATGCATTAAATTTGATTTTTAGGTTATCGAAAATGCAGAACTGATCTCGCAGAAAAGCTTTTTCGATGTTCTAATAATAAGAAAGAATTCTTCCCATATGTTGCGAACTTTTTGCTGGTCACTGTATAACGTTTAGGTTATTGGAAAATTCAAATCCTAGTTTTCGAACACCAGTTTTGATTTTGATTTACAGTGGTTGAATCTGGAATATGTTCACGGTAAGGGGTATTCAACAATAGTCACATTGTCCTCACCTAAGAGGTCTTTTCACTAATATATAATTTAAGTATATTCCAGTTCCGCGGTATTGTGGCTTTCGTAACAAGTTCATTATGGCCATATTTTCGTCCTAACGGACTTTAGCACTGGTTAGTGTCACAGAAAGCACAATGTAAAACATTTAAATACAGGGCGTTTCAGACTTCGACTGACAAACGAAGCGAACCTGTTTTAATAAACTTTGAATCGAAATTATAAGTTAACAACGGTGAAAGTGTCGAAAATTATGCCCTCTTCTTTTTCAAATTCAACCGTACTAAAGTTTTGAAAATCCGTTTAGTTCAAAGAAATTTGGTATTCGAAATGTACCATGTACCCTTAAAACTGCATTATTTGTCGTAAAACACAAGCTTCTGTCACTTCTATTTACACAAAAATTAACTTCAACTTTTTATTATTTTAAATGGAACAGCAACAGGAACAGTGAAACGAGGGCGACCTTCTTTTTTTAATTATGTTTTAAGTTTTAATTATAAGCAGAGACTGGGAAATATATACCAAAAATCAGAAAGTATGTATGCAAATATGCACTGAAAATTACTAAAATATGCACAAATATATGCAAAATTAAATTGTCATTAATCAATGATTTCGCCCATTAAATAAATAAACGTACGAACATTATTTATTTGGCACTACATGCGAAATAAAAATTCTTATTTGTTTATTTATTTTTTTTTTATTATAAACAAAAACAAACAAACATATTTTTTAGGCATAATATATTGGTTTAAATAGAGGCACGTAAAACTGTACAATATAGACTTAATTACTACTTAATCATTAAATTACATCAAGAGAATTATACAGGGTGTAAGAAATCGACCGTAAAAAAAGTATAGGTACAGTGTTATTTTCCAACCTACTGTGAATGCTAACTACGTGTTCTTTTTGTCTTGATGTTAGTACTTTTCTTGTTATGGTCATCTGAAGTTTGAAATTAACACTTTGATTATCTTTGTTATTATGAAAGATTGCTGGAAAATAAAGCTATTGAGAGTTTCTTAAATAAATTGACGCTCACTGCATTTGTTTGTTTTTGGTTTTGTCTTATCAGTTTTAATTCTTCAAGGGTTGAAAATTTGCTAATTTTACGTGCAGAGTACGTTGCAACGTCGCACTGTGCACTTTATATCCTAGGCAACCGTCTCGTTGTTGACAAAATTATCCTTTATTCAAACAATGCATCAAGGCATTATGATGCGAATTTACCTTTTCTGCGGCTTCGCAGGGTTGCCAGTGTTAAGCTACATGTCCATTTGAGAGAAATACTCTCGATAGCGGCTTTCGAGAGTAGTTATAGCAAATGGACACATTTCTGAGAGCCACTATCGGAGAGCGCCTGCCAACTATCGAGAGCGAACGTGTTCAGACTTGCTCTCAGGTGGACACGAACAGATCCCTTAGTTTTGATAGTAACTCGCCAATTTCGAACACATTTCGAATTGCTGACAGTGTTTTCGAGAGTATTGATCAAAATGTCGCCTAATAATAATTTTAAAATTCTAATTTTAAAATTTCAATTTTAAAAATTCCAATTTTAAAACTCTAACTCCGGATTCTATAATTAAAATTTCATCTTTAAAAATTTTAATTTTACAATTCTAAATCCAAATTCTATTGCTAAAATTCAATTTTTAAAATTTGAACTTTAAAAATTCCAATTTCAAAATTCTTCCTCCAAATCTTATTTTTAAAATTCCATTTTTAAACTTTCATTGTTAAAAATTCCAATTTTTTAATTCTAGCTCCAAATTTTATTTTTAAAACTACATAAGTATTTAAAATTTCATTTTTAAAATTATTAAAATTCTAATTCCAAATTCTATTTTTAAAATTCCATTTTTAAAAATTCCAATTTTAATATTCTGAGAGTAAAATTTTGAGAGTATTTAAATGGACACGGTTCTGAGAGAACTATTGATAGTTAAGCTCTAGATAGTTTTAAGTAAGCTCTCCGATAGTCATTAATTCTCGAAATTACTCTCAAATGGACAAGTACTTGACAGTAACTGTCGGGACTAACTCTTGCCAATTTCTCTCAAGTGGACGCTTAGCTTTACACTTCTTTAGATGGCAATTTCTCAGCAAGGAGAAGCGACCAAATTTTTAAAACATTTTTCTATTACTTTTGAAACAACTCCAAATAACGTGGTATTAAGACTTTTCAATATTTTCCGTTGTTAAATTATGTCTGCGGTCATTAAATATGTGTTTGTACATAGAAAATTTATGTACGCTAAACTTGACAATTTCGCACGAGGCAATAGCTGCTTACTTGAAATGATCTATAAATTGGGGAGCTACATTAAGTAGAGCTTCATTAAAATCAACACCAATCAAAACCCCGTTAATTGCTTTTTATTTTGTAAGCCCTTCAGTGTTATTTAAAACAAATTTCCTCTTTTTATTTATTTTTTTGCCTACGGTGCCATTAGCACTGCTGATTTTTTTTAACGTCTCAACTACCTGAATACTTTTTCTAAAGAAAGTTCCCTGTCTTGAAATTTTTTATTGCAAATGCAATGCAGGAAAAGATTGATTTGATGTGTGTTAGATTAGAACAGACGGCTTCTTAAAAATATCTTTACATTTTTCAATTGCGATTGAACTATCCGAATCAAAATCTGAAATTACATTATTAATATCATTAAAATGGTCGGCAAGAAATATTACACAATTCAGCCAGGTTTCCCATCTGGTCAAGACTGGTTCTGGTGGCAGAAGAACCTTAGGAAGTTTTGCTATAGGTATATCTTTGCACTTTAAGAGGTGTTTTAACAAAAAATACTTTTTTTACATTAGATACTACCTTATTCACTATGGGAAATTCTAATCTAATTAACTCAGCTATTATATTTAAACCGTGCGCTATAAACGTGCAGTGTATTAAATTAGGGAAAAATATTTTTAAAATATCTTTAGATTTTATCATGTACGGTGCGGCATCACTAACCATTAAGAAGACTTTATCGATTGGAACTCTATCGGGCAAATAAATTAATTAACGAATCGTTAACAAACCTAGCTGCAGTTACTTGTTAGGTTTGTCTAACTCTTTGGCGCTAATAAGAAAATCATTTTCCGGTTTGTTGGTATTTAAAATATAGCGTCCTTTTGTGTCTGTTGTTTCGTCCACTGAGATCCAGATAGGTTTATCCTTAATTTGTTCTAGATAATTTAATTCATGCTTTTTTCGCAACGTTGAAGAATTGGGTACATTTTCAAAATATTCAGGTTTGCAGCAGGTTTTCAAAAATTTTTGAAAAATTAGATTTTCCAGTTCATGAAGCGGAATGTTACAGCCTAAAAAAGATTGTACAAGTCTTTTGTAAATGCGTCTTATGTGTTGGAATGTGGTCTATTTGGAACTTTTTATCGCATGCAATCTGTAAGACATTAAAACGTATTATTTCCAAACAAGTAAATTCGTAAAACTAAAATGATTCAAAAAGTATTTTTAGACCAAAGATATTATTGACATCTACTAAAAAAACACTGTTAATTCAACATTTTTACAACACTATTTAACTACTATTGAATTTTGTCTTTAATGTACGAGCAAAAAGGAGTATTTGAAAATTCGCCCCCAGCGTGGGCACTTTGTTAGGTTACTTCTAAGAAGGATCACTTTATTATTGCAACTATGGGAAATACCCTTTAGTTTACAAATAAATACCCAGTTATAATCCTAATTTCCAAATTGACATTCTAGGAAAATTTCATGAAGTAAATAGTGTGTTATGGAAAGTTTACTAAGAAGAAAGAAACCACTTAAGTTTTATTCAATACTTAAAAATGTGTTTACATAGTATGATTTTATGCAAGCATTTGTACAAAAAAATATGCATCAAGTGGACCAAAAAGAGCCGAAAAATGCACTATACCGTTTTGCATATGCATTATGGAATATAATGGTAATATTTGCAAATATACACTAAAAAACTAATCAAAAATCGCATTAACATGATGTGAAACGCATAGAAACAAAGATTAAAGAAGATATGCTATAAAATAGAGATATGCGCTTTACATATTTTCTAGTCTCTGCTTATAAGATAATAAAAGGCGTATTCTTCTTCTTCCGCACCCCCTATCGGTCCACTCCTGGACATAGGCCACTCCACTGCTTTTCCATGTCGATCTATTTTATGTTTTTTGAATCCAATCTCTGCCGGCTATTTGTTTAATGTCATCGTCCCATCTTCTGTAGGGTTTTGCGACGGTCCTGTTAGTTTCTCTGGGTCTCCACCTTAAGATTCTGGCTGTCCATCGGTCTGTACTCTGTCTGGCCATGTGGCGTGCCCATTGCCATTTCAGACGGGGATTCTTTCCATCACATCGGTCGCCTTCGTTTTCTATCTTATTACGCAGTTTCTTATCTTGTCTCTTAGATTTCTACCGATCCGCTCTTTCTATTGATCTTTGAGCCGCTTTCAGTTGTTCAGCTATCTAGGCAAGGAGAACCAATCGTCAGAAATTAAGAGAAGAATAGCTTTAACCTGGGCGACATTTGGTAAGCTAAATCATATATTGAAGAACAAAGATATCCCTATTAACTTAAATAGGAAAGTATATGATAGCCGCATTCTTCCAATTACAACGTACAAGTTGGACACAATGACCTTTACACAAGAGTGTATTACTTACATCAAATTTCATTTTATAATAATAAAAAGGGGTGCTCCAGTTTAATTGACACCCGGTATATAATTATCGATGTACAACTTTCTACGTTTTCCGATACTCAATTGCCATGCTTTTCTACCATTTCACAAGTTTTCTTCTAATCCCCTTTCTCTCATTTTTTCATTCATTCCACTCGGCCAGCTCTTCGTAGGTCTCTCTTGTTTTCCTCTTCCTTTAGGTTCCCACTGCAAAATCTGTTTCGGTATTCTTGTTTCTGAAATCTCTTGCACAAGTCCAAACCATACCAGCTTTTTTTAATAGAATCTACTATTGTACGTTTTAAAGTCATAATTTCTCTAAGGGCCGGTTGCACAAACCTTTGGTTAAATTAACGAATGATCAAAGTTGACAAAAGAGCATCATTTTTTGTTTACTAATGTATTATTTGTCATATACATTCAAATTTTGATTCGATTTTGTTCACTTTAACGAATGATTAATTTGACCAAGCTGTTAAATCATGTTTGTGCAACCCGCCCTAATTCTGCCATTTGTTAATCTTTCCATGCTTCATCTTCCTGCAGCTCTCTTCCAAAAGTCGATTTTCGTAGCCTTTGACATTTTGTCAGTTTTACAAAATTGGCCATGTATGTGTTTACGTTTACGCCTTATACTTTTTACAATGGTATGGCATATGCGTGTTTTATTTCCTTTGGAAATAATTTTGTCCAATATAATGCTTGTTATAGCATATAGCTATTGTCTTGCTTCCCTGTGTGCTTCGCTCTCTTTAGTTTATTTTTGGGAAACAAAAAATTGTAGACATTTTAGGATTGGATAAAGGGATTTTATACCTCAGAGCTGAGAAAATAAGCGTCGGATTTCATTATTTCCTGTGTTTTTAATTGGCATGTTTCTTAAGAAATTTTCGTTCAATACTTTTTTAAACCAATTTCCTTCAACAATTTTCAGGTAAAAAGAATAAAAACAATAGAAGTGTAGGAAACAGTAAAAAATGCCATTGACCTTTTCTATCTTTCGGCATTAACCCTAAATTGTCGTTTTTTGTTGTGTATTAAAAGTTCGTTAATTTGCAAAATCCGGCTACGGAAAATGCACCTCTCTTTCAAGAACTTCAAGAATATACTTTCTTTATGAGAACTTACTTTCCGATTTATATACAGGACTCGGCTGAAAAGCTTGGCAATCTTCAAGTCTACATAAAACAATTAATTTCACTATTAATGTAAATTTAATTTAAACACTTTATCACTCTTAAAGATAAACCATGCAATTTCATTTCTTGAAGATTACATCATTCAAATTCTTGCTTTTTTCATTGATCGCCTAATCATCTATTGCTGCGGTTTCGTGGAAAATATTGGCCTTCAAGTATCCCCAAAGGTCAGGGAACGACCAGGCAATGGGTGATCTCCGCGCTAACGCGTCGGGGAAACATTTCGCACACGATCTCCATGGTGACTCGGGCAGTATTGGCGATAGTTCATCTTTCTGAAACCAAATCATTGGTCGGTGAATTTCTTATTCGTTTATTTCTAGATCCAGGCAAATTCGCAGCATATGCATGTAGCGATCGCAATTTACTGTTACCAAGCGTCCATTTTCTTCGAAGAAAGATGGGCTCACCACACTAAACGCGGTAAACGTCGGCATGCCATATTGGTTTCAGAATGCTTTTATATAAAAGTATTTTACTTTCAATGGATAGCTGAGACCTGCATTTTTCGAAAACAGCTGTTATAGTATATAGTTACAGTATTTTTCACCTAGAATTTGGGTTGTGACGCCAACTTGCCCCGCCCAAAAACTGTCTGTTTAGACACGCGTTCCTGTGCAGTAGGTAATAAACACCTAGTTTAGAAAGAGATGAAGTATAGTTGGATTGTGAATTTATCAACAGCGCGTTGACGTCACAACCCAAATCCTAGGTGAAAAATACTGTAGTTAATACACAAAAAAATAATAAGCCAAAAAAATCACTAACCTGCCTTATTCCGTAATTGCCTCATGCATCCACAATTCCGAAGGTACATACCGTCACATGTCCATGTAATTATAATATCTGTTGGAATTTGTTTTTAGTACTACACACCCAAATAACACAGAGAGTGGAAAAAGAGTTTAAAATCAAAACTTTCCTGCTAAAATGGTTAGAGATATAAATTCGAAACTTTACGTATAACCGGGTGGTGCATTGATTCACGCACCATAGGAATTTCAATGGTAAATTTTTAATTTGGAAATATTTGCTTCCCTAATTATTTTAGACCAAAAGTCAAATATGTTTTTTGTAGAGAATAAAATACCGCATCCAATGATGCTATTTTGCAGTTTTTCAATTTTTCCGTAACAGAAAAACTGGAAATTAATTCTTGCACTTTGATAAAAACCACTGATGCCTTGGAATTACTGAAACAGTCTGGCTTGTCAGTTAGTTGTACTTGTTAAAATTGTCACATAAAATTATTTTTTGTGCAGCCGGACGCGAAGTGGTCATTTCGCGTACGCAATACAGGACGCGAAATCCGATTTCGCAGCCTTACCCTTAGTAACGGCCGCGAAATACCCTTACCCTTAGTAACGGCCGCGAAAATGGGTAACGGCCGTTAAACTAAACGTCACTTATTTGACACATGAGAGTTGACATAACAGATAATATGAAAATGTCAGTTTTATTATGTATTTTTTACAGCTGCACAAAAAATGTTGTGTATACTTCGGCCGCGAAATTCTTTAGCGCCCTCGAGATTGTCTTGCCTCGGCCGCAAGCGGCCTCGGCGACAATTTTTCTCTCGGTACGCTAAAATGTAATTTCGCGGCCTTAGTATACAAATAACTATTTTCTTCAAACGTCATAAGAACACGACTTTGTGTCCTTGGATACACACAGTTAAACATTTACTTTTACTCCTAGGAGTAGGTACAAGTGGCACTTTTACTCCTAGGAGTAAAAGTGACACAAAATGAGCCAATGGCAACTCGTAATTTTTCTGGTTTTATTTTGTATAACAAAGCAACCCGTAGCAATTACAGCTGGTATGACGTTCATTTTTGACTTTTCTTGCTGAATTGCTTTTAATTTATGCGTTTGAAGAAAAAGTATATAAATATATATATAATCTATCCCTGTTTACCCGAAGGTGTAGGGTAAATATTAATAATTTTATGTTTCACTTATTGTCCTTTAAAACTGTGAGTAAATTTTTTCCACTCCTTTCTATTACTCGCCATCTTCCTTGCCTGTGTCCAATTAATCCCTCTGTCTCCCAGTATCTCTTTTACACTGTCATCCCATGTTTTACGAGGTCTTCCTTTAGGTCTTCGCTCATGTCTTCTTGCCTCCCAAGTTTGTTTTACAGGTCTTTCATTTCCTAGCCTGCTAAGGTGGCCAAACCATTGGAGTTTTCGGTCTTCTATTATTTTTAATATGGGTTCCACTTTTAGTCGTTTTCTTATTTCCGTGTTCCTTATTTTGTCCCTTCTAGTGACTCCAGCTACTTTGCGAAGATAGTTCATCTCCATAGCCTGTATTCTGCTCTTCATGGTTTGCGTCAGGACCCACGTTTCACTTCCAAAAATGAGTGTTGGTACAAACACGGTTTTGTATACTGTTATTTGGTCTTTTGAGATATCTCCCGTTTCGCTATGAATGCATTTCTGAGGCTGTGGAATACCCTAGATGTATTATCCAATCTCGCATTAATTTCTGCATCGTGGTACCCTTTGTTATTCATATTTACCCCTAGATATTTGAACGTCTCAACTTGCTCTAGTGTCTTTCCATTTAACTTTATATCTGCTTGGGCGCTTCCTCTGCCTGTTACCATTATTTTTGTTTTCTCCTCGTTGATTTTCATGTTGTTTGATTCCAATGCTGCGTTCCATATCTCCAAGTTTTTTTGTAGGTCTTTTTCGTTTTTGCCGAATATTACTAGGTCATCTGCGAAAGCGCATTCGTTTATATACACTGGTTTCATGTGTCTATGTCCGATGTACATCTTTGTCGTTTTTCCTCTTATGTCTTTCATTGTGTCATCCAAAACCAAGTTGAAGAGTATAGGACTCAATACTCCTCCCTGTCGTAGGTCATTGTTTACAGGGAATTTTTGGGATTGCCTGTTGTCCGTCCTTACATAGTTCCTATTTTCTTCGTAAAGGCTCATTATAGCTGCTATCAGGTTGTTCTCCACCTTCCTTTTTTCCAGTATTTTCCGGACTTTGGATCTCTGGATTCGATCAAAGGCCTTTTCAAGGTCTATGAACGCCTGATACGTTTCGATATTTCTTTCTAGAGACTTTTCTGTGATTTGTTTGAGTGTAAATATGTGGTCATTTATACTACGCCCCTTCCTAAAGCCACTCTGTGACTGCTCTAGTGATTTATCGATTTGTCTTACTAGTTTCTTTTCCAGGATCCGTTCGTAGGCCTTCGATGGTATGCTCAGTAGGGTGATCCCTCTGTAGTTTTTACACTCCCGCTTATCCCCCTTCTTGAAAATTGGTACTATGATACCAATCTTCCAGTCTGATGGCACTCTCCCTTCCGCCCAAGCTTGGTTGTATATTGAAGTCAACAGTTCTATTCCCTTTGGGCCCACATTCTTTAGCATTTCGCCTGTTATTTGGTCGTATCCCGCTGCTTTCCCTTTTTTGAGCGCTCTTATGGCTTCTATCACTTCATCTGTTTGTATCTCTTCCGCCATTTGATCTCCTGCTTGGGCTTTGTCTATATTTTCATTTTCTACTTCCTCGTCCTCTCCCGAAAATAGGAGTTCTTCGAAGTACTGCCTCCATCTGTCCATTATTTGCTTCCCTTCTGTGAGTACAATCCCATTTTTGTCTTTGACTTGTTTAGTCTCTGCTTGTTTATCTCCCACTCTTGCGTTCTTTAAGATTTTGTAGAAGAGCTTTTGGTTTATATGGAAGTCTTTTTCCATTTTTGTCCCGAAATCTTCCCAGGACTTTTCCTTTGCTAACCTTATGGCATTTTTGACCTTCTTTCTTTGTTCCTTGTATTCTTCGTATCTATTCTGCGATCTTTCGTTTAAGTATTGCTTCCATTTGTTCTTTTTGAGTTTTACCTCGTTTCTAATTTCTTCGGTCCACCACGGTGTCCTCTTTGTATGCTTGTTTCTGTTTATTCGGGTTATACCACATACCTCCTTGGCTGTATCTACTAATACCCTTTTGTACCATCCCCACATTTGCTCGACATCTTCTCTTTGTGCACTACTCTGTGTTGTTGCCAGCATTTTTTCTACTTTGTCTCTATATCGTTGTGCTAGTTCTCTATCGGCTAGCTTATACAGTTTTATTGCGTCTTGTGTGTTGTTTTGTGTATCTACACTGCTGAAGAAAAAGTAAGATGTGTTATTCGGAGTAAAAGTGATTTTGTGTGCCTCGCATGAAATTGTCCGACTCGCTAGCGCTCGTCGTTCAAACGTCATGCTCGGCACATAAAATGGCACTTTTACTCCTAATAACACAATATACTATTATCTACTTTCATTACGAAACGAAAAATCGTTTTATAATGAACTATATTACAGCACTAGTATCGTAATGATTTTTGACATAAAAATTACAGATTGACAAGAGAATTCATAGCTATTTTATTTATTATAAACATTTATTATTCACTTTTACGATTTTTACGATATGAATATAGTACAAAGCTTTATCTACTTTCATGAAATTACCAAAAAAAAATTAAATATTTGCCAATAATTAATTGCCTGATGCAAAAGTTGACTGTTCCAATTTTCATTCAAACTGACAGCAACCAACAACAAATAAACAAAAAAATCAAGCCTTAACGTATTAGATTTCAATGAAAATTGGAACAGTCAACTTTTGCATCAGGCAATTAATTATATTGACAAATATTTAATTCTTTTTGCTAATTTCATGAAAGTAGATAAATCTTTGTACTATATTCATATCAATCATATCGTAACCTCATATTAGGATCCTCAATGGAACTTACTATCTCGTATCGTAATACGAGCTGTTACGATACTCGTAAATAACTATTACTTTCCATTGAGTTTGTTTTAAAAAGTAATTTCCCTTCCTGTTGAATTTGTTGAATAATGGTTATTTGTTTACCAAGGCCATCGTATTGAAAAATAATTTCAAACTGTCATTATGACAGAGGGGTGGAGCTATGACAGTGTCCCCCTCTGTTTCAAAATTTTCATGGCATCATTGATTTTTGTCAAAGTGCACGAATTTATCCCCACAGTTTTTTTGTTACACGAAACTCAAAAATTGTGTAACATAGCATCATTGGATGGGGTATTTTTTTCTCTACAAAAAACTTATCATCGCACTTTTGGTGTAAAATAATTAGGGAAGCAAATATTTACATACTAAAAAAATTACTATTGAAATTCCTATGGTGCGTGAGGCAATGCAGCATCCGGTATGGTATGTATAACATGATATTTCTGTCCAAAAGTTATTTTTTCTACATAGTCTTTTTGTACGGCCGCCATCTTTAATTTTTTTAAACATAAATTAGGGGTACAATATGTATACTCTTACCACTGGTACCATTTATTGCTAGTATTAATAAGGAATTTATTCATGTGCCTTATTAAAATCTGCGATAAATACAATCAAAATTACAGCTAAGAGGAAATAAGAAAATACAATTTTGTTCTAACTATAAGGTAAAAAGTAAATAAGGTGGCTTTGAAAACAATGAAAACAATAAAAACACTGGTAAAAAATCAACAAACGTTTGACAAGCTAAATATTTCATTGTTTTCAAAGCCACCTTATTTACTTCTTACCTTATAATTGGAACAAAATTGTATTTTCTTATTTCCTCTTAGCTGTAATTTTGATTGTATTTATCGCAGATTTGGCACATGAATAAATTCTTTATTAATACTAGCAATAAATGGTACCACGGTACCAATATGGTTACATTTGAAAAGTTTGTGTTTTGTCCCAAAAACCATTTGGATTAACTTTATTTGCTCATAAATCACATAATTTAGTATTTTCGACGGGATTTGGATTTTTCTAGTATTACACGGCTCAATTAGAATAAATCGGAACGGTCATGGCACACTTAAATAGAAAACTAAAAATTAAATTAAAATATATATTGAAGACTGAAATGTCACTTATGTGGTATCATTGGATTCAGAAAATTATGCAGAATTCAAAAATACATTAATATATAGGGTGTTCCATTTGAAAATCAAAAGTTAGTGTCACTTCCGGTGAAACCGGAAATGCAAAAAAATCATTTAATATGTCAGAAAGTGACGTTTATTAAGTGTATAGGATGTTCCACATTTCAACCATTTATCTTGAAAACTAAAGGAAAAAGTGGGGTGTGCCATGTTGTCTCGGTATTAATCTTCGTGGTGGATGACTTGTCAGTTATTGTCTTCCGGGAATAGATCTTGGGGTAGTTGCCTCTTTAATCTGGTATGAATATTTTTACGGCCTAAATGTTGAATACTGGTGTTGTTTATGGTTCCAAGTTTTGACCGAAAATTAGTGGTAAGTTTGTGGATAACCTTATCAATTGTTTCCATTTTCAGTTCATGATGTATTTGTCTGTTTCTTACGTACCAGGGTGCACTTATTACTATTCTGAGTACTTTGTTTTGAAAAGTCTGTATTTTATTTATGTTCGTTCGTGCAGTGGTGCACCAAACTGGGCAAGCGTACGTGACGATTGGTCTTAAAAGGGTTTTGTACAGAAGTAAACAGCATTCCTGTTGGAGTGGCGTTTTCCGGTTTAATAAGGGATATATATCTATCTTAGTCTGGAATATGCGACATTCAATTTATTATTGATGTGGAAACTCCACGTCAGTCGGGTGTCTAAGTATTTGACAGCTTCTTTAGGAGGGTTCCATGGGATATCTGTTCCGTCTAGTAGAATGTTTGAATGCTCCTTGATGCGCTTTAAAGTAAATATTTTTGAAACGCATTTTGAGGAGTTTAGCGAAATGCACCATTTTGTGAACCATCTGCTGAGTAGATTAGTTGCCAGTTTAAGGCCCGGTTTTTCAATCGATGGTTAACTCTAACTAAAAGTTTATAACTATAGAAATAATTGTTGCAATAATGGTAACCGTGACTTTTAACCTTTAGTTAGAGTTAACCATCGATTGAAAAACCGGGCCTAAGTTGTGTTATTGCCGCAGTGAGGTTGATATGCTGTGTTATTATTATTGTATCATCAGCAAATTGGGCTAGTTTACAGGAATCGGGTGCGGGAATATCGTGGATGTATATGTTAATAGGGTGTTGACAATGTTGCATTAATGCGTTCTGTAAACGTTCTGTTCTCCAAGAATGAAATTAGTATTGACTGGATGTAGTGTGGCAGATTTAAGTGTAATATTTTATAGACTAGACCTTCAATCCACACCTTGTCAAAGGCTTGGATTATGTCCAAAAACACTGCAACAGTAAATTTCTTGTTTTCGTAGCCTTCTTCGATAATCTCTGTTACTCATTTCAGTTGCAGTACACAGTGGAAAGATCTTTTCTAAATTCAAACTGAAAATCCGGCATTATTAAGTTGTTTTCCAATGACGCATTTAGTCTATAATTTATTATTTTTTGTAGAAGTTTAGATAGTGTCGGTAGTAGACTTATTGGACGATAACTACTGCATTCGTGTTTGGGCTTCCCCTGTTTGTGAAAGACAGTGATGTGTGCATGTTTCCATGTCGCCGGGAAGTATCCTTGTCTAAAGCATGCATTGAATACTGTGGCTAAGAAGGCTACTGCCTTTCTGGTAAGGTTTTTTAAGATTACGTTGTTTATCAGATCATACCCTGGGGCACTAAAGCCAGGGTTTTTATATAACCGGTCATTTCGTTTGGTGAAGTTGGATCATTAAAGTCATCTATGATTGGTAAGTGGGTTTCGTTATAAGTTGTGATAGATCTTGAGAAATTTCTATTTGAATTGAAGATTGTTGGAGTGAATGTTTGCCTTAGATGTGTTGCAAAGAGATTGGATTTTTCGTCATCGCTGCTGTATGAGGTATTATCAGCTGTAGTGAGTGTTGGTATTATTTCAGTCTGTCTAGTTATGTGCTTGGTGACTTTTCAAAGATCTTGGTCGTTAGATTCGATATTGCCAATGTATTTTTTGTACCTTGTAATTCTATAATTATCAATTTCCCATCTTATTTTGTGGGATATATTATTTAGTTGATTTTTTACCTGGGAATCTCTGCTTCTAAGCCAGTCCCGTCGCAGTTTGCTCTTTTGTTTGATTAATTCTAGGATGAATAGAGGTGGGATGTGAGGATTTGGTTTTCTTAGGTTAGTTGTAGGTTTGGTTGTGGCGTGGACCGCTTCAGTTATGAAATTTTTAATACGTGATGGATTTATTAGGGTGCTATGCTATCGAGTTTTTCCTGAAATCTATCCCAGTTAACGTGGCCCTGTATGCCTGTATTAAGTTAGGTAGTGTGGGTTTATTTGTGGAATTTGTGGTAAAGGATAGGATTATTGGCAGGTGGTCAGAATCGAGTTCTGATATTACTTCTTGCTGAACTGGGTTTCGAAAGTTTTTAGTTACCATGATATCAAGAATGTCTGGTTCTTGATCACTTCTGTAAGGAAAGTAGGTATAATCCTTGGGAGCCTCAATTTGTAACTGGTGTCTCGCGGCAAACTCATTCAGTCTTTTTCCATTAGGGTTGCTTAACCGACATCCCCATATAGTATTTTTGCAGTTTAGATCACCAATGAGAAGAGTGGTTTCATTAGGATTAAATAAATTGGTTATATCTTTTTCTGAAAGAGATTGTCGAGGTTGTTTGTAAGCACTTATTATTCTGATTGGTTGTAAACTTTGGGGAGCTATGGTTATCGCGATCGTTTCGAGGCTTGTCGTAAATATTTCAACAGGTGTGCTGCATGATAAGTGCTTTTTAATAAGAAGTGATACTCCACCCCATGCAGTTTTTGATGCGCGATCCTTTCTGAAGATGTGATATCCATTAATTCTAAATGTTTCGTCCTCCGTGAGATGAGTTTCAGTCAAACATGCAACGTCGATGTTATATCTGGCCAGGAAAGAAATGAATATAGATCTTTGGGGTTTTATCCCGTTTGCATTCCAATTCAGAAGTGTTAGACTTGTGTGTATTAACCATTGATAATGTTAGGGAGGATTTGTTGAATTAGAAAGGATTTAATTTTAGGTAAGTATGTAGTAAGTATTTGTTAGATTATTTCGAGAATGGAGTCGAATAAGGTAGAACTAAAATTGTTGGAAGAAGTGTTGATGTTTTTCGGTTCAGTTGGCTCGTTAAGATTAGTATTTTTAAATAAATCTGCGTAAGAAATGTTAAGACGACGAGCTGATGTATTATTTTGCGTTCCCCAGCTATTCCTAATAGGGGTTCGTGATTTTAGAAGCTGCTTGTGGTGTGGACACCCTCGGTAACTGACTGGATGAGCTCCGCCACAGTTAACGCAGTAAAGAGGGTCATCAGGTTGATTTTCACAGGCATTAGGAGCGTGGTCTGCTTTACATTTAACACAGCGTGGTTTTACTGCACAATATTTTTTTGTATGCCCAAACCTTTGGCATTTATGGCATTGCGGGATGTTATGCGGCTTTTTTCTCGGTTCCACTGTTATAATGGCGTGACAAAGTGTATTTATTTTGTATATATCATTCGCTATTTCATTTGCTGTTAAGACAATTGCACAGACGGGGATAGGGTTTTTATCCTTGTTCAAAAGTCGTGTTACTGTTTGAATTGGTAGTTGTTTGTCGAGTAGTTCTTTTTTTATTTCTTCGTCGGTAATGGAAATAGGGACATTTTTGATTACAACTGACAGTGGCTTTTTGTTGGGGTCCTGGAATGTATGAAATTCGACTTCATTTTCCGTATAGAATTTTGTCAGTTTTCTGTAGTCGTCGTGGGTGGATAAATTAATTTTTAGGTAGTGGTTATTATACATATTATACAAGGTTGTAAATTCTCTATTTTCAGTAAGTTTTACAATATCTGCTACAATTTCTTGGTGATTGTTTACTCTATGTAGAAAAATTGGAGGAATTTTAAATTTTACCTGCGTTAGCGGAGTGGTTTGACTGATATTGTCTGCCGTTGATATGTTGGCCGTTGATACGTTGCCATCGGCGTGCTCGGTTTCGGTTTGGGATGATAGGGGATAGATAATACGGATTTTCTTATATTAGTTGGTTGTAATTCCATGTGTAGCGTTTGACGACATCGTCGACTGGCGGTGTTAATTGGTCGCTCCCTCTTTTGCTGCCCATGATTAGCGTGCGTGCCTGGGTTATTTTGGTATCCACCCCTTTGGGGAATTGTCTTGATTTGGGTTTTACCCGTTCTGCTTCGATTAATGTTATTTTCCTCTTAAAATAGACTAATAAATAAGTGACATCGCACTACGCGGAGCGGAAGTAAACGTCCGCAAAATCGAGAATCGCGCTCTTGTTATGCGTCTGCACTGATCAAGAACTAGCACTCGAATTTGAAAGATTTAAATCGATAACAGGAGAAAATTAATATTATTTTTCAAAAGTTTGAAAAAATGTCATAATAAAAGTTTGGCCGTACTTATTTGAAAGATAAGACCAAATATGAGATTTCGCAACATCGCAGTAATTTTCGTCTTTTTTACCAATGTTGAGTTACTAATAAGTAATAACCAATGCCACATTACAAATGATTATTTTGTCACTAGAGCAGTGTGAAATCCCATGCTGTTTTTTTAAAATAAAATAATTCATATTACTTGCAAAAGGCGCACTAAAAATATTGGAGTTTTAAGGAATTTTACAAATTAATTACACTGGTATTTCTTATTGTACTGAACATTTTATTTAATAAAAATTAAAAGCAAAAATCTATCTAATAACAGTAATAACAATAGTCTGCGCATGTTATTATTTTAACTAAATTTTAGTCATTTTTAAATAAAATAACTATGGCTAACGCATTATCTATGTAGGAGAAAGCTGTAACATTTGTAAATTTTTTTATAATTAGAATTGCAGCACGTGTCTCCTGTAAGTGAATAATTGTATTTAAAAACAAAAGAGTGCCAGGTTTAGCAATACTTTAGTGAAAAATAAATCATTTTTAATGTAACAAACCTTCATATTTAGCCGTATTTTTTAAATAAAATCAAACTTTGGTCATAACACTTTTAAAAGATTGAAAAATAAAGGTAGATTTTTCACTCTTTATATTGAATAACAAACCAGTCACATTATAAATATTTTCTAGAAATATAAAATAAAATACAAAATGATCTTTAAACAAGAACACCCTGTGTGTTGTTTGAATCGCACCATAATTTATTAACCTGTTTGTGTGGGTTCGTAACACAATGTCGCATTCTTGTATCTCCATCCAACGCACAACGGGAACTTCATGATTTATGCTGAGCGAGATGCAGTGAAAAACATTCTTCCATACAATTTTATTCATGCTGTTTAATTAGTTTATAGTGTTAGGCTGAAACGTTATCTGATATGCCATAATAAATTGTACACGTATTTAAAGGCAGACGGGACAGAAGAGGATTCATATCTTACCTTACCGAAGATTTCGAAATACTTGACGTGCTTCACAAGTACAATATTTTGTAAATTTGCTTCAAAATATTTAAAATCATACACGCATGTTTTCTTTAATGTTTATTTCCGGGCCAGAAACAAATGTCAGATCAAGGAAATATTAATCAGGCTCTAAGTTTTTAGTATAACACTTTACTATGATATGGCTATGTTCATTGCTGATAATAATAATAAGGCATGACTAACAATTCCAAAGCAAACTAGAGCAAAAATAAAAATTTATTTTATACAGTAGGCTAATCGTGAACTATATGCGCTAAACAAAACATTTAGTAATAATAAGATACATGATTACCTAATACAATAGATAAATACAAAGAGAATAAATAAACAAGATTAACAAACACAACCAGGGCCGCCGAGAGAAATGTCATATAAAACATTTCATTTTCATTTCATCGGGGCCCGATGGTCGGGCCCTTTTCGATGCCGGGCCCATGATAAAAGTCTTAGATGTCGCTCCCCCTCGGCGCCCCTGAACACAACTAATATTTGCAGTTTAGCGTTGTCAGGTTGCCATTAAAGTCGCCAAATAAAACCTTATTGAAAAAATGTCCAAATATCCGTTTCTAATAAATTGTAATAGCAACCAATGGGAACCCGTATGAACTTCTTCTTGTTCTTTTCCATAAATCCCTCTTTGCCTTTACGGCATCTGTATGAGCTCAATGTATAAGACAAAAAAGTTTGTTTCATTAAACATTAAACATAAAGAGAGAAGTACCTTTATACGATATCATTTCGTAATGAATTTCAATAGTAAACAATAGGGACCTACACACTCTACACAGATATCAGATATGAAGTATGACTTACTTATCTCAAAATTTAAGATAAAAAGTTTGGGGCCTTTGAAAAATGCAAAGAGAGAAGTATCCCTACACGCTGTCCTTTTTTGTTATAAAAAGTTTCACACAAACAACGCTATCGTGTTTGTGTGAAACTTTGATGTGTATATACGTTTCCCTAAAAATGGCAACATGTAATACAATGCAACTTTTTCTGAGTCAGTGTTACGTTACAATCACCACTCAAATAAAGAAAAATAAAGATATATAAAACATGTGCGAGGCCAATGCTAACGTATGCGGCTGAAACCCGAGCTGAAGTAAAAGACTGATGAGAAGCACTGAAATGTAAACATTAAGAACAATAGAAGGAGTAACCCTACGAGACCACGTCAAAAGTAGCGACATAAGAGCAGAACTACAGATAGAATATATAGTTAGATGGGCAAGATCCAAAAAAAGGCAGTGGAGAGATCATGTAGATGTAATGGACCCTGATAGAATTGCTAAGTAGGCTAAAGATCACAAACCACAAAGTAGAAGACCCCAAGGCCGACCCCTAAAAGATGGACGTCACAATTACAAGAGAGGTAGAAAGCAGTAAAATAGGAGGAAATCCTAAAAGAAGAAGAAGAAGAAGAATAAGAAGAAGAAGAAGAAGAAGAAGAAGAAGAAGAAGAAGAAGAAAGCCTTTCTCTTCGGTTTGATCATCATCATTAGTCCAGTCAAATAAGCATTTCGCTTCGGAAAAATTCAAAGTGAGCTGAATTTTTGTGTACACCTTTATTTAGTGTTTCTAAACAACATATCAAAAGTACCCTTGATTTGACCTTGAGCTTCTTGAGTTATTGGGCTTAAGAGGTGCGAAAAATTGGTTGTTCGCTTATATCTTCTTTTCTATTGACTTTAGGTATAGAATAGCCTACAGAGAAATTGAAGGCTATAAAATTCTGTACAAAGAAGTACTCTTGTGATTTTTTCGTGGGACCAACCGTTTTCGCGTAATGTGATGTTAAACGTGTAAGTCAAGGTTAACGAAGTACCCCATTCCACACCACCTTTGAGGTTGAGTACGAGGCGCGTTTTTTTTACGTGGTATCCACTGCCTCAGCCGGTCCAAATATTCATAATACTTAATAAAAAAAGGTCAAAATAGAGTTACATTAAGCTTCTTCATCCTCATCTTCTTCTCCTTCCATATCTCATTGTTCCAGGTAATCCTTAGAAAGATTTTCTAATTGAATCTCATCTTTTTCTCTATCAAATCCTGTTTCCACGATATCTTCGATGGTATTAGCATTTAAACATGATTGTCCAATCAAAGAAGTATTTTTCTTCGGAAAAATTCAAAGTGAGCTGAATTTTTGTGTACACCTTTATTTAGTGTTTTTAAACAACATATCAAAAGTACCCTTGATTTGACCTTGAGCTTCTTGATTTATAGGGCTTCAAAGGTGCGCAAAAGTGGTTTTTCGCTTATATCTTCTTTTCTATTGACTTTAGGTATAGAATAGCCTACAGAGAAATTGAAGGAAATAAAATTCTGTACAAAGAAGCACTCTTGTAGTTTTTTCGTGGGACCAACCGTTTTCGCGAAAACTGACCATGAACGTTGATCCGAAGTATAATATTACAGTTATACCAAGCTGTGTGCGTGGTGACTTATACGTATATATTGCCTGTGTTCAGAAACATTATGGTCCGAACACCATCATAGTCTTTGACGGGTATTCAAATGCCAGCAAAAGTGTCAAAGCTATGGAACAACTCCGTAGATCCTCGAAATTGTCATCAGCCGAGATTATGTTTCACGAGACAATGAATGCAACGGTGAGCCAAGATAAATTTCTTGCCAATAACAAAAACAAATCCAGATTAATTTCGATGTTGGCTAGGCAGTTTGAGGTTAATAATATCCCTGTAAAGCAATCTGAAGATGCTGCCGATGTGTTAATTATTGAAACAGCGCTTGAAAAATCGTGTCAAAATAGAACCATTGTTGTCGGAGAAGATGTTGATCTTATGGTACTCCTGATAGTTCGCACGCCAGTTGATAGAGAAATTTATTTTATGAAACCAGGCAGAGGAAAAGTAGAACAAAGAATTTACTCTTCCCGAAGTTTTGACCAATATAATTGTAAGCATCACCTTTTATTTTTACATGCTGTTTCTGGGTGTGACACAACGCCAGCTCTTTTTGGTAAAGGTAAGACGACAGCTTTGAATCTGTTAGAAAAAAGACAAGATTTGCAAAATGCAGTTCAAGTTTTCACGCAAAACGATTCTTCTCATGAATTAATTGCTTCTAATGGAATTAAATTTTTGTTGGGACTATATGGGGCGCAAATTAAAGAATTATCTATTGATGAATATCGTTACTCGTGTTTTACGAAATCTATAACTAAAAATAAACCGGTTAAATTGAATTTATTACCGCCAACAAGTAGTGCAGCGACAGAGCACTTGAACAGAGTTTATTTTCAAATACAGAAGTGGTTAGGTTATGAATTGAACCCTGATGAGTGGGGATGGATACTAAGAAATGATGTATGGGAACCAAAAAGAACATCGAAATCTCCCGCTCCGAATTGTCTTTTAAATATGATTTTCTGTAATTGCTCGAAAGGTTGTGGACCATTATGTGGCTGCCGAAAATTAGGAAGTCAATGCTCGTCAGTTTGCGGTCATTGCCATGGACAATCGTGTTTAAATGCTAATACCATCGAAGATATCGTGGAAACAGAATTTGATAGAGAAAAAGATGAGAGTCAATTAGAGACTCTTTCTAAGGATTACCTGGAACAATGCGACGTGGAAGGAGAGGAAGATGAGGATGAAGAAGCTTAATGTAACTCTATTTTGACTTTTTTTTTTATTAATACCACGTAAAAAAAAACGCGCCTCGTACTCAACCTCAAAGGTGGTGTGGAATGGGGTACTTCGTTAACCTTGACTTAGACGTTTAACATCACATTACGCGAAAACGGTTGGTCCCACGAAAAAACTACAAGAGTGCTTCTTTGTACAGAATTTTATTTCCTTCAATTTCTCTGTAGGCTATTCTATACCTAAAGTCAATAGAAAAGAAGATATAAGCGAAAAACCACTTTTTCGCACCTTTGAAGCCCTATAACTCAAGAAGCTCAAGGTCAAATCAAGGGTACTTTTGATATGTTGTTTAAAAACACTAAATAAAGGTGTACACAAAAATTCAGCTCACTTTGAATTTTTCCGAAGAAAAATACTTCTTTGATTGGACAATCGTGTTTAAATGCTAATACCATCGAAGATATCGTCGAAACAGGATTTGATAGAGAAAAAGATGAGATTCAATTAGAAAATCTTTCTAAGGATTACCTGGAACAATGAGATATGCAAGGAGAAGAAGATGAGGATGAAGAAGCTTAATGTAACTCTATTTTGACCTTTTTTTATTAAGTATTATGAATATTTGGACCGGCTGAGGCAGTGGATACCACGTAAAAAAAACGCGCCTCGTACTCAACCTCAAAGGTGGTGTGGAATGGGGTACTTCGTTAACCTTGACTTACACGTTTAACATCACATTACGCGAAAACGGTTGGTCCCACGAAAAAATCACAAGAGTACTTCTTTGTACAGAATTTTATAGCCTTCAATTTCTCTGTAGGCTATTCTATACCTAAAGTCAATAGAAAAGAAGATATAAGCGAACAACCAATTTTTCGCACCTCTTAAGCCCAATAACTCAAGAAGCTCAAGGTCAAATCAAGGGTACTTTTGATATATTGTTTAGAAACACTAAATAAAGGTGTACACAAAAATTCAGCTCACTTTGAATTTTTCCGAAGTTTTGCCACAAAATTGTTTAATTTGACTGGACTACATCATCGAATTTCTGATCCTAGTAGACTATATCCTGCTTTATCCAAGCTCACCAAATCCCATTTAGGTTTTTAACGGCGTGGGTTCTCCACTGTTATTGTAACAGAATTTTTATATTACGATGATCTTTTTATTAGCAGAAAAGTAATCTTTTTCCGGGCCCGCCTCTCTATTAATTCCCAAGATACTGCAGCCTAAAAAACTTATTGTGCATACCCTAATTAGTAGATCACACCCGTTCGGTGGTCTTTGTTCCCTATATCAAAAGATATACGTCCTTCGCCGGGTGTGCGGCAAAGTCCTTCGGTTTCATAGTAGGTTGACCGAATATGCACTGTATTTTTCTTCCTAACATATCACAGACACTCAAAATTTGTGTTGCTGTTACTGCTTCGTTATTGCCTGTAAGTAAGGTCCTCATTGTATTTTCCGACCTTCCACAGGCGTTTGTTAACAGTCGTATATTCTTTTTAGTAAACTTGTGACGATCCTGAGTTACGCCCTACCCATAAGAAATAATTCTTGCAAGGTCCGTTTATGAATGCCTTGCTGTGGTTTTATTCAGGTCTGGCAATCCAGTATCTTTCATGTCGAGTGACAGTCCAGTCACTTACGTAACCTCAGATGGCATTTCTTGAAGTTCTTAAGCTGGCCCTGGACTAAGGTAAGCCTCAGTCGATCCCTGCCTTGTTATTTTATCGGTTTTCTCATTACCGTCTACTCCATAATGACCTGGTACCCAGAAAAATCTCACGACGGTCTGTTCTGCCAAGTCACTAAGTTCCTCTAGGCACTCCCATACCAGTCCGTGTACCAGATCAGACTTTCAGGAGGAATGAACTGGGAACTTTCCACTCTTCAGGATCCCGCATTACCACCTCCAAGAGTAAGCCTACAAGATATTTGGGAATCAGATAGACTGGAGTCCTATGTGACACCCAGATACTTTACATCTCCCAACAAAGCAGTTTCTTTACAGAAAAGAAGTAAATGTCTGAAACCCTCTAGGTTTTGTTCTTCGTATAAATGGTATTATGGTGGCTTTTTCGGAACTGACCCTATGGTATTCCCTTTCAATCCATTTAGTTACAATATTCAGAGCCTATTTACGGTCCCTGACTATGTTGGCAAATATTCCTTCTACTACTATGACAAGATCGCCAGCGTATCCTAAAGGAGAAAACCCTTTATTACTGAGCATTCCTAGAAGCTGGTCCATAACCAAGGACCGTAAACACTATAGGACTGCTCATACTTGTTTAGCCAATCAGCAGTGAAGAGCCGCGTGACGTAGCGCAATGACCTAGTCTGGCTTTGAAGAGCGACTGCCGGAACCTCAACACTTATTTGAGTTATGAGATTAATAATTCTCTTCTCCGGATTTTTAAATAATTTTGAAAACGAATTTGAATTAATTTTGAGTCTATTACATATTTAGTCTAAGTTCTCAAATATTAAAATGGCAAGATTTTGGAAGAAATAGTTGAAACCAATGTTTCCCAGAAAACAGAAGTTTTTTAAATTTCGTCGTATTATTACACATAATTCAAAGTAAATTTTTTTAAAAGTATAATGCATATTTTTAAGAATGGAGTAGAATAAAATAATAAATTATATTTTAAACAAAAACGTTGACTCAATACTAAATATACTATATTGTATAATGTATACTATACTAAATACTAATGTTATTAAGAAAAAATGACATAAATAATCCATTTAATAACATTAACAAAATTATTCTAAAACATGTAGAAACAAATTACAACAAAAACACCTTTTCAGAGGTAATTTATTGCACAATCTTTTTCATTTTTTTAGTTATTCTGTTTTTCTTTTGAATCATTCGATTTTATTTTGCGTTGTCCGCTTTGAATATTAATGTAGTTTATCCTTATAATCGTTCTTAAATGTATAAATGAACGTATTAAATATTCAGGTGTTTCTACATCCTTTCTTGCAATTTTTGAGGTAAGGTTTTTAACAACTCCCTTTACCCATTAGAAGCCCGTAAGCCCATGATATTTTTCAAAATAATTATTTTATTTAAATATTTCCTTTAAAAATCCTCGTTGGGTTTGATTAGCCCTCCGTAAGATAATTGTTGGATCCAAGAGGGAAGTTGATTTTCAGCTACTGTTAATTTATAAATATGTATGGATTCCTAATTCTGGATTTTTATTTTTAAATTTATATGCAATGTAACATACGATATGTTCTAGCAGGGCGGTCTTAACGAATTTGAGCGCCCTGGGCTAAAAACAAATTGGCGCCTTCATCATATTGGATTCAACAATAATTAAATAATGCATATAATTTTTGTTAAAGTTTAACGAAGTTTCAAATTAAATAAAAAATCAAACTCAGTTCTTTAGCGCTCTTGGATCATTGGCGCCCCTGGGCTATAGCCCATTTAGTCCCAGTTTTTCCCCAAAATAATAGTTCGGATTCTGTAAATCGCACTGAGTGGTGTAGGATGATCATCGGGGCCTCCTTTAATTTTAAGTTGAAAAAAAGGTTTTCAAGACTGTCTTGATTAAGTTTGTACGTACGTACGGATGTATTGTGCATTACATGTTTCTTTCAGATCTGTATAAAGTAACTTCAAAGACTTAATTGAAATGATTATTCCCTTCTTTTTACCAATGGGAACCATGTTACATACGACTTCCAGCATTTTATCCAAAGCCAAGTTTAGACTTTCTAGATTTGCACCTTGCGCAGATTTTAATGCTATAGAATGCTGAAACGTGTAACTGATGAAAACGTCAAACCTGTTGTTAACAACTTAAACAACTTCAATAAAAAGTCCTAAATGTTCAGCTAATTTCGCGTTATTTCTAGGTTTGTAATGTAATAGAGCCATTGCCGTATTATGAGACAATAATTGTGCAGCTAAACGAACATTTTGCCGTCGAGTCTTTTCACAACTGATATGCTTTTCTGAAATTTTGTAGCATACATTTACTTCAGAATTTGTCAATTTAATAAGATGTTCTAGCGGATTCTTGTTTATGACTGTTTGTTTGTTTAAAATAAAACCTTTATCTAGCAACCCTTTCTTCGTCAACTTCAGCATGTGAGGTGTATCCGCAAACATGTATATTTTTTCATTCGTTAGCGGATGTAAAAAATAAGTGACTTCCGTATTAATGCCAAGATTTTTCCACAACCCTACATTACTTGCGCCAGAATCACTGACACACGCAATTACAGTATAATCGATGTTATGTAATTGGGTTATGATATCAAACAAAATATTTGCCGTCATTTTTTTATCAAAATCCATATAAACAGGTTTTTCCAGCCTGAAAATAGTGCTCGAGCCATCGCTAGTTGTAATTGGTTATAAGGGCCAATTATCTCATCTTCGCCTTTGTTATATTCTACGACCGATCTCACTTTTACCTCGTCATATTGCAGCACAACAAATTTTTCAAAATCTGACATAGTTTCTCCAGCTAGTTTCATAAACCTTAACACATCTTGTAAAACACCTTGTTTCAGATTTAATTTTGAAGCCCATCTTCGGAGTGTAGACAAGCCCGGAAGGGGCCTGAGAAACGTATAGCACCGTTTACTGTAATAGCGTAACGTGAACGCTATCGATAATTCTTCGGTAGTCCATACTACTCGTTTATTTTTTTGTAGTAGTACATCTAACTGGTTTTTCGTAAATAATTTTGACTATTCAACTCATATGTCATCTGTCAAAAATCGACCAATCAAAATGCAAGATTTGACGTTTTTGAGCCAATCAAAACGAATTGTATCGACAATTTCCACTAGAAAAAATTGTCGATAAAATTTCACTAGTAATACGAAGCGACAATTTTTTGGAAACAGTTTATTGCTAGTTATATCCCACAGAGAAAAATGTTCATATAAACAAACTTGAATGTGGCCTAATTTATGAAAAATGATTCGATGGAAATGATTTTTTTTTCGTTGAATAGTCCCTCAAATACCATTCGTGGTCAAATAATTGTAGATTATTTTTGCTGTAAAATCACTCATGTTCCTTGTGATTGCGAATACCACTCGTGCTACGCACTCGTGGTATTCATATGCAAGCACAAGGAACATTCGTGATGTTACAGCAAAAAAATAATCGACAATTCTTTGACCACTCGTGGTATTGTAAGTGAAAGTTTATTTTGGATTTCCATTTTCATACATTGGCTTTTTTGGATTTTCGATTTGTAGTACTACTACATATTTATTTAAAGAATTAATTTTAGACTGCATTTGTTTTTTCATAAGGTTGTGACTATACTTTAATGTGTTGTAATCATCCAACAATTTTGAATATTTTTCTTCAAAATTAATTTCATTATTTTGGGTATTTAAATCTGTCTCTAAATTTACATCAGATTCACTAATACGTAAAATACTGTCTATTTCAGCTTTTCTTTGTCGACGATCAACTCTCTCTTTTCTGTTAGTTTTACATTCTGTAATTTCTTTATTTTCACCTAAGCTTATGGTTGGTACAATACCTTGTTTCAGTTTCTTGCGTATTGGTAATCCTAGTAATTCATTTTGCATGTCTCTTTCAAAATCATTCTCATTGAAATGAATGGAACATACCGAACTTGTTGTCGGATTAAATGTATCTGCCCTCTTACATTTGGTTACCCTCTCTTTTTTTTATATTATTGTTTTTGGGAAAATTGAAGTAGACAATATTTAACCCTGAAGTTTTTGTTACATGATGGCTGTTGTTACACGTTGCAACCGCCATCGCTTTCCTGGCATTTTCAAGTATTCTATTGGTATTAAATAACTTGATAAATTATTTTGTGCATACAAAAAACCTAATTATCATTAATTACCTTTATGTTACATTAAATGGAAGGTGGAACGACAATATCAATTATTGTTAACACACAACGCAACTTCAGATTTATAGACCGGGTGCAGATCGCAGACTGCTCCGGATTGCATGCACACTGTCTGGTCACGGGTGACGTCATATCCGTATATCAGTGTGGACATACTGCAGTATAGGGAACGAGCAGTCCTATAGTGTTTACGGTCCTTGGTCCATAACAAGGTTCCATAGCAAAGGAGAGGGGGCTCCCCTCTAGAGACACTTTCCTGCCACTCGAACTGCTACGGTTTCATCCAACAGTGATGTGTAGACCACCCTTACTCTCAGCATGCAGTCTATTCATCTACAGCAGATCTCCTCTAGTCCATGATTTAGGGCTGTTCTAATTGATCTGAAGGGTGTGTTGCCAAATACTCCTTGCATGTCTAGGAGATCTCTTTATTTTCCAGCATCCTCTTCACTCTTTTGACAAGATGATGGAGCAATGGTTCTGTTAATAGACATGCAAACTGGTTTTAGTGTAGAAGACTGTTTATCAGAATACCATGCCTGTGGTGCAGTTTCTCCATTGTACTAAGTACAATTGGCAGAAGACTAATGCGTCGAAAGGCCTTTGTCTGAGAATACTTCACCTTACCAGTCTTTGGTATGAAAATCGCCCTAGTTAGGCTCTATAGTCTGATTATGTAATTAAGAGCTAAACTGACTCTGAGCACCATGCAGTTTCTAGTAAACGGAATTGATTTTCCACTCTTATTGTACCAGCATTTTTATATGCCGATAATCTTATTTTATTCGGAGAAAACAAAGTAATCTTTCAAAAAACTCGTATATTTGAAACAACGAACTAAAACTTAGAGGTATAAAAATAAATGTAAAAATTACTAAATTGATGTGGATTTCTAAAAACGAACAAGCAATTGTCTTGACAATAAATTAAGATATTGAGAGGTCAACTATTTCAACTACTTAGAAACTGCAATAAGCAGCAAAGGCAACAGGGAATCAAACGGAGTCATCTGATAATGCATGATAGGTACACTTCCCTGAGAAATTATGGGAAATGGTAAAGGTAACGGCACGTACACTCCGCGACGTGGAGATGTGGTAAGCACCACGCCTTCAACAACCGCCTACCCTCTCTACTCCACTACTGTGTTTTGGTTACCATTTATTTTGAGTGACTGAGTAGGCCACCTGCCGGGCATCCGACTCAGGTTTGACCCTGAGACCGTCCACGCCGTAGTCGAATGCCTTAACAACTCGGCCACTCCCGCGATAATTATGGGAAATGAGCACATGAAAAAAGAGGTAAAGGATGACCAAGGCGCACAAGGAACAAAGTAGAGGCCAGGATATTAGAAGGCAGCAAATAGAAAAGTATTGGAGACACGTTTTTCCAGCGGCAAATAAGAGCAAACCAGCATCCTTAAAAAATATATGTCTCGGCACCAAAAGGTAGAAGAGAACAGAATTATTTATTATGTAAACTAATTTTCACAAAATTCAAGAAAAGCTAGTAAATAGTTGTAAATTTTTCGGCAGTGTAGTGTCTGAGAGGCACAAAAAGCTGGAGTAAGCCCATATAACTAAGAGGGCTATATTTAACATCCTCTCAAAACAATGGTTTCTGATATGTGCATCTAATATGAATAAAATAATGGAACAAATGTATTAAGAATACATGGCAGGACATTTAAGTAACTTTTATAAATAAAGCCCTTTCTAGTGTTTTTTTAAACCAATTTTATTTTCATAGCTTTGACGCTGTGGAAAGCTATTATTTAGTACACGTTTCTTCATATTTAATCATTACTACTGCTAAAATGTGTAAAAGACAAGAAAGATACTTTGCACTATAAACTACAAAATAAAATTTTGTTTTTAACTATGTTAAAATGATGCATTTCGTTATTTTTTAAAATCTGAATTTATCGATATATCTTATGTTTTTGCTTTCAGATCAGATATGTTAACTACAACAATAAAAGCCCTTATGACTGATGTGTCGCCTCCATCAGAAGATTTAAAAAAATGCTCAAATAAAATTACCGTTATTGGAGCAGGAACAGTTGGAACGGCTGTAACTTTTTCTTTGCTTGCTCAGGTAATTTAAGGCTTATTACTTAATGAAATATTCTGTAAAAAATATTGTAACAAGATGCATCATCAGTCACGTAAAGCAGGTGCGAGATCACATGCATCATCCGATGCCAGACTTTTCTACTGCTCCCGCGAGTGATCTACAAGCCCGTAGAACTTACGAGACCGAAAGCTGGTCTATATAAAAGGCGCACTCGCTTACGAGAATTTAGTCTAATCCAGTCTACAAAACGGTCGCGAATATGTACGTCGGAAGTTAATATAAATGTACGTGAATAGTTATAAATAAACAAACTGTACAAATAAATTAATTAATGTTACGGCTTAATATTAGTGTTTTGTATTAGAATCCATATTAGTGTTGTGTTTTAGTGTTAAGTTACTAGTTCGTGTTTCTTCGTTGTTTAATAATTTTAATATTTATTAATAAATTATTCACACTACGAACCGAAGTTTTAAATAAACGTTTTAAAACCGTTACAATTGGCGTCAGGTGTGCGGTGTTCGGTGTGAATTAAAAAGGGACAGTTGAACTGCTTAAAATTAAGTGCTTTAAAACAAGTGAGATGGCGACGAAATTACTTCACGAGTTAAAAGTGGCCGACTTGAGAAGAGAATTGAAAGAAAGGGAATTGGATACGGCAGGTACAAAAAAGGAATTGCAAGCACGACTGAAGGAAGCATTGTTCAAAGAGGACCAAGATCTAGAAAGCTTTAGTTTCGAAATGCCAGGCAGCGGAATTGATTTTAAAGTGCTCCTGAACAAAATCGACGAAAATGCGAAATCCTTAGAAGAAAAAGTACTTGAAAATTGTAAATCCCTGGAAGACAAAGTTCTCGAAAACTCTAGTGTAGTAGAAAATTCTGGAATTTTGAAACAAGAATTGCTGGAAAAAGTTATGGAAATTGTGGAACGTTGAAACAAGAATTACTAGAAAAAGTTCTAGAAAATTCCAGAACGTTAGAGAATAAAATCGTAAAAATGATAGAAGAAAGAATGGCTCAAATGGATCTAGCAACGACGGCCGAGGAAGATGAGACAACGACACTATTACAAGAAAGGTTGGATCAAATATTATCACCCTTAGCAACCACACAGCCTACTGAAATCAGACCGGAGATTAAAGAAGGGTCTGATGCCGGAATGAGAATCAAACCACCAACGTTTAAAATTATCATAATTACAATTAAAGTACTAACAATATTAGGTCGCCATAGCAGTATACCGGGTGTGGCCTGACATGTGAGACATAGGAGAAATACATGCGATTTTGATAATTGCTTAATTTTATCTCTCCAGCTGAACCGTTTAGTTTTTGTACGTTATTGTTTGGATGAGTAGTACGCTATTAAGCAATTGATTATTAACTAATTAGGAAAATTTAACTCCTAAACGTAAAATAAAGTAAATATTTTAAATAAAAAGTCACACATGCATCTTATGACATCTTGCTTAAAGCCTGCTGCGCATCGTTTGTTCGTACTAAATTCTGAAATTTCCATAGTGATGTTGCAACTCATCAGAACAAGTCTAGTTGATCAATTTTTTGTAGAATTAATATCAGTCTAATAATCAGCAAAAAATACCATTTCTCCTTCATTTCAGATAAATTTCGTACTATAATCGACTGGAAAAGAAAAGTACTTTTCGATGAATATCTACAACGTAAGCAACAGTTAGCCAAGAAGATAATATTCACATATGCTCAATTTCCCATGCATTTCACCTATGTCTCACATGTCAGGTATATGACATAATACTTCACATCCTGTTCATAGATTCTAAACAAGCTTTTGAGAAGTTTTGGTGATAAAAGCCAACATTATAAAAGAAGTTATGTGTATGGCAGTACCACAAAAAATATAAATTTAATTAAGATGACACTTAAAGATACAAAATGAAACAACAGATTGCTTTAGAGCTCAAGAAGTAGTCAGATAAGGAGAGTTGTGGAGGATCATTATTTAACCTAGGTAACCTTAAAAAAGTTAATTAGAAAATCATGTTTGCAAGCTACCATAAATATTAAGAACGTACAAATTATATCACTTACGATATAGGAGTATGATTTTGTGTTATAACAATTAAAGTACCCGCCATAATTTGTTTTTAAATGAAAAAATTGGAGAATCGGATTCATTTTTGCTCTATATCGCCATGGCTTGTTTTTAACGTGTAAATGTTGTAAATATTTTTTTCTCACTACCACCTTGGTAAATTGACATTTCATTGTCAAAAAGTCGACAATAATGGAAACTAAAACATTTAGTTGAACAAAAACAGACTGTATCTAAGGGAAAAAAAGACGATTTACCGCGCCAGGTCATTTTCCGCGCATGGTACCCCATAACGCTACACCATAACGGATATAAAAAAAATAAATAGCTATAATGGAGAATACGTGCTTATTTATTAATATTAAAACTAATTTTACAATTGGAACAACGTTGAATGTTAAATGAAGGTGTATTTACAAAATGTTTGATTTCATTCTTTTCGTTACTGAAAACAGAAATTGCGTTTATGTGTTTGTTTGAACCATAGCAACAGCGCCGTTAAACTGTCATAAATATAAACGTCACAATTTTTGTTAAATTATTAATGAATTTTATTTTGTGGTAGTGAGAAAAACGTAATGCGCAACGCGTAGGTAAGTTTCTTTTTTATCCTCGATGGCTTTATGGACCTCAGCTGCGCTTCGGTCCACAAATTACCACCTCGGATAAAAAAGTTCACTTACCATAACTTGGAGCGCAAATAACTATTTCTACTCCCACCATGGAAAGTGGGATTTTCAGACTTCGTCTCCATAGATACGAGTATTGAAAATGAGTGTTTGCCGAACAAGTGAAATTAGCGTGCGGAAAATTTACTTTCCGCACGCACATGCATGATTTTCGGTGCGGCAAAGTATAATTTTGCCGCACCGAAATCAAAATGTCATAAATGACATTTGATGAATGTCGGATTTGATTTTGCAGAAATATTTAAATTTTTTGTGGTTGTAGAAAAAATAGTGTGTAATACATGTGTTAAAAGCTTGTATTTGCCACTCTCATGTGACTGCAGCACTCACTATCGTTCGTGCTGCAAACTTCACATTCGTGTGGCAAACGCAAGCTTTCAACACTTGTATTACAAATTACTATTAAAACAGTGTTGCGAGTCTGTATAAATTATGTATTGCTTAACAATTAAAATACCACAATAACGATACCAAACTCATGCACTAACAAAAATAGTAAAACGAAACTGAAATTAAAATTACACTAATTTATGAACAGCGAATAGGTTATTTATTTTTTTGCATTTTGACTTTTTTTATTAAAAAATCATAAAGAAAGCAACACTTTTTTTAACTATATAATTTTACATTCTGCATTAAGTAAGTATGCTTTAAATAAAGTATTGTAAATTGTCAGTTTGAGAACTGTAAATTCTCAAATCCTTTTTATCCTATTTTGAGGGATTTAAAATGTCAAAATGCAAAAAAATATTGTGTACAACTCGTATGAAAGCATCTTTTTTTCACTCGTTTGATTGATGCACTCTGGCTTCGCCGTCGTGCATCAAACTTCAAACTCATGAAAAAAAGTATTGCTTTCATTACTAGTTGTACAAATAACTATTACTACATATTTACTTTATACTTTTTGATTGAGTATTTTGCCATCAGTTACTAAAATAGAAATTAAATTAATGAACTATTAACTCACTGTGGCTATGAGTAGATTGCATCCAGTTCTCTCCCTGAACCCGCTTATATCCTATCGTTAGTTTCTCGAACGCACATATCAAGTCTTCGTGCAACGTGCATCTTGAGAGTTTCAGAATTCGCTTGTCACTTTAAGTTTGCTCAAAAGCCCGCTCACAAATAACGCGTTTCGTAACAATATTATTGTTTTAAATTCAAGCCTAGTACGTTAATTCAAATAATGAATAAAATATTACATCACTTACCTACTTCAATAGCAAATCTTTTTTTTATAATTATTCCCATTATTCCCTTTTTTGGGACATAGGGATGTGCTGGTGCGTTAACGTATGAGGGATTATGGGTGCAATGCACAATGAGTCACGCGATTAGTGCGCCGTTTTTTGCCTACATACCGCACCATGTGTATAGTGTATGTGTGTGTACGTATAGAACCTTGTTACTGTACCTCGTAGGTCGGTATTCGGAGGAGAGCGTCGTTAATTAGGTGCTGCCCAACGACGAATGGTCACCAGAGCTCGATACCGAACTCCGGGAAATCTTGCACCCAGCGAGATTCGAACCGGGGACTAGCGCCACGCTAGCCTGACGCTCTTACCACTGCGCCACCCTCGCCTCATCGGCTATCTTTAGCGACATTTAAACGCTATGCTTTTTGCATTAAGAAAGAATAGGTAACTGCTTTTTCTAATTTAAATGTGGCATAACTTTAAGTGTAATAGTATATTAAAACACAAGTTACAGAAGGCAACATTTTCGCGCACGAGTCCGAAATTTGGACACGAGCCGCTATGCGGCGAGTGTCCGAACGGACGAGTGCCCGAATTGCCTTCTGTAACGAGTTTTTTATACTATTTTCTCTGTTTCGGCTTTCATTTACGTTATTTATTTATAATTTGTTATAAAATTAGTTGACAATTTCCATTAGGGAATTTTTTGGTAGAATAGTTAGGTTGGTAACAGTGGTATGTTTGACGTTTATGGTTTTGCACATTAATATTGGAATGTGTATTTTGTACGCATTTTGTAAATTCGAATTTGTTATTAATATTGATAAAATTAACTAAATTGTAATGTTGGATGAACAATTGAAGGGCTCGGTGCAACAACGGGTCAGATCCATTTGTTTGAATTTTACAGTAGATATCAAAAACAAACTGTTTAAAATACGCTAAGAAAATTTTAACACAAATAGTTGGAATATGTAGATATTGCTATCTTAAGTTATAAGGGAAAATGATTTTATTGTCAAGAGTAATGTATAGAATTTTTTATTCTCAAATGGAGCTGTCCAGTTTTTGCCGCAAGAATAAAACGCAACGAAAGAAAATGAGTGTTATGAACGTTTGTTAAGGAAAAAGCTATAAAAAATAGTTTCTCTATGTTTAACCCATTTCAACTTCAACATCGTCGGTTACAGGTTCTTCTGCTTTCGCTACAGTATCGTAGTACCATTTATCATTTTTGGGTACATATTTGTCCGTCAGAAAAGACACATTTTGTAGTTTTTTTATTGTAATAGTGGATACGTAGCATATAACTTATCAGTTGGTAAAGAAAATAATGTAGTCGACATTTTCTTAAAACTGAACTGTTTTCGCCTAAAAGTGGAGCCGACAGGTTTTTACCGCGCTGTATCTCTGTAGGATTTTTTTAGGCTAATAAAAGTAGGTGATATATAACAATTAGAGTTCTGTTAAATAATGTTAAATTTAGATACACGTCTACTATAAACCATTTTATTTACTGAACTAATTTTACATTTTCTACATAGTCATGGTTACTAACTAATATTGTTGCCAAGCTAACTATTTTATTAATATATAAATATTATCCTAAAAGAACATTAGATCAACATCTTTATTTTAACATACCTCCTTTCTTTTAGGAGTAACAAAAGTTTCATAAACTTAACATTAAACAAAAATGTTAAATACCTATTTAATGCATATCTGCTTACATTAGATTTAACAAAGATCTCAACTTTACAAAACGAACACAACCTAAAGACCAAGGGCCATATTCATAATAGTTATTTATGTACCAAGGGCGTAAAGAAGCTTTTATGGCCTGAGACGTGATTTTGAGCCCGAGACGCTAGTCGAGGGCTAAAGACACGTCGAAGGCCATATAAGCAAGTTACGCCAGTGGTACATACATAATTTTATGCACGATCGAAGATTTTAAAACTGAAATAAAAGGAATAAATTAATTTTCTACCCACATCGAGTAGTTAGTTGCTCAATTATTTTAATTTTTTACTGACAACTGTCAAATTGTTGAAGCATTTACGCCTAGGAATATTCACGTAAATAATTGTGTTAACTGTGTTGTTAATACAAATTACCCTAAATAGAGTTCTAATAAAGAGCATACATTCGATTTTAATTTAAAAAAATTCTTTATAAGACTGTTAAACTGTTTATCAATTTTTGACGTTTCATTATAGACCGACGGGCTATAAAGACGCCCACGGGCTATAAAGAGACGTTTATGTCAAAAAAATTCAGACATAATTGACACATTATAATGCGATCGTGCATAAACAGTATTTAAAGTTAGTAAGGGTTTAGTAGCTACTAAACCAATATAATTAATATATGTTGCTATAGCAATTAGTAACATCTAACTTTAAACACTGTTTATGAATATGGCTCTTAGTGAGTATATCTGCTAATTGATTTTCAGAATTAACTTTACAAACTTCAATTACATTTTTCTTGACATAATCATTTACATAATGATATCCTATATCAATGTGTTTACTATTCTTTGTGAAATTTCCATTCATGGCTTTTATTTTGTCCGTACCTCCATTCTTGATTTGCTCCAACAAAACTTTGATTGCCTTTTGAACGACAAAATTTCTTTATATGACCAGGATGTCCACATTTAAAACACAAGTTTCCACTTCCATTTCCAAATTTAGTGCGATTACTCGTACTATTTGTTCGTAAGGTGAATGCTGACCCTTGATCGTTTTCGAACTTGTTTTTCATTTTCTTTGAATCAATTAACAACTTACTTTTTAAACTAATATTTTCCGGGTGTTGCCGTGGTCGTTCAATTTTACTTGACGTTTCGCTGCTCATACTGTCAGCTTCTTCAGAAGTTATTCTAAAGACTCAAGTCTTTAGAATAACTTCTGAAGAAGCTGACAGTATGAGCAGCGAAACGTCAAGTAAAATTGAACGACCACGGCAACACCCGGAAAATATTAGTTTATTGGACAACAGCCGCGAAAGCCTGCATTCAAGAACTTACTTTTTACATACTCCACGGTTTTTTTTATCTGTTGGTAAAGCATCAACATTGTCTATAATATGACTATAAGACTGAGGTAATGCTAACAATAAATAATTTAGCCTATCATCTTCTGATACCATCTCATTTGTGCTCTTCAGTTCATTAACTAAATGCTCAAACTTAGTAATGAATTCTGTAGGATCATCACTTTCTTTCATTTTCAAATCTAATAATCTTCTTTTTGTCAGCAGTCGTAGGGTTGTTGAACTTGGATGGTAGATAGAATCTAGTTTCTCAATCATAGCTTTTGCAGTCATTTTTCAATTGACTTTTATCATAGAATCAGGAACTAAATACTCTTTTTATCTTCCTTACTTTACACGTGCACTTTTTAACTTCAATACAACTTTGAAAAAAAAAACTCAAACCACGCTCTGCTACCATGTTAAATAATGTTAAATTTAGATACACGTCTACTATAAACCATTTTATTTACTGAACTAATTTTACATTTTTTACATAGTCATGGTTACTAACTAATATTGTTACCAAGCTAACTATTTTATTAATATATAAATATTATCCTAAAAGAACATTAGATCAACATCTTTATTTTAACAAGTTCGGCAAATATTACCCATTTTTTAGTTCTTATAAATAACGTTTACACGACTGAAAAATTGCTGAAAAAAACCTGACGAAGTTGTACCGATTTTGGGACAACTTCTTCGCCTAACTTGTGTTCACCTAAAGACGAAGTTGCACGTTTGTAAAATCAACTTCGACATAGTATAAACAAAATATATAAATTTTGGCATCAGTTTTTATTTTTTTAAGTTATATTAAAGCACAAAATGGCTACAGTATAGGTTACGCTTGATGTTGGTCGCTGATCTTTGGGTCAAGTTGTTTCGTTCCATTAACCCACACAGGAAAATTGTCTCGAAAAATCGTAATTACAACTCCCTGTGTAACGAGATAACCTTTGATAATCAGTCTTATTTCAAACTTTGTTAACGGATAAGACCAAGCCGAAAGTTGATTTATAGCAGCAGGCACCGAGAGGCCATTTCCAATATCTTGCAGTGCGTGTTCAACTAAGTGGAGGTCATAACGCTGGTAACTGCTACCTGCCAACACTTTTCTATTTCTTTTCGGCATTATTTTCACAAAGGTACTAATCCTACGAAGAACAAACACGCGAAATGCAACCACAACGGATAGTGTGCAGGTTATATTTACAGTGTCGTACATTCAACTTCCAAACTGACGATGTTGCCCCGTTTTACGGTAACTAAAATAAGAGATATTTTTTAGCTTCTAAATGTTTTTTTTAATCTAATGAAAACTAGGAATATAAACAATAAAAACGATTCAATCTAAGCCAAACTAAACCAAGTTTCACCCCGATTATTAAATTAAAAAATATTTTGAAGTTAAATGTAACGTACTATGAATTTTAGTGTCGGAACTACTGACGATTCACTATTATACTGGTTTTGATTGACCTCAGGTTGGGGAACAATTTGGATTGGTCTGAATCTCTAGAATTATAGTTGCATTTAGCTAGAAGTGATAATAAAAAACTTATTTTTAGGTTATGCCAACAATAACCTTTGAAACGGTTTTTTTTTTTAATTTTATCAAATTATAAAACAATTTTTATACTATAACATAAAGTCCTACCTTTAGCAATATAGTTTTCACTCATTTTCCTAACCAAAATACGATTTAAAGCGTTTCCACGCTTTTTTCAGTTCACTAGTCGATCTCGATGGTTGACTTTAAAACATCGAAAATCACTTGGTTCGTTTTGCGGGTTTTGCCACCAAGTAAATAGTAGTTTTAAATATCGAAATTCTAACCCCTTCATTTACGTTTTTGCTAAATCAAAATATCAAAAAGTATTCATAGCTTTATTGACGGGCTTTATTTATTTTGTTAGTTGCTTAGATGCAATGTAGCGTACCAATTCCTGAAAACAAAATATCACCAAAAATCATGTATTAATGAAGCTCATTAAAGCATCAAAATGCGTGCTTTAATGAAGTCATTCTAATGCCGATACAGAGAAAAATTTTGAAGCTTTTCTAGATATTAATTTAGGAGCTATACTAAAATCGAAGCCAGATTATTGCTTCCTATTCCGGAAAAGTTCGTTTCACCAATTTTCTTATGAATACTTCGAAAACCTCTGAAATTATAGAAAAAAATTAAGTTACAATTTTGATTTTCTTTTAATATTAACTTTTGGACTAAGGTAATCCTAGCTAAATCGTAATATGTTGTCCAAAGGTATTTCCTGGTGCTCTACGTGTCTACGTTCCATTACTAAACTTAATGCAGGTGAAATATGAAGGTGACACTAGAAAATCTATATTTTTATCAACAGTAATATCACAAGTGACTAGAATTTTACCGACAATTTTTTTGCCGTCATGAACACGGCTGCTTGTTGCAACAAGCAACAATGATCATGAAGGCAAAAATTGCCTGTAAAATTCTAGTCACGAATGGTATTCGGCATGACAATTTCTCGAATTATAATGAAATTACTGAAATACTTGTCACTCAAACAATTTTGACAGACGTTGTCTCTAAGCAACGAGGAAAATTTCACTAGTAGTGAAATTATCAGTGTAATTCGATTGTGATTGGTTCAATTCACCAAATACTGTGATTTCATTGGATGACAGATTATGAGTGGAATTGTCAACAGTAATATCACAAGTGACTAGAATTTTACCAGCAATTTTTTTGCCGTCATGAACACGGCTGCTTGTTGCAACAAGCAAGAGTGATCATGACGGCAAAAATTGCCTGTAAAATTCTAGTCACGAATGGTATTCGGCATGACAATTTCTCGAATTATAATGAAATTACTGAAATACTTGTCACTCAAACAATTTTGACAGACGTTGTCTCTAAGAAACGAGGAAAATTTCACTAGTAGTGAAATTATCAGTGTAATTCGATTGTGATTGGTTCAATTCACCAAATACTGTGATTTCATTGGATGATAGATTATGAGTGGAATTGTCAACAGTAATATCACAAGTGACTAGAATTTTATCGGCAATTTTTTTGCCGTTATGAACACGACTGCTTGTTGCGATGAAAATCGTCACGAGTGCGACAGCTAAAGCAGCAAGCAAGAGTGATCATGACGGCAAAAATTGCCTGTAAAATCTAGTCACGAATGGTATTTGGCATGACAATTTCTCGAATTATACTGAAATACTTGTCACTCAAAAAAATTTGACAGTTGTTGTCTCTAAGCAACGAGGAAAATTTCACTAGTAGTGAAATTACCAGTGTAATTCGATTGTGATTGGTTCAATTCACCAAAATACTGTGATTTAATTGGAATGCAGATTATGAGTGGAATTGTCAAAAAACAATTTAATAAAACCAAGCTGCTCCGATTTTGAAAATATTACATGCATGAACTTCGTCACTGATGCTTTGCAATCAAATAATCGATTCATCTTGCATTACAACTGGTTTCGGTAACGTTAACACTGAAATTTTAAAAGCAGTCTGCAAAGACAGCTTCTCCAATGGCGTTTTATAATAAATAAGGTTATAGGATCATGCATTTTTAAAATTGCAACCGTGATTAATTGCTTGTTGATAATTGAGTATTCTAAAAAGAATTGCCCAATTTTTACTAATTGCGATCCTCAAGGATTGCCACGTCAATGGCAATCACAGAAAACAACCATTAACAGGCAGTTACTTCTGTACATGAACTTTAGTTTAGTCACATTAAGCTAAAATAAAATTTCATGTTCTCCGGAACAATAAAATTTCTTGATGGTTGGAAAATAGAAGATAGCAAAAAAACTCAAATAATCAACCAAAGGCTTTGTTTAACAAATTAAGATACTGACAAATTGGCATTTCTATTTTAACGTATGCAAAATTTATAACTGTTTGTAGCGACCTGTATTGCTAGTTATTTATAAAAATTCTTTAACAAGAAAACTCAAAAGGAATAAAATAATAGTCCAGTGAAAAGGTTTTACGTGGTAAATTAATCGCATATTAAGATAAAATTACTGCACAGTATTTATATCAACGTTGGATTAAAAACGTGTAATATTTTTCGCAGAATCTGCTTGTACATTCAAAACAGTATAGGATTAATGATATAAATTTAGCTATGTCGGTCTTAACGGTGGACGACGTTTTTTATTCGCTTATCTTTCTAAATTATCGTTCGAGCGACAAGCGTTAAGTAATAAATTATTGACTGCATATTTTAACTGCATTAACGTAGAATTATTTTTGTTTATAATGAGAATTAACAGATCCTGTAACTGAACGGTTGTATTTCTTTTATATGTTTTCAGGATTATTAACCGTGAAGCGAAACGACACTGAACGTCGTATTGTTTCCCATAAGATGCACATTCCACTTTTCATTCTGAACCCCAAAAAATAAAGTCATTTGTTTACTACATTACTGTTACGGGAAAATAATTTAATTATACAGGGAGATTTAAAAAAAACTCCAACTAGCTGTATTTAAAATTTGTTTGTACATATACAGGGTGGTGACTCGAACACCCGAACATAGGGATTTAACATGTAAAATCATATTTTCGTAATTTCCTGCTCCCCTAATTATTTTAGGTAAAAAACCTTCAAATAAAAGTTGTAGAGCATAAAATTCTGCATCTGAGTCAATAAACAAAATTAATTTTGCGTGCCTTGTAACCTCAGAAATTAGGAATGAAAATGACGTAAATCACCCCAAAAATAGCGATAGCCATGGAATTGAAATAAAAATTAACAAATGTTAACAGTTTATCTGTCAAGTTGCGCTGCATTAGTTTATTTTTATTATTACTTGTAATTGGTACATAAATTAATTTTAAATTTAAAAAAACAAAAAATAAATAAAATTGCTATATTTTTTGTATTTTTTTACCGATTATAATGTAATTAATTAATTAATTTTTCCATGATTTTTCGCAAAATGACATACGCTTAAATTTATCCTCTTCAAAAATTTCTTGGTGGACGGAAAATTTAAAAGATTTAAATTTGTGTTTTTTTAATATTTTTAGGACCGTGGTGTGGTGCAAACCTAATCCAGATCCAATTTCTCTAAGGCTCACATTTGGATTATTTGATACCGCAGCTAATACATTGATTTCGTTAACATTATGATCTTCAGCTTCAATATCTTCTTCTGGTGCAATATTTATTTGTTTTTTAGTGCAACTCTTGCAAGGGACGAACACTGACCCATATTTTGTTTGATTATTATGATCGTATGGATTGTTGATGTCGACGGAATTGGTCTATGAGGATATAAATTCGCAACTAGATCTCGCACTTGTCTTATACTATTACCACTGTAAAATAACTTTAAAAATTGATTTTTTTCACTTATTGTATAATTGTGGCCGATATTTTCACTTCAACAGTAATTACAAGTAATAATAAAAATAAACTAATGCAGCGTAACTTGACGTATAAACCGTTAACATTTGTTAATTTTTATTTCAATTCCATGGCTATCGCTATTTTTGGGGTGATTTACGTCATTTTCGTTTCTAATTTCTGAGGTTACAAGGCACGCAAAATTAATTTTGTTTATTGACTCGGATGCAGAATTTTATGCTCTACAACTTTTATTTGAAGCTTTTTTACCTAAAATAATTAGGGGAGCAGGAAATTACGAAAATATGATTTTACATGTTAAATCCCTATGTTCGGGTGTTCGAGTCACCACCCTGTATACATTTTTACGTGCCGCTATACTCTTTATCGTCCCCGAATTAGACATAATGTCACTAATTAAACATCAATTTTTAACTAAGCTACTCATTTCGAATAATAACCGTAATTAATTAGTAAGTAAAGTAAAGATATCGGCCTTTATATTCTGCGAAGTAGTATGGCCGGCAACATGGAAGGTTAAAACCTCTTAAGTCGCTTTCCATACGCGGTGTCTCTCGTAAGCACCACACCTTCGATAACCGCACATCTTCCCTACTCCGCTACTGTGTTTCGGTTCCCACTTATTTTCAGTGACTGGGTAGACAACCCGCCCAACATCCGACTCGGGTTTGACTCCGAGACCATCCGCGCTGTTGTCGAATGCTTTAACCACAGACTACTAAACAAGGAAGACTAATCAAAGCATAGGACAAAACCGGAATAACATCGATAGCAGCGCTGCGCGCGCACCTGTGCGAACTACGTGATTTAATCCGCCATAGTCCTTGACGTGCATGCGCGATACGACTGCTAAATCACGTAATGATATACGCTATTTTATTTTTACGGTAAATTACATTATCGAGTTATCAAATTGTACGAATGACATAACGTCAACATAACCTCACCACTCAAAATAACGTACGCAAAAACCCTCCGCTAGTTTATGAAAATACCGGACCGCGGGTATTTCTTTAGTATTAACAAAACATGTGCTGCGTGAAAACCACGATTACAATACTACCGTCGTATCGTTCATGCACGTCAGGGAATATGGCGGATTAAACCTCGTAGTTCACCCAATAGCGCGCGCAGCGCTGCTATCGACGGTATTCCGGTTTTGTCCTACGGTTTGATTAGTCTTCCTTGTTTAATAGTCTGTGGCTTTAACCACTCGGCCCCTTCTGCGCTAATTAATTAATACAAACAGTAAACTGTAAATTTCGAATCGGGTCGGTGTATAAATGAGAAATGACAATTCTTATGCTGATTGTAAACAACAGAGCGGCATTTTTCATTTTACACAGGAAAATCATAGTCGATTAGATGCAGCTGGTATTTTTACAACTAATAACACTTAACAGCATAACTGAAGAAAAAGTACTGAAATTAGAATACACACTGGACAAAATTTTTGGGACCTTCTGAGCGAAAAATGGCTGCTCTATTATATCGAACAACAAAAGGGAAAAGATCGAGTTGACTTCATAGTTGGAAGTCATTTAAAAATTTCCATGAAGAAAATAAAAACGGTTTCTGATAGAAAATCAATTTTAAAACTGAATCAAACACGAAATACCAATTTAGTATTGATTTAAATTTACGCCCCCATTTCAAACGCAACAGAGGAAGACGACAAATTTTACTGTAATCTGACAGAAGTAGTAGAACACAATCACAAAAAAACACAACATACTTGTGTTGTCAGTTACATTACATTCGTTTTAGTTAAACATTACGCCCACAGATGGCGTTTGATCGTTGTTAATGATTATTGCGCCGCTAGATTGATTAAGTAATTATTTCCGGTAAATAAAAAGTAAAAAGTCATTCTCTTACTTTAATAAGAAACATGGTATTTATCCGGGACTTATAATGGCAAACAATACATGGTGGCAGCGGAAATTACGCCAGTGATGGGCCCAAATTACTCAACCCAGTAATTAGAAGCTCTCCAGTGATATTTTAACTAATCAACAGTGGACTTTCAACCCTGAATGACAGATGGAAAGCTGGGTAAGCTGAAAAGTAAAACTAAGCCATCAATTCTGCCCAGTGAAAGGGGAAATGGCAACACATCATCATAATTTAAAGGAACCTTAACCATTTGAATTCTCCAAGGCCCAGGGATGGGTGGACTGGAAAAAAGGTTTGATAGGTACCGGGTTGCCACAAAATTGAACAAGGAATCACCGGACGAGCAAATCAATATGCTAATCTACATTATGGGACCACAGGCAGACAAACTATTAGGTGCTCTAGGATTAACAGAGACCGAACAGCAAGACTACGATAGCCGAAGTTTATGTCGTGCATGGAACAGAGAAGTCTTTATTAGCAGGTCAGGTTAGTGAAGAGTTGGGAATTGTCAGACGTGCGGATGTCGACGCCTTAAACGGTCAAGGTTCGATATTCGATCCGCTCAAGAAATTTCCACAACTTTTCAAGGCGTTGGAACATGTTAGAATCCCCTACAATACGATTAAGCGATGGTGCAGTTGCCCATGCTCTCACGACTCCACGACGAGTTCCTATACCAATTTTAAAAAAGATTAAGCATCAACTGGATGAGATGACCAGTTTAGGCGTCATTGAACAAGTCGAAGAACCGACTGACTGGTGTTCTGGATTGGTAACTGTTCCGAAACCGAATGGAGACATCTGTATGTGCGTGGATTACGTAAATTTAAACGAATTTATCAAAAGGGAAGTTCAACCAATGCCAGTCACTGAGAATGTGTTGGGACGACTTGGAAAAGCCAAATACTATAGCAAACTTGACGCTAACAGTGGATTTTGGCAGTTCGATCTGGATGAGGCATCGCAACTGCTTACAACGTTTATCACACCATTTGGACGGTATAAATACAAGCGCCTGCCATTTGGAATTTCGGCAGTACCTGAACGTTTTCAAAAGCGTATTTCTCAAATTTTATAGGACGTCGATGGCATTCAAGTTAACAGTGACGATGTACCAGTATATAGGAATACGATCAAAGAACACGATGAACGCTTATTGGCCGTCTTGAAGCGTCTGGCCAAAGCTGGGATTACGCTAAATAAGGACAAATGCATTTTCTGTACGGCACGTATAAAGTATCTCGGGCATATTATCGACGAAAGTGGCATACACATTGATAACGACAGGATTAAGGCTATCAAAATGATAGATCCGCCAGGCAATTTATCGGGAGTTCGTAGCTTAATGGGAAGCTTCAACTACTTATCTCGATTTATACCACATTTATCGACTAAAGCCAAGCCATTAAACGACTTGCTTAGTCCAAAGAGCCATTTCAACTGGGGGATAGACCAAAACCGTGCATTCAACGCAATCAAGGCTGAATTAATCAAGAGCCCGGCATTAGCATGGTTTGACCCAAATAAGGAAACTGTTATTTCTGCAGACGCATCGTCATATGCAGTGGGAGCAGAGCTCAAGCCGAAGGATGAACATGGCGGTTACCGAACCGTATCGTATGCGTCTAAATCATTAACCAAGGCTCAACAGAATTGGGCTCAGATTGAAAAAGAGGGATATGCGCTCGTTTGGGTCTGTGAACGGTTCAAAAACTTTATAACCGGATTGGAGATAATGCTTGAAACTGATGACAAGCCATTAGTCCCAATTTTTATGACTAAGCCCTTGGATGAGTTAACGCCAAAGCTTCAACGTATGCGTCTTCGCCTCATGCGATACTATTACAAGATTCGTCACGTTCCAGGAAAGGAATTGGGTATAGCTGATATATTATCCCATCGATCACTCAGCACGACAGGAGTAGATCAGGATCTCGAAGAGCATGTTAATGCCTATGTTAGGGCTATTATAAGGGATTTAACAGCAACAGATGCTAGATGAAAGCAGATTGTTAATTCACAACGTAATGATTCTATTTGTTGTCAACTTTCCAACTTCATTAAGCAAGGGTGGCCAGCTCGGAAAGCTTTGACAGCGGACCTAACTGACTATTGGCAACATCGAAGTGATATTTCAGTTACGGAAGGACTTTTAATTAAGTCTTCACGGATCATCATTCCTAAGGAGTTATAGTCCAGTAATTACGTGCTGTACATTGCCTTTAGCTGGAAAAATTTGCGAAAGTTTTGATATTTAGCGATTTTATGTATTTTGAACTGCTTTTTTCGATTTTTAATTTTGCCACCTCGTATCTTCGTCGCTGACGCCGCCATATTGCGATAAAGAGCGAAAAAATGTGATTTTTCAAGATATCTCCTTACTTGTTGCTTTTACAGCAAAAATGATTCTATAATAAATTAAACTACATAATTTTCTCTACAAAATTGGTCCTTATCATTTTTTTCATAAAACTAACCGTTTTCGCGTACGAGAATTACAAAGTTGACCAATTACGCAACGTGTAAACCAATACGAAAAGAAAAGAAGTTATAGCTAAAGCTGGAGAATACTTTCTTCTCAGACTTTACGGCTATAATAAAAAGAAATTTATACCTCTGAACACCTATAGGCACCAATGCTTCATAAAATCAGCATACAGGAATAAATTTAACATCGCGTCATTGCCTCCTACAGAAGCAGCAGCAAGACAACATTCGTTCCGAACGTATCTTCAGGCACAGCAATGGATTGGTAACGAAAAACCTGCAGATCAATGGGGTTGAAAGAAGAACAAATATGGTATTGTCCCTCTGACTACACCCAAAGCCCCTGCTCCACAAGTTCTTCTTCGATTAATTCCTTGTAAATGCAAAAAGGGGTGTCAGGGAGCATGTGGGTGCAGAAAAGCAGGGTTCAACTGTTCTATAATTTGCTCAAACTGTGACAATAAATGTGATAACATGCCTCAAGTTTTGGAAGATAGTGATGAAGATGAAGACTCTGATACGATCTCAGAACCACTGTTTAATGAAATTGATGCAGAAAGTAGAGAAGAAGCTACTGCGCCAGAATTGATCCCACACGACTCTGAGACTTTTTTGCCTTTAACTAGCAGAAACATAGATAAAGCTGGTACTTCAGGACATCAAAGCTTAAAAAATTAGTGTAATTTTCACTAAGCAGTTAGTATGTGGATTCGGCCTACTGGGGAAACCACACAAAAAAAAACGCACCATATACTCTTCCCCCTTGTTGGTGGTGTAGAAATGGGTATTAATTTTCACTGCACGTTAGTCTCCTATCCAAAATGGGTCGGTTTTATGAAAAAAATGATAAGGACCAATTTTGTAGAGAAAATTATGTAGTTTAATTTATTACAGAATCATTTTTGCTGTAAAAGCAACGAGTAAGGAGATACCTTGAAAAATCTCTTTTTTTCGCACTTTATTACCATATGGCGGCGTCGGCGGCAAAGATGCGAGGTGGCAAAATAAAAAATCGAAAAAAGCAGTTCAAAATACATAGAATCACCAAGTATCAAAACTTCCGCAAATTTTTCTAGGTAAATTGACGTGATTACTGGACTATTAAGAAAAGACATTTTAGACGAGATTCATGAAGATCATCAAGGAATCGTGAAGTGTCGCGTGAGAGCGAAAGATTCAGTCTGGTGGCCTGGATTATCAAAAGATGCCGTCAGAATTTCCTGATCGACCTTGGCAAAAAGTGGCAGCAGATTTGTTTTATTTCAAAGGAAGGAACTACTTGTTAGTCATGGATTACTATTCGCGATATCCAGAATTCGCATTATTATCTAGCTTAAAGGAACAGGAGATTATTACTCATCTCAAGTCAATGTTCTCAAGACATGGCACTCCTGAAATTGTTTACACCGACAACAGGGCACATTTTAATCCAGTGTCAACATCGTGCATTTGCCAAAGAATTGGGTTTTGAGCACGTCACATCCAGCCCGAGATTTCCACAGAGTAATGGGTAGAAGGATTCGGACTTCTTTACCCATTGCCAACTCAAAGCTAAAACCGAAAGTTCCCGACCAGAAAATTCTCCGAGAAAGGGAGAAGACAAGGATTATTAATCAGAAATGGAATTATGATAATCATCGCGGTACACGAAAATTACGAGAGCTCGTACCAGGCGAGGATGTATGGATTGTGGACAAGAGGACCACCGGAACTCTGGTGCAGAAAGATTCCACTCCGTGGTCTTACATTATTGATACGCCAAAGGGGCAATTGCGGCGGAATAGTTTTCATTAAGTCCGCTAGCAGTTAATCATGCAGGTGATCGTGATCATTTATTTACGCAACAGATGTTAGAGGCCGTCAATGACCGTGAACCATTGGAGGAACCACCTGGAGATACGAGACCGAAATTACCACCAGGATCAGCTATTACCAGGAGTGGATGAGTCTCTAAGCCGCCAGTGCGACTTATCGAACATGTGTGATCATGGACTGTTTTAGTGAACTTTGAACTTTTAACTTTATGTGTTATTTCATTTTAACATTGTATTTAACGACTAATTTCTTTAACCTAAAAAGGGAGATGTGTTGTCAATTACATTACATTCGTTTTAGTTAAAAATTACGCCCACAGATGGCGTTTGATCGTTGTTAATGATTATTGCGCCGCTAGATTGATTAAGTAATTATTTCCGGTAAATAAAAAGTAAAAAGTCATTCTCTTATTTTAATAAGAAACATGGCATTTTTCCGGGACTTATAATAGCAAACAATACAATACTAATAGTAATGGGAGACTAAAATGTGAAGACAGGTGAACGTAGAGAGGGCAAAGAGAAAATTGGAGGACAATTTAGTTACGAAGATCGAAATGACCGAGGGGAAAAAATTAACAGATTTTGTAATTAGTAATCAACTAGTGATATAAACACTTAATTTAAAAGCAGACAGTAGACATAGATTTCCCCAACGTATACAGTGTGTCCCAGGATAGATGTTACAATAGGTGTGATGGACAAAATATTTTTGAATTTTATTTTAAGATTGTGGAATTAGGCCCGGCTTGGTTTGAAGAGAATTTTAAGAATATTTTCAGTTTTTGAAAAACAACGACCTTGACATTGAAGCGAAAACTATTTTCTTTTCAGGTAAAGTGCCCTTTTTGTTCATGATACGGCAAAATTTTACTAAGAAAAGTTGTTCATAATAAGAAATTATGGCCCTATGCAAAATTTCAGGAAGATTAGTCAACGATAGTTTTTTCATGGCCTCCTGGCAGTTATGTGGAATAAATAATTTATTGTAGATCATTGTTATTATTATGTTTCGTAAGTTAAATTTCTTGTAAATGCTATTTGTTTCGTTCAATGTTCTACAAAGAAAATTTTGATAAATACAATTTATTTTGTTTAATCTAAAATGTGACGGTTTAATCAAAGTAGGTAGATCTTCCTGAAATTTTGCATAGGGCCATAATTTCTTATTATGAACAACTTTTCTTAGTAAAATTTTGCCGTATCATGAACAAAAAGGGTACTTTACCTGAAAAGAAAATAGTTTTCGCTTCAATGTCAAGGCCGACTTGTTTTTCAAAAACTGAAGATATTCTTAAAATTCTCTTCAAACCAAGCAGGGCTTAATTCCACAATCTTAAAATAAAATTCAAAAATTTTTTGTCCATCACACCTATTGTAACATCTATCCTGGGACACGCTGTATAAGAATGAAATCGACGATATCTTAAGCAAGAAAAAAAGCATTTCTAAATCATCAGCTAAATAACAGCGGACCTCAATCTTTATGGAAGAACTTGAAGACAGCAAATATTTGCTTTGAAGATCAATGTCACAATATTCCAGCGGATCTTAAGAACCCTGATGAAATAAACAAGGCTTTCATACAATCTGCTTCACCGTCTTCCTCAATTAATTATAATGAATTACTTAATTTTTATAATTCAAATCTATGAAAGATTTTTCAGATAAACTAACCTTATCTACAGTTTCTGAAGATAATGTTATGAAATTTATTTCAACTATAAAAACAAATGCTGTAGGGTCAGATAACCTAAGCATAAATATGATACAGCTTTGTTATCCATACATAGTTCCATTTATAACTGACATAATAAACAGTACTATTAAGCAATCAAGCTTTACTAATGACTGGAAATTGGCTCAGGTAATTCCTTTGCCGAAAATAAAAACACCTGTAACTTACAAAGATCTCAGGCCGATCAGTATATTGCCGTGTCTATCCAAAGTTCTCGAAAAAATCTTGGCCGAGCAGATAAGGCAGTTTGTGGAACAGCATTCTGTGTTGCCTGAAACTCAATCTGGTTTTAGGGCTGGATTTAGTTGTTCTACATTTTTATTGAATATAATTGACGATATTTGTACGGCCCTAGATAATAATAATAAAGAACTATCATTACTAATACTCCTTGACTATTCTAAAGCTTTTGATACGATAAAACAAGACATTTTAATTGCAATATTACATCACACTGGCTTCAGTCAATCTGCTACTTCTTTAATTCAAAATTATTAACTGATCGATCACAAAAAGTTGTAGTTGTAGAATACTTCATCGGATTTCTTGCCAATGACCCTTGGTGTTCCTCAAGGTTCAATCTTGGGTCCTCTCTTATGTATTATATATTATATATTATATGTCGTGCCCACTTGGTGAAATCGTTCATTTCATGAAAAGGATGTCCACTTCATAAAACGCATCCGCTTAGTGTAATATCTGTTGTTTTTCACTATCAGCACAATATGTTTGTCCATTTCATGAAACGGAGTGTCGTTCTATGCTCTTACTGAAATTCGTTATAATTTCATCAAGTGGATAGGCGATTTAATCTTTTCATGTAATGTTCAACAACTGCATTTAATAAAACGGGATTCACCAAGTTGCAACTGCACATGGGGTAATCAAAGGTTGATTTGGAAGTGATAACTTACAGAAAACTACATCTAATTTCTTAAGTCCAAACGAAATTATTAATAAGTCGAAATGTATTTCCTTACGAGAAGCTGTAACTCTAACATCTGAAGGGCACGAATTTTTTAAATGTTCTTGCAAGCCATCTAAAACACAATGCAATACCAAGAGATGCGCTTGTTTCAAAATGAAAACCTTATGCAATAGTCGATGTCATGCGTCTCTGCCACGTGTGAACAAATAATATTGGTTTGGAGGCGTTCATTTTTTTTGCTTTCTCTATTTTAGGTTCATTATTACTTTATAGTCAGTAAGTGAGTTTAGTTCTTTATATAATATTTTTATTGTTTTAAAAGAACTTATTTTCCAGTTAAATAAAATGTATTTAGTTTGTTTCTATTAAAATCTGATATACCAACCATTGTGCTTACTGTTTTATCCGTTTCATTAAATGCAGTTATTGAACATTACAAGAAAAGATGAAATCGCTCATCCACTTGATGAAATTATAACGAATTTCAGTAAGAGCACAGAGCGACACTCCGTTTCATGAAATGGACAAACATTTTGTGCTGATAGTGAAAACAACAGATATTACACTAAGCGTATGCGTTTTATGAAGTGGACATCCTTTTCATGAAATGAACGATTTCACCAAGTGGGCACGACATACCTATATACTTTCAATATCAGGTCTTCTTTGAACTGCTGCAAATATCATCTTTTTGCCGATGACACGCAGTTACAGTACAGTTTCAATATAAATAACATCAATAACGCTGTTGATAAGGTTAATGTTGATCTACACAATCTTGTTGAACTTTCAGAAAAACATGGATTACGAATTAACACTAGCAAATGATATGTATTGCTTTTTGGTAGTAAAATAAACAGAGATCGATATAAAGATACTATCCAAATTAACATCAGAAATTGAGAAATGTGAATTTGCAAATTAAAGACTGTGTTAAGAATCTCGGTGTATACTTAGATCATAATTTACGATTTAAAGAGCACATATCAAGCATCCTCCAAAAAGCATACCTATCTTAATTTAAAAATTATTTTTCAAAATAGGCATTCTTTGAGTCAAACTATCAAAATGATGCTATGTGAATCTATGGTTTTATCTCAATTTAACTACTGTGACAGTGTGTATGGGCCATGCATAGACAGTGTAGACGGTAGATGGATTTAGTTTATGCAGAATTCGTGTCTGAGACTGACTGGAATAAGAAGATATGAACATATATCTCACAAGTTAAAGGATATTAAGTGGTTGAACATGTCTAATCGAAGAAAACTTCATTTGGCATGTTTGTACCACAAAATTATTATAAATAAAAAACCTTCCTATTTATTTAATAAAATAACCTTTAGATCAGACTTACAAAATATAAATAATAATTTGATTAGGAGTAATGGACAAAGTTAGTTGGTATCCTGTTGTAGAAGAGATGAAATTTTGTCCAATAAAATAAATTTTTTACATAAAATTTATTCAGTTTATTTGCAAACGTTTCGGGAGTAGGTAGTACTCCCTTCTTCAGTGCGTTGTCATACATGTTAAAAGTTGGTGTAGAATTAAAAATACAGAAAATTTTTCTTTTTTTTGCGGTATCTACAATAAAACAATAAATTTTTTTTATAATTTGACTAAATATAGATATGTGAAAGACTTTTAAAAATTATTATATGATAATCATACTTACAAAAACAAGATAGCTTATGGAAAACTTTATAACTAGGAAGGTTGTATCTTCCATCTAATATTAGAAAATGTAAGAATAGTAATGTCACACCATGATGGTGTATACTCGACAAATATTTAAGATATAAAATTTTTAGGAAAAATTTTTTAAAATTTTTAAAGAGCAAGGTGGGGATAACAATAAATAGAATTATGAATTAATAAAAGGTAGAAACGAATTGTTTTATTTAGTGTTTTCTAATAAATTATGATAAATAATATTAATGTTTTCAATATCTGTTTTATAATTAATGGCGTTTGGATTTTTTTTTATTTCAATGCTTTCAGTTAAGATTCGTTTTTTTAAATTAGTTTCATGTTTTAGGATTAGTGGGTTGTTGGTATCAAAATGATGTAGGTTATTGATTGCATGGTCAGCGTATGCGGTGTTTGGTTTATTAATTCATATTTCTATTTATTGTTATCCCCACCTGGCACTCTTTAAAAATTTTAAAAAATTTTTCCTAAAAATTTTATATCTTTACTTTACATACAGTTTTAAATATTGGTCGAGTATACACCATCATGGTGTGACATTACTATTCTTACATTTTCTAATATTAGATGGAAGATACAACCTTCCTAGTTATAAAGTTTTCCATAAGCTATCTTGTTTTTGTAAGTATGATTATCATCTAATAATTTTTAAAGGTCTTTCACATATCTATATTTAGTCAAATTATAAAAAACATTTATTGATTTATTGTAGATACCGCAAAAAAAAAGAAAAATTTTCTGTATTTTTAATTCTACACCAACTTTTAACATGTATGTACTACTCCCGAAACGTTTGCAAATAAACTGAATACATTTTATGTAAAATAGCTATTTATGATACAAGTGTTAAAAGTGAGATTTTATTTTGTGAGTGGGGGAGATTGCGAAACGAGCGTAGCGAGTTGAGCAACCCCACGAACAATGATATAATATTTATATGAGCAATTTTAATACAGGGAAATTTTCTTTTTAGTATACATATACCCTATGTATACTTTTATAATAAACGCAAATAGGCAACCCACTATACACTATAAACGTTAAACAAATTAGCATGCTGTGGCAAAAATCATCAAATTAAGTTAATGTCAAAAAATTAGTCTTTAACTGTTGCTGTTTTTATTTTCCTTTCTGTTTTGTATTGTTGATATTTTATGTTTTAGAATAATCGTTGAATTAAAATTATGTTGATATTCCACTAATTTTGATTTATTTTTTATTTACAAACATGACGTGACGTGACGTTTATAGTGTATAGTGGGTTGCCTATTTGCGTTTATTATAAAAGTATACATAGGAGATATGTATACTAAAAAGAAAAATTCCCTGTATAATTATTTAAATGAGCCAACTTAGTAACTGTATTATTAGTCATTTTTCAAACAAGAGTGAAGATAACTAAATAAACGAATAAACCACTTTACAATAAATTGAAAACTAACACAAAAATTACTCATACAGTAAATTTGCAACATTGTAAGGGAAGTAACTAAACAGATTAAATCATACAGCACTTTATACATACATGTGAAGAAACAAAAATAAAATTGCCTTACAAAAGCCTCATAATAATAATTGAAATTACAAATCTTTGAGAAAAACTAAATTCTTTCGAATTACTACTATTAAGAAAACAGTCTTGAGATGTTACAAAATAAAAATTATTCCTATAATTAGCGATATTATAATGGTAGTTAGAATGTGTATTGTAACACTTTTACGACGTTTATTTAACATAAACTCGGTTCGTGGTGTAAATTAATTTATTAAACAAACTTAAAGTACGAAATAATTATAAAGAACAACAATTAAACACTAACGTAAAACTAAACGGAACACTAATATTAAAACCGAACACTAAAGTAATTTATTTATAACAGTTTATTTATTTGACAATTTATTTCTACGTATTCACAAACACGCCGCGATTATCAGTTCAAGACTATTCACGGATATTTATATTAACTTCGCGACCGTTTTATAGATTGGATTCGACTCAAGTTCGCTAAGAGAATGCATCTTATATATACGCAAGCTTCTAATCTAGAACTATCCAATTCTAGTATATTCTACGGGCGCCTAGAATTATCGATCGCGCCAAGATACTTCTGGTGGCGGATGACGCATGTGATCTCGCACCTGCTTTCCGTGGCTGCTGATGCAATTCGTTACAGTATCTAATAAACAGAGTCGCTTAACTCTGAATGTAGTAAACAGTGATCGACAAGGAACTGAAATAATCGAAAACCAAGATATGCGTTTATGGTGTTGAATGTTAATTGCAAATTTAGACAACATACTGAAATAATAAATTTTGTACCTAATGTATGTACATAATTCAAGTAAACGATGGAATTAATTACAAATTTTTGACTATTATCAGTTTTCCTCAGCATAATTTTGCCATTTTTTATCCATAAGTATTTTACATTATTGGATTTCTTAAACTCACGGAATTTTGTAAATAATTTACGGTTATCTGGTGATAGTACTTGATTAATATATATCGGTTTACATACGGCTCATGCAGGATCCAGATCTCTAGTTGAGAAATTCCTTTTAACCTTTCTTGCTTTGTTACAGTAGAAATCACTCGCTTCCTGTATGCACGTAAATTATCGGATTTACTTTAGTCTGGTTATATATTTAGACTTCCCAGTTAGATCTAAGCTTGCATGGTTGCATACAATGCATACGTCTTAGACGCTTCTCTTCTTACTATGAATTTAGTCACTAATGGATTTAGAATCTTTGGGGAATTCGTAAATCTTTAGGTTGGTTTTCATTAGGAAATTCTGTTAAAAGATTATTAGTTAGCTGCTTCTACTTTAGACATCCGTCGCGAACAGACGTCGTAACCTTGCTTTTAGTTTTTGGTTTTCCAAAATTAGTTTAATCATCCTGAGGACGACATATTGAAAATGGTATTTAGTTAGCCTTTTAGGCCTTTAGTGAAATTAAAACATTAGTAGTTTTGGATTGGATTGCCATTTTAAACATTCATTTGGATTTAATCTGTTCGTCGGCCATTTTGATTGAAGCATTTCGAAGGGCATTTAAGAACTTTTGGTATGTAATGCATTGGTTTTATTTGAAGATTTCTTACGGTATTCGTTGAATTTCAGCCCTTCTTCTTGTAGTACTTTTTAGTACTTCCTGTACTTCTTGTGTTGCTGATTTTCGTGTTCGAACGACGTGTTCGTAAAAACCACCTGTTAGTTCGACATCTGTATTCCACGTGTTGTTGTTCGATCACGTTGGTTTTGAATTTGTGGATCCGAAGAAATTAGTCCACCCCGTGCTTAATTAGAAGGAATTTTCCTGAGTTCAACTTCGTATTCTACAATTTTTAAAACCCAAGGTTTAATTTTGAGGTTATTTTGTGTTAAAGTTAAATTTAAAAACATTCAAACATATTTGATTAGCTTGATAATTTTGGTATTTAATTATTGTAATTAGTAATTTGATTAGAAACTTCATTGTATTTTAAAGTATTTTGTTTGCAAGACTTTCAATCGTCAATGTAGTAAATCATATTTCAGTACGAGTAATTAATATAGTGGTTGATTTCACGGCAACGTGCATTTATGAATTATATTATTATTTCGTAAAGGAATATTCAAATTTTGTAGTTTCAACTTAGTCAATTATTTATTTCTTTTCATTTATATTACGTCGTAAATGAATATTGTGGTTACCATACAGGTTTCCAGGACGTTATTATTATTTATTGTGTTATTATGTTATTTATAACCGCAAGTCACGACGAACTGAGCTCAATTCTACGTATGCGTATTTAATAATTTAGTTTCAGAATTATCCTTGCGAACCATCAGAAGGTCTGCGTTCGTTTAATTACGATAATGCTTTAGTTTGAACATTACATTTTTTTCTTTCGTTTAGTTACGATATTGTCTTTGAACATTCCCTATAGTTTTTTTTGTTTGTTTAATTAGATCTTGTTGTTTGAAACATTACATTTAGACCTACGTTTGGTTACGATGTTAGTAATTTCTTTATTTGTTTATTTGAACGATAACTTCATTATTAATTTTCAATTTTAATTGTGTATGTTTTTTGCTTACAAGTTAATATATCCTATTTCGTTAATTACAAAGCCTTGCGTTTTATTATCAAGTCAATTCACTCTGGAGGTTTATTCTTCAGAAGATCCCACTGAAGACTGTTACTTAAGAAAGGTTCTGACGCCCAAGGAACATCGCTAGTTTAGTTATTTAGTGAGCACTACTATTTTTCTTATAGGAACCACACGCCCACGCAACAGAGTAGCGGGTTTATTTAGAGTTATCACCTCCGGATAACATTTGATATCTTCACCTAGTGCTGGTGTAGCAGCTTCCATAAATTCATCCTTTTGAATTCGACTGACAAATTTCAAAATTATGCCACGAGGTTCTTGGGGTCGTTGCATATCAAGTCTTAATCTGTGGCAGGCATCAACCATTTCTTTTTTGATTTCATAATTCAACGCCCTTCCAATACTGCTGATTACAGATAAAATATTTTCATCCCTACACTCAGGAACTCTTTTGATTTCAACAGCATTTAATCTACTGTATTGCTCCAATTGATTCTCTCGCGATTTAAAGTCCGCTATTTATTTTTTTAATATAGCATTATCCGCAGAGAGTTGTTCCATTTTGATAATAAATTCCTAGGTCTTGCAAATTTTTTCTTGGCACAATTGCTTTATGTCTTCAATTTGATCATTGTAGAAAATAGAATGTTTTTTGAAATTCATCAATTTTTGTAGATAGGGCCTTGTTTTCTTCCCTAACTGCCTGTTTAACTGCTGTTGTAATTGCATTTAGCAATTCTGAGATAATGCTATCACTATCACATTTTGCAGCACTTTTATTTTTACACGTACTGCATCGCCAAGCGGCCTTGGCGTCTAAGTTAAATTTTCTATAGCTGGATTCTCTAATCCCGGCACACACACAATGTATTTAAGCACCACAACTTCCACAAGATACGAAATCTTGTTCAGGTGGTAATTCATCACAGCACACACTGCACACAGCCGTAATTATTGTAATTTGTGCACTTTAGAGCCTTATTATACTTTTGGGATCGAGTAAATTTACGGAGCACTTCTTGTCGCTTCGCACGCCACGATACACTTCTATACGTGGTAAATACTCTCATCCTTGCTTACTAAGAACAAAGATTCGAATTGACAACGAATACCTTCGAAGACAACTACACAACGAAAGACATAAATTCAATTAGAAAAATTCATTACTAAGTAAGAACTTGCAGGACAAGTATGATAGTTGGGAGAAAAGTAGAAGCAAGCTGTAACACACACTAAAAAAAACATTCTCCCTAAGAAGAATAAGCATAACTTCTCACGAAATACAGTATAATTTTAAATGATTGAGGATTAATTGAATTTGGCGTCATAGTAGTTTACTGTTATGTTAGCAATATGTAATCCATTTGACGTGCTCTATCAGTGACGCCTCGAAAAGGGATGTTTAATATTATATTAATAATTTAAAAAAAAACTACTTTTGGTCATTATTTATTTTCACATTGTATTAGAAGACAAAATAAACAAAATATGAAAACGGGTTAAATGGTGTTTACAATGAATGTTCGAAATGACCACATCTAAACATTAATTAGCTCTTTTTTTAACATTTTCAAACACACGTTGAAGTTCTTCCTGATTTATATTGTGGATTTCTTCCTCAATAGCAGCTTGCAATTCGTTTAAGTTATGATGTCGATTTCGAATTACCAAAAAGATAACAGTTAAATCGGACGAGCGTATTGGAAAGCGATCCTTACTGATTAACTTTACACCAAGAAACCCTCGAAAATATTCTAATGCATACTGTGCAACATGAGGTGGTGCTGCATCTTGTTGGAAATATGCTGCTTGTAATTCATCGTCATTTAACTGATTTGTGAAAGTTTCTAATATTACAGTGCGATATTACTCTGCGGTAATCGTGTCGTTAAAAAATACTGCACCAATAATTCGTCGTCTGGACAGCTATCCAAATTCCAATTTTTATTGGATGTAAACTGGATTTTACCAAACTATGAAGGATTTTTGGTTGCGCACGTTCTACAATTTTGGCTATGGATAGGTATATCCTGATAAATGAAACCAAGCTTTGTCTGAAAAGAATATCACATCTAAAATATCTTTGTTGCTCAAGTTTTCATTCAACCATTGACAGTATTCAATTTGTCGTTGAAAATTGATGCCTAGTAGCTGCTGTGTAACAAATTAAGCTCCTGTTATTTGACAGCGAAAGTTACTAAACTGATACAGTTTAGTCAAAAAATTCAAAATATGAAATAAGCCAAAAACTATGGTGCCAAATTCAAATTGCCCTTAATCATGTAAGATCACACTTGCCAGTTAATCAGTGTAAGAAATAAATTAAACAAGGATGGAAATTATGACAAAAAGGAACAAGCCGAATGGCGCGAAATCAACAAAGCAGGAAAAAGACAATCAGATCGGATAAACGGAAGAGAGAGAAAATGCTAAAAGAAATATTAATTGAAACTAGTTCAACGAGGAAGTTACCTAAGGCATCAACAAATTGCAAAACATAATCGATGCTGCATCTTAACGAGGCAGTTGGAGTTGGCAACCCAGTATTACAAGAACCTATATAGAAATATAACAACCACCATAAATAACTCAAATCGGAAACGGACTACAAAAATTAAAAATGGAAAAAACTAACTGAGAAGACAACATCAGTACCGAGTTCTTCAAAGCAAAGTATACCTACACAACCTGCACAATGCAATACTTCACTGACTATTCAAATCTTATGTCATCTGTCAAAAATCGACCAATCAAAATGCAAGATTTGACAATCAAAACGAATTCACTAGTGATAGGAAGCGACAATTTTTTGAAAACAGTTTACTGCTAGTTATATCCAACAAAGAACAATTTTTATGTAAATAAACTTGAACGTGGACTAATTTAAGAAAAATGATTCGATGGAAATGATTCTTTTTTTTCGTTGAATAGTCCTTCAAATACCATTCGTGGTCAAAGAATTGTAGATTATTTTTGCTGTAAAATCACGCATGTTCCTTGTGATTGCGAATACAAGCACAAGGAACATTCGTGATGTTACAACAAAAAAATAATCGACAATTCTTTGGCCGCTCGTGGTATTGTAAGTGATAAGACTTATCAAACTATAGACCTATAAGCCTTATGTCAAACGTATACAAACTGTTTACTAATTTAATTCATCGATGATTAGAAACACTGTTAGATAAAAACCAATAGGTATCTCAAGCAAGTTTCAAGAAAAGCTTCTCTGCAGTCAACAATATTCATATTACTAATCAAGTGATTGAGAAAGTCCAGGAAAATAACATCAGTCGCCCTCATCGACTACGAGAAGGTATTTGATTCCTTCTACATTTGGAAAGCCTGGAAGCTCAAAACGTTCCTGATAACCATATAAGATTAATTAATACTTTGTACCAACAAAATCGGGCAAAACCAGGCAAAACTAAAGTTGGAGAAAATAAGTGATCCGTTAAAAGAAAGGTACGGCAGAGAGATCCCCTCTCCCATCAATTATTTAACGCAGTATTGGAGCACCTCTTTAAAAAACTGGATTGGAAAAATCGCGGCCTGAATATTGGAGAGAAGTACTTAAATAACTTACACTTTGCGGATGATATTATTCTGTTTGTCAACTCAAGTAGAGTATAAGAGTTAATAATAAATTAACCAATTGAGTAAGCAGAGCGAAAGAGCAGCATTGAAAATTAATTTTAACATATACTATGTGTATTGACACATATCCTTACAACTCAGTATCTAAAAAAAATAAGTAATATCTTAAAAAAATGAACTGAGACTTTATGACCATCCTATACAGGGTGTCTCAGACGTGACTCCCCAGGCCTATAACTTAGTTATTTTTAAAAATAACTATAATAAACTATATATATTCGTAAATGGGAGCAAATTCTCTATAAGATGGGGAAAGAAAATGTTAGAAAATCTGTACTCATATTATGGCAGCGATATTCAACTTTTTTTTTCAAAGTGCACACTATGCTTTTTTCGCTCATTCTGATAGTACTTTTTATTCTCTTTATAACCATGTAAACCAATATTGGTCTTACATAAGAAAATTCTCGAAAAAAATACGATTGAAAGTTGAAGTCTAGGTTTGCCATGGAAACAACTGATTGTTGTAATTTGTACTCGTCGGCGATGAAAACATTAGCGTATAGCTGTAAAACAATTGCAATTTACGTTGTAAAGAATGACAAGTGCTCTTTCTGTATTTGTATGTTCTTATTTAAAATCATAGGAGTATTAGCAATGAATTACACTAATTCTGAAAAGCTTGATATGATCCTTATTTATGGTTTATGCGAGAGAAATGCAAGAAGAGCAGCAAGGTTGTATGCAGAAAGGTATCCGCTATTGTTTTTATCGCCGACGAGTAGAAATTACAACACTCATGGCAAACCTAGACTTCAACTTTCAATCGTATTTTTTTCGAGAATTTTCTTATGTAAGACCAATATTGGTGTACATGGTTATAAAGAGAATAAAAAGTACTATCAGAATGAGTGAAAAAAAGCATAGGGTGCAATTTGAAAAAAAAAAGTTGAATATCGCTGCCATAATATGAGTACAGATTTTCTAATATTTTCTTTGCCCATCTTATAGAGAATTTGCTCCCATTTACGAATATATATAGTTTATTATAGTTATTTTTAAAAATAACAAAGTTATAGGCCTGGGGAGTCATGTCTGAGATACCCTGTATACCTACATCAGGGTTATCCATCACACCGTGTTTAGTCAATAGGTTCTTTGTTATATGTAACTTTGTTATTTTTAAATTTAACATTCAATTTTTTCTGAAATTTTTAGAGAGTTTACACTTATAAATCTCAAAAATACAACACACTTATAGTGTCTAAAATCAACCACTTTTGAATTGTTGAACATTATGTAAAAATTTCCTCGGCATTTAGATGTTAGTAAAAACTCAAGTTATTAGTTAACCAACAAAAGTGGAACCTTGAGCTTTAAAACGCTATAAGAGATCAAGGTAGAGAATCGTTATTGATATTTTTTACAAAAATAGATTTATACTGAGTATTTTATTCGTCAGGTCACATTTTGAGAAAGTGTAACTGTTAAGAACTTTTTTATATTAAATGGAATACCCTGTATCTTTTGGCACTGTGTTATGTAGATTTAAATTCTCTTTTCAGTGACATAAGGATTGCCTGGCTGAGATTCATATTTCATACTTTGTACTAACAAAAGTTTGAGTTGGTTATGGCTGTGGGAAACAAAACTTTTCTTGAAGTAATCGTGTATGTAGTTTATAGTGAGCATTTTCAGCTATTTGCGTGAAAATCTATTGAATCCGTTTTATACATTTTATAGAAAAATTGTTTTCCATCTTTAAATATCTTTTTTCTGATATTTATTGATTCATTTAGTTCCTTAAATTCATTGCACCCCCTCGACACTGTAAAGGTATAAGGGGGTAAAAGAGAAAGAAAGAAAGAAAGAAAGAAAGAAAGAAAGAAAGAAAGAAAGAAATGTAATGCAAGTATATTTAAATTTTCATGGCAAGTGTGAAATTTTGATTTCAATAAGTTTCTTAGACAAAGCTACAATGCTTATATCACTGACAAAAGAATTTAATTCTACATATCCCAATGTCAAAACGCACTAGGTGTTCTCTTTAAATCAACTGAAATATAAGTTAAAACAAGTTAAAAATAAGTTTTTGCCTAATTTATGCAATAAAGATGCTATCTCTCAAACACGGATTCGTGGACAACCTTGTATTTATAAGCAACTATTGACTTTTTAAGATTCATTTTAATTTTAATTAAACTAGTGCCAAGAAACTATTTATAGTATTTTGCGTCAAACCAAATATTTATCCGGTTACTTACGAAATGTTTTTCTTAATACAGAAAATTGCTCCAGAGCTCGTGTTGATAGACAAAAATGAAGATTTGGCTCGTGGAGAAATGTTGGACATACAACACGCAACTATGTACCTGGATAGCCCAGACATAATTTCTGGTACAGGTATGTTATAGCAATACCTACACTGTACGATAGTTTCCAGTAAAAAGATCAATATTAAAGTTTGATTTGCTACAGTACTTTAAGAAATTAAACTCTGGTAACATAATAAGTACAAAAAAGAAACTGTTAGCTAACTTGGGATAATAATTTTAGAGTTTATCTCTCAACCATACCTTTCGTATTTATTAGTTGTAAAGTTTAATCAAAAACTACTTTCATTTAGCATGGCTGTGAATGATCAAATTGATAGCATTTAGAATTGGCTCGCATATATTTACTTCAAAACTGTCACATTTTGAATTTACGTTATAATTATTCTATATTTCATTTTTGAATAAACTGGTGTAGATTACAAAACTGGAGCTAACAGAAAACAATGATACCATCGAACATCGAACAAATAAGGGGTAAGATGGAGAAAGCACCTACATTGTCGCTTCGAAGGCTGTCGCTGGAATGCTGTTTTGTTAAATTATCGAATGTTCAAAGTTAACAAAAGAGAATCTTTATTTATTTGGTAATGTGTTATTTTCCATATGCAAATACATTTGAGTTTTGATTCGATTTTGTTCACTTTGATGAATGATTAATTTGACGAAACCGTTAAATCATGTTTATGCAACCTAGGGCCCGTTGCACAAAGCTTTTGTTAAATTAACGAATGATCAAAGTTGACAAAAGAGCATCATTTTGTGTACACTAATGTTTTATTTGGCATATGCATTTCAATTTTGATTAGATTTTGTTCACTTTGACGAATGATTAAATTAACGAAGCTGTTAAATCATGTTTGTGCAACCCGCCCCTACCTTTAAATTTGTTTCCCTACAAAATATAAATTTCATCAGGAATTGCTGCCACCAGATTGTAATAAATGAGTTACATACTGTACCTGGTTCTAAGACAACCTGGCATAATGCTGTGAATTTGAAGTGCCTCTCAGACGAATCCAGGTTTTATCCCTCTATACTGTATTTACCGAGTCGAGTCAGTAAAATCTGCAACCCATATTGCATATTTCATCAGTGACTAGATCACTAACGTGACCTTATAATAAAATTAGATCAAAGAACTATCCAGATTCACAGAGTCGAGTCAGTGGAAGTAAACAAATACACGTGAACAGGGCAGAACCCTGTTTACGAGTTGAATTACCTGACGATTTGTGTAAAGTCGCATTTGTATTTAAACTTTTTTATTGCTCTTTACCTCTAAAAGTCAAATGAAGCGCCACAAATAACATTCAGAGAATATTTAAATGTAATGACAGCGATGTAACTAAAATTTATGTAACATTATTAAAGTTTAATACACAAGAAGGAAATGCAACTCAGGTGTCACTTATCCCAAAATCTTCTTCTTGAAGTGGCATGCCCTTTAACAGGGCGTTGCTGGTCTCTCTCCTTATGTCTCCGTACCACTGAAGTGCTTGCACTCCTACTCCAAGCTCCAGAGAAGACTTACTATGCAGAATACCTCGGTGGTTTGCCATTGCCTTCCGAGCGAAGCGATCGGATGCTTTTGTGTACGTGTGATCCTGGGAATCGAACCCGGGCCATCTCAGTGGTCAGACGCTCGCTGAACCAACTGAGCCACGACCACGGCAATAAGCTTTAACAAATAAGAATATTTACGCAACTGAAAACTAGAATACGGAGTAACTAAACTAAAATATAAATAATAATTATACTAATAGTAATAATAATAACAAAAGTAAATTAAACTAAAAGTCTGATTGTTCAGTGCTACTAGAATCAGCATTTATATTTATAATCAGAGGTTCCACCGCAATTTCAATACTGTTATCAAGTTCCCAGATATTATTTTCAACAACGTTAATTACGTGTTGCACACCATTTCTGAACGGTAATTCCATTAACACCCTCTAAAAAAAGGTTTTTAACATTTGCAAGCTTAAAGGTAGTATTTTTTGCTGCCACGTGGCCTTTGACCTAAGACCAAATTAATTCGATTGGGTTCAGCTCACAGTGGTAAGGGGGAAGTCTAAGCACAATTTTATTTTCTGAATTCGCATTTCGTCAATTACATAAGAATTATAATTATGTTTGTGTTGTTTTACTATGTACAGTAGTTTACCTTTTAACATATTGTCTTCAAAAATAATACTTTTAGAAGACAACCATTGCTTAATTTCAGGCTTATTCCATGATGTTGGAGTTTTTTTTGTCGTCGAGAGTCATACGGGGCATTGTCAAGCACTATAGGTAACACAATTATCTTCAAGTAGCGGAAGTACATTTGCAAACCTCTTCTCAAAATTTTCCGAGTTCATCTCTTCATGATAGTCTCCAGTCGTTTTCGATTTGAAAACCCAGAGACCATCATTAACAAAACCCGTGTCACTATCCGATGGATTTTTTAGACCGGTGGAAAGTCCCTCTAAAAATGCTTGTTTTGATGATTTGACGGATTCGTCTTTCCATACCTACTTTCAGCATTGACCCACGATTCGTCCATATACAGGGTGTCTCTAAAAGGTCTGTACAAAGCGCTAGCACAAATTCCCGAGGCTAATATATGAGGATCTAGCCCAATTTACCTTAGTTCAAAAGCTGATAGTTTCCGAAATACAGGGTGTCATATTATTATATTAAACATTTTTGTAAATATTTATCTAAATAATTGCATGATTTGTACGAAATTTGGTACGTAGGGGTTTTTTAGGATGAGAAATCGAGACCTGATCACAGTTTCGATGTATATTGCAGAGGGCGCCACCAGCAGCACTTTGTCTACATCTAAAGCTTCATAACTTGTTTGTGCCTCGGTATATTAAATTTTTGGTTAAAAATTCTTATTCCTTGGCATCTTTTGTCCAAAAAAAGTATACCTAGTAGGTGTCGCTTCGAACAGCCATTTCTGAGATAACCGAATTTAAATGTTTTATTGCGTACTGAAACTCGTCGTAGTCCCCCTTCAAACTTTATCCAGGCTAAGGACTGGTCCAAGAAATTTGGAGCGTGTTTAAGGGCCAACAGGCCAACAACAATAAAAATTTAATTAGCAACGAGCTAATAATGATAAGAATGTAAAAATGAACTGGCAAAGTACAATAGGAATAAAGTCGAAGTAAATTTTCAAAATGACCTCCGTTTTCATGCACACATAGATTAATTATACGGATAAAGTTGAACTGCACCCTTTCCATCATTTCTGCATCTAGCCTGAATAAAGTGTGAAGGGGGGCTATGACGAGTTTCAGTACGCAATAAAACATTTAAATTCGGCTGCTCGAAGCTACACCTGCTAGGTATACCTTTTTTGGACAAAAGATGCCAAGGAATAAGACTCTTTAACCAGAAATATAATGTACCGAGGCACAAAAAAGTTATGAAGCTTTAGATGTAGGCGAAGTGCTGCTGGTGGTGCCCTCTGCAATATACATCAAAACTGTGATCAGGTCTCGATTTCTTATTCTAAAAAACCCCTAAGTACAAAATTTCGTGCAAATCATGCTATTATTAAGATAAATATTTAAAAAAAGTTTAAAAAAATAGGAACTTTGACACCCTGTATTTCGGAAACTATCAACTTTTGGACTAAGTTAAATTGGGCTAGATCCTCATATTTTAACCTCGGAGATTTGTGCTAGCGTTTTGTTCAGACCTTTTAGAGAGTATACAGGGTGTTTTCAAAGTTCAGGCATTTATTTTAACAGGTTGTAGAACTCTTAAAAATAAATCATTTCATCAAAAATAGCCTATATAAAAGTTGTAAAAAAAAAACACTTAGTTTATCGTAATGGAGAAGTGAATAACGTGGAAGAATTAAGAGTACGAATAGAAAACTCTTGTGAAGTTGTTCGCGGACACCGACAATATTCATTTTCGCGGCGTGTACAGAGCCATGGATACGACGGGCAAGATTGTGCGCGCATCAAACAAATGGTAACAACTTTGAACAATTTTTATAATTTTTTCTTCATATCTCCGTCATTTTGCAAATTTTATACCGGGTGTCAACGAAACCTGGGGCACCCCCATAAATTTTTTACTTATTAAGATATCTAAGTGAAATTTGGTATATGTAATATACTCTTTAAATGGCATTTGTTGACATAGGAAACAACTTTCTGTCACTTCCGGTTTAGTCGGAATTGACAAGAACTTTGTTATTTTAAATGGAACACCCTGTATATTTATACATTTTTGGAATCTCCATTCAATTTTACGTATGGTAGTATCAAGTTCGAGACATTTTGATGACAAAGTAAATTTTTGCAGAAATTAATTTAGAGTGCCATGACTTACGCAAAATGAAAGTCAAGGTGCCCCAACACTCGAGACAAATTGTTTTAGAACTTTAACTATTTTACTTGCTGTATTAGAATGGCCTAAAGTTGGCAAAAATGCTTTTTCGAGAATAACTCTATTTTTTCAAATGGCACTAGGGTGAGACACTAGGATATTAAAAAGGAGCGTTTTTCAAGGATTTTATTGATACCAATAACGCGGGATTAATATGCAAATTTAATCCGGAATAACACTCTCCGTTAAAAAAAACCGTATTTTGGACATTTAAATCTAGATACTGGGTTTCAAAATGAGCAAAACAAATGAAATGCACAAAAAAAAGACAGACTTGCCACAGTTGAAGTGCCAAAATAATTTGTTTTGGGTGTCGTAGCACCCTGACTTCCATTTTACGCAGGTCATAGCATCCTAGATTGATAAATAAACTCTTCTGCAAGTATTTACTTTGTCATCAAAATGTTTCAAACTTGATACTACCATACGTAAAATTGAATGGAGATTCCAAAAATGTATAAATATACGGGGTGTTCCATTTAAAATGACAAAGTTGATGTAAATTCCGGCGAAACCGGAAGTGATAGAAATTTGTTTTCTATGTCAACAAATGCCTTTTAAAGAGTATATTACATATACCAAATTTTATTTAGATATCTTAAAAAATAAAAAATTTATGGGGGTGCCCCAGGTTTCGTTGACACCCGGTATAGGCTATTTTTGGAGAAATGATTTATTTTTAAGAGTTCTGCAACCTGTTAAAATAAATGCCTCAACTTTGAAAACACCCTGTATAATAAATTTTTTGCCTTGTTGGCGATACTTTTTTATTGTCCGTTGTAAGGGGGTGGGGTGATTGTAAACAATTGTAAACTATTAAAGTTATTTAATTATTAACACAAAAAACTCACACCGTTACATTTTACTATATTTTACATTTTTACACACAATACGCCATATTGGATTCTGTTAACCTTGTTACTTGGTCGGTAAAACTGACCATCGCTTTTACCACTAAACATAGGCGTAACGTAAATATTTGTAAGTTAAACAGTGGCATTACACTTCTCCCCCTTTGAACCACATGTACGTCCTCGGATGTGGGTCAATGGGAACGTGGAGTCTCTGGTCGGGTCACTCGAAGAACATCTTCTTCTTCCGGATCCTCGTAGAGCATCGAGCAGGAACTGATTCCGGTTGTCTGGCTGGCGGCGTCCTTCCATCTCCGGGAACGGCCTTAGTCGGCGGTCGTCCTCTCTTCCGCAGGGGATGCAGCGGCCGTTGGATCTGTTCATCGGCAGGGCCGATGTATTTGGTTGTAACCTCCCCCAGGTAGCTTTTAGTCGGAGCCAGGGTTAATCTGTCGCTATAAAACAAATACACAACACATTTGTTTTAAACGGTTTAATAAATATAATAAATCATAACGGTAATTCTAGGAATATAAAATATAAACAATTATAACTAATTAGGTACATTTACAACTCACACAAATATAAACCCGAAATAATAAATGAATTCTGGTACGTAAATATTATTTAACATAAAATAAATATCATTTATTTTCTCGGCGCGTTAAGCGGGGCAATCTTGTTTCACAGACCGGGAACTGGACGAATCCTCAGAACAACTTGGGACAGCGGCCGGACTATGTTTATTCTAAAACATAAACGGTTAAATAACAATTGTGGTCCAAGCTTACATGCGCGGTCTTCGGTTCGGTGATCTTTTCTTTCCGGTTACGTCGGGGTGTCCAGGGACTTTGTGTTGTTCACCTGTAGGTTCACCGGATTCAGTTACAACGACGGTACGGGTTTAACAGGTACGTGTAACCCTTATTTTCTGCCTTGATTCGGGCGTCGGTGTTTCGTGGTTATTATCCCCTGCGAGGGTTCTGGTATCTCGGTAGGGTAATCGGGGTTGAAGACTTTCCTGTTTCGGGTCGGTTAAAGGAATTAATCGGGACTTCCTTACTGGCCGCCTCGGGGGAACAACAGGATAGACTTCATTTCAAAACGCCTTGGGGGAACAACAGGATAGACTTCCTTTCAGGACGCCTCGGGGTAACAACAGGATAGACTTCCTTTCAGGACGCCTTGGGAAATAACAGGATAGACTTCCTTTCAGGACGCCTTGGGAAATAACAGGATAGACTTCCTTTCAGGACGCCTTGGGGAATAACATGATAGACTTCCTTTCAGGACGCCTTGGGGAATAGCAGGATAGGTTTAGTGTGTGCGGACGGTCGGTTTCCAATGAAGGCGGTCGGTCGCTCGGTTTCAGAATGCGGGCGGTCGGTTGAATTCTTACCGACGGTTCGGTTAAGCAGGACTTTGTCCCGAGTCGAGGTGGAGGACCTTCCTCGCCGCGGTCGGTGAGGACTCTTTTTCTTGAGCTCGGTTTCGAGCTGTTTATAAATGATTTTCCCGGCTTGTTCTCTTTGTCCGGCTTTATACGATAGACAAGGTTCGCAAGACCACGTATCGCGGTCGTGTCCTCGCCCGTCGAACTGATTACAGGGTCTGTACTTCAATCTGGCGTTACGTATCACGAAATGGAAAAATTCTGCTTGAACGTACGCTTTTATCAGCCTTAATAATGTGAAATTACATTCACAAGTAATATAAAGGCTTTTATGTCATACTCGTTTCTAAATCAACGTTTTTCGAACGATTTATAGGACGAAAAGTGACACTTTAAAGTGCTAGGACTTTAAAGTGTCATTTTAAAGTCCTAGTTCTTTAAAGTGTCACTTTTTGTTCTATAAATGCTCGTTGCTAGGAGATACAAATTGTTGCGCCTTAGACTACTTACATAAAACTAAGTGCCCTTTCACATGGAGCGTATGTTCAGCACTGATCGTCAGCGCTGACCATGCGAGCCATTTCTATACGCGACTTAACGCTTTTTCACATGCATATCGTATGGTCAGCAACCGACAAGTCGCTGTTGCCATTCTTGCTGATTATGCGGATGTTCATTTGACAATGTATCGACGTAATAGAATATATGCACCTTTGATTTTCTATTGTGCAAATTAATATTTCCGTATCTATTTTATAATTCATGGCGGTGGTGCAGTATATTATGTACTAGAGCTAGACGGTCACGTGTTTACTAGAACAGGGTAAATCCGACAACTAGGCGAGATGGTATGAAACGGACCATCAGTTCTCATGTGAAGCTACTCATTATAAACAACGGCCCGTGCGCGTGCTGACAATACGACGACGCAAGGGCTCGACGTATGGCCGTCGTACCAAATCACGCGGACGGATCATACGCGCTTCATGTGAAATTACTCATTTAAACACATGACGCTTGGTTAAGCTTTGGTTTCCTAGGAAGAGGTGCCGTCATTTAACGGCCGTAAAAATACGGTGGGTGACGTCAGAAAAACGGTGAAAAAATACGGCCGTCGCGAATTATTCCGAACTGTTATGTTTATTTAAACTGGACTATATACACAAGACACACCGCCAAAAAACGTTGCTGAACTGATTCTTACCGTACTGGCCCACCGCTTCAGATGAGACGGCACCGCTCTATTACGTTGGGTGTGCGCTACCGCTCTTTTGGAAAACACTTCGCTTAAAAAACACGACACCGTTTTTCGTGACGTCACCCACCGTACTTTTACGGCCGCTAAATGACGGCACCGCTTCCTAGGAAACCAAAGCTTTATACGTCCTGACGATCCGTCCGAATCATACGCTCCATGTGAAACGGCACTAATACTGCTACAAATTGCTGGAGATTTCTTTTAATAATTTAACAACTTTAGAAACCAGTATGACATAAAATTATGTATGTACCTCAGACGAAAAGTGTCTTTAAGGTACTCGCAAGTAATTACGGCCTCGGCTACCCGCCTCGGCCGTAAACAACTTGCTCATACCTTAAAGACTTACTTTTCGTCCTAGATACATAAAATACTATTTTGTGCAACCGGACGCGAAGTGGTCATTTCGCGTACGCATACAGGACGCGAGATCCGATTTCGCGGCCTGATTTGCGTTACCCTTAGTAACGGCCGCGAAACGCGTTTTATTTATGTTGTTTCCATAGAAACATTGCGACGTGAAAGCCGACTCTATTAAAGGTACGTTTTCGTAAGGATGCAACATGTTGGCCGGCATGTCCGCCGACTTGTCTGTTCTAATGTAAACGAAATGCATTTCATGTCGGGACAGTCGGACGACATGTTAATGTCGGATGAAAAAATTAGCCGCACATGTCGAGTGGGCGTTGGTTTGTCACTACGTAAACACTCAATTTTTAATAATAAGAGACGCAACTAGGTGCAAGCGAAGACCATTCATTAACGAGCTACATATATGCACCTTCCAAACGCCTCTTCGCTAAAAAATCTTCTAACGTACCATCTTTTGCGTTTCCGTTTTGACTTTTTTTTGGCTTTCTAGTATCGCATGGCTTCCTGCCAGCACTATGAAAGTTGATATAACCTGTACTACTTCATCGTCTGCCATCTTGAAAACTGCAGATTTCGATTCGAAGATCGTTCTCTCGACATGTCCGTTGCAGACAAGTGACAACATAAACACCTGTCAATTTTACCAACTTGTCGGTCGGCAAACATGTCCGGCCAACAAGTCGCCCCGATTTGTCCTTACGAAAACGTACCTTTCATTCATTTATGATAAAAATTTATAATTATGCATTTTTAACAGATGCACAAAAAATGTGTGTATGCTTCGTTCGCGAAATTCTTTAGCGCCCTCGAGATTGTCCTGCCTCGGCCTCAAGCGGCCTCGGCGACAATTTTTCTCTCTATACGCTAAAATGGAATTTCGCGGCCTTAGTATACAAATAACTATTAATTAAAAGCGGTACGTTACAAGCGAGGACACGTGGTATGTCCCTAATGGAACCGTTGGGTTATCCGGGGCTGCTACTTGATACGAGGTTGGACTCACTACCTTCGCGACGATATATGGTCCATCGCGTCGCGGTGCGAATTTTGATGTAATTCGGGCTTTAGCACTACTTAATACATGTGTGTCCAGAAGTACGCGGCCATTCACTTGAAAAGGCGATACATCATGTCGCGTTCGATCGGCGTATTTCTTGCTAGCGTCTTGGGAAAGTTCATATCTCTCTCGAGCTTGGCTGAGAGTCGAAGCTAACGTTCGCAAATACGGGGTAATTTGCGGCACAAAGTTTTCATTATCTATGGTTTGACGTAAGTCGCGTTGCACATCCTCTGGTGTACGAAGTTCATGCGCGAATGTGAGATACGCGGGAGTAAATCCAGTTGATTGGCAACGAGAGGTGTTGATCGCGAAGCGAACACTTGCAAGTTTAACTTTCCAGCTAGTATGGTCACTTGTAGTTAATATCGCGAGCTGTGTCTTAAGATCACGGTTCTTTCTTTCGACTGGATTAGCAGCGGGGTGATAGGAAGGGATAAGTTGCTGTTTAAAATTTAAGACAAGGGCAACCTTTTACATTACTTCAAATACAAATCATTGTCACTTATTACTCGTCCAGGGGTTCCATAGCGGAGTATTATTTCTTCTATCAAGCATTGGGCACAAGCTTCAGCTGTGGCGGTCGTTAGTGTAAATAGTTCTGTCCATCGGCTTGAGGTGTTTTCGACGATAAATATCCATTTTTCACCAGTTGGTGCCTCAGGTAAAGGACCAAACAGATCAAACGTTGAGCTTATACTGGAGTCTGTATTAATCCTAAAGGTTTGAGATTAGTAACGTTATATCTTTGACACTCTATGCATTTGGCAACATAGTCTGCAACTTGTCGTCGCATTCCAGTCCAATAGTAGCGAGGTATGATCCTCTGGAGTGTACGTTCCACGTCATAGTGTCCAGCAAGGGCCAAATCGTGCGTCTCTTTCAGCACCTTGGAAACTTCTGACGTGGGAATTACTTGCTGAGCGTCCTCTCCATCATATTCAGGAGAATACCTGTTCAATATGCCGTTTAGCATTATGTAACCACGGTCACTCCATCCACGGGCATCGAGTTCATTCAATTCGGGACCCTCAAGAGAGTCTATTATCTTCGTTAAATCAGGATCGTCAAGCTGTGTTTCTCTAGTTTTCTTTGCGCTATCAGCTGGTAGATCCACGGTTACTAGGCAAAGTTCGCAATTCGCATCATCGTTATCATGACATGGAGGCCTAGAATGCGTGTCTGCTAAGGCATTGCAGCGGCATGGAGTATATTCTATTTTCAGGTCATATGGTTGCAACGCAAGAGCCCATCTAGGTAATTTTCCACTCGGATATTTGAGTGCCATCAACCATCTCAGTGGTTGGTGATCACTTTTGACAACAACGGAGGAACCTTCAATGTATCCTCGAAATTTGCTCACTGCCCATACTATGCTGAGGGCTTCTAGCTCGGTAGTATGGTAATTCATTTCTGCGGGAGTCAATAATCAGCTCGCATACTCAATTGGCTTTTCTTCTGGTCCCTCCCCCTGGAGTAGGGCTGCGCCTATCGCATACGAACTAGCATCTGTGCGTAGTACGTACTGTTGGGTTGGATCAGCCTCATGCAGGATCGGACTAGTCGTCAGTACCTCTTTGAGTATCTCAAAGAAACGAGTTTGTTCAGGACTCCCATTGTCATTTCACATTCTTTTTCGTTAAGGTGCAAAGAGGTTTTGCTACATTGGCAGAGTTTTCCATGAATCTTCTGAACCACGAACAGGTTTGAAGAAAGGTTAGCAACTATTTCACACTCTTTGGCTCTGGCATTGAGGCTATCGCGCGTATTTTCTCTGGGTTGGGCAAGATACCATCCGGTGTAAGTACGTGGCCCAGGTATTCCACCTTGGTACTACCAAAAGTGCACTTGACGCGATTCAGTGTCAATTTGAATAATTTCAGGCGTTCGAAAACTTCTCTTAAATCTCGTAAGTGTACTTCGTAGGAAGGCGAGAGTATGATTAAGTCGTCTAAGTAGGCGAACATCGAAATGTGCTGTAGGCCTGACTGAAAGCGGTCCATAAGACATTGAAATGTGGCAGGCGCTGTCTTTAAACCGAAAGGCATGGCTATATACCTGAAGGTACCGAAAGGGGTAATAAATGCAGTCTTATCTCTGTCTTCTGGCCTAACTAGGACCTGATGATATCCACATTTTAAATCTAAAGTGGTCATGATGTTATGAGTAGAATGAAGTAGATCATCTCTTCGTGGAAGGGGATACGTATCCGAACGAGTAACAGCGTTTAACCTTCGCGGCACTACGTCAAAAAAGTTACACGGAGTACCACGCGGGGTACATTTGTACCCCATAATAAAACTGCACTGAACCGACCGACTGATATTGTAGATGTGGATTAAAGTCATCTGACTACTTGCCAGTTGACTATCATGCCAACGCACATGTCAACATTACCCGAACACCTTCGAGAAAAATTAATTCATACGACAAACTGCAGTCGGGTGCCTCAAAAATAGCATGCTACGAATGCACCCCAAGACAGATTTTAATTTTTACCAGAAGATTTCTAGATTTTTTTTCTAATCTAAATATGCAGCAATATTGTTGCTGTGTACCTATGCAAGGATAAATTAAAAAATGACGGTATAAGATGTCAAATTTTCAGAATTACACCAAAAAAACTACCCGTGGGGTACATTTGTACCCCGCCCGGTGCCGCGAAGGTTAACCGTCGATAATAATCAATGCAAACGCGTGTAGTGCCATCTTTTTTAGGCACAAGCACAACTGGAGAAGCAAAAGGCGATTCGCATTCTTCGATGACTCCATTCTCTAACAGTTTGTCCAATTCTTTCCTAAGTATTTCCTTCTTGGAATGAGCTAGGCGATATGGTGGTACTGTAATAGGGGTATCATCTGTCAATATGATTCGGTGCTCCGCAAAAGGAGTAGGTTCCGTAGTTTCCTGGAAAACTTCAGCATTTTCTCGAATTAATGATTCTAGCTGAGCACGCTCTGATTCATCGGCTTGGGTTGGAGGCCTCATTGTTTCTTAATGACAAGTCAACCTCAATAGAATTAACTGTTAACGTTTGGGGATTTTCCGTAGTTACTGGTTCTTGATGAAAATCGAATGTATCATTGGGGTTTCATAAAGTTAACAATGATTTCCGCTCTGGCAATAAAATCAATACCTAGTAGAGTTTTACTGTTTGAGTACTCGGGAATAGCTACGAATGACGTAGGAAAGGTTCTACTATGAAGGTGAACGTTACACTCGAAAATTTTAGCATCAACGGTTCTAACTTGACCATCTGCTAAGACCATTTGCATTTTCGTCGGAGTATATGGGCAATCAATAGATTGTAGATACGAGTAAAGATTGTTACCTGCTATGCTGCACTTGGCACCTGTATCCACATATGCTAATCCAGTTTTAGCGAAAACGGAGATTAATAGTAAAAGACGAGGAAAACTCGTTGGTAAGTATACGTCCGTCGATAGTAATTCTAGGAACGCAGGATCATTTACGATGGATGTATTTGAAGATGTACTAGGGATCTTAGAGCATCTGCAGTTTGGGCCGTGAGATCGTACATAACCTGGTTTGCCACAACCAAAACGGGTCAATTGAGTATTACTACGAGAGCTCATTTGAGAAAGCATCGCATTAGGTAGGAAATTCTGGGAGGACTCTGCGTTAATTCGCGAACCTTGCGTTTTGGAAGCATATTTGCGACATTCTGATTGTACATGGCCAAAATTTTTGCAAAACGTACATTTGGGTCTCAGTTTAGACTGTTTCTCTGAGGATGACGTATTACTGTTGTTTGGAAGGGGTGATCTTTCTGTATGCACCGTCTTCAAGATATAAGCAAAAAACTAAAAACAAAGACCTCCTCAGTCCCCCCTGCACGCCGCTCACCATCTATGTCCGGGGACTTTTAGTAATAACCCCAAACAAAACCCTAAAGTCAAAAACGGTGACACCCTCCATGCAATCTACAAACCCTTTATTGACTGGACTAATGTCGCGGGGTGGGTTTCAATATTATCTTCCTATGCAAATTTGTATAATTTTGCCGTAATCTTTATTTGACTTTAAAAAAACATGCTTATAATTTTTTAAGAATTGGTTGAAGATAGGCAACCCAACATTCACGGACTCTGTTCATCACTTTCAATGTTTACAAAGAGGTTTAGGAGATTAAAAACCGGTATTCGCAAATACTACTGCTAGGTACTAGGTAGAAGCAATACTAGAAGATCAAATCTTTTCTTGCCTCTTTTTAAGTCAGTCAACCCAAAATACTTAAAAACGAAAAATATTTTAACTAAAACCCACTTATAGGAAATAAGGTCCCACACTAATAGTGCTTGTAAACAGTTCTTATGTTAGACACCCTGATAAAAACCCTATCTATTCGACCGTAAGCAGGATTTACGTAGGATTCTAGCAAAAATGTATCGACTTAGTGAAAATAAATAAAGTGTAGAATAAGATATTAGTGTGTAGTATGTGATTAAGCAAAGATATAAGTCTTTGTCACAAAAGTCTGAAATAATTAATGTACAACCCTTTCTCAACTTTGTATCTAGCTTAAAACAAAAAACGAAATTTTGTTTAGAAATATGATTTTATACCGTCATTATAAAGAAAATACAAAAACGGTCTGCTTTTCCTACTAGCGTATTGCAACAAATTCATTAATTATTATTATTAGTAGCTTCTATGTGCATTATTTTATTTATAACTAAATAACTTCAATGATAACAATTATTTCCTAATTTATAACACCAGAATTAACAGAAATAATTTAGCCTAATCTATTTACCTAAATAATGTATTTCTTTTTTCCGCTTCCCTCTTGTACCTCACGGTGTGGAGGGTTTGTGATCTTGAACACCAATATACAGTGCAGTCGTTTAGTCTGGAAACCTGGAAAAAAAGTTGTCCGTTCATTTATGGAAAAAATCCTCAGACAGGTCAATTTTATTTTTTATTGCACACATTTTGATATATCGTTAAAAAAAATTCCGCCATATTTGAAAAAGTTATGACGTCATCGGCATTTTTTTTAAATGGCGACCCCCAATAGTTTTGACAGATTTGGATACTTCGTGAAATTCTAAAACCAAAAATTTCAAAAAGTATGACCTTGAACTTGAAAATTTTCGAAATAAAAAATGGCGATGACGTCATAACTTTTTCAAATATAGCGGAAAAAATTTTAACGATATGTCAAAATGTGTGCAATAAAAAATAAAAATTGACCTATCCGAGGATTTTTTCAATAAATGAACGGACAACAACTTTTTATTCCCAGGTTTCCAGACTAAACGACCGCACATTATTTATATCACTGTAATTTATTTACACCAAACGTGTCACGTAATCTCGCTCGCTCGACTTGTTCACTTCACTCAACTTATGACTGCTCCATGCGCTCTCGCTGCAATACACTTTATAGACGCGGCTACATACTAGAAGTTTCGAGTAACGTCTCCAACACTCTCGGCATTTGCTACTCACAGTGTGTGGAAGATGAATTCCGCTATAATAAGGTACTATCAATAGTTATTTGTAATACAAGTGTTGAAAGCTTGCGTTTGCCACACGAATGTGAAGTTTGCAGCACGAACGATAGTGAGTGCTGCAGTCACATGAGTGTGGCAAATACAAGCTTTCAACACATGTATTACACACTATTTTTTCTACAACCACAAAAAATTTAAATATTTCTGCAAAATCAAATCTGACATTCATCAAATGTCATTTATGACATTTTGATTTGCGTGCGGAAAGTAAACAAATTAGCGTGTGGAAAGTTTACTTTCCGCACGCAAATCAAAATTTGAGTGTGGAAAGTTTACTTTCCGCACGCAAAATCAGATTTGCGTGCGGAAAGTAAACTTTCCGCACGCTAATTTTCACTTGTTCGGCAAACACTCATTTTCAATACTCGTATCTATGGAGACGAAGTCTGAAAATCTCACTTTCCATGGTGGTTGTAGAAAAAATAATTTAAAACTAAGCCGCGACACATTTTATAATTATTAGATGCGGCTGCATATTGGAAGTTTCGAAGAACGTTTCGAACACTTTCAGCGTTCGCCTCTCGATGTATCCTGCTACAATATTATGAAAACTACATTTAGTTCGTTTGGCCAACGGATACTAAGGGCCGATTTTGTTAAATTAACCAATGATCAAAGTTGACAGAAGAGCATCATTTTTTTGTTTACTAATGTGTTATTTGCCATAACTATTCGAATTTTGATTCGATTTTGAGGCATGATTAATTTGACGAAGCTGTTAAATCATGTTTCTGCAACCCGCCCTAAGTGTCTCAACACAAAATTAATAAATTTTGCTTAATTTAGAATAGTTATTTTTAGAAATTTAAGACAGAATCTCAAAAGGTCTCATTCTGATATCAATTCCAATGTACTTAAAAAAGTATGTGTGCTTTCCTTAAAATACCAATAAAGCCTGGCTTGGGTAACTCAAATTTTATTGTTCTTAAAGTTCAAACCGTTATTAGCTGATGTAATTATTCTCTTTCGGAATCATATTTTCCAAAAAAAAGAACTTTTTGGAAAAAATGTCATATTTTCAGTGTGCTGCTTCGATGTTTTGTGAACATCAATTCTAACAGCGTATATGTGTACCCCGCTTGTAGACTTAATTCTTAACAACTTTTCCGACATTATTATACAAGATGTCTCAACTGACGATTCCAAAAATATCCCAAAATTGCCATAAATTCTCATACAAATATGCGTCACAAATGCGTTATTTTCGAAGTTTCAATAAATATTGGTTATATTTTTAACTTGTAACAAAGAAAAGAAACTTATTATAACAAACGTTCATGTTCACACAGGCTGCAGTCCTTGGTCTGCAATAACTTTTCAATCATTAAGCAATATTCGATATATTCCTCATTCCTTTTCCGTGCCTTCTCGTAATTGTTTTGCATTTTCTATTGGTACTACGCCACTGCATGTTTTAGGTGGCGTCATTCATTAACATTAGCAGGTGTGGATCACGTAAGGGAGGTGGCTAAACTGCGGGGCCGCATCGACTTATTGACAGTTACAGCTTCTGGATTTTCTGGTTTAAATATTCGTTTTACAAGAAAAATTAAAGAATACTTTATTTCTTACTCGTTAGCTCAAACTTAACCTTTTCGCTGCTGGAAGCGTTTTATGCAGTGGTATCTCCTGTGCGGCAAGCATAAGCTGTCGCGGATTCGTCCGGCTCCCGCAGTTAAGAGATCAACTAATCACGCGCACTAATACGGTTGCCGCAGTATAAGCATTTATTTTATCCAGGTCCGTATTTAGGTAAATACATGATGAGCATTATGTTAACCTCAAATAATCTTGTTTTGCAGTGTTCTAGATGCCAAGGGCGGTTTTAGAACATATTTGGGGGGGGGGGGGGGGGTACTAATTTTCATAACCGCCAAAATTCTTTATACACGAAAGATTACCTCAAAAATTACTTAAAATATTTTAAAATGATGGATGGTTGTTTTGACGATTGATATTTTGTAGCACATGATGGATTCTTGGGGGGGGGGGTAACTACCCCCTATTACCCCCCCTATAAAACCGCCCTTGCTAGATGCAACCCTAAACTAACCTAGTTAAGTTCTAAGCCCAATAATGCAAAACAACTTTACGAAACATTTATTAATTTTCTGTTATACATTACTATAATCAAAAACCTCGCTACAGTTTCTTAGTACAAAAAATGTAAAAACGTTATTTGAAAACAAGAAAAAAAGAGTACCTATAAAACAAAATTAAAATTGTTGGAGTACATGATATTTTTCGAAACAAGGAACTACACATAAGGGTACATCACAATTTTTACAAGTGTACCGAGTTTCTCTACGAATTTTATGCCTTGCGCACACGACACATCTTTTAGATGGTGGTTTATTCGTTTTTTCAGTAGGCGCATACATAACTGGAAAATGCCTTTGTATAAGGCGCAGCGGCGAATGGGCGTCTTCAGCCTTTCTACTGGTAGAAGCTCGAGGTTTTGCTTTTTGATATTTTGCAATAATTTGCTTTATGAGCGCCAATTGGAAATCCGCAAGTGGAATGTTTTCAGCACTTGTCATCTTGTATAAGACATGGGCATTTAGGAGGCTCATGTCCAGCAAGTGGAAAAACATTTTTTTATACCACTTTATCGACTTCCTTACCGATTCTGTGGAACTGAGCAGCATGTCAGTTTTGTCTATGCCCCCCATATTTGAATTGTAGTCGATGACGCACTTAGGTTTCTCGATTGGAACATCGTCTCTGGTTTTCTTTCCGGTAGCCTTCATTTCGTTAGAATGAAGGATGGTAAGCATTCTAACCTCTCGCTTATCCATCCATTTAACTGCCAACAAGTTTTTTGTTTTATAACTGACTACTTGGCCTTTAGTTAGTTTTTCCTGCATGGGTGGCATATTCCTTCGGTTTTTCTTAACGGTACCACACGCATTTGTATTTCTGTCATGTAGCCATGAAAACAAAATGGGACTTGTGTACCAGTTGTCGACAAATAAAGTATGTCCTTTATTCAAATATGGTTCCATCAGGGTAAGGACAATATTACCCGACTTTCTCACCGCATCGTCAAAGGTTTTAATTTCGGTCTTAGCTCCTGTATAAATAATAAAGTCCAGTATAAATCCGGTCTCACAGTCACAAAGTATAAACAGTTTGACACCAAATCTATGTCGCTTCGAAGGTATAAATTGCTTGAATCGCAATCTCCCCTTGAAAAGCATCAAACTTTCATCAATGCAAAGATTGTTGAAAGGATGCATGGCATTCCGGTAGGCTAACTTTAAATGGTCTACAACAAACCGTAGTTTGAAGAGCGGGTCTTCTTTGTTTACATTATTGTTGTCCGAAAAATGTAACATACGCAATAAAATTAAATATCTATCACGTGTCATAAGTTGAGAAATAATCGGTGTTGACAAAAACGTATCAGTTGACCAATAATCGTTAATCTTCTGTTTTTTAACTTGGACCATGAGCAACGAAACAGCCAAAAAACAATATATCTCATCCACATCTGTGTCTTTCCACGTGTTAACGCGGGATTTTCCTTCTATTTCGACATGTTCTGTGGTGTATTTGTAAAAATTATTTGTTTGTAAAACAATTTTGCCAATAAAATCGAAAGAAAAAAATTGTTCAAAGCTCTTCAAAATGTTTGGAGAGGCTAGCAAGGCTTCCTCCTGACATCCTACATCGGCCGCAACAAAATCGTGTATAATTGGATCCAAGTTCCCCTCTTTCCAGTTGAATTCTGAAATTTTTGGACGTTTAACTTTGGGTTCTGCTTTGGAAGTAGAAGCAACATTTTCATCTTCTTCGTCATCGATTTGGTCGCCGTCAGAACTAACGTTTTCGACATCAAATTCATCACTTGAATCTTTTCCTTCAAATCTCTCAATATCATATTCATCCTCACTGCCACTATTCACTAAAATGCCCTGCAGTTCATCTTCGGAGTAATATTTGCGGGCCATATTTTTCAACTTTGAGTAACTGCTGGATTTATTCCATTCGTTTTTAGAACCGAAAAATTAATATAAAACGGAGGATAAATGCAAAGCTCTTATTCTACATTTACTTATACGTACCAGTTCAAATTACTCCGAATACACAGATTATAACTTCACAAAGCACTACACAATTAATTTTTATGATTCCGCACTATTCTCGCAGGAATACGTACTGAAAACGAAATCAAACTGAATACTGATATACCGGCCTTGTCTGCAACTAAAAATAGAATGCACCACAATATAGGTACATAATAATATTTACATTCGGTCCTGATAAAAACGTGCGGGTTCGTACGGCTCACGCAGTTACGTTACCAAAAATTTCAAGTACGACCTGAGAGTTGGCAACCAACTAAACATAAAAGATAAGGCCTAGCAAACGCCTAGATGATGTCGTATTCGTGCGGGTCCCGCAGTTAATGCTCGAAAAAGTCGTGCGTAATTATCCGTTTCCCGCACAGCAGATGCAACAATTTTTTGCGGATGTATCCGGGTCCCGCAGTGAAAAGGTTAATAACAAATTTCAAAAGTTTTAAAAAATACCTAAAATAAAGGGCGTTGAAATTTGAGGTAAAAATTTAAATTTGTCGCCATTTATATTTTTCGAAATAAATGTTTGACAAATGGCAAGTAGGGGCATTCCGGTTAGTGAATATGGAGCGTTATATGATTGGACAACGCCTGTTGATTGTGAAAAGGTATTATAAATTTGGTGAAAGTTTTACAGATGTAAATTTCGTACAAATCGTGGAGAAAATGATCCAATAGTTAAAGCCAGTCTAGATTTGAGAAAGTGGTTCAATACAAGATCAAAGAAGCAAAGCCTACATTTGTAGTGGTCGTTCACAAGAAAATACTGCAGCTGTTAGTGTTAATGTTAATGAATTTGCAAGCAATGATAACAAACTTATTATGGGATAAATTTGAAAGCATGAACGTAGAGAACATGTGGTTTCAACATGACGGTGTTACCGCTCATACAATCAACACAACAATTCATCTTTTGCGAACCGAATAATTGCTCGAAGAGGCGACATCTATTGACCGCCTAGATCGTGCTGTAACGAGACGCGCAAATGATTTCAGTCGTATGCGCCATGTGCCGACAGAATCGCGAGTGTTCTCGACTATGCGACACACGTCATCGTCTCTGGTACATTCCGGATTATCCTCGAAGGTCGCAGTTGGTATATAAGGCGCATTTCGAAAGGGAACAGACAGTCTACCAGCGGCCACCAAGTGCGAATACACGTAGTGAACGCTCGGTAAATATAAATGTGCGCGGAATAATACAAGTGTGCGAAAATAAATAAACTGTGTAAATAAATTAGTGTAGTGTTTTGGGTTAGTGTTAGTTTTGCATTTTTAGTGTTTAAGTTGTTGTTTCGTGTTACTTATTACGTTGTTCAAATTTGTTAATAAATAGTTCACACCACGGACCGAAGTTTTAAACAAACGTTTAAAAAACGTTACAGTGCGATTTGACAGCGTTGGACTTTTTCTTATGGGATTTCGTGAAGAGTAATGTGTATGGTAACAATTCAAACGATTCAGCAGCTTAAGGACAATATAATTGTGGAAATTACTGAAAATGCGCAGCATTTACGCCAAAATGTTATCGAAAATGTTGGTAAAAAGATGCTGGTTTGCCTAAGTATTGTGTAATTGTGTGGTATTGTTTTCCATTCTTAACCCGGACGTGTCTTCTTCCAATTTCATTAAAAATATTTGAACATTTCCAACAATTTATGTGCTTCATTGAAAAGTTAAATTTTTACCTCAAATTTGAACACCCTTTACTTGAAAAATGAATATTTTCCAAACATAATCACAGATTTAATTTATATGTATTGATATGATATTAACTTTGAACAATAATAAATAAAGATTACTAAAATTAAAAAGATGCAATTTAAAAAAAATAAAAGTATTTATTACAGTAGCTAGATTAGATTTTAAGTATTAGTTGTAGAAAATTGTTAATTGTTTTATATTATTGGATTATATTTAGCTAGTAATGTTATTGTTATGAAAATGAATGAATGTGGTGAATATATGAATATTTATTTAAAACAAAGTTGAATAACAAAACACCAGGGAAACGGGGGAGAAGAAAAAAAACAAATTGATAAATAAGCAGATGGTTTTGAATTAAAAAATGGAAAGAGGTAAAAATAATTGCTCGTCAATTTAAATTGATATTTAATTTAAAAATATCAAAACCATTTATCTAAAATATTATTAAATAAAACAATAAATAAGAAGAAGAATGATTAACAAAATATTAAACTGGAAGTACAGTAAAAAAATTGATTTGGAATTGAAGTTTAATAATAACAAGAACTTAATTTGAAGTGAACTGGATTTAAAATAGACACAGAGTGGAAGAAAAACCGGATTTGACGAAGATTATACATAATTGGAAATTTGAGAAAAAGTGTGAGTGTTGTTTTAAAATTAAAATAATTTTAAGATAAAATAAGACAGGGAAAGATAGGAACATTTTGTTTGTAATAAAATTGTATTATTTTGTAAATTTTGTGAGTAATTTTTATTTGTCTTTTGAATTCTGAATTTAAAATCAAGTGTTACTATAAACGATCTCGATTAATATCAAAATTTGGCGCTGGCCTCTTTTGAATTTCAATTTTTTTTATAAAAAATTGGCGAACCCTCAGAACAACCCAGAGACTAAAGAGCATCTCAATAAAAATAAGTCATATCAATAATTGCCGAAAAACGAATGGTTGTTAATTTAAAAGTAGGCAATCATAACAGTATATTTTATCTATTAAAAATGTTTTGAGATATTGCTATCATGTTTATTAATTATTAAAACGTCAATTGAATTTTTCAGCTTCGGTTTTAACTTGCGATTCCCAGCCGTAAGCGGCATTAAAACAAAATTTCAGTTCGATGCTTTTATTTTACTCTAAAGAATGACATTTGCTGATTTATGTACGGTTCTCCAAGATGTGTACATATTCCATGGTAATTGGGTTTGAATGTATATTCGAGCCTTGCAATTTTATAAAGCTCGTTAAAAGCGGTATGATGTATGTATGTAAGGTACACAAGAGATTATGTGCACCTGGTCTGGCTTCCAAACGATTGCCATGTTAGCACTCGCTTCATTTGAATTGGATATTATTTCTTCGGATGTACCTGTTTCGTTAATCAGCATTAATCTTGTGTGTTTGCAGTCTAAAGAGTTGGATACAAACGTATAAAACTCAGTTGAATAAAAACCTCTTTATTCTTTATACCTTAACACAACTTATTTTCTTTAGGTGTACAGCAGTAATTAGTGTGAAAACTTGAGAAATATAACTAATGCCGGAAACATTATTTTTCAATATAATATATTTTTTCTCCAACCACACGAATAAGACGCCATATTAACGCTAAAGATGCTAAGGATAAGTGGATTAAGTTTGCGAAAATATTCAGATTTATTTTCCTCTAATAACATGCTAAACTGCACGCAATCCAAAGCGACTGTATAAAAATGCACAGATTAGGGAATCTCGGTATCGACTAAGCATTTTTAGTACGCTAGCCAAATATGACCTCCAATATAAGCCAATATTTACAAAGGGGGACAAATTAAATGCTCGATATTAAATTCCGACAGCAGATTACATTTTCCTGTTAATTTATCTAAATGCATGATTAGAAACTAAATATTCGATAAAAATAATAAATGCTCGATAAATATAATGAATGCTCGATATAAAATTCTAATGCTTCATAACATAATGTAACAAATTATACAATGACATCATCGCCGCGTCAGCTGTTCTCGAGCCGACGAGTAAATTCGATGAGTCTTCTAGCAAAATCCACAAATCTCGGGAGTTAAAGGCCGCCGCAGATATAAGAGCGGTACGAACAAAAACCCGGCAGTCTTGAACAGATAATCGCGGCCTACGTATAAATAAATACCTACGTTTAAATAAATAATAACTGTTACATAAATTACTTTAGTGTTCGATTTTAATATTAAGTGTTCGGTTTAGTTTTACGTTAGTTTTAATTGTTGTTCTTTATAATTATTTCGTACTTTAAGTTTGTTTAATAAATTAATTTACACCACGAACCGAGTTTATGTTAAATAAACGTCGTAAAAACGTTACAATAATAAATATTCGATAAAAATAATGCAAGCTCGATAAATATATTGAACGCTCAGTACAAAATTCAAACGTATCGTGAAATAATAAATGTTCTCTTGAGAAATAATAAACGTTCGATAAATATACTGAATGCTCGTTATAAAATTGGCATAACCAGTAAAATAACCGAAGTTCAATAAAAATATCACAATGCTCTCTAAAAAATTAATCTCCAACAAACATAAGAAAATTCCTGGGAAAAATATATATTAACATAATAAGGTTCACAGAATTCTCCAAAATGCGTTTGCTTGTACCAAACACATTTTGAAATTGTGAAATTATGAAAACTATTATTTCTTTTTTGTACTTTTAAATGATAAACGATACTAAATTGTTGCCGTTATTACTTAATCTATGCATAAAGTAACAGAATTTTGCAAAAACGGCTTCCTTTTCACATTGCCAATTTTGAACTTTGAAGGCTTCGCACGAGTTGAGGCAGCATCTGGTGGCTTTTCCGCTATAAGAATTTCGCCTTATTATTGTCCAAGGAATAAAATTACGGCGAGCTTGTACACGAGTTTTTACACACCCTGTATATGGCACTCTTTTGTACAATTGTCTTGAAAGACGTCCGACATGATCGAGAAGTTGTGACGTACTGACGAGGGGAGCTGTAGAAGACTCGAACAACGCTAAAACAGGTCAGGTGACATAGCCCGGCGTGCAGGGGATTCCCCGAACCGTATCACGAGGAGCTTGGGATTTTTAACAAAGGAAAACTTCTACAACGACAAAATATTGGAGTGACTTTGATGATTCGTAGAACTGCAAGGAAAACGCACTGAGCTGGCGTAACCTTGGATGCCCTATAGACTGAAATGCATTTAAACTGTAGCAAAAGTAACATAACAAAGCAAGAGATTAAAATTAAAAGAACAGGGCCGTACTAACAAATTTTACCAAGAATTCGAAATGACGCAAAATTCAAAAAGTAACACAGAATTGCAAAAACACGTGACAGCCTTCTCTTTTTTCCACTTCTTATCTACCTTTTTCCTTCTTTTCTTTGGCTCATGCGTCTCTAATACATCACTCCCACTATCCTCTGGCGAACTGTATTGAGGGATCTCACTATCACTCATAATTAAGTTTTAAAACAATAAATGGTTGTAATAAACACGCCTTAAGTTAGCACGCATACACGCCCACCTAGTTTTTTGATGTTATGTGGTGAACTACTAGTAATCAAAGCCAGCTAAACTAAATATTACATATTAAGGCCTGCCCACTTTATTTAGCCAAGACGCAATTTAGAAAGGATGATGGCGCCATTTGCGGTGAACTATACATTTTAAACGGAAAAATGTATAGTTCACCTCGTCCTTTCTAAATTGCGTCTTAGCTAAATAAAGTGGGCAGGCCTTAATGTGCAATATTTAATTTAGCTGGCCTTGGATTTAATAGTGAACTTGAGTTATCGAAGATTTTTATTAACCCTTAGATACCTAAGCGGGGTAACTTGGGTCCCCCACATTTAATTATTTTGCTTTAACTTTTGTTTGTGAACCCGTTGGCAGCACTGCTTCCAAGTATTTGTTAGGTGACATTTAAGGTTATGTATTGTTCAGTTTCGTTGTGATTGAATTGTTGGTGCTGGAGATTTTTATAAATTAGGTAAGTGGGTCCCCAAAGTACCCCGCTTCGGTATTTATGTGTATTCAAATGATGTTGCATTTATTGTAGTTTTATTCTGAAAATGAGCCGTTCCAACAACAATAGACCTTTATCAAAGGCAGAACTTGAACACGTCGCTGGGAAATTCGGTGATTTATCAGATTATGAGGATGAAATTTCTTATGAAGATGAAGTAGACTCTGAAAGTATTACTGGCGGGGAATTAATTTTGGAAGAAAACGTGTCAGAGTCAGGAGATGATAATATAGACGTCCAATCTGAAGAAAACTCAGATATTCAACCAGGTGCAGATATTATTGAAGACGAAGGTGACGCATACATTGCGAAATCGGGAATGAAATGGGCCAGTAAACCTGGAAGAGGCTCTAGACGTCTTGCAAGAAATATTGTGAATGTCCATCCTGATCTTACGCCTTATAGTCGGACTGCTGATTCGTTTTTTGAAATTATCAATTTATTCTACTGAAATCAAAGATATTATATGCTTCTACACTAATCAGGAAGCCGAAAGATATTTCATGTCCTGGAATGACAAGCATCCAAAGTCGCAAAAACAATGGAAAACATTAGACCACATCGAGTTAGAATGTTTTATAGGTATTCTTATCAAGGCAGGTGCTTTGAGATGCCAAAAACAATCAGTACGAGAAATGTGGACTACTGATCCTAGTATACGCCGCTCATTTTTTCCAGCTGCGATGTCACGAGATAGGTTTTTAGAAATCTCAGTGTTTTTGCGGTTCGACGATAAACTGACCAGGGCTGAAAGAAAGAAAGATGACAAATTAGCGGCATTTGCTGATGTTTGGAATTTATTTGTCCACAATTGCAAAAAATCTTTTGAACCATCTGAACATTTGACTGTTGACGAACAGTTGGTTGCCTTCAGGGGACGGTGCCCTTTTAGGCAATACATAAAATCAAAACCTGCCAAATACGGCATTAAAATTTGGGCAGCTGCTGATGTTAAGACATCTTACCTCTGCAACTTGCAAGTGTAGACTGGTAAACTACCTGGTGTGGCAAGGGAACAAAATCAAGGCTATCGTGTAGTGACAGATTTGGTTGAGCCTTATTATAATACCGGCCGGGGCATTACTACCGACAATTTTTTCACGAAAGTTACTTTGGCTAATTTTCTACTAACTAAGAAGGTTACACTACTTGGGACAGTTCGCAAAAATAAACAGGATACACCCCATGAACTGAAAACAACCTCTCTTCCAGAGTATTCTTCAAGATTTTCATTTACTGACGACTTAACAATGGTTTCTTACATACCAAAAAAGAATAGAATGGTGCATCTGTTATCTTCCCAACATCATGATGAAAGCATTTCAGTAGAAAATAATAAAAAGCCAATAATGATATTAGACTATAATGATACAAAGGGTGGAGTAGATAATGCAGATAAATTGGTTAGAGAATACACTTGTGCTAGGAGAACTGCAAGCTGGCCATACAGGCTCTTCATGAACATGTTAGATATATGTGCGATGAACTCTTTTATCATCTACATTGAGAAACATCCAGAATGGAAGAAACAAAGCTCTTGTCGTCGACGCCTTTTTCTATTGAAACTTGGAGATGACCTAGCACGCAAAAACATGGAGCTTCGTGCAAAAAATAATCAACTGCATAGACACATAAAGACTGCTCTAATAGATTGCGGCATTGAACTCCCTGGCCCTGTCCAGGACAAAAACGTCGAGCCTAGGAAACGCGGTAGATGTTATAAGTGTTCCCGAAAGGAAGATAAAAAAAGTAAAGTGTCTTGTGATACTTGCAAAAAATTAGCGTGTGAAACCCACCGTAAAAAAGTTACTACTATTATGTGCACTGATTGTGCTGCTAAGGAGTAACCAGAGCTCTCAACAATTATCAGAGAAGCTGCATTTATATTCTAATTCTATCTTCAACATATATATTTTTTAATTTTGTAAGAGTACTTTAGTTTTTTTTTATTATTTTAGTAAGTTATGTTCCATATTTGAGTTTATTGTTCAATTTATATTAATATTGATGAATATGCAATAAAAACTTTTTATAGCTCTCAGTGTTATTATTATAGAAGATAATTATTTAGTGAATATTACATTTTGGGTACATTTAGACAGCTAAATTTCCAAAAAACTGGTGGGGGACCCTAGTGACCCCACTTCGGTCTTTACGTAGATTTGTAGAGCTTAGGCATCTAAGGGTTAAAATAGCAACCATCATTTAGTGTGCAAATTATATACTTTATATTGAGATTTTTAAAACAATACAAGGCATTTTCTAATATTATATCCAGCAATTTTTATATTTTTATCGAGCATTTAGTACTTTTTTAGTCTACAAAATGCATTAAATTACCGAACGTTTATTACTACCCTTTATACAGTGCAAACGCGGTTATTATAATCATAAACTGCTTAATTCTGAGAACAAGTCTCAAACTACCTGGAATATAATTAAAGAATTAACCAACAGAGATACTAAAGATTCTACTCTGCCAAAGGGAGATTTACATCCCCTGGCTGACAATTTTAACAAACACTTTATAAATGTAGCTAACAATGGTTATTCTGATAATAGCAAGTTAGAATGTAGTGTTGCATTACAAAATCATATCATGTTTCTTCGCCCAGTTAACGAAGGGGAACTAATTAATATTATTAACCTTCTTAAGAACAAAAAATCAGTAGGAGAAGACGAAATACCTATGTTTTTATTAAAACAGGTTATTACTCTTATCGCCAGACCTCTCTGCAGAATAATAAACTGCTCTTTTGAAACTGGTATTTATCCAGATCTGCTTAAGCATGCCTTAGTTGTTCCTATATACAAAAAAGATGATCCGGATTCTCTCACAAATTATAGACCTACAAGTCTTTTAAGTAGTTTCTCAAAAATATTTGAGAAACTATTCTATAACAGATTAATACATTACTTTGACTGTTATAAATTGTTATTGGCTTTTCAACACGGGTTTTTGAAAAATAAGTCGGTCGACACCGCAATTTTTAATTGCATTGAGGCCATCACACAGGCGTTGGAGAGGGGAAACATAGCTTCCGGATTATTTCTAGACCTCTAAAAAAATGTTGATTGCCTCGACCACAATTTGTTATTAGATAACTTAGACAGATATGGTGTTAGAGGACCTCCACTATCTTGGCTTGGATCCTATCTTACACACCGCACCCAAAAAGTTGTTTGAAAAAAAGTTGTCACTGAACTTTCAAGTAGCTTGCCCATAAAGCTTGGTGTCCCCCAAGGCAGTCTTCTTGAGCCACTTCTTTTCATTATTTTTATGAATGATCTTCCTAATTCGATTGTTGGTGTTATAATTTGATTATTAACTATGCAGACGACACGAATCTGTTAATAAGTGATAAAAGCCTTGATATTGTAATTGATAAAGTTAGTACACAGATCAAAAGTTCGAAGTTGTGGTTCAAGAAGAACGGTCTTGTCCTCAATGCCAATAAAACTCTCTGTAGTTTGTGATAATGTTCTTGTAGACATTACGGGATCTAGTAAAATGTTAGGATTGCATATCGATACGAACTTGAAATGGAATGTCCATATAGAGAGCCTATCTAAAAAACTATCAGCAGCCTGCTTTGCTATTCGCATAATTGCAAAAAACTTACATCTTGCCGCTTCAATGACCCTGTATCGTAGCAACTTTCTGTCGATGCTTCGTTGTGGAATCATTTTCTGGGGTCAGTCTTCCCTCTTAAACGAAGTTTTTGTTATTCAAAAGAAAGCAGTAAGATTCATGCTTAATAGGAGTTACAGACAAACTTGTAGAGGCGTTTTTAAACAGCTTAGGGCGGGTTGCACAAACATGATTTAACAGCTTGGTTAAATTAATCATTCGTTAAAGTGAACAAAATCAAATCAAAATTCGAATGCATATGGCAAATAACACATTAGTAAACAAAAAATGATCCTTTTTTGTCAACTGTGATCATTCGTTAATTTAACAAAAGCTTTGTGCAACCGGCCCATAATCTCCTAACTGATGTAGGTGTTTACGTATATGAAGTTTTAATGTTCCTCTATAAACAACAGAATCAATTTAGTGAATTCAAACTTAAACATTTGCACGAAACACGGGGCAAAGACGGTTTCCATTATCCCACCCATCGCTTATCTCTGACGGAAAACGGCTGTTTATATTCTGCCATGCATTTTTACTTGCACCTACCTACTGAATTAAAACATATGCTTATAAATATAGACAAATGTATTTAAAAAACTATTATTTCAACATATATGTGACATAGTGTTACCTTACGGCTTCGGCGGCCAAGGGAACAAGCGGGCTGGCGGCGTCTTCGGCGGGAAAGGAATGAAGCGACGAAACGGAGAAGGATTTTATTCGACGTTAAGGAATTCGTACACTTCGAATTAAGGTATTTGTACACAATCGAACATAAGGAATTCATACAATAAGACGTTAAGAACTAGGAATTCGGAGCAGGAGCAGGAGGTCACGGGTCGGTGATAACCAACCGCCGTGCCGTGGGTGGAAGTGATACTCAGGCCGACTGAGTATCACGACGATCTGGGAGTCGAGGACGGGTTGCTGGACAGGAACCGGAGCAGGACTGGACCAGGAGTTGGAGATGTGGACTTGGAGTCGGATCTTGTAGGAGATGTTGGTCGGTTGGAAGTCGGAGATGGAATGGGTGCTGAGGCTTGGAAACGCTCTGGCTTTATACTCTTCCTGGCGACGGGGAGACTTCTGATTGGTCGATGGAGATACAGCTGATTGGGTGACATTCCCCCCCCCCCATCAAGGCTGCACGTCGCCTGCTCCTTACTCACGTTGAAAATATATACAGAAGGACAAAAAGAAAATGACTAACGCTAAACTAAACTAAATGTCTTTCAAGTCTTTGAGTCTTTGCTTAACCTAACACTTAACACTGGCACGGCACTATATTGTCTTGCACGGCACAGTTATCACTCAATCACTATTGTGGTTGACGTGGTGCCAACCGAAGGTCGTCCACGTAGATTTTGGTGGGGCGTCCTTCCTCTCGTTCGACCCAGTAGGTGGTTGGTCCGGCGGGCTCGATGACGGGATGGGGTCCGGTCCAGGTAGGCTCGAAGCGTGCCCCCCTTGATTGGTAGGCCCGTGTCATCACCAGGTCGCCTCGTTGGAACGTGACTGGGGGTGGACGATTTGGGACGTACCGGTTGCGGTACAGGTGTTCGTTCATGTGCACCTGTCGTATCCGTTGGTCTCGTGGCTCGCCTTGGTTGTTGGCGGGTTGGGGTGCGGGGTGTTGGGCCAGCCATTCCCCAGGTCGGGGTAAGTCGTACCCTAGTAGGGCCCAGGCAGGCGTCACTCCGGTGGCGCTGTTCCGGCGGTTCCGGATGTGGTAGAGGACCAGGGGCAGTGTGGTGTCCCATTCGGCAGGGTCTCGGCCTTGTAGCTGGATCCGTAGTCCCTTCTTGAGTTCTTGATTCCTCCTTTCCACGGGATTGGCTCGGGGATGGTAGATGGGGGTGGTCCATTGGAGGGCTCCCCAGCGTCGGATGGCGGCGTCCCAGACTATGGACTGGAACTGAGGTCAGTTGTCGGAGAGGACGGTGTGCGGGTATCCAAACCGTTGGAAGACCTCTTCCTCCAGGATTCGGGCGATGGTGCCTGAAGTGGTCTGCGGCAGTGGGAACGCTTCGGTCCACCGGCTGAAAATGTCGGTTATAACCAAGATAAACCTGTTCCCGGCGCGGCTGGGGGTGTAGGGGCCCATGATGTCCACGGAGACAGCTTCCCAGGGGCGTGCGGGTGGTCGAGGTCGCAGTGGTGCGTTTGGCTGGAGTGGACCGCGCTTGGTGCTAGCGCAGATCCAGCAGTGGTTGACGTACTCCTGTACGTCCTGGGCCATCCTTGGCCAGAAGTAGCGTTGTCGGATTACCCGTAGGGTTTCCTCTCCTCCTGGATGGCCGGCGGTGATGCTGTCGTGGAAATGGTACAGCACCCGGTGTTGGACTTCAGCGGGAACCACTAGGAGGGTGGCGTCGTTCAGGCGTCTCCAGAGGCATCCATCCTGGACTTGGTAGTCCCTCAAGATCGCCCTCTCACCTGCTGTTCGTCCTTGATTTCGTCAGTCAGGTCAGCCGCATTGACGAACATCAGGACGGGCGGGGTTTCTGTTACCTGACCTGTGGTTGATGGGTCAGGTGGGAGCATCCTCTCGACATCGGTGGAGGCGAGGGACACGGCTTGATCGGCGGGCTGCCTGGACAGGTGGTCCGGGAGCTCGTTGTCCTTCCCGGGGCAGTGGACCACGTCGAAGGCGAACTCTTGTAGCAGCAGGGCCCAGCGGGTTAGTTTGGACTTGTCGTCCTTGGTACGGTCTAGCCATAGGAGGGCTCGGCTGTCGGTTCTTAGGGTGAACCGTCGATCTTCCAGGTAGGGTCGATACCGTTTCACAGCCCATATGACAGCGAGGCACTCCTGTTCGTTAATATGGTAGTTACGCTCAGCTGGGTTGAGCTTCGCGCTGGCATAACTAATGATGTGGCGGTCCCCTTCCACTTCTTGGTACAGGACAGCCGCGATGCCTACCCCACTGGCGTCGGTCTGTAGGACGAAGGGCAGGCTGAAGTCGGGCCTGTGCAGGTTCAGCGGCTGGGTGATGGCGGCTTTGACGGCTTCGAAGGCGTGTTCGGCTGTTGGGGTCCACACGTACCTGCTCTTCCTCTCTAACAGGTTGGTCAGCGGCGTGGTCAGTTCTGCCAGCTTCGGAAGATAGTCGCGGAGCCAGTTGCAGAGTCCCAGGAAGCCTCGTAGCTGTTTTCGGTTGTTGGGGACCTCTGCTGCTTGGAGCCGTTCTATGTGCTCGGGGCGAGGTCGATTCCCATCAGCGGTGATGATGTGTCCTAAGTATTCCATTTCTCGCACTCCAAACTGGCACTTCTCCAGGGACAGCTTCAGGTTGTGTTGCTGGAGACGTTCGAACACCAGGCGGAGATGTTTGAGGTGTTCCTCGAAGTTGTTCGAGTAGACGATGATGTCGTCCAGGTACACCAGCACAAACTTCCTTAGATACCCGGGCAGGACCTCTTGGGTCATCAGTTTCTGGAAGGTGGCTGGTGCGTTCTTCAACCCAAACGGCATGACTTTGAACTGGAAGGTGGCACCGTCGGGAGTGGAGAAGGCTGTTAGTGGCTTCGAACCTTCGTCTAATGGTACTTGCCAATACCCGGATTTGAGGTCCATGGTGGAGAACACTCGGGCTGTACCTAGGTCACGAAGGGTTTCGTGGATGATCGGGAGGTTTGACGATTCATCCTGTGTCTGGTGGTTAAGCCGTCGGTAGTCCAAGCAGAAACGAGGCTTCTTATCTTTCTTGCTGACGATCACCACTGGCGAACAGTAATTTGAGGTACTGGGTTCTATGATACCGTCAGTCAGCATAGCCTCCACCTGTTCTGCGATGATGGCTTTCTTGGCAGGTGAATACCGATACGGCGGGAGGCAAAAGGGTCTGTCTTCCCTCAAGCGGATGGTGTGTTTCGTGGAGGCCGTGGTTGTGTGTGGGCCTGATCCACTGAACGTTGCGTTGAACGTCCGTAGTAGGTCTCGGAAAGGAGAAGCGTACTCTGGCGGCACCTCGGTGTGAATGTCGTTCTCATCGATTGCGGTCGTCGCACTAGGCCTTGGGGTCGGGCCCCAGTAGACCGTTCGTCGATCCTCCAATCCGAAGTGTACCGCTTGGCGTTTGAGATCGATTACCGTGTCATACTTTCTCAGCCATCCGTAGCCCAGGATGATTGGGACTGCGAGGCCGGGAACTACGTGGAACGTATCTCGGTACGCTTCTTTTTCGATACGGTAAGTCACTTCGGTGGAGCCGGCGATGGGGACGGTCTGGTTCTTGCAGGCCAAGGTAGCGGCTATGTGCCCTGGGACGAGTCGGGCTTGGTCAAGGATGCCATCACGAACGAAGTTGTGTGTTGCCGCCGTGTCTATTAGGGCACTGTAGTATTGTTCGCGCACTTGCACTTTCACACACGGGAATTCACTTTGGCACATACCTTGTACAAGCCTTATGCTGGGCCGGCCGTCGGGTGGCTGCGGTCGGCCCTCGGTCCGTTTCCCTGGTTGGTGCGTCTCTGGCTCAGCACGGGGCACTGCCGATGGAAGTGGAACTCCGGGCAGTAGTGGCACTTCGGAGGCGAGGCGGCGGTGGCGGCTGCGGTGGTGGCTGCTGCGGTGGTGGCTGCAGCGACGGCCTGGGTTGGTTTGGCTGCTACGGCGGCCTGGGGCTGCTTGGCTGCGGGCTTGGGCTTCGACTCGAGGTCCTTCAAGTCGTCCTCGGCGGTCAGGCTCCGCTCGATTAGGTTCAGCATGCCTTCCGGGGGTGGCTGCCGAAGGTGCATGGGCAGGTGAGCACGCATCAGGTCGACGAACAGGGGCAGGAGGGAAGCGTCCTCGAGCTTCAGTCGTCTGGCCAGCTTCATCTTGCGACAGAGGTAGTCCTGGACGGGCTCGGCAGGGCCCTGCCTCTTGGTGTACAGCTCGGAGGTCACTTTAGCACGTACCTGAGCTCCATCGAATTTCTCCAGGAACAGGCGGCGGAAGGTGGAGTAGTCGGGCACAAATGGTTCGTAGGCTGCCCACCAGGATGCGGCTGGTCCCTGGAGTTGCCTCGGCACGGCCCTCAGTTGGACGGCTGGATCGCTGGCGGCCTCGGCTTCCGCCAAGAAGGCGATGGGGTCTTCCAGGAGGTCCCCGGTGAGAGCCGGCGTTGCTGGCTTCCCGAGGTGGTGTTGGGCGGCTTGGACCATCAGTTGGAACGCAGCTTCCATCGTTGGTGGTTGAGCCATCGTTGTTGCTTGGTTTTGGGCGCCACTGGATGTTGTTGTCGGCAGTTCCAGAACTGCGGGTGGTTCGGCTCGGCTTCGGGTCACGGGCATGGGTGCTGAAGATCCTCTTCAGTGTGGGCCCCACGTTGGGCGCCAATTGTTACCTTACGGCTTCGGCGGCCAAGGGAACAAGCGGGCTGGCGGCGTCTTCGGCGGGAAAGGAATGAAGCGACGAAACGGAGAAGGATTTTATTCGACGTTAAGGAATTCGTACACTTCGAATTAAGGTATTTGTACACAATCGAACATAAGGAATTCATACAATAAGACGTTAAGAACTAGGAATTCGGAGCAGGAGCAGGAGGTCACGGGTCGGTGATAACCAACCGCCGTGCCGTGGGTGGAAGTGATACTCAGGCCGACTGAGTATCACGACGATCTGGGAGTCGAGGACGGGTTGCTGGACAGGAACCGGAGCAGGACTGGACCAGGAGTTGGAGATGTGGACTTGGAGTCGGATCTTGTAGGAGATGTTGGTCGGTTGGAAGTCGGAGATGGAATGGGTGCTGAGGCTTGGAAACGCTCTGGCTTTATACTCTTCCTGGCGACGGGGAGACTTCTGATTGGTCGATGGAAATACAGCTGATTGGGTGACAATAGAACCTTATGCAATAAGCGAATTCCTTATGTAAATGTTAGTGCTTGTAATTCTATGTTTTTGTTTTTTGACTTTTTAAACTTTGTTATACTATGTCAATGTTTTGAAATAAATTTATTATTATTATTATTATTATTATTATTTTTATTATATCCATTAGGGACAGATGGTCTCTCTGGGAAGCCCTCCTTCGCTCACCCCGGGGATAGGACAGAACCTAGCACCCGATCACTCACGTTAGAGGGTTCCCAGATCTCATACAGGCTCTACCAACTTCAGGTCGAGTGACTCATCATACCTGGCATCACCTGTATGGCCCTTCCACGTGCTCGCATCCCAAACCCTGGTGATGTGCGAGCACGGATTACACCACCTCGTGCGCCCTCGCAATGTGGAGGGAGCCAAGAAGAACGGCTTTTTGTATTCTGCATTCTGCAGGTCAGGGAGGCCGAAACTGACCTGCATTCCGGGATGATCTCAAGTTCCCGGACGAAGCTTGCCTTTATTCCGCCTAGGACCCCAATAATCAAAACGACCAACTTGACTCTATGTCCTGGATAGAATTTTCCAAGTTCGGACAGGAGATCTCTATACTTCCCCCTCTTCTCGATCTCCTTAGATGTAATGTTAGGTTCTGCTGGACAAGAAAGTTCGATGACATACAAACATTTGACATCTAAGTCCAGCAGAACTATATCCGGCTTGGTTGCTTGGAGCTGTCTCGTGGTGGGAAACGAATAATTCCAGTATATACGACATCTGGTATTTTCCACCACGGACTCGATCTCAACGGGGACATACGGTATTACCAGTGCATTGTCAATACCATAAGAGTGCCTTAGATCAGTGATTCCCAAACTGGGGTCCGAGGACCCCCAGGGGTCCGCCAATGTATATCAAGGGGTCCGTGCGAAGACTTTAATTGACTTACTTACTTTTTGACCACTTTCCTTGCATGGCAGAGTTTCTTCAGAGTACTAATTTGAATATTTCGCCCCAACTAGTAGGTACTTATTATTAAATCCCATTTAGAACTTGAATCTCAGTTACGAGAATACTTTCTAATCCTAGATGATCAAAGTGAATGGATCAGAAACCTGAAACCCATTTGCAGATGGTTTATTAATAACACAGCTGTCGTTAACATCGAAAGAAGAAGATGATTTGGCAGATCTTTCGTCTGATAAAACATTGAAATCTGTGTTTTTGGAATCTTCCCTGCCAGATTTTTGGTTAAGAGTGAAACAGAAGTATCCAGAACTTTCACAAATGTTACTTCTAACACTATTCCAAACCACTTATTTATGTGAAAAAGGGTTTTCTCAGCTTACGTATATGAAGTCAAAGTATAGAAACCGACTTACATGAAGATGATTTAACGCTGAAGGTGTCGACTGTAAAACCAAACATCGCAGAACTTACTACACAGAAGCAACATCACAGGTCTCACTAAGTTTCGATATTAAGCCATTTTTATTTTTGTAATGGGAGTTAATATTAGGTTACATAATTTTGGATATAAGTGGGTATGTAATTAAATAAAATAATAAAAAATTAACTATTGCAGTTGCTTGATTTTTATATTTTGGTGAGTCAAAGGTAGGGGGTCCACAAAAAAAATTCAAATCACTTGGGGGTCCGCAAGTAAAAAAGTTTGGGAACCACTGCCTTAGATGATAATAGAGCACTCTCAGGGCTGCATTGTGTCTTCTGATGTATAACGACACAGCGTATGAGGGGCATGCTGACAATATATGCATAAGTTTCTCGGGATGAGCCTTACACGCTCTACAGGCAGTAGGAAGATGTTCCTGAAAGACGATATTAAGATACACCAGCGTGTTAAGGACACCATCCTGGCATGCCAGTACAAACCCCTCAGTCTCGGACTTCAGACCGGCCGACTTTAAGAAGGCGAAGGTAAGTTCTCGAGAAAGACCCTCTCGCTCCACATGACGAAAAAACTGGGAGTGTATCGCCTTTCCCATATGTTCTCTCATTAGACTATCGTATTCTGCCTTCTATATGTATAAATCAAAAGTGGGAAAAATTACTACTTGACACACGAAATAGAAGAGGGGCGGAAGCAGGCACGGACCATTATCTAGTAATGGGCAAACTTTCAATACATTGCAGTAAGAAAAAAACCAAACAAGCAAGGATGCGGTATATAACATATAACACTAACAAAGCTAAAAATGAAGAAATCAGGGAAAATTTTAAGAGTTATATACAGGAGAAAGGGGAAGGGATAGATTACAGGGGAACAGTGGAAGAGGCATGGCAGCAGTGCAAACAAGTACTCCTAGGTGCATGCACAAAAATACTGGGAACCACTACTGCAAGTAGTAGAAAAGAATGGATAACAGACACAACGTGGGCCATGATAGGTGAAAGAAAAGAAATAAAACGAAGGAAACTAACAGCGAGAAGCGATGAAAAAAAAGAGGAAGAACAAGAAAAATATGCAAAGGTTACAAAGGAGATTAAGAAAGCAATCAGAGCAGACAAAAGGAAATTTGTCGAAGATATAGCTCTGAAGGCGCAAGAAGCAGCAAACAAAAAAGACTCAAAGGAACTATTTGCAAGCATAAGGAACCTATCTGGAAGAAAGAAGAAGAATCCAATTGTAAAGAGCAAAGATGGAAAGATGATATGCACGAAGGAGCAGCAAATAAAGAGATGGTACGAGCACTTCAAAGAAATCTTGAATACGGAACAGCAAGACACAAATGGTACGCAGGAGAATGTAGAGCAAGGAGCAGTGCTTAATATCAGCACTGACTCACCCACAGAAGAAGAAATTAGGAGAATTATTATACAATTAAAAAATGGTAAAGCTGCAGGGATTGACAAGATAACAGCCGAAATATTGAAAATAGATATTCAAGGCATTACGAAGCTATTGAAGCAATTAATGGACAAGATATGGCTAGAAGAGCAGTTTCCAAAAGACTGGCGGGTTGGAGTGATAGTAAAGCTGCCAAAGAAAGGGGACTTAACAAAGTGTGACAATTGGAGGGGGATTACGCTGCTGAGTGTAGTGAATAAGGTTTTTTACAGAATTATTCTGAACAGAATACTAGGAGTATTAGATGAAAAACTGCGAAAAGAGCAAAGCGGTTTTAGACCAGCTAGATCTTGTCTGGATCATATAATAACAGTTAGAGTCATTATGGAGCAAACCCTGGAATATAACGCCCCATTATACATAGCTTTTATCGATTTCAGGAAAGCGTTTGACTGTTTAAATAGGCCGAGCATATGGGCATCACTCAAAAAGAGAGGCATACCACAGAAAATTGTAAATCTACTTAAAGAGGGGTACAGGGAATATGAATGCAGAGTTATGCACGAAGGTGTGCTGTCAGATGCTTTCCAGAAGCAGAAGAGAAATATGAAAATAAATGGTAATGAAATTGAGTTTGTGAACGAGTTCACATATTTAGGAAGCGTAGTGGCGGTAAATGACAGTGTACTAAAAGATGTAACGAGCAGAATTAACAAAGCCAGAGGTGTATATATGAGTCTAAATAATGTGTGGCATGCAAGTACTTTAACGCTGGGAACAAAAGTGCGTGTATTTGATTCAATGGTAAAATCCGTCTTACTGTATGGATCAGAATCGTGGTTAGTTACGAACCAAATAAAACAAAAACTTCAAGTGTTTGTGAACAGGTGTTTGAGGGGCATACTAGGAATATGGTGGCCAGACAGACTTTCAAATGCAGAACTATGGATAAGAACAGGACAAATGGACATCAATATGGAAATAAGAAAAAGAAAATATGGATGGATAGGGCATACGTTGCGCAAAAATGAAAACGAGATTTGCAGAGAGGTAATGAAATGGAACCCGCAGGGATACAGAAGTAGAGGGCATCCGAAAATGACATGGAGAAGAAGTATAGAGCAAGAAACGGGCAAGACTATTGCACAACTGTGTCAAACAGCAAGGGAAAGGGAAGCCTGGAAAGAATACACTAACACCCTATGTCCCATCAGGGAATAACGGGTTCATTATTATTATTATTATTATTATTCTGCCTTCTTCTTTCTTGAGCTGACGGTTGTCACATGCTCCTCAAGATTAGGAGCACCGTCGGCTATATGCCGATCTGGTGAAAGCTCTTGTAGTCCGAGCTTTTCTGCAGCCCTGCGGGACGCTTGAAAAACAAAGGCCCCGTTCCCCGCTTGCTCATGTGACCTGACAAACAACATGAGCGGATCATTACCTCTTAATACACGGTGACATGTATCCAGGACGACACGATCGTGCAGACACTCCAGGCTTAAAAGACCCCTTCCTCCAAGATGACGTGGGAGGTAAATGCGCTGAACGGAGGACTTCGGATGCAAACTACGATTGATGTTCATGATCTTTCTGGTTTCTCGGTCGAGCGTTTGTAACTCTACGACGTTCCACTTCGTAACGCCGAAGGAGTACAGAAGAATCGGGACAGCAAGCATATTCGTCGCGGCGACCTTATTCTTATACCCGACAGTTGCGATCGCCAAATCTGTCGGAGACGCGATTTATAACATGCGATCGAAAAAATTTCACCTCAAGTTGGCTATGAAACATGAAAACACAAAATTAGGCATGTCGACTTTTAAGCCATACAAATGTCAGCTGTTGTTTTATAGGTTATGTGAGGGTTGTAAGGTTATGTCTGTTTTGCTGTCAGGCATATAAAAAGTCACTAATACTATTAAACACAGAATTCAAATCTGCCACCAAGAAAATGGAGGTTACATAACTCATCTACTTTAAAATAATTTTCCGTTAATAACATTTTTCTGTTCAATTTGTATTTAATTTTAGTTTTTAGAATAATTTAATCTGCTCTAATTTTTATCAGTTAGGCGTGGTTTTAGATTTAGTAGTTCTAATGGCTTATGATGTATGACTTTAGCAAAGACATGATTTATATTTTTCATGGCAAACTTTGAGGTGAAATTTTTTCGATCACACGTTACTTGCTGCGGAGAGCCTTTTTTACAGTGGACCCATCCTGCATGCCACTTTGCTGGATGCCCAAAAACTTGTATGACTCTCCGACATCTAGATGTCTCACGATGTTCCCATCTACCAGATGAACATCTTCAACCTCATCCGATGGTCGGCCTCTGTTTAGATGAAACACAACGCATTTCTCCATCCCCAAACTCATGCCGATCGCAGTACTATCGGTAGATACATTGTCAAGGGAGCTCGGAAGGTCTCCCCTGCTGCCAGCATAGAGCTTTAAGTCATCCATATAAAACAAATGGGTGACTTTATGCCGACGTCTACTGCGCGGCCCGGCCATGTAACCTCTACATTTCCTGAGCTCGATCTAAAGCGGCAATAGCGAAATGCAAAAGAGAAGCGGGCTCAAGGAGTCCCCTTGGAAAACACTGGCGCTGGATTGTGATCCACTCTGTAGATACCACTTCCTTGCCGAATCTTATGGCGAATTTTGTTTTCCAGAGCAGCATCAGACTTTCTACACATCTCGCTATATCGGGGTGGATATGGAGGTCTCCCAGCAAGCGAATGATCAACTCGTGGGATGTGGTATCAAACGCCTTCGCATAATCCACCCAAGCCATTGATAGGAATTGATAGGAATGGCCTCGCTTCGATCCTTGCTGTTCATATATGTTTTCCCATAGGGGAGCAATGGAGCTCAGGATACGTTCGTATAACACGCTGGTGAAGATTTTATACAGCGTGTTGAGGCAGGTAATTGGCCTGTAGTTTTGGGGTCTGGACAAATCCCGCGATTTCGGGATCAGCACAGTTCTGCTCTCCCCCAGCCACTCTGGTATAGTTGCGTGGCCCGAGATAAATTCAGTAAACACCCTCGCGAGATGAGGGCGCGCGGACGGGAAGGATTTCCACCAGAAATTATTAATGGCGTCAATTCCTGGGGCAGAGAAATTGCGTTTTCCTCTGAGGGCGCGCTTTATCTCAATGTCCGTTATGGGAGGGCATTCTTCGGCTTGCGGAAGATGTTCATCGCAATACTGCCGGAACTGTGCTAGCACGGAACTGCCTCTCACAGGGATGGCATTCTTGTAGATCCCCTTCCAGAAGGTCTCTATAACGTCAGCCGAAGGTGGGTTGCGAGGAGCTTCATTTTTTGAACGGAAAAGTGAGGAAGGATTAGAGTTGAAGATGTTATTCTCCTTTTATCTTGGATGTCTCGCGTCGTGCAACCGTCACCTTTTTTGTCAACTGCTGTATATGCCGTTCATCCTTACGTACGTTTTGGTTAGTGTTGCGTACAGAACATAAAACAGTGGCGGCTGCGTATACAGCTCGGCTGACATCCCACAGATCGTGGTCAGGGGCCAGATAGTCCTTCAGAATGCCATTCATCTGGGCCTGGTCTTCGGCTCTCGGTTTTACTCTAAGGTAGACCTTGATATTACGGTCCTCAATATTGCCTAGAGCAGCTCGGAATTCGGCAAAAAGATCTCTCTGAGGAGTTGGAACATCTCTCACATGCTCGTTCTCCAACAGAGGTGGCTCAGTAGAGGCAGGAGCGACTATTTCCTGTTGATCTACACGCTGCTTCGGCATTTGGCGGTTGAGGGAGGCTACCTGGTCCCGTAGGTTTTGCTGGGACATAAAGTTAAGCTCCGGATGGACCTCACATCACAGAGAATGGAGTCTAGACATGTAACCTCTCCTCCTAGGCGAAATTGCTTCGAATAAGTTAAGCAGTTCCTGTTTCAACTCCGGCGTCCACACATGACGACGCCGAGGCGGCTTTGATTATTATTATTATTATTATTGTCGAATAATTTTGTATAAAAAGTAAGTCATTTCGGGATGTTCACCAATTACCATGGCAACTGTATACTTTTCGATTCATTTTTGTACTCGTATAAAAATGAACGCAAGATAGGGTTTTACACGGTAAATTTTAAATAAAAAACAAACGCTTCGTCAACATTCGGGAATCGTTGTCGTTGTTGTTTATTTTCTCCGTATAGTGATTGCTTATTTCCGCAATGACAGTTCTCAAAAATATAGTCATATTACAGAATTTATGAGTAGTTGGAGAAAAAATAGTATGTTTCATTCGCACAAAAAATGCGGTTTCGGGACGCCTAAGACTCACCGGACTTCGTTGCGCGTCGCCCGGCGATCTGTCTTACTTGTCCCGAAATCATGCATTTTTTGTACTAATAAAACAAATAACTATTTTAATATAATAATATAATATCCAAAATAAATTTAAATCAAGAATCTGCTCAACCCAAGTTAACGCATTACATACTCGTAAAAATGATAAAAAAAAAACGAGCATCTAAAATATATTCTGCAAAGGGTTCTTTTTCTATTAAATAATACGTTCGTTACATATGCGTTAGTTATGAGTTTAAAAGTGATTGTCTTAGAATAGATAACATTGAACGTTATCTCTAGGAGCGCTTATTATTCTCTTTATGCTGAAGCATTCGTTTATTTGATATCTAATGTTAGAATAATGCTTTTGTTAGTTTTTAATCAATACCGTCGTTGGAGTTCGGTGCATTTGATTGATTGTAATTTAAATATTTAAAGTTTCTTTTTAAAAACAAGTTTAAGCGTTATTAAACGTTAATTCGTTTCCTATTAAATAATGGTCTACATTATTCATACCATAGAATTATCACTTATAACTCACAGGCTGTGCCTAATCACAAAACTGCAAGTTTTATTATTCACGGCTTTTTGCCAATCGCAAAGTACATTCTTTATTTCACTGTTGCATTAACATCTAGAAGCCATGTATCAGCACATCATCCACGCGGTTGTTTTATTCGTAAAAATTGTTGATAGCTTTCATAAATTTGCGATTTTATGCATTTTTAACTTACACCAAAAAGTAAAAGTATATTCTACCTACTCGCGAGTAATGGCTGTTACGCACTAAGGCGAATTACGAATTATCATAACACTCTCGTAGAATAATATAAAGGGTGTATAATGACAAAAAAAAATTGAAGTAGGCTTGGGTTTTAATATCACATCACTTTCAATTTTATTTTTACATACACGTTATTTGTTATTTCAAAGTTAAGCTATTGACATGTTTAACCTGGAGTGAAAAGAAATATGCTTATTACAAACCAAAGCCTACTCCAAAATGATGTAACATACAAACGGGCATGCTATGAGTATCAACTGCAACTTTTCTAAACAAGAAACCGAACGCATTTTTGCTTTCGAATATCATTTCAGCTTCACATAATATTATAACGTTTTTTAAAACGTTTATTTAAAACTTCGATCCTTGGTGTGAATTATTTATTAACAAATTTAAATAATGTAACAATTAACACGAAACAACAACTTAAACACTAAAAACACGATACTAATATTAATGCGAAACACGAACTAATTTATTTATACAGTTTATTTAATTATATTCACGCACTTATATTATTCGCACACATTTATATTAACCGAGCACTTCGTCGACAGTAGAATTGTTGGTAGACTGCTTTGTGCTCGTCGGATCGCGCCTAACATATACTAGCTGCGTCATTCGAGAACCTATCATTCGGGAAAGTTCTCAAGGTCTCGTGAGTATTGGTAATCGTCGACCAGTCTGGAAGTTTGTCAAAAATAAGAATTCAATTTCTTATTAGCATTAGGAATTTCTTTGCCTTTTTTTATTTGTGTTGAAAGATTAGGTGATTGTGAAGATGTCCTCTTATAATTACGGTACCAATGCAATGAGTTAGTAGTTTTACAAGACCACGTACAAGAAATGTTTCTGGCAAAAGCTAAATGAACGAACTATAATATTTCTAGGTTTGTGCTCTGACATTAAAAGCAAATTTCGCCAAAAATAGAATTTCGGATTTTTTAAATTGTCATATTCCTAGCAAAAGTCAAAGCAATTGATTTGACTGTCCTAAGGTCCTAACTGATGTCATCGAAGTTACCATACTGGTGCGTGTCTAAATTTATAATGCCTGTTACTGCCACAAGGGGGGGTTTTCTTTCTTTCTGGCATACAAAAGTTTTGTAATTGTGGATATTGATTGTTCTTACTTACTTACTTACGTAGCGGAGCTACAGTCCATATCGGCTCCCGTATGTGATTATTCGTCTAATTAGAGTTTTATATATCATTGCCTTCACCTCTCTGTTAATATCTCTGTCTTTCAAAATTCCATTGCACGCGTACAAAGCCCGATTTGCTTGTATTATCCTGGTCTTTATTTCTTCCGTCTCATCATTGTCTCTTGTTATTTTAAATCCCAGATATCTGAAACTTTTAACTACTTGTTACTCTAGACTGATTTTTGGTAACTGTCACCACTTTAGTTTTATCTTCATTAATTGTTAATCCTATTTTTCGCCCTTGTTGTTCTAGTTATACTTCTCTTGTGCTTAAGACTGATCTTCCTATTATATTGATATCATCTGCATATATCAACAATTGTTTGGTTTTATGGTAAATTGTGCCATTTGGATCTATGCCTATGTCATCGAAGTTGCCAAACTGGTGCGTGCATAAATTTAAAATACCTGTTACTACCGCAAGAAGATTGTTTCTTTCTTTCTGACAAACAAAAGTTTTGTAATTGTGGATATTGCTTGTTCTTGATTATCCTTATTAGAGTGACGTGTTCTTCTATGAATTGCATTAGATAAGTAATCGGGTTTTTAAAACCTAACTGCCGTAGGCCATTACCGTTTCTTTCGCTGCAATTAAGAGGATAGTATCGTTGCCTTGTAAGCCAAAGTTCTCATGTTCGATTTTGATTGAGTTTGGCGATATTTTACATACGAAATCTGAAATTTGCCCTCTTTCAGATACGTGGTGCTAAACGAATGGCAGATAAATTCTGACTGGTCAGTGTATTTGTGATGTCTCAGAACTCTATCCACGGGGTTTCTAAAGTTAACATCAAATACAAACTAAATGTGGGTTACTAAAAGTTGTCTTAGGTATCAAATTGAAGAGTATTATTTTACTTGCAGTTCTGTTATAGTCGGATTCGATTTAATTTGGCATGTGGGTTTTCGCAGTATAGTTACTTGTATAGTTATACCTGCTCTCTTTCTAGCTTGTTAGTGCGTATAGGCTATTAGAGCGAGCGCAAGTCTTGCAGATGGCCGCTCTGAAATTTATGAAATGACTTGTGAAACGAAAAGAACTAGCATTTACTGTGTTCAGAACGGTTCAGTACATGCCAAATTAGATCGAATCCGACTATATCTGTTCATTATTTTCCTAGGAACGTAAGCGACATTATTAAGTTCCGTCGTCAAGGATAATTAGAGCCCGAATGTTATAAGCCACTTACAGTCACTGTTGCCATGGATGTAAGGCTTGCTTACTTTGCTGGTAGCGAAAAATAGTGCATTACATCCGAGGTGGGAAATGTTTCATTACAGCCGAGGGCTTATGTATGACCGAGAGGCGAAGCCTCGTGGTCGGACATAGCGCGAGGCTGTGCTGAAACTCCTACCGAGGTATGTATACTATTTTATTCAAACTTATTAATCATTGAACTTTAATAGTAACGTGTGGTCGAAAAAATTTCACCTCAAAGTTTGCCATGAAAAATATAAATCATGTCTTTGCTAAGGTCATACAACATAAGCCATTAGAACTACTAAATCTAAAACCACGCCTAACTAATAAAAATTAGAGCAGATTAAATTATTCTAAAAACTAAAATTAAATACAAATTGAACAGAAAAATGTTATTAACGGAAAATTATTTTAAAGTAGATGAGTTATGTGACCTCCATTTTCTTGGTGGCAGATTTGAATTCTGTGTTTAATAGAATTAGTGACTTTTTATATGCCTGACAGCAAAACAGACATAACCTCACACACCTCACATAATCTATAAAACAACAGCTGACATTTGTATGGCTTAATAGTCGACATGCCTAATTTTGTGTTTTCATGTTTCATAGCCAACTTGAGGTGAAATTTTTTCGATCGCATGTTATATTATACACGACGCTATAATGAATGCTATTATTACCGAGGATAATGTTTGCAACACGAGCGAGCAGCGAGCGAGTTTTGCAATTATCCGAGGTAATAGTAGCCATTATAGTCAGTCGTATACTATACTTTGTCCACGAACACAAATACGAAGAATTTTTAATTAAAATTAAATAACAACGCTACTAAAACCATGTGGTAGGACTATGTTAAACGAAGTGGTAGGATTAGAAACATAACCTATTTCCTTCATTATATACCATAGACAATGATGTTATCATGACACCGTGAATAATGATTATTCACTGCTGGCAGTGTATAATGGATAGCATTATGTTTGACCAAACACATGAATAATTCACAGATTATTGACTAGTCGACAGACTAGTTGACAGATTATTGACTAATCGTGGACGAAATTAATTTGTCCACGATTAGTCAATAATCTGTCAATTATTCATGTGTTTGGTCAAACATACTGCTATCCATTATACACTGCCAGCAGTGAATAATCATTATTCACGGCGTCATGGTAACATCATTGTCTATGGTGTATAATGAACAAAATAGTTATGTTTCTAATCCTACCACTTCGTTTAACATAGTTCTACCACATGGTTTTAGTAGCGTTGTTACTTAAATTTTAATTAAAAATTCTTCGTATTTGTAGTCGAGGACAATGTATAGTGTACGACTCGCTATAATGGCTACTATTACCTCGGATAATTGCAAAACTCGCTCAATCACTCGCTCGTGTTGCAAACATTATCCTCGGTAATAATAGCATTCATTATAGCGTCGTGTATAATATACTATTATTAATATTTTTTGGCAGCTCTATTATAATTTATTTTAGCCTTCTTTAACATATAGATCTATGACAGTGTCGCTAGGCAATAGTACATAAACATTTTTGCCCGTGGGTGGGAAATGTTTTCTGTTACTTCCCACCCAAGAGATTGTCATTACAGTTAGGAATGACGTATTTCCCAACCTCTAAAAGGTTAGGAATCGACATATTACTATAATGATTGTGAATAAAATATATTACACTATTTACCTGCTTGTTTTTTACACAGACTTCTTATAACAAATACATACAACGCATAAATACTGGCTGTATGACTCATGACTCAACAGGGTTTTTGTGGATTTCGATTATTTTGGCCTTTCTGCAGTGTTTGATAAAACTTCCTACATGCTAAATAGTATACAGCTAACAGAAGCAAACAAAGTCCCTGAAGGGGCGTGTCCTGGTGGCTCCACATTTGAAGAGAACACTGCCGTGCTAAGGTAGAGAGCAGTATCTCCATTTTGATAGTTTTGAGAAAAACCCAAAAAACCTCTTCCTTCTTTGGCCACCATCTTAACGTTAACATATGGGATTAAAATTTTAGTATGTTATGTACATTTAGGTAATAAATATGATGAGTTAAATAAATATTTAAAATTTTTATCAAATAACATTAAAATGGTGGTAACTGCTTTTTAGTATTGTATCTTTAGTTCAACAGGGTTACTGGTAATTCGATACATTCCTTTGGAGATGTGATGGGACAGGAGCTAAGAAACAAATTTAACCCTAACATACATAATGCAAAACTCAATAGTTTTTGAGATATTTCAATTTTTGTGTTTTTCTCAAAAAAGTAGATCTTAATGTCTTTAAAGTTAATTTAAAAAAAATCTACTGGACATTTTTTGAACTTTTTTACTGGATTACTTGTTCCATTCTATGGTCATCCGTTTGGAATGGAAAATGTCCGGAAACATTTCGATCATGTGAAAATTTTAAATAAAAACTTATAAAAAATAATTTTTAAAAATCATCTACGAAAATTACCTATTCGTTTTTCTCAAAAATTATCAAACATAACATGCATGCAAATTATTTTAAAAACTTCCTTATTTCAACAGCTATCTATCAAGGTACAAATGTTCAACGTGCCCTTGATAGTTCCAATAAAAAAAATAGAAAAAGTGATGCAAGTAGTATGGTGCTTATTTTTGGATAAACAGTAAAAAACGTATTGTAAAGGTAATCGTTTAATTCTTAATTAATTTCAAAGTTGTACTAAATTTCTACATTTATTGCTCAAAATGGGAGACCCTACTCCGTATACAAGCACGGCAGCGTCTTCTTATTTCCGCCTTTGTTACTCTGGTTGTGAGGATATGCCGTATGTGTTTGGCAGCGTCGACTATCCTTTGTCTAAGGTCTTCTCTCGTATCCACTGGTATTTCATAGACCATCTCTTTCATATGGTCCCACATGTAGTAATCTAGAGGTGTTAAATCTGGCCTTCGCGCTGGCCAAGGTATTGTGCCTGCCCTTCCAATCCAACGGTTAGGAAAACGTTGATCGAGTAACTGTCGTACTGTCAGCCGATAATGTGCTGGACAACCGTCGTGCTGAAATATCATTCGCTGTCTCACGGCGACAGGAACATCTTCTAGAAGCACCGGCAGCTCATCTCTTAAAAAATGTTCATAGATTTCCCCGTTTTAATTTTGCGGAAGAAAGTATAGCCCTATTAAATAGCGGCCAATGACTCCCATCCACACATTTTTAGAAGAAAACTTTATTTGGAAACTAGTTTCCCTTATTAAATGGGGGTTTTCGTCGGCCCAATAATGTAGGTTGTGGAAATGTGTTCTGCCCTCGCGATCAAATTTCGACTCATCCGTCCATAAAATGTTTAGTAAGAAATTTGCATTGTCTGCATCCGTAGACAAACAAGGTGTCAGCGTATTTTGCATTGGTGTACGTGGCCATGGCACTTAAAACACAACAACAACAACAACGACCTAAACCAAAATCTTCAGCAACAAACTCAACAAGAGCAATAAACTTAAGGGACACGGAGATAATAATGCCAGTTAATAAATACACATGCGTGAGCATCAAAGTCGAGGACTGACTGACTGACATGAACGATTTGTCATTTTTTTCTACGCACACTTTTACTTTTTACTGTTTATCCAAAAATAAGAATCATACTACTTGCATCACTTTTACTATTTTTTAATTAGAACTATCAAGGGCACGTTGAACATTTGTACCTTGATAGATAGCTGCTGAAATAAGGAAGTTTTTAAAATAATTTGTACGCATGTTATGTTTGATAATTTTTGAGAAAAACTAATAGGTAATTTTCGTAGCTGATTTTTACAAATTATTTTTTATGAGTTTTTATTTAACATTTTCACATGATCGAAATGTTTCCAGATATTTTCCATTCCAAACGAATAGTCATAGAGTGGGACAAGTAATCCAGTAAAAAAGTTCAAAAAATGTCAAGTAGATTTTTTTTAAATTAACTTTAAAGACATTTTATTAAGATCTACTTTTTTGAGAAAAACACAAAAATTGAAATATCTCAAAAACCATTGAGTTTTGCATAATGTATGTTAGGGTTAAATTTGTTTCTTAGCTCCTGTCCCATCACATTTCCAAAGGAATGTATCGAATTACCAGTAACCCTGTATAATATTGACAACACTATTGTATATGACTACAACACTTTCAAATTTCTCTAAATAAAGAACAAATGGCAATATTTTTTACTTTGCTTTATTGATTATTGATACCATATCCTGTTTGCCGCGAATATAATATTTATATTTGTAGAGATCCACAACATTAAAAAGCAGTAACTTACGTCAGCTCAAACACATACTGCACAAACAGTGTAGCTGTACAATAGTAAACAGCAGTATATCCAATTGTAATGGCATATGTATGCTGCTGTTTAGTGTAGTATATGTCGCTTACTGCTCTTTAGCTTTCTGAAATAGTGACGTTATGGAGATACCTACATTGTTCTAAGTAAAATATGTCGTAAACGACTGCAGATACTGCTTTCTAGGTTGGTACAATGATGAAAAATGGTCCATAGTATACAACAAGTAACGTAACTCAAAATGACCAAAATTGGAGATACTGCTTTTTAGCTTAGCACCAAGAATCTTGGCGGTAAATTTAAATGTTTTATGGATGTCGTCAAAGCCACATTTTTTAAACGACTTGGCGTCGTGAACTTTGTTATATCCCCCTTTATACTAGGAAAATGTGTTCTCTGCAGTGGTTTCCCGTTGCCTTCTGCAGAGTTTGTGGCCGTGTATTGTGTATGTATGTGTCTTGTTACTATCTGAAGTCGACCACTCCGCATTAATTAAACCAGACGATTAGATGGCTTCACTCGTTCAAGTACCGACCTCGAAGCCTCGAACAGTGGGGAATTCTTTTAAAAATTCTTGCCACTGCGTGAGATTTGAACCCAAGACTCCTAGCTAGGAGCCCAGCGCTCTTACCACTGCGCCAACGAGCTTCTGGTTTGGGGGTTATGAACTCTAAAATCATATTACTTAAATATTTATATTAAAAGATATACCATCTGATTTTTTTAACCTGGAATTTTTAAATATTTGGAGAAAGAAGCATCCTACGAAAAAACTGTTAGAAATAAAAAGTTAATATTTTTCCGGGGGAAATTCACTAGTGCTAAAATTAGCCCCCCTCCTCCCCCCTTATGGATGTGGCGGGGGATAACTTTGAAATCTTAAATAGGAACCCCAATTTTTTTAAGTTACCCCCCCCCCGACCCCCCAAAAGGGGAAAGGAGGGGGGATAATTTTAGCACTAGTAAATTTGCCCCGCGAAAATATTAACTGTTTATTTCGGACAGTTTTTTCGTAGGATGCTTCTTTCTCCAGATATTTAAACATTCCAGGTTAAAAAATTCAACTAGTATCTACCTATACATAGTTTTTCTCAAAAACCACTAAAAAAGAGCCTTGAAAAAGAATGTTTTTATAAAGACAATTGACAACAAAAATTCAAAACACAAAAATAACCTGCCAACTGCCAACGACTAACAAATTGACGCGGCCTCGGCTCTATGAGAATTCTTAGTGATGATTGGACGAACGTTTTACCGTTGCAAATTTTCAAATTTAGTTCACATATTTTCCGGGGACTTTGTTTGCTTCTGGAAGCTGGACAAAAATTATTAGAAATAACTTTCAAAATAATATTACATTAAAGTTATGAGTATTATAAAGCGTTTTTGCTTTGGCACACCGAAGGTTTTGGTACAATTTATTATTATTCGGCTTTTTTAATTAAGAACACGACATAAATAACATATTAGCAATATAAAATATTTATTAGAAATCCTTAATTACATTTGAGCAACATTAGATGAAATAATTATGAGTACCTAATTTTTATAAAGAATGACAATAAATTTTTACATGAAGTATTGCTAAATAAAATTTGCATTCTTTTAAATAAAAATTTCCTAATCCTGTTATTCACAACATATGTATTTTCAACATCCTTTGATATATTAAAAGCTGGAAATACATTTTTTGATAATCAAAGTAAGGTAGTTCAACTTAAAGGTGGCACCATTTTTCAAAATTATTTTATTACACATGAAAAATTATACAAAATTCGTTTTAAAACGTTTACTTAAGTATACTTAATGGCTCACTTTCAGCTTCGGTACTAATTTTATTTAGAAAATTTTGAAATAGAGATAAAAAGTATGTTTTGTCAAATTCTTTTAGCATCTTTTGTATTCGCCGGTTCAGTTATGTCTTGGTTTATGCTAACCCATCTTCAGCATAAGCTTTATGTTATAAATGGGCCCAGAAACGTTCTTTAGGACGAAGTTTAAACACATATGGCGGATTTTTATTTTTCCATTTGCATTTTGTATCCAACTCTTCCAATTATTTGTGCATAGTGAAATGTTGCTTCGTCTGGCCAAACAATGTAACGTCCAGATTAATAATTTTCGTCTGTCAATGGTTTTAATCGACGTTCTATGCATTTAGAGGAATATAATTGAGAATTTAAAGCACAGTTCCCTGAAAATAGTTTTTTTTCGAGACAGAAACCTAAACGCACAACTTCTTTTCAATTTTTTTTTCATAGTTTAAATTTGACATCAGATGGTGCACCGTCCTTAATTTCAGCAAAATAGTACCTACTTGCTTGACGTCCATTTATTATTTTCAAAAGGAAAATAGGACTCATCATTTAATAAAACGTCTCTTTCCATCAAGTTTAAAGTGATTTAAAGTAAATTTTTGTATAGTCGATTCGTTCCCTTCGGTCAATTTGCTGGAGGCATTTTACAACTTAGTGGTGGATTATGAGATTTAAATATAACCATCATAAATCATTTTACAGCTATACCTGAACACAGAAGAATTTGCTTTTAAGGGTAGGGAATTTGATGGCAAAATGTAGCGTCTTCTGTTGTCAAGATCAGCGCCGAAACCACTGGGTATTTTATTATAAATTTTTGTGCATTTAGTTAAGAAGGCGTGCTGATGAGACTGATAGATTTTATTCGAAAAAACACATTCTAGATCCTTAAAAAAAATAAATAGCAGCCTTCTAAGTACAATTTTTGTTGCCAAGTACACCCATAATAAAGCTCATGGTTGAATTTTAAACTATATCAGACCGGTCTTCTTTAATAAATAAATCAAATAGTGTAAAGTAAATTAGGATTGATCCAATGTTCTGAGTGCTAATCTTGACGAAAGCTTGTCTCATAAGCTCTGCTAAAATCAAAATAGTCGCCGTAATGTTTACTTGTAGAAGTGAGCAAGCAGTGTAGTAAGTCTACAATAGATGGCGCCTAGCTAAAACCTGAAAGAAAAGACCGGAAGCTGCATTGCCGACCAAACCCGTGTTTGTCCCAACAAGGATAAACAATGCCCGGCTTCTTAGAAATGATTTAAATGGTCCCTTTGAAAATGTGTCTAGTTTCTAATTTTCTATTAAAGTCGGCAAATTTAAGAAAGCAGGTTTGGTAAACAATTTCTGGGAACTCTGTAAATAGATATCCATTTATATTTTTTAAAGAATATTGAAACTGAATAATATGTGGTTCAATGAATAGATTACTTCCTTTTACCTGGGTATAAATCAGCCAGTTATAGTACCTATACCTGCAATTTCTACTTTCGTATTTAGGTTCATAATAATAAACAGATATGGTTTAGCTGAACTGGGAATTGCGTAAGAAAGGGGCTTTTCAGCACTTTTCTGAAGTTTTTAGACAAATGATAAACTAGTTTTTTTCTGGTTGGTATAATTTAGAACATAATACTAATCTTTATTATTATCATAAATACCATAAACAAATTGCTTTATTTTTGGGTTTTGTGTAACCATAACCGGCTATTCTATTAATTTTATAACTAATTCAACGAATCTTGCATTAGAACTACATATAATTTTTTTCAATTGCAGCCCCGAAATCAAATTTCTAGAATGGTTTCTGGCTTTTATATGTATACATATCTATAAATACCACTCTAACCTATTACACAAATATGCAATATAATCACTAATCAGTGTTGTATTAATTTTATGTGCATTTCTAATATGCTACCTGTTCGGCATTTTCTATCCTTGCCGCGAGACAAACTTGTTGAGGTAATTGTAAATTTTTTCGAATTCGGCCTAGGTCTAGTACCTACATACAAATGTATTAAAGTCTCATAATCCACAAAATGCCTCCGGAACGAAACGGCATAGCAAAATATTTAGTTGCACAGCTACACAAGTTCTCGGTTCTAGAAATAAATTATTTTGAAATGAAAAAAGACTAGTGCTGCCAGCTAGACGGCCGAAATTCCCCAACCTTAAAATGTTAAAAGCATTTAAACTCAGAAAACCGTAATTTCTTTATTATTTCGTTTAAAATTAATTCAAAACACCTACTTTATTCCCCCTATACAACAATTCACTGTTAAATAACACTCTGTCAACTTTGACATTTTCCAAACTTTTTTATGCACACGCAAAAACCAACAGATCTTGAAGTGTATAACTAATTAGTGTCCGACCGAAACTAAGTTTTGAAGCCGTAACCGAAACCGAAACCGAATTTCGGCTTTCATCCGAGTTTCGGCCGAAACCGAAACTTATGAATTTTATATTAATTTAACTAATTTTTTACATAGAAGTTGGTAAACAATTACTCCTACTTGTTGTAAATAAGGGAAAACACATAGGTTAATCCAATCATTTATTTTATTATTTTGTATTGCTTCAGTAGTCATGTGGCTTCTTTTTAATTGACTAAATTAAATTTCAACATGAAATTAACAATAAGTATAGGTAATTATTCTTTTATACATATTATTCCTTTATAACTTAGACTTATACTAACTTATTATTTGAAACATAACCTTTCAGTATATTTGCTAACGTATTATACTCACTTAAAATAAAAAAAGGAAGGAAGAAAGAAAATAATAAAACCTCTTTACTGACACTATATTAATTTTAAATTTGTTTAAAACGAAAACAAAAATTTTAAACAAGAACTGAATTACTACAAAAGCAACTGTATTAATAATTAATTTTATAGTTAGCCGTCCGAGTATTCCCAAGGACGACCCGAGACGTAACGACCGAACTTCATTACATCTCGCTCGGGTCGGGCGCCTTTAAACAAAAGATAGTTTCGGTTGGGCCGAAGATTCGGCTGCTTTTTGGCCGAAACCGAAACTCAAGCCGAAACTCGTATTTTAGGCCGAAACTGGCCGAAACCGAAACTTCGGTTGGTCTCTATAACTAATATAACTTGCCACTTCACTCTTAAAAATTAAGAAGCAGCGCTAACTTGATAATTTTTTTTGTGAAATTTTAAGTTAGACTACCTTAGAATAGCATAATTCTGTTCTGGCTTTAAAGAATGTAAGGTAATTGTACTGAAAAAAATTAATAAATTTTGAACATTCGTTTACTTTGGCATTTTTAAAAATTTGATATAATAAAGTTTGCAACAATAGGTAATCCTATATATAATGATTGATGTCCATACTACTCGAAATGGGAATGGTGATAAATAATAGAATGTATAACAATAATTAATAAACACGAAGTCGGTTCCCACAAATGTATTTAATCTTAGATCTTAGCTCCTGAGGAGCCCCATACTTCTTCGGTTTGTGGGGTATCCTTTATATCAAGCTTCTTTTCAATTTGATTATTTTTAAGTCATGTCTTTAGTTAAGCCGTAAGTGAAAGTGAAAGTTAAAGTTAAAGTTGAAATTATTATGTTTTTCATTGTTTTTTAGCAGTATTTTGTATCATCTGATGATGTACCGGAGTCGGTACGAAAACGTTAATGAGTAGCTAAGATCTAAGATTAAATACATTTGTGGGAACTGACTTCGTGTTTATTAATTATTGTTATACATTCTATTATTAATCCTGTATATGTGGCCAATCGCAACAAAGGCATTGAATTTTATTCAAATATATAATTAAAGGTTCAAATTTATCACCCGTTAATACAATCAGCCATAAGATTTTATTCCACAACTTTTACAAAAGGATGTTGAGATTTTTTTTGTAATAAATAACTTTTAAGTACAAAGTTATAATATAATTTTTTTAACTTTAGTCTATCTCTAAACACAACATATACCAAATTAATTCCCTATCGTTGATTATTATTTTTTGATAATAAATAAACAATGAAAAATCACGAAAAAGTGTTTACTACTTCTTGGAGTGTTCATTGATGATATGTTTTTTTAAAATGAATTTATAGGCACTTCTGAAATCACAAAACTTACAAACATAAGGTTTTTCGCGAGTATGCTTGAGTTCATGCTGCTTTAGAGAATGTTTAATATTAGTCTGAAAGTTGCATTTTTTACAGTGCAATATTTTACTTTCAGAATGCTTTCCCAGATGAATATTCAAATAGCATCGTAGAGGTGTCTTGAAATTGCAATGTATACACTCTAAAGGCTTTTTGTAAGAATGATGAGCTTCTATATGACCCCTTAAACACCTCTTCCACAAAGAAACATAATTGCATTTATCGCATCTAAAATGTTTTCCTTCTATATGAATCCCTTCATGTAAATTTAACTTCCGTTTTATTAATGTTGAATAATCACATTTCTTACATTGATATACTGTAATAATTTGGTCTTTATTTCTTTTTTTAACATTTGTGGTAGTTTTACTTTTTATCTTTTCCTTATTAAAATTTGAGTTAGAAACACTTATCTTAATACTTTTTTCTTTATTTCTTGTTTTAACATTTGTAGTAGTTTTACTTCTTAAAATAATCTGTTTCTCATTAAAATTTGAGTTACTTGATCGATTTCGAAGTAAATATTTGGATTTAAAAGTTAATTCTGACATTTTTGGTGGCAGTATGGAAGTACAAGGCATTAAAACACTTTCATCAATTACTTCACTGTATGTATTGAGTACCTTTATTTTCTTAGATCTCTTTTTAGATATATGTAAGGTATGTTTACTTGACTCTTCATTATTATGTGAAATAGTAAATGGTGGTACCATCTGATTATCAGAATCACCGATGCCCAATTTATCTAATAATTTACCACAATGTACCTCCGTTTGACAAGACTTCTCAAGACCTCTACCTTGTTTAATCTCTTTTGATGTCGAATCCAAAGGCAAAATAGTAATGAGGTTTTCATTTTTTACATCCTCAACATCTTTAAAAAATTCTTGACTAACTGACACAGCATTGTTGAATAAATTCCAATCTATATCTTCCAAGTCGTGTTTTTCTATTTCATTAATTTCTTTAATAAATTCCTGTTCAAAGTTTGCATCTGTACTTGTAAAATTACATCTATCAGGTTCTTTGCTTTCATTGTCAATTTTTGCATTTATGGAATCAAAATTCTGTTGAATTTCATAATTAAGAACCGAACCAACATCAACTGAAGTATTAGATGATTCTACTCCTAAAATGTAATTATATATTCTTTCTTCTGTTTGCAAACATTTTAACTTGAATTTATATGCTGCCTCCAGTGATTTGACACAATTACTACACATCACAGGATTCTTCGCTATGCTTAAGGTCTGCAACAGAAATAAAAAATTACTAATACTCGTTCAACTGCCTTTTAAATCGGATAAAAATTATATCGGAGTTTTTAATTGAAATTATAATTGTGTGTATAATTAATGAAACACGATGGTTGCTCAGCACAGAATAAAAACAACTGTCTATTTACTTATAAACAGCCATCGACAAGGCTACACATAGATGTATACACTATACAGGGTGCCCTATTTGTTGGACGTTATATGGGTAGCTTTTTTATTTGTAAAGACACAAAAAGGGTTTAGCAGACAAAGCGAGCATCTTAAAAAACATGATAAAAACAAAACCGAATACAATAGACTAAGAAATCTGATAACTAGATTAGTTAGGAAAAAGAGAGAAGAACGGCTTGAAAATGTTTGTAGAGAAATCGAATTTTTTTTTACTGTATTTCAGTGCCAATTTCTTCAAAATACTGATTTTGTTTCCAAATTTTACAAAGTTCCAACATGCAAATAGACGAATTTCGTACTTGTTAATACTGTAGTGTCATCTTTAAAAAGTATGAGATAACTTTGAAAGCATTAAACATAAATTCCAAGAAATTGACGTAAAGTATTGATATAAATTATTGAATCAGAAGAAAAGTTAACAAAACACTTTCATGAAATATGCGAACATCATTGCAAATTAAATTTTGGGATTAATCCTTCGTTATTGGTATCAATTAAACCCTTGAAAAATACTCACTTTTAATATTCTTATTGCCCCACCATAGTGCCAAAAATGATATTCTCGAAAATTAATTTTTACAAACTTTAGGTCATTCTAACACACTGACAAAAACAGTTGAAGTTCTATAAACAATTTGTCTTCTATTCCTACCCTACAAAGGCAATTTAGATTCAAAACTTTAGCGGTTCTTGTGAGGCAGGTCAGCCAACTTTAAAGTTAAAAATAAAACTAGCTAACTGCCATTTACAAAGCGAATTAGCGCATATCTATCTATTTTTTGCTTATAATGATATAATAATTCGCCAAAACTATTGCTTAATTGAATTTGCAATACTATTAGGTGCTTATCAACTCAACCAGCTTTGGAATTGGAATTAAGAAAAAAGAAAATCGCAAGAGAAAAATATTTCTTTTCCGACAAACGTTTAGGAATGTTACTTTCACACACTCATTTTGCGTGCGGGAAAATCAACTTTCCCGCAAGGAGTGCCGGAAAGTGACAGCGATTTCTGAAAAATCAGAAAATCGCATAGCAACCATCCTTACTAGATTATTACTTTAAAAGGAAATGTCAAATTTGACAACTTGAAAACTTACAAAATGATAGTTTAGGACGATTCCTAAACGTTTGTAGGAAAAACGCTGTTCATAACACGTGCGGGAAGAGCGATTCCGAAACTCATGCAGGTACAGAAACTCGCTGCGCTCGTTTCTGTAACGTCCTGCATTCGTTTCGGAATCGCTAACTTCCCGCACTTGTTATGAAAATAACTATTTTTAAATAGGTAACTGATGATTAAGTAAACAAACATTTTTCAGTATGTTGAATCTACCCGTATCCCCTCGAAACTCTTTCGATTGCATCGAAATTTTAAAGAAAAAGAATCTTTGGTTGTGCGAAACTATCTGCGTAACTCTTATACATAAATAAACTCCTGGACAAAATTCAGCAAAACTTCTCATTATTACTTGTAATTTTTCGAAGTTTTAAATCATTAAACATTTTATGTAGGTAGCTTAGGATATCCTCTGTCATTACTGATAAACAACTGCAATTGTTTTACAGATGTAAAGTAACATTTTGCAATTGCTTGTTAATAAGACATTTAAGGTTATTTAAAGTGATTTGTAGAAGGCAATAAATTCAGTTTTACTAGTGATTTTTTTTTAATTTAATGTCATTAAGTGAATGAAATACTTTGTCCAGTGCACTTAGAGTAGAAGAAATGAATCGTCCACGCAACTTAAGAGAAGATGAAGCCGTGAAAGCAGTAGTTCTAGTTAACCAGGGACGTAGCCAGCGATATGTGACTAATTTCTTAGGAGTTAGACAATCAACAATTAGCCGAACAGTTAAACGTTTCAATGAACTTATAAGTTACTGTAGAACCCCAGGACAAGGTCGTAAGAAGTCTACAGATGCAAGATATGAGCGATATCTTATGCAAGTCGCCTTAAGGAACGGGCGTTCTACCAGTTTAGAGCTAAGCAGAGCTCTAACAGCAGCTCGAAATGTAGCAATTTCTACAAGAATGGTCAGGAGAAGGCTTATTGAAGGAGGATTGGACAGTAGAAGACCAGCTATTGCACCACTGCTCACCAGGGAGCATAGAGTTACTAGACTGCGTTTTTGCAAGGGAACACGTAAATTGAATCATTGACGACTGAAACCAAGTTTTGTTTTCTGATGAAACGAGAGTAAGTCTTAATGCACCAGATGGACGTCAACGAGTCTGGCGGAGGCCAGGAGAGAGGTTTGCTGCCTGCAATATCTCTCCGAAGATCCCATTTTTTGGTGGATCAATAATGTTCTGGGGAGGAATTTGTTTCGATGCTCGCACGGATTTGGTTCCTATACAGGGGAGATCCATGAATGCACATTTCTACGTAGAAAACATCGTAGAAGAACATGTGCTGTCATGTGCCCCATTTGCTGGGGACAATTTCATTTTTATGCAGAATAACGCACGGCCCCATGTTGCTAGAGAGGTACCTTCGATTCGTGAATATTCCAGCTATGGAGTGGCCACCAAGAAGCCCAGATATGAACCCCATAGAGTATCTATGGGATGCACTAAAACGATTAGTTAGGCGCCACATACTGCTCCTACGAATTTTAGGGAACTCGAACAAGTCGTTCTTGTCGAATGGGAGAATATTCCCCAGGAAACCATTCACAGCTTGATCAATAGCATTCCCAGACGAATGGAAGCAGTGATAAGGGCTAGAGGAGGATCTACACGCTACTGAATTCAAATTCTTACGATTTAATTTGACCTTCAATTGTTTTTTTAAAGCTTTTCATTGTCACCGTTTTCATTGCATTTGACATAATTGTTTCTTCCTGTTTATTTATTCATGTTTCTTTTCCGATAATACCATTTTAATTTGTCAAACATTAGTTGAAATCATTTAATTATAATATCACGTAGGTACTATGATTTAAAACTTTGCAAAAATAAAAGTAATAATGAGAAGTTTTGCTGATGCGTTAATTTTGTCCAGGAGTGTATTTAACTGTGCAGCTTCCAGTTGCTCATCACAATCAAGCTGTACTTTCTAAAGTAATCAATTTTCTTTAAACTTTGTGGCTAGTCGCGTTTGATTTTCATGCAGCAAGGACGTGTACCAAAAGCCTAGTGAAGTGTGTGCAACGTGATTATCGGGAGTAATACAACTAGACCTTGAATTTTTATCGGTTGATTTTGAATTTTAACAAAATCTTCATTGCCTAGAAATTTGACGAAACAAAATGTCTGACGAGTGCCGAAGCGACGAGTCGTTCTGTCTATTGACATTTTGTTGAGTCAAATTGCTCTAAGGAAATCAAGGTTGAGTTTGAAAATTCAAAATTTACCTGAGAAAAATAAAAGGTCGAGTTATATTTGGATAGATTATTACCTGAATAAAGTAGAAAAATAAATAAAAAACAAATCGAGTTATGAGTGTGCTTGATTTACGTAATTTAGAACAAGATAAAACAGGAAGAGAAGTTTTTCACAGGAAGAGAAGCATTGTCGCTGTCATAATTTGTTGATTGGTTCATTGCGTTAGAATTTTAAGTTGTAATTGTATGAAAATCCAAATTTGAACTATGAAGGTAATAATCGCTGACCATGGGGTCAGCACGTCAGCAGTGCAGTATCAGTTTCTTTATAAATTTTATTTTATACTTATTATAAATATGTATAAGTAAGTCAATCTGTATGTTACCAACATGGACTATAATAGCAATAACTTTTATTATCCGTCAACTAAGCCCTTACCACAGCCGCAAATGGGTTTCACACCGATATACAGCCAGGGCCATCCAACAATCAACTTCCAAATGTCACAAATGCAAATGCCGTTAACTATGCTATCGTAAATACCTTCGTATCCTGTTGGTTCACAAATGAATATCTTTCCAAGCCAGTCACAAGACGCATTCCCTCCCAACCAAGTACAATTCCAACAAACATATAAACAAGAACGTCAACAAATGCGTCTACAACCAAACAACAGTTCGCAGATTGAAAGAATGATTTCAACTAGTGAATAAGAAATAGAAATTGCGGATAACAACAAACAAAACCGATGGCAGGTTGTGAAAAGTATAAAAAAGGCAAATAATGACAAGAAGACAAGGAATGAATTTACTTTAAGTAACAAATATAGTTCTCTGTCAAAGGATGATGCAAAAACCTCAGATAATAATGCCAAAACAGGTGAAAAAATTCCGAAATCTCCACCAATATTCGTTTAGGGTGTGGTAAACTTTGGAAGTATCGATAATGCTAAATACTGGCGTATGCTGACGATGTAGCAGTACTACGTAGAAACATAAAAATAGGTAGTGGAGGAAACATTAAACCATTTAAATGCAGATGGTCGACGAATGGGGCTAAGAATAAACGAAACACAAACTAAATTCTTAATAACCAGTAAAAGTGAATTAAATGGGAACTAAGAGATAGAGGAAAGACAACCTGAAAAAGTAGACGATTTTAAGTAGGTACCTCGGAAACAATATAAATACCATAAACAACACTGAAAAAGAGATAACATTGAGAATAATAGCGGGAAACCGATGTATGCACTCATTAAATGTATCATAATAATGAAGTGCGGATTTCTAGCAATAATGCTTTTTGTCATAAACGGTAGCAACGTGAAAATACCTTCATATGAGCACAAATCTTAGTAAAAGTAACGATATTTTGGAAGCTTTTTTATGCTTTTTTGCTTATTTCCAGATTTTACGCTTATAGGTAATTTAAATGATTTTTTCTGCTTATTTTATAATTATTAGGTTTTCTTTATGTTTATTTAGATAGAGCATTTAGATTGAAGAAGCTTTTCTTTTTTCAAAAATATTTTAACTGATAAAAGAAGAAATTTTACGGTTGACAATTTAAAAAAATATTTAATTATTAGTTTATTAGTTGCTCGGTATTATCTACATCTAAATGTTTTGTTTAAAAAATTATGTTTTTTCTATAGCAGCTGTTAAAGTGCTACTTTATCTATTAATTTGAGTAGATAAAGTAGCACTTTAACAGCAAGGGTAGATAAAGTACTTTATTTTTTGTTTTTAACCCTAAAACGCCCATACTAATGAGCTAATGACATTTTAAAACGTAACTCGATTTGTAATTTTTTAAAAGTCAATGTCCAATAAATGTCAAATAAAATTTATTTAATAATTTTTTTCCTTTAAAATAAATGTTATAAAAAAAAATAGAGTATTATACACGACGATAAAATTTAATTATCTTCTCGAGCGTAATTAGCGTCTCGACGATAAAATACGATTTTATCGTCTTGAATAATAAATCACTATTAACTTTTTTAAACAAAGGCATATTTTTAATTGGCTTTTTTATGCTTATAGTAAGGCTTTCTTACTATTTTTAGGTTTATTTCTTCGGTTTTTAAAGCTTTTTTAAGCGCTTTTTTCTAATTTTTTTTGTGCTTATAAATCCGCACTCTGGTAATAATAGTCCAGTCAAAATAAACATATCAGTTCGGAATAATTCCCATGGAGCTGATTTTTTGTGTGGATCTTCATATTATAGTTCAAAATGAAATGTCAGAAGTCCCCATCGATCGGTGTGCTGCTAAAAATTTTACGCGAGCAAATACGTCATAAAATGGTCGTTGTATTATGTCATTTACGTTTATTTCGCATCCTTTAAAAGTAGAGTAGATTGTAATTAAAAAGGCTTCAAAAAGAATATAAAACGTTTGGGATCCATAAAATGTAACATCCACAGCCACAGCAACCGCGATGCAAGGACTTTTTGATCATACGAGAGAATATTGCTTTGGAAAAACCATTGTCACTAGGTAAAGTTATTGTCGTGTAAATTCTTATAATTCAACGATAAAGAAACTCGCTGAATGTGATAGCACCAATATTCACGTTTATTGTTAACTGCAGGTCACCTAAGTGCTAATGATACAAGCAACGTTGTAGTATGGAATTTGTTGCATGGACCACCAATTTTTCCAGCAACAATAGGACTGAAACGATTAAAAAAGTTTGTTACAGTTCGTATGATTTGATTGCAAGGAAGAACGTCTCCAAAGAAAAGCAAATGATAAATTTTCCGCTACCCCTTTACAGGGCAAGGTTGTCTTCTATTCATGTCTGTAGTGTGCGTGTTAAGAAGCCCCCACAGGTGACCTATAGCTTTACGAGAGCTCCGAAACACAGAAGTGCTTGCACTTTTACTCCAGAGAAGACTTACTACTAAAATGCGTTGGTGGTTTGCCATTGCCTTGGAAGTGGTCAGGTGTTTTAGGCATATGTGTGGTCCTGGGAATCAAACCCGGGCCAGTTTTAAATCTCAGTAGTCAGACACACTCTGAACCACGACCACGACTCGCAGAGTTTGGGAAAAGATAAATAATAATCTCAGAAAATATTACTTCCTTGAACAAATCTTAACGATTACAAACAGCTTATATTATTTCGAGGGAGATACCCACTTAGGTAATATATGCCTTCAAAGACCGACAAATATGAAAATCTGGTCGGTAATGCTCTTACCTGATATCCACTAAATAGAATTCACTTCATTAGAAAAGAAGCAAATCAAGGCACATAGTGTGTAACAATTTTGACAATCGCATAATACAAAGGGAAACATCATGTTCGATAACTAAATATATTATTAGCAAATAAATGAAAGTCTGGAAAGGGGACGAAAAATAGGGCAAGATAGATATTTTAGGGGCACAGGAAATGAATGTAAAAGGAAATACCAGTATGAAATTTAAAGGATATTTACGGATTAATGGAGAAGGAAAAAAGAATAGATTTGGGAAAGGATTTCTCTTGAAGAAGGAAGTAGAAAGTATGGTTATGGATTGCAAAGTAGTAATTGAGAGAATAAGCTATTTAAGGGTAAGTGGTAAACACAGGAAAATCAGTGTCCCAAATGTGCATGCATAGAGGACGCAAAGGAAGAAATCAAAAATTAATTCTATGAGGAATTAGAAACAGTAATAAGCAGCATTCCAAATCTACAGTGTGTCAATTTTAAAACTTACAATGGGCTGTATCCCGTGAACGAAAAGAGATATCAAAAAAATTTCAAAACCGTTCTAGGGTAGAGAGGGGGAACTAAAATGACATAAGAAAGAACGCACCCCCCTCAACCCCCTATGCCCCACCTACCCCACATACAAAAATTTAAATGGCAACCCCCTACTTGTGATACGTCGTTGGAAAGCCCGTAGAAAATGTTTTCCAACGGTATAAATCATAATTATACAGGGTGAAACAATAAAGCAGAAAATTTTATTTGACAACAACATGAAATATTGCTAAATGTCGAACTACCAAAATGTAAATTAATTTAGTAAATGTTCAAAATGGTTTCCATTGTTTTGTAAACACTAGTACAACCTATTTTCAAACTCCATACGAACGTTGGCAAATGTTGCTTTAGTAATATCCCGACAGGCTTGACTTATTCTTCGTCGTAAATCGTCAATTGAGGTCGGTTGAGTTTTATAAACAACCGACTTAAGGTAACCCCACAGAAAAAAATCAGGTGGCGTTAAATCTGGTGACCTAGGTGGCCACTCAATGGGACCTCTCCTTCCTATTCATCTATTTGGATAATTATTGTCTAACCAGTCCCTAACTGCTACTGCGTAATGGGGAGGTGCTCCATCTTGCTGGAAGTGCAACAAATTTTCATCTAGAGCTGGATTTCCATCGCCATCCTGTTGGTTCTCTAATTCATGAACAATTAAGGGCTCAATAGTGTTCTCCAGCATATCGAGGTACATTTCACTGTTTAAATTTCCTGGTATAAACAAGGGACCAATCACAGAATCTCTTAATATCCCTGCCCAAACATTTAATTTCTCAGGATACTGAGTGTGGTTTTCTCTAAAAAGATGTGGATTTGCATCACTCCAATAACGACAGTTTTGTTTATTTACATTACCATTTAGATAAAACGTACACTCATCACTAAAACAAATATTTTTTAAAAGTCTAGGTACATTATTAATTCTTTCAGTCATAATTTCACAAAACTGAATTCGTCGGTCTGGATCGTCATTCGACAATTTTTGAAGATATTGAATTTTATAGGGGTGAAATTTATGAAGCTTCAAAACTTGCCGTACCGACGCATGTGATAGTCCTGTCATTGCAGAGACTTGACGAGTTGATAAAGTAGGATCTATTCCAAATTGTCCAATTACTTCAATTTGAGTTGCTTCGTCGAGTACTCTTGAAGCTTTCCTTTTTTTATTTGCCACTGAACCCGTCTCTCTAAATTTTGCGACTAAATCACGGATATACACGTGACTTACATGTTTTTCAGGATGTCTTTCATTAAACACGTTAGCTGTCTGTAAATAACTTTCGTTCTGGGAGCCAAATATTAAAATTATCTCTACACGTTCAGGTAAAGTGTAAACCATCGTGATTATTGTAGTTAAATTAACGTACCAAACGTACAAATGATTAATCTGTCACTAATGACAATGACATTAAGGTACGTATCAAATAAACCAATAATTTGAGTACAGAAAGGAAATGCAAAAATGAATAACAAAGTTTGTTCTTTAAAAACTGCAAAGCAAAGCACGTTTTTGTTCGAAATACAACTAATAGTACATTTAACACTTAAATAGGGACCGTACTTGCACCTTATTTGGAGCTTTTCAATGCAAAGTATCGTTCCACAATTAATTGTTATTTTTGTTGTCAAATAAATTTTTCTGCTTTATTGTTACACCTTGTATAATTATGACTTATACCGTTGGAAAGCATTTTCTACGGGCTTTCCAACGACGTATCACAAGTAGGGGGTTGCCATTTAAATTTTTGTATGTGGGGTACGTAGGGCATAGGGGATTGAGGGGGGTGCGTTCTCTCTTATGTCATTTTAGTTCCCCCTCTCTACCCTAGAAACGGTTTTGAAATTTTTTTGATATCTCTTTTCGTTCACGAGATACAGCCCATTGTAAGTTTTAAAATTGACACACTGTATGTTAAATTGATAATAGGAGATCCAAATGGAAAGATCGAGAAAGAAGAAAGAAATAGAACAATTACAAGAAAAGAAAGTTTACATGACAAAATAAATTAGTCCAGTCAAATGGTCGAAATAAACAGGCAAACTTTGCATTTTGGGTAGGCAGCTATTTTTTTTTATCGTTGTGTAGAGGGGTCAGCGATGTGTCTAAATCAGGGTTTTCGGGGTCGTAACCCCCTCCATTCGGCCGCCATTTTGAAAAGAAGGGTTAGGTGGTTTTTGGGCTATATCTCTGTAGTAGGGAATCTCACAAAAAATTAGTATACAGCTTTTTTGTAGAAAATCGTATTATGCATGATTTTTATTCATAACTTTTTTACATACCATTAATAATAAAAAAGTTATAAGCTGGAAAAGACAAAAACTTAAGGGCTTATAACTGTTTTATTATTAATGCTACGTAAAAAAGTTATTAATAGAAATTGTAGAGAACATGGTTCTCCACAAAAAAGTTTTACACAAACTTTTTGTAGGACCCACGACTACAGAGATATAGCCGAAAATCTAATTAACCCTTCTTTTCAAGATGGTGGCCGACTTGGGGGGTGGAGTGGTGGGGTCATATTAATAAAAGTTGTAGATAATACGATTCTCTACAAAAAAGCCTTGTACAAACCTTTTGTAAGACTCACGGCTACAGAGCTATAGCCGAAAAATTAATTAACCCTTCGTTTCAAGATGGCGGCCGAATGGAGAAGGTTACCACCCCGAAAATCCGGATTTAGACTCATCACTGACCCCCACATACATCGCAAAAAGAAAATCACTGCCTACCCAAAATGCAAATTGAATTACCATTTGACTGGACTAGTCCAATCAAATGGTTGAAATAAAAAGGTAAACTTTGCATTTTGGGTAGGCAGCGATTTTTGACGATGTGTATGGGGGTCAGTGGTAAGTCTAAATGAGGATTTTCGGGGTGGTACCCCCCTCTCCATTTGGTCGCCATCTTGAAAAGAAGGGTTAATTAGTTTTTCGACTATATCTCTGTATCCGTGAGTCTTACAAAAATTTTGTTCAAAACGTTTTTGTAGGAAATCGCATTCTCTATAAGTTTTATTAATAACTTTTTTACGTAGCATTAAGTATAAAAAAGTTGTAACCTCTAAATTTTTTGTCTTTTCCGGCTTATAACTTTTTTATTATTAATGCTATGTAAAAAAGTTATTAATAATAAATAATAGATAATACGATTCTCTACAAAAAAGCTTTATGCAAACTTTTTGTAAGATTCTCGACTACAGAGGTATATCCAAAAAACGAATTAACCCTTCTTTTCAAGATGGCGGCCAAATGGAGGGGGTTACCACCCCGAAAACTCTGATTTAGATTCACCACTGACCTCTCTACACACCGATAAAAAAAAATCGCTGCCTACCCAAAATGCAAAGCTAAATTACCATTTGACTGGACTAAATGGGAATATACAGAAACTTGTAAACTTTGCAGCTTTAAAACAAATAAAAATAAAAAGCACATCATAATATATAAAAAAGGGGACAATCAACTAATGGGAATTATAAGACCTATTGCTCTTGCAAATGTAGTGTTTTGTCTCAGGATGAAAATAAACAATAAAGCAGAAGTTTCGAATTAGGAAGTGCTAGTGCAGGATAGAAAACAGTGGAGGAAAAAAATCCAAGCCATGGGTCTACAGGCCTGATTGTGCTGTTCCCTAATTACGTAATTACATTAGCAAATAGTAATTAACGTCACAAGTCCGGGAACTCATATTTTACAGTACGAGTCAGATGTTTAAAGACGAGGCGACGTAAGGAGCCGAGTCTTGAAACTCGAAACGAGTACTGTAAAAAGAGTTCACGGACGAATGTCGTTATGTATTTTATTTCATACTGTAAACAATTTGATTTTTTAATTTTTACATGTGACACTTTCAATAACGTCAACATGTGACATTACCGTATCAAGGCCGGTAGGTGCGGCTTGGTTACTTTTACGGGCTCTGATTGGGTGCATAAAATAACAGTCCGGAAAATGTTGCTAGGTAACACTTTCCGGCTCTGATACCGTAATAGCTCACTTTCCGGACTCAAAATGGCGTCGGAAAGCTGAATTTACCAGACAGTATGAAATAAAATATTATTGTCCAAAGCTAACGTGTTTTGGTACCGAAACCTAGCCTTAGCATCAAACCGATTATGACTGTAAACTGATCAGGACCAAACCCCGGTTAGAATTAGTTTTATCCATGAATTGATTTTTACAAATACCCGATTAACTAAATGAACGATTTTCGATAAATAAAAAAACACAGGTTTTGTTAACAGTAACGACCGGTTAACCGATTAATCGGTAATCGTTGACAGCCCTAGTATTTACAGGTACAGGGTGTAAATTAATGTCATGCAGATATTTCAAGGGGTGATAGTACTCGGCAAAATAAGAACAAAATGTTAATATACATATGTATGTTCAAAAACGCGCCATTTTCGATATACAGGATTGCGAAGTTTCAAATTTTTTTCGTATTTTGCGTTTTTCTCTCGAATGTTTTGAGATAATTATTTGAAATTTAGTATAGCTACTATCTTTTCGAATCTCTACAATAAAATGTAAAAATCATCAGTTGCAGTATACAGGGTGTTACATTTCTTTGGGTTACCGACCATTTTACCTTCCGGAACTTTTTTTGGAGTACCCTGTATAAATTTTTATATCTTAATTGAATTCCCTGTTCTTTTCCCCAGCTTTTTGGTTGTTTTCATTATTCCCGTATCTGTCACCCTGTATACTGCAACTGATGATTTTGACATTTTATTGTAGAGATTCTAAAAGATAGTAGCTATACTAAATTTCAAATAATTATCTTAAAACGCAAAATATAAAAAAAAATTGAAACTTCGCCATCCTGTATATCGAAAATGACGCGTTTTTAATCATGTGTATATTAACATTTTTTTCTTATTTTATTGAGTACTATCACCCCCTGAAATATCTGCATAACATTAAGTAACACCCTGTATATAAAGCAACTTTAGTCTTAGTGTCATATGTACTAAAGAAGAATAGAAGTGTTACAATATTTTAACCGTGCATCATACTAAAGACTGTAATGACGACACTAAGAAAAAACCAGAAAAGTTTCTGCATTACAACAAATGGTTCACAAATAGCTGTGTAAACGTAAAACAAATCGAAGGCCACTTGCATTTCTTATGAACCTTTTAAATGTAAATGGTATCGTAGCTTTTGTCATGTGGACCAATTTGAAACCAGAGTAAAATAAAAACAAACATCAAAGAAGAAGGTTATTTCTAATATCCATATCTGAAAACTTGGTTCTTCCACATATCCAAAAACGAAAATGAGCGGCTTACTTATGTTAACGAATTTATAGACAAAATCATCAATGAAACCACATCTATCCCCCTTAGAAAAAAAAATGAAGGTAAACATATTGAGTTGTGATATATTATCATTAGAAGGCTTATCAACTTATGTAAAAATAAATTAGAATTTTTCATTTAAAAAAAATGAAGTTTATGTTATAATTCGAAAATCAAAAAGGGCGTGAAATTATTAAATTTACTGAATTCTAACCAACTATATACATGAGATAGCGTTTTCAATATTACACTAACTTATGAAAATAAATTAATTAAAACTGCAATTTTGTTGTTTTTTCATACCTCAAAAATATTAAGAGATATTCCAAATTAGAAGATACCATCGTATTTCATTTGTAATTCTGCACAACTTTACTAATTTAATCTGTAGCTTAGCTCTTTCATTAAAACAGATGCCGGTACAAGTTTAAAAAGCTGGCCTCGATACTAGTATACTTGCCTTGTAAACCAGAGATCTCAGGTTCGATTCACAGTCCAAATTGGCGAGTATAAATTCGAAATCCTACATAAAAATCTAGCTGAATTACTTGATGACGTACCCCTAAATATTAGAAGGAATGTGTGGTTTCAACAAGATGGAACACAGGAACACCATCTCACAATGCCTCCATTACACAACAATATTTGAACAAACAGTTTAATGTGAAATAGATTAGCACGCATGGGCCCTAGAACACCAGATCTTTTGTTATTAGATTTTGTTTCCTGTGGAGATTTATAAAAAACGTGATAAAAACGAATATATCAATGCTAAAGAACTGCGTAATGCATTTCATAAAGTTAAGTTGGTTCATTTGGTAAATTCCATTAAGTCAATAGAGAAAAGATGTCAGTTGTGTTTAAAAGAAAATTGATGACAATTTGGGCAATATTTATGAAGAACAATATTTTATTTACATAATTTATTAAGAGAGCAATGCGGATGGTGTTGTTATCTGCAACAGGTTGATGTTGTGAAAAATTAAATAAAAACGTTAAAATTAAACTAAACTAAAGAACAAACGGCGAGTAAATATAAAAATAAGAACATATAATTATCATAAATACTTATTTTGGCTGGGAATAACGGTATAAAACGAAAATTTAGAAGAGAAATCAAGGCAATTGATTATGTTAAGGTGATTTTTGCAAATCGCGACGGTGGATAACACATTCACGAGTAAACAAAATTGGCGGTAATACCAACCAAACAAAAGTTAAAAACCCGCGAAATTTAAAAATAGCACGTCAGTGAAAAATCGTTAAAATTAAAATTATACTTAATATTTTTCAGTTCAGAATTATACAGGAGAAACCCACTGACATTTAATTGATTACAAACTAATTTTAATTCACAAAGTAAATTGAGAAAGGTAAGACTAAATCAACCAAAGGGACTTTGGGACTTCATTTCTGGTTTAAGTGGGACACTCAAACCAGAAATGAAAAAACTAGAACAGACGTTTGAAAAGATTCAAAATAAATTAGATACAATGGATAATAGGCTGGAAATTATGGATGAAAAAATCAAGAAATCATTGGAGGATTACAAGAAGAATAACGAAGAAATTTGAAAATTAAGAATGATAATTGAAAAAAGAGAGAAGGAGATTGAGAAACACGAACTAAAAATAACAGAATTGAAACGCAAAAATAAATCAACAAGAAAGGAAAGAAATTAAGAAAAAAAAACTAGCAGGTACTTATTCTGTGGAGTAGTAGATGAAAAGGACGAAGCAACGGAGATGCTACAACAAAATCTTGCAGAAGTCATTGGAAAAATGGAAATGGATATGAATTGCGAAAAATAGAAGAGATTAAGAGATTACGTATGTACAAGGAAAACAACAGCAGACCAATATTAGTAGTCTTTACAAATTAAAATAAAAAAGTCGAAGTTCTAAAGAATTCAAAAAAACTAAGAACTAATTTTTGATTAAACAAGGACTATCAGAAAAAGAACAAAAAGAGAGAAAAATATTGGTAGAGCGTTTGAAAAAATAAGACAAGAAGGCCATAACGGTAAAATATGGAAGAACAAGCTGATTATAAAAGGGGATGATATATTTGGAATTGAAAATTTGGATAAAATGAAGTAGAAGAAGACTTTGCAAGGAAAAAAGAAAAGATAAGTGTAAAAAGGACCATAGCAGATAGATCTCCAGAAGAAACTATAAAGTAAATAGGAAACACAAACAAGAAACCAAACCAAGAGAAAGAAGAACAAAAACAAGACAAATCAAAAATAATATGATCACAGGGCCTGCTGGCGGGGTTTTCACAAACCAAATCAGGAGCATTAAAGAACCCATCACAAAACCACAAAAACAAGTAATAAACTATGACAATATATACCCCAACGAAGACGACCACTACAATCCCCAGGAAAATGAACTAAATCTCACAGAAAAAAAACAACACATTATCCAACAAATAAAATAAATGAGAAAGAAACAGGGAAAAAAACACTTACACTCCCTAGAATATTGGTCATTATGGGAGCTAGAGACCAAACACCCCTAACACGCTAACACCAAACATACAAAACTACATATAACTACCTTGAATATCAGAACATTGTCATCAGAAGAGACAATCATTGAATTAGAAGGTGCGCTAAACAAAATGAAATGGGACATCATAGGTTTGGCAGAAACGAGAAGGATAGGCGATGAAATAACAGAAAGAAGTAACAGAAATTTATTATATTGCTGCGGCCAAACAAAATAGGTTTTTATATTAATAAAAATATGAAGACAAAAGTAATAGGAATTCAAGGAAATTCAGAAAGATTAGCCGTACTCCAATTAGAAATGTCAAAAACAAATAAAATAGCAATATTTCAAGTGTATGCCCCAACAGAAAGTGCAGACGAAAACGAAAAGGAAAATTTTTACGATCTACTAGATGAAACGCTATCGGAATATAAACAAAAAGCAAGATATCTCATAGTTATGGGACATTTTAATGGAAAAATTGTACCTTTTGAAATGGGCGAAGAACAAATAAGAGGAATATATGGCTATGCCGCTGTGGCATACGAAATGAGGGTGGACAAAATATCCCCAGCGAATTTTTAAATTTCAGAAATTCAAAACTTGTTGAGGTTCGTGTAGTCGCCACACAGCGATTTTAAACAAAAAATTTCTAAAACAAAATTTGTTATTGTTAATTTCCTTGCTTCGGTTCGGTAACTTTTGAGTTCTTTTATGTAAGCAAACATTCATAGTTTCAGAAGAATTTTATTCCGAGTTGTAAAGGTATAGGTATCGGCGCTAAAGGAGGAGTGTGGCCGGCAAGAAGAAGGGTAAAGTCCTCCTAAGTCACAGTTTATATAATGAAAAAATAGGCATCTTCTGAAAAGCCGCTAACCTTCTTCTTGACAACAAAATACTTTGCTGCTATTGGTTATCTCAATTAAGAAACATCAACAACTCGCGTAACTATGGTTACCAAATAAAATACTTTGCTGCTATTGGTTCTAAACCTGTATCTTAATGAAAAATCTGTATCTTAATGAATCTCATTAAAGTACAGGTAGTAAAAGCTTAATAAATCAATTATAGTATGGGAGTAGAATAGTATATTATACGTGTCAGGTGTTCGTAAGTAATATTTTTTTGGACGAGCATGCGAGGCCAAAAAAATACTTACTGAATAAAGCGCATATACTATTTTTTCGACCGCCTGGAAAAATATCAAAAAACGTAATAATATTAAAATTAAATTAATATGATTGACAGCTAACACAATAAAATTACGAAGTGGGTGGAGTCACATGGCGGAGTATAATGTTCACTTACCAGAACGCCATTCGCGTAATAGTTATTTATTATATCAGTGGGATAAAGGCATCATTAACATACGAATGCGTTGAGTTGCCCGACGAGCGCGTTAGCCCGAGTCGGAGTAAGAGCATGAGTATGTTAATGGCCTTTATCACACGTATATAATACAACATTTTATCTATGACTGCTCAAAATTAAAAAATTAGATAATTTTTAATTTGAAAAAATTCCATAATTTTGACAGACCATCTTTTTTATTTATAAAAAGAGAGTAGCATGGTATTTTATTTAAAATCAGAGTAGCATCGTGTCTGCATAATTTATTTTCGTCATAGCAACTAAATAATTTGTACGTCAATAATTTTGTATTTTTAATTTTTTCTTCATTTGTGGAGAAAAACCGGTAAATATTTGTGAAAGTATTCCGTTGAACATAGAAGAAGCTGCAACGAAGGTATTTTCTTCATAAAAAATAAAACTTTTGGTCATAAATATTGTCTTATCCCACTGAGTTTGATAATGAATTCATTATCTCACTCAGTGCGATAATAAACTTCATTATCGAACTCAAATGAATGATATAATAGGTTCATATCCTAGCAGGAGTAGATAATAGTTAATTATTATATCAGTGGGATAAAGGCATCATTAACATACGAATGCGTTGAGTTGCCCGACGAGGGCGTTAGCCCGAGTCGGAGTAAGAGCATGAGTATGTTAATGGCCTTTATCACACGTATATAATACAACATTTTATCTATGACTGCTCAAAATTGAAAAAATTAGATAATTTTCAATTTGAAAAAATTACATAATTTTGACAGACCATCTTTTTTATTTTTTCTAACACTAATATCTTATACTGTTTCTATGGTGCATAAGAGCTCACTTGTTATGTTTCCTTTAAAATATGCTTTCTCTATAAAATACGCCGTCAATGACAACGTATTTTATAGGCCTTTAAATACGTCGTTGCCTAGCAATCTTCGCATTTTGTGTATTATGACACGTCTCAAATAATAATTTATTAAAATTTCTAATAATATATTAGTGAAAGAAAATGTCTGATATTAGTGTTAGAAAAAATCTTGAAGATAACTCGTGTTTTATAGTTTAAAAATCTCGGTCTATCAAATCCTCGGCTCACTTCGTTCGCTCGGATTTGAACTACGACCTTGATTTTTAAACCTTCTATAAAACACTTGTTGTCTTAATAGCTATAAAATCAGGGTAGCATGGTATTTTATTTAAAATCAGAGTAGCATCGTGTCTGCATAATTTATTTTCGTCATAGCAACTAAATAATTTGTACGTCAATAATTTTATATTTTTAATTTTTCCTTCATTTGTGGAGAAAAACCGGTAAATATTTGTGAAAGTATTCCGTTGGACATAGAAGAAGCTGCAACGAAGGTATTTTCTTCATAAAAAATAAAACTTTTGGTCATAAATATTGTCTTATCCCACTGAGTTTGATAATGAATTCATTATCTCACTCAGTGCGATAATAAACTTCATTATCGAACTCAAATGAATGATATAATAGGTTCTTATCCTAGCAGGAGTAGATAATAGTATTTTATGTCATACTCGTTTCTAAAGCAACGTTTTTCGAACGATTTATAGGACGAAAAGTGACACTTTAAAGTGCTAGTACCATTTTAAAGTCCTAGAACGAAAAGTGTCACTTTTTGTTCTATAAATGCTCGTTGCTAGGAGATATGAATTGTTGCGCCTAGATACATAAAATACTATTATGTATCTAGGACGAAAAGTAAGTCTTTAAGGTATGAGCAAGTTGTTTAAGGCCGAGGCGGGTAGCCGAGGCCGTAATTACTTGCGAGTACCTTAAAGACACTTTTCGTCTGAGGTACATACATAATTTTATGTCATACTGGTTTCTAAAGTTGTTAAATCATTAAAAGAAATCTCCAGCAATTTGTAGCAACATTAGTTTTAAGTAACTAATCTAAGGCGCAACAATTCATATCTCCTAGCAACGAGCATTTATAGAACAAAAAGTGACACTTTTCGTTCTAGGACTTTAAAATGATACTAGCACTTTAAAGTGTCACTTTTCGTCCTATAAATCGTTCGAAAAACGTTGCTTTAGAAACGAGTATGACATAATAGCTATTAAGACAACAAGTGTTTTATAGAAGGTTTAAAAATCAGGTCGTAGTTCAAATCCGAGCGAACGAAGTGAGCCGAGGATTTGATAGACCGAGATTTTTAAACTATAAAACACGAGTTGTCTTCAAGATTTTTTCTAACACTAATATCTTTCACTAATATAATATTAGAAATTTTAATAAATTATTATTTGAGACGCGTCGCAATACACAAAATGCCAAGATTGCTAGGCAACGACGTATTTTAAAGAGAAAGGCATATTTTAAAGGCCTATAAAATACGTTGTCATTGACGACGTATTTTATAGACAAAAGTGTATTTTAAAGGCAATATAACAAGTGAGCTCTTATGTACCACAGAAACAGTATAAGATATTAGTGTTAGAAAAATAATATTATAGTACTGTTATTACATTCATTACTATGACAACAATAAACAAACAGTAAATTCCACTTACGGTTCTATAATTTTTCGTCAATAATGGTCCACTTACTAATCAGGAGGTCGAACAAAAATTATTAATAGTGCTATTTTTTAACAATTATATGAGTTATACGAGTTTAATAAAACTAGTAGTACAAAAATCTATGTATAAGGTATGGTAACTAAAAATTGGCACCAAAATTTGGAACGTATTTATTTGCAGTAAGTAAAACAGAGGAAATTAATACATATGTAAAATACTTCATTATTTAATGACGAATAAGGGACCTATAATAAATGTGTAGTTTCAACAATTTTCTTGCGGTTGTTACGGCAGAGTCTCTCAAAGTACAAACCATCAAATTCTGTTAACATTCTTTTTATTCTAAGCTTCAATTGGCGATTACGGAATTTAAAACGCGTGTCAGGATTTGCATTTTGCCTTTCAGTAGCGTTCTGGAGTAGATTTTGGAGCATCTATCTTTTTAAAACACCTGATATTATCTTTTTTCGATGCCTTCGATATAAGTTGATGTGAAACATTAAACTTTTCGGCAAGGACACTAGTAGAAAGAACATTTTTCTTTACTACTTAACTTCACAATTCTTGCAATTTTGACGTCGTTCAACTTAGATCTCATTTTCCGCTTCCTGGTCATCTTTCAATGCTTTTATTGTTCTTAAATAACTTCTTCGACCACCTATATACTGTGTTTTACCTAGACCAAACACTAAAAGTTCGTCTGCAGCCTTATACGAACTAATTCTTGGAACCCGATTAAAAACCACGAGTATTAATTTTCGACCTCCTTTCTCATTTAAATTGACCATTGCGTTTATAAACTTCAATGTCAACTAACTTGCACATCAAAACAATGTCAAATGTTTAGCTATTGTTTTCCAAATGTTTGGCAGACACAAATTGCTTGATTATAGTGGTACCTTTCGTTTTGTTATTGGTGCCAATTTTTAGTTACCATACCTTAGACCACGGTAGAGAAGTCTCTTATAAGCCTTCGGGCCTTATATCCCTTATATCTAATCTTGGCCCTCTGGCTGTAATACTAGACTTCTCTACCTTGGTATTAAATAGTTTCCAATTTGACACAGATCACTGAATAGTAAGGACAAACTTAAAATTCGACGAACATAAAGAAAAAAGATACTTGAACAAAGAAATAGGCAAAATTACAACACAAAATACAAAAGAATATAAGAAAGTGTAACAACAGAGGACAGACAATGTCTTCAGCAAACAAATAATAAAGAAATACGGCAAAGAACAAATCTGGCTCGGAAAAAATTAGGGTCCTTAAAAAAGATTCTCTTAGGAAATTTTACATTACATTTAAAGAGACAAATATTTAACAAATGCGTTATTCCAACATTGACGTATGGCGTATAAACGTGGACTCTCACAAAAACCACACTAAATAAATTAGCAATGGCACAAAATAAAATGTTAAAAATAATTTTAAAAGTTAATTAAAAGACCGAATAAAAACAACAACTCTTAAAAAACGGTTAAATGTAAGTGATGTGACTCGGTATTACAAACGGTTGAAGTGGAATTGGGCTGGACATGTGGCGAGATCAAAAGAAAGGTGGACAGAAAGCACAACAAAACGGATCTCAATATTAATAAAACCCAAATAAGAAGACAAAAAAAAAGTGGGTAGACGAGATAGCAGAAGTGGCAGGCAATTACTGGATGGACAAAGCCACGGATCATAATTCCTGGAAAACGGTAGGGGAGGCCTTTGCCCGAATACGAGATGAAGAATAGGCTATTTACATTTATTAAGATTTTACTATGTATATTTTTTAGTTCTGTTATAAAACTTAGTAGCATTGGAGTAATTTTAAATTTTCTGTCGTAACTCAAGAACAAAAGAAAATCGCCCATTTCTGTTTCCGCCATTGAATTAGTCTCAAAAAGTTGGCATGACAACGTGCAATCAATTTTGTAGTAGCTTTACAAATAATAAAGTTACCCATACATCTACATCAAATTTAGGACTCACTATACAGGATGGCCCAAATTGGACGCTTTTGATAGGAAACACCAATTTCTAGAGGAGCTAGAAAAAAACTAACCTACATGTTACGAGCTCGAATTTTTGTGAGAAACTGAATGCTGAAAACCGCACATCGATATCTTGAACTGTTTAGAAGAATAAGAAGATATAGGGTGGTTTTCAATTTTGTGCATTTTTGGCCCACCTCCGTAACTTATTTATTTATGAATATTTTTTGTTTCTATAAAAACATTCTTAAGGCACTTTTTTTAAGAGAATCCAATAGTGTCCCAAGTTTTTTTGTAAAAAGAATGGTTTTGAATCTATGACATAAACTTGTACTTTTTCTTATGGACAACCCTGTATATTTTTGCATATTCTTTTTCTAAATATATAAAATACTTGATACTTTCCTTTTTAAACATTTATTTCATTGCCGTTTCTAAAATACTATAGATGAATTTTGTAAATCTGGAGTGCCACATGCTTGAAAAATAGAACGAAATAAATTTACAGCTGTTATAAAATATTTATTGCCTATTTTTTAGTAATTTATTGATTTAATTAAACAACACAAAATAACAAAAGCAAACAATATAACATTAAAACTACATTATAAATAGTTTTTTCTATCTCCTCTAGAAATTGGTGTTTCCTATCAAAAGTGACCACCCTGTACATCCATTTAAATAATTTATAAATAATTCTTGTACACTGTCGATAACTTGTGGGCTAATTCTGCGCATTTCAATCCTAATTCGGCTTTTTAAATCTTAGAGATTTTGTGGTTTGTTGACATAGACCTTTGATTTAATTAACCCATAAAAAATCGTAAAGTAAAGATGAAAAATCAATAATAGACTACTTACTGGTTCAGAGACAAAATAGAGCAAAAGTAAAAGACGTGATAGTAAAAAGAAGCTACGAATTAGGTAGTGACCACTACTTACTAACAGCAACACTAAATATGGGAAGTAAAATGCAAAAATCAGTTGTATACAGGGAGGAATGAACATCGGTCAACATAAGATCCTACAAACTAAAAGAAGAAAAGAAGCAGCAAAAGTACACAACTATCATTGAGAGCTTATACATATAGATCTAGAACAGGGGTCAACATAATATTGTTAAGGGTCGATTCGGGTTCAGGGGATCGATAGAAAAATATAAGACATCATTTTACGGGTAATATTTAATTCGGTTAATTTGGATTACCTCCATCCTGAATGACAACACAATTAATGCCTCATTTACATTCAGCCATTGCCACTGCTCCTCGCGCTGCTGAATTTACTCCCCAAAATGCTTCTGTGGCAGCGTCGAAGGCAGTGAGTGTTTACATTGCCGCTTCATACTTCGCATTCGACCTTGGACAGTGAAGGACGTAGAATTAAGAGCAGCTTCAGCGCTCTGCATCCTGAGTTTATGTAACTATGTGTGTTTTCAAAAGAAAAAATACAGAAAATAGACGCCATCGTCGCAAGAGGAGATGGTGGATAAAAATCTCGCATTTTTAAAAATACGAAAAATCAATAAATTCGTTTTAAACTCATGCTATCTAGTTAGATAGGTTGTTTATAGTCTAAAAGGAACTTTTAGAAGTTTGTATCACCTACGGTTTAGCCTGAAGAATTATAGAAATCTTTCGCGCGCTCGGCGGCAACTGAGCAAGAGCAGAATGTAAACACTCACTCGCACTCGCGCTAGTGGTCCTTCGACTTCCGCACAAAATACCGCCAATGAAGGGAGCACCGGGCAGCGGCAATGGCAGGAGCATGGTCAACGTGAGTGACGTGTTTACATACTCGCGCTGCCCACTTTCATGCTCACTGTCATAGAAGTGGGCTGAATGTAAACCGGGTATATGAGTGAATCATGGGAACAGTGACATGAATAGGACCTGCAAGATAGAGCAAGGTCATGAAAATAGTTACGGAGGCCAATCAAGTAGGCCAAAATGACGTATAACCAATAAACGGATGTCGTTGGTTCTCGCCCAGACGGCGCAGCGGGAGCGAGATTATAACAAGTGTGCGGTTGCTTATTTACTTATACTTACACGTATTCGATCCCAGTGTCATTTTTGCGCATCGACATACAAGCGAGCGTTAATGTTCTAAAATTCATGAACATACATATTATGATTCAATTGTTATTCATTCACGAACTAAACTTCTCTATGTTGAAGAGTTGAGTAACTATAAAATAAACAATCTAAAAACTCACATGAGCATCTTTTTTTGCTTGTCCTATTATAATTACGTAATAGTAAAAAGAGGGGGTCGATGAAAGTTAAGAAACTCTTGAAGGGGTCGACGGCCAAAGAAGTTTGGAGACCCCTGATCTAGAAGAAGCATGGCTGAACTTCAAGGAAACAATCTTAAAAGCAGCAGAAGAAGCATGCAGCAAGAGAAAAGTAAGAAAACTGAAGAGCAAACAGTCAAGGTGGTGGAATGAAGACTTAAGAAGAGAAATTAAGAAAAAGAAACAACGAAGAAAAGTGAAATAAATGGTTAAACGAGGCAAAATGCAAACTTGGAAGAATATAGGGTTAGAACTGGAGAAAAACTTTAACGATAATCCAAAAGCATTTTATAGAACGATAAAACTAGTAAGAAAAGGAAAGACAAATCCACTAATACATTTGAAAAATAAAGAAGGTGAAATGCTAACCAAGGAAGATGAGATACTTCAAAGATGGAAGGAACACTTCGAAGAGTTATTAGGAGGAACCAGAACATATGATGCAATTAACGAGGTAGACGAACATCAAGAGAGAATGACGAACCCAGATCCGGAAGAAATTACAATTGACGAAGTAGAAGCCGCCATTCAGAAACTTAAGATAGGCAAAGCAGAAGGCCCTGATTTCATCACACCAGAAATGCTAAAGGAAATGGAGCCAAAAGGTAGAGACCTGCTACACAAAGTAAAAAAAATTAGCATGGAGACATAAATCGAATCCAAAGACTGGGAAATGGCAATAATTCTACCTCTCCACAAAAAAGGAGACAGTAACAGTTGCGAGAATTATAGGGGAATATCTTTCCTGAGTGTCCCCTACAAAATATACGAGAAGCCTGGAGCAAAAATTAAGAAAGGAGCATCAGACACAAGGCACTCAAAGTGGATTTAGAACTGGTAGAGGAACAAATGATACTATTTTTGGAGCCAAACAGACTATGGAAAAACGTATACGACATAACCGGGAATTATGCAGGGTGGTGATTTTTTCGATGCTCACTATTGGTATCTCGGGAACGGTAAACGATACAAAGTCGGTTAAATTATACAAAAGTTGCGTTTTTTTATGACGATTGAGAATCTGAAAAGAAATCCAGGATATTTTGATTGGTTCCTGATTTATCACGAAAAAACTGAAAATAGTGATTTCAGAAAAAAAATATTATTTTCATACCATTGACGCTATTTTAATCAAACTTGGTAACTTTATGTTTTTGGCCACTCCGAGTTGAATGGTGTCACAGAAATTTTCTAGGCCTTCTAGATTTCAAGCTGCGATAGTCACCTTTTTAATTTCTTATGGCCGCCATATTGGATTTTGACACCATTAGATAGAAAAAAAAATTAGGTTTTCAGATTGGTAACTAACATAACCATTTTTTCCGGGAAACTTTTTGAAATTTTAATTTTTTTGTTAATTATTTTTATAAAATCACGAATGCTTTGAAAAACAATTGACACAATCATAAAAATGACAGATTGTATTGCTAAATTGTTATTAAAACTCCTTAAATACTGAAAACATTTTATTGGTCTATCGACAACGAGATAATAAATTCAAAAACACCAGATAATTATTTAAATTGTTCAAAGTGCGCGCCGTTATACATAATGCAGAGGTTGGTTCTCAAATTCATTTCGTCCACTGCTTTTTGTATTGTCTGCCTTGGAATGGATTCGAAGGCATTTTCGATTTTGAAGCGAAGATGTTCGATATTTTCCGTTGGGGTTGCATACACAACGTTTTTAACATTGCCCCACAAAAAAATAATCCAAAGGCATTAAGCATGGCGATCGTGGAGGCCAAAGAACGGGACCAAATGTACCAAGCCATGAATTTGGAAAGCGAGCATCTAAATATTCTCGGACAATGAGGGCGTTGTGGGGACCAGCTCCATCTTGCTGAAGCCACTCATGATTTTGAACTGTTACTAGACAATTTGTTTGCAAAAAATGTAAATATCCAGGACCATTCAAATGTCCCTCGATGAAAAATGGACCCAGAACCGCGTTATCTAAAAGGCCAGCCCATAAGTTCAAAGAATATCGAACTAGCGGCCTAGTCTCCCTTACTAAACGGGGATTCACTGTTGCATAATGATGAACATTTTTCATATTAAACATTCCCGAGTTTGTGAATAAAGACTCGTCAGTCCATAATATCTTTCTTGAAAAATGTGGATCTTGCTGCAGTTTTTCACGAAACCAATAACAAAAGTTCAATCTTCTATCACCATCACCAGGATGAAGAGTTTGTGCAGGTGTGAATTTATAATCATGGTATTTATGTTTTTTGATGATTTTTCTCACATATGAATCATCAATACCGCACTCTTGAACAATTATTCGACTGGATTAATCACTAGTTGTGCCAATACATTCACTTCATTAGCATCAATGTTTTCCCTATACGGCCCTCGCGGTCTTCTAAACCTGCCCCAAACAGCCAAATTTCTTGAAATCCTAGCAAATATTGTCCGGTGGGGTTGTCTCTCTGCATACAAATTTGCATCTTCAGGTGCCAAAACAGAATTTCTATTGCTACAAATGTAGACAACGTACATGTCCTGCTTTCCTTCATCAGTGAACATCTTGACAATTATTACAAAACACGATAAAGAAACTCTACTTAAGTACAGGGTGGCCCATTTTCGATGTTTTTAAATGGGAAGTCTCTCTACCCTTTGTTTACCCTACAAGAGTTCAGCTGATGACCTAGTGACGTCACATGCAACCACTCTACTACTTTTTGTTTTGCTATCATGAACCATGGCCTACTAATTGCTAACAACATCATAATATAATCTGATTTTGTTCAAAAAAGGTATTGTTACTGCATTTAACCCCTATAAACTATATATTTTCGGAAAGCAGAGAAAATATGCAATTTAATGGTATCATGGCCAACTACGACTTATATTTAAAAAATACCAACTTTATGTCATAACTCTTAAAACATGAAAATTAGAAGATATCTGGATTGACTATCGTATTCTACTTGAAAAAGTGCCTGTAGAATGTTTTTACCGTTTTTGGATATCTTCAAAACCAAGACAGTTATTTGAAGTTTTCGATATGGCCAAATTATGAATTTTGGGCTATAACTAAAAAATAACAAAAGATAGCGGAATTTTGTTTTCGGGACTTGAACTTGCATCAAAAAAGGGCCCTGGACTACGACATCAGTTTTTGCCTATCCCCGATATTAAGGGTACTTCCCATTTAAAAACATCGAAAATGGGCCACCCTGTACACACACCACTTGCACGCAATCTGTCATTTTTATCTTTATTTCAATTGTTTTTCAAAGCATTCGTGATTTTATAAAAATATTTAACAAAAAATTTGGTAGTGACCGGCCTCCTCTCACCTCTCACTATTATTAGGCTGGCCTATAAAAAATGTCGTTTTTTGTGGAAAACTTTATTTAAAATAAAACAACAAACATCAAGTCTTTTTCACTAAAGTATAGACCATTATGAAGCAATGTCTTTCGTCATCTTTCTGCAAGAAACTCAATGCCGCGACGGTACCATGCTGGATCTTTCGAGGTAAAGAATTCTCGGCATGCAGGTTCAACTTCTTCAACTCTTGTGAAATTTCTTCTACGCAGGAAGTGTGCCATCGATCGGAATAAGTGGTAATCTGAAGATGCAAGGTCTGGGCTATAAGCTGGATGAGGTAGAAACTCTAAATCTAACTCCCTAATTTTCTGCCGAGTTTCAATAGCAGTATGGTGCCTGGCGTTATCTTGCTGTAGAATTGTGCGCCCCCTATTTATTAATCCATCATGCATCTTGTCCAGCTGCTGACTAGAAAGGTTGGCTTCAATGGTTTTTCCATTAGGAACCAACTCAAAGTGCATAACGCCTTAAAAATTCCACCATACACACAACATAACTTTTGTCTGAAACCTTTCTCATTTTGGGACAGGTAATGCAGGTTGTCCGATGGTAATCCATTGATTTTCTTTGTTAGGATTATTAAAATATATGAAAATAAAAATTAAAATATATCCATTTCTCGTCGCAAGTAACGATCCGTTTAAAAAAACGTTTGTCCCAAAGATTTGAAAGCAGCCGATTGCAGACTTTAACTAGTCTTTCTGCCATTGCTGGTGTCAATTCATGTGGAACTTCTCTGCAGCATCTATTGGCCTTTCCAATTTGATGTAAATGAGGCCGTATGGTTTCTTTGAAATAACCAAGTTCTGCTAACAACTTACGAGTACTTGTAGATGGATTAACTTCAACAGAGTCTCGCAGTTCGTTGTTACTTAACAAATTAAGCCGACCAGAACCTTGTTTCCTCTTGAGACTTATATCTCCTTCATTAAATTTTTTGAACCAACGTTGTGCCGAGCGAATGTTCACTACTCCCTCTCCTTCCACTTCACATATTTTTATAACTGCCATTATGACGTTTGTTGTAGCTTAGAAACAAAAAATTAACAATAGTAAATCGGACAGAGATATTTGCTACTTGACTAGTTTCTAATGGTGTAGAGCCTGTTTTTTTTAAATGAAAAAAACGGTTTTTTTCAATAAAAAATCGATAAAAAACCAAATTATTGAAAAAAAACCGTTTTTTTTTCAAACGGGCTCTGAAAAAAAACCGTTTTTTTACAACTCTACAAGCAAGTAAAAGGGCTCTATAAAAGACGGCATTTTTTATGGGCCACCCTAATAATTACGCTGTCAAAATATAGAACTGTGGAACAGGATAGAGCGTGCTGGGTCTACTTCATAATACTACGTCGACGACTAAACCTAAAACTAATAAATAAATGCACGACGCACCTTCAATGTAGCAATTGTATGAAAGTAGATACCAAACAAATAATATCAGCGGTATCGGCATGAAACATAATAAAGAGATAATTAGGGAAACAATAAGAAATAAATACGGCGAACAGGTCTTTGAAGTCGCAGGGTGCGAGTAAGTAAACGATTTACCTGCAGTCAAAACCATAGGAACAATTTATTTCTGATAATATGTGTTTTAAAAATAAGATTAGTGTTTTTAAATTGTAACGTAAAACCACCGTGATAAATATAAAAATAAAAAGTAGAGAGTAACCACCAGAAGCAGAGCAAAAACCAATTAAAAAGAAAGGCCAAACCTAATTTCCAAAAAAAAAAAAAAGTAAAGATATCCAAGAGAATCATATTACATTATTAAACATAAATATGGATAAAATAGAAAAAACGTTTGAAACAATAAATCAGAAATTATCTAATATAGAAGACAAAATAGAAAATTCACAACAGGAGATTCAGACAATTCGAGAAGAAAATCTGTTACTAAAAGACAAAGTAGATAAACAAGATCTAAAGATAATAAGGTTAGAGAAAGAATTGAAGAAAAAAAATATAATCTGCAAAGGAATAAATGACAGTAAGGAAGAAACCAACAGGGAGCTGAAAGAAAAAGTAATGGAAGTCTTAAAGCTTATTGTTAACGATTTTGAAGATAACTGGCTGGACTACTCTCAAAGGCTGGGGCAATATAAAGAAAATTACAACAGACCTGTTTTAATTGCGCTAACTACAAGATTCATAAAAATAGAACTACTAACAAATGGCAAAAAACTGCGTGGTACGAAATACTGGCTAAGCGAAGATTATACTGTAGCAGAATTAAAACAGAGAAAACTGTTAATTTACCACCAGAAGCAAGCCAGAACAAGAGGTTTGATAGCTAAGATAAAAAATAACAAGTTAATAATAAATGGAGAAGAATTTACAGCTGAAACCCTTGAAAATGAAACGGAAGCTATTGAAACAGAAACTCACAAAAGCAAAACAACAGGCCAAAAAAATCCCAAAAACAAGAAAATAAATTCTGAAACCAGTGTTGTAGGACCATCATCCGTAATCGAAGTTAATACACCAACCAGAAAGAGACCAATCAACGAACTCTCACCTAAACAAACAACGGACACGAACAGGGAATTTAAAAAACCAAATCAACAACAATCTAATGAGGAAAATAAAGGAACGAAAACTCAAGGCTGGTCACAAACCTTATTAACCCCAATATCAATGTCAAAAAACTTGAGCAGCATACAGAATATAAAAACAAAAAACTAGTAAAAAGCAAACAAGCTACTGTTCAAAACAACGACGACACAAGCCTAACCCCGGTCAACAATACACCAGAAATAAAAAACTTAGAAGTTCTTCCTAGAAAGCTAGCCACTAGGGAAGAAAAAGGCAATCACCCCCCAACTTTAACAGTCTTAATAAACGCAACAAAGGAAAAGAAACAAACGCAGATAAAGACACCAATCAGAAAAGCAAGAAATAACCTCGAAATATGTACTTTAAACACAAGAACGCTTATGCCAGAAGATAGGCTAAAAGAATTAGAAAACGCATTGGAAAAAATAAGATGGGACATAGTAGGACTATGCGAAATAAGAAGACCAGGCGAAAAAATAATCGAACGAAAATCAGGACACATCCTCTACCATTACAACACAGTAAAAGGCCATCTAGGTGTGGGTTTCTACGTAAATAAACATCTTAAAAACAATATAGTAGAATTTAAAGGAATATCAGAAAGAATTGCAATTCTTCAACTAAAAATAAGTAAACCAGTGAAAATGTCCATAATTCAGATCCATTCCCCCACAGAAGCTGCTCAGGAACAGGAAATACAGGAATTTTACAACACTTTAGAAGAAGTAATAAAAGAAGAAAGAAAGCAATTAAACCACATAATTGTCATGGGAGATTTTAACGGAAAGGTTGGACAAATAGAACAAAGCGAAGAAAGGGTAAGAGGAAAGTATGGATATGGAACACGAAACGAACGAGGTTGGAAAATTATAAATTTCGCAATTAGCCAACAATTAGTTATCGCAAACACACTCTTTAAAAAACGTGAAGGAAAAAGATGGACATGGAGATCACCGAATGGGCTATATAAAAACGAGATTGATTACGTGCTAATAAATAACAAATACATAGTACAAAATATTACAGTACTGAACCAGTTTGAATTCGATTCTGACCACAGACTTGTTCGAGCAACAGTAAAACTAAATAAAAACATACAAAGATGCGTAAAACTAAAAAGATGGAACAACGAACAAATAGGAAGTGGAAGAATAGAACTAGACGAAGCGGCTAACTACTTAGAACAACAATTTTCCTCTACTGACAGCTACAAAGACTTGGACATTCAGAACCTCTACAACTTAATTGAGGGAAAACTACAGTCAGCTATGAAAAATGCACGGGACAAAAACCAGACAAATAAAACTACAACAACCCTATCAACAGAAACAAAACAACTTATTCAGAAGAGAGAAGAACTAAAAAAGCACAGAGACAAAAATATTCAAACAAAAATCGAATATGCCGAACTAAACAAACTAACAAAAAGAGAAATTCGAAACGAAAGAAGAAAAAACGAAGACGAAATAATTGAAAGAATTTTAAATCAAACTGGGTCAACAAAGAAAATTAACAAACAACTTTATCACAACAAGTCATGGATACAAGAACTATCAAACTCACAAAAAAAGAAAACTCAAAAAAGAGAAGAAATACTTCAGATAGCAACAGATTACTATTCCAATCTCTACAGCAGTGAAAACAAAATAAACAAATCACTAACAAATCACAACCACGAACAAGGCAATCAACAAGAAAACTTAACAATTCCAGAAATAACAGAGGAAGAAGTAAAAATGGTTTTGAAAAAATTAAAACTAGAAAAATCTCCAGGAAACGATGGAATTAGAAATGAAATTTTAAAATGTGAATCGGAAAAATTACTGAAGATGCTCACGTTACTATTCAACAAAATTACAACAAGGGAACAATTACCAAAACAATGGAGCGAGGCCACAATTATATTATTACATAAGAAAGGAGACAAATCAAACATAAAAAACTACCGTCCCATCAGTCTTATACCAAACCTATATAAAGTTTACGCAAATGTTTTATTAAACAGAATATATAAACAACTGGATATTGAGCAACCTCCAGAACAAGCAGGTTTTCGCAAAGGTTTCTCCACAATCGACAACTTACACACTATAAATCAATTAATCGAAAAATGCAAAGAATACAAAAAAACGATTTACATAATTTTAATAGATTACACAAAGGCCTTTGACTCAGTGGAACACAAAGCATTATTAGAAGCACTAAAACAACAAGGAATACAAGAAAAATACATAAGAATTATAAAACAAATTTACAAAAACAACAAAGCAAAAATAAAAACCGAAAAAGATGGACAATTTTTTAACATAGAAAAAGGAGTACGACAAGGTGATCCACTCTCGCCAAATATGTTCAACAGCGTATTAGAAGAAATTTTTAGAAAGTTAAAATGGAACAGTTTTGGAATAAATATTGGAGGGAAAAGATTAACAAACCTGCGCTTTGCAGATGATGTAACAATCTTTGCAACAAATCCACAAGATATGAAAGAGATGATCACGCAATTAGCTTGCGAAAGCGAAAAAGTTGGACTTCATATAAACTATTCGAAAACAAGTATCTTAACAAATGGAACAGTGAAAAGTATACAAACAACAGATGGACTGATAAAAGCGACGGATGAAACAACTTATTTGGGCCAAACTATCTCGTTTAAGAACAAAATACAAAAAGAAATCCAGATGAGAATAAAGGCAGCGTGGAACAAATTTCATTCATTAAAACACATTTTGAAAAGCAAAAATTCAATGTTTTTAAAACGAAAAGTATTTAACATGTGCGTATTACCTACGTTAACATACGGAGCACAAACATGGGTATTAACAAAAAACACCGAACAAATGTTGCGAGTTACACAAAATAGAATGGAACGGAGCATGTTAAACATAAAAATCAAAGATCGTATACCTTTGCATGAAATAAAACAGAAAACAAAAACCGAAGACGTAATAAAAAGATGTAAAATGTTAAAATGGAAATATGCAGGACATATTGCGAGATCGGCCGAAAATAGGTGGGCCAACTTAACAACAAAATGGAGATTAGCAGGCGGAAGACAAAAAGGAAGACCAGAAAGTAGATGGGAAGACGAAATAAAACAGATTGCTGGAGAAAATTGGAGAGAAATAGCAGGAGACAGGAGGAAATGGCTCAAATTGGGGGAGGCCTTTGCCCGACAGCGGGATGGTGGCTTATATTAATTAATATTGACCGCCTTGACCGGCCTCAGTACTGGTGGGCCACCGGGAAAGTTCCCGGACTCCTGGCGGCCCAGTCCGCCCCTGCTAAAAGACACCATGAACGGTTAGCTGGGGAAATGAAATTCTTCTGAAGAATTGGGGGCGTATCCAAAAGAGATAAATTAAGGAATGAGGAGATAAGAAAACGATTGAAAGTAAAAGCACTAAGCGAGAAGATTGAAGAAAACCAATTGCGCTGGTTAGGACATTTTAACAGAACGGAAAAGAATAGAGAGTTAAAAGCTATTTGGGAGGCAAGACCAACTAACAGAAAAAGCAGAGGCCGACCAGTAAAGACATGGAACCAGGAAGTGGAAGAGGTGTTAGAGAGGAGAAATATAAGTTGGGCAGAAGCAGAAAGTCTGTCGAGTAGGAGACGCGAGTGGAGGTTGATGTGCAAAAATGTGAAAGAGTGTAAACGTAACTGAAACAGTGGTAGACTCGACACCAATTATGGTAAAAGAGTAAGGAGAAGAAGAAGAATGCATCCGTTGATGTAATATTTTTACTATAACTTGTAACTCCAGGTGTCGCTTTTATTATATTTCTGACAAGACGTCTTTTAACAGTAGGTTTCCATCTCTGGTTATAATTGTTTTGGAATTAACACTTGCACTGGAGCAATCAGAAAATTCGATATCGGTATCGAAAGACGAGTCGGACAGTCATTTTTGCGTCATTATTGCCTTCTAATAATAATGGGTCTTCCTCCTCTGATATGTCTTCACCAGAAATATCATCGATATATTCATTTTTAATTAATTTTTCAAGCTCAGCTTGTGTCAAATATGTGCGTGCTATTGTTCATTCACCACTTACTATACACAAAACAGCCGCACTTGTAGAATGCAAGAAATATATAGGCTATAAGTTCTAAGTGGCTTGTAAGCAAGGTTCGCACATGAACAAGTTTCTGCAAGTTTTAACACATTGCTGAATAGATTCTTGTAAGTAATAAGCCTGCACTGGCAATAGATGCATCAAACAGCATTTAAAAAATTGCACCGTACGACCACCAAATATTATTTTTGGGGGGCATTTTTAATTTCGTTTTAGGAAAGATCATTATCATACAAGTCACATACACATACATACACATTACACTCTACACATGGTGCAGTATGTAGGTATAAACGGCGCATCAAACATGTAACTCGCAGAGACGATTCGGGTTGTGCATTGCACCCGTTAAAAAAAAACCACATACACTAAGGCATCAGCAAAAAAACCATAGGCCTTCAGGCCTAAAAGTGTTGTACATACATACATTATCATACAATGTCAAATAGTGTAAAATTCGCCTAGAAAAATAATTAAAGCATAAAAAAAACATTTCCCCTAAATATTCACAAAAAACCGACGTTGGGGTCGTCTTGATACCCCACCTGGTCATCCGATGTTTAAATAAAACTAAAATTTTAGGAAAGAAGAACGTAAAAAATGTAACTACATTTAAAATTCATTAATATTTAGTTTAAACCTAGAATATTTATTGTGAATAATTTAAACGAATAACGTATACTTACGAGTTGTGGTACACAAGATTCAAGTTGGGATACAATGTCTTTAGAAACGGAATCGACTTCAGCATCTAAATTATAAGATTTTTCATCTTCTTTTATAATTTCAAAACAAGTTCTACAAATTCTATACATGATTAAGAGAAACTAACAGCAAAATAGTTTGAAATCTTCTATAAATGTTTAACACATGACACAATTTGAGGTTACATCTTCATAAACAACTTTGAATCAAAACGTTCGGAACATAACTGACCGCCTGACCGGTCTACTAACGGTTAACCCTTGTTCGGAATGTAGAAAGCGGAATTTGGAATTCTCGTTTTTTATACAGGGTGTAAAATTAGAGCGATATTCTTATGTAGCTCCGTAAATGTTTTAGATAGAGAAAAACTTTAAACATAAGAGTTGCTTACAGTGTTGTAACAGGTACTTCTTTTTTGGTACCTAGGTAAAGGTACAGGTACACAGAGAAAAAATTACCTAGTTACAGGTACAGGTATACTTCTACAAAAATACCTAGGTAAAAATACAGTTACCGTAAAAATGTACCTAAATATTGTAGGTACAGGTTTAGGTACAACCGCACAAATAATTTTTTTGATCGATTGTTAAAATTTAAATATAAAAAATACTACCATTTTTTAAATAAAATAAAATTTTTTCTTAAACATACCTACATCATGCACATCATTTATATTATTTATTTTTCTTGAAGAACAATAGAGTTTTAAGAGCCTCATCATAAAGCCTATTTCGTTTGGAAGTTAAAATTAAATTTGTCCTCCTGTACTAAACAGTCTTTCAATAGGAGCTGATGAGAGTATGATTGTATTATTTATTATTTAAAAATTCTTAAAATGATTTCATAATTAAATAGGGATTTTAAATTTTTTGACTTATCTTCAAAATACTTCACTATATTTTGATAATATTAATGGCATCATCATTCTCTTTCACTTTACCGTTAAATACGCTACACAAAATACCCAAATGACGCCAATAAAATACGAACTATATGAATATATTGATATTCTCTTTATATCCACAATTATTGTTTAAATTTTTTTACGTAGTTTTACAGAGAAAATAGAATTTACGTTGTACCTTAAGTTTTTATGTTTTTTAGGTACAAGGTAACTCTAAAAAATACCTAGGTATAGGTAAAGGTAATTCGAAAAATATGGACCTTTTAGTATACGAAGGTACAAGAGAAGTACCTAGGTACTTGTACCTAGGTACATTTACCTAGGTACGTCTCAACACTGGTTGCTTATTAGATTCTTCTTTGTAACCATAAAATATCTACAATTCTACAGGGTGTTTCCTCTTCGGCTGCCAGTATGCAACTTAAATATTTTAAATAGAACACCCTATATATTTTTAAAATAAATATTCGTATTCTACTGTCAATTACCTATCCCGTAGTGTTTCGCTTTTGCAATTAGGATCAGTGGTTGCAGAGCTATTCAACTTTTTAGGAAAAATATGATGTATGCAGATCCAACGAATAAAATCTGCACCGTCCACATTTTGACAGATTAATTACAAAATTTTTGTCAAACGTTTTTTTATTTTTTAATTTATAAAATTGTATAAAGCAGGAAAATAGAAAAAATAGGTAGTATAAAACACTCGTTGCAGAAGGTCCTTCAAGCACTCATTTGTTCCTCAACTCGCCGCTATGCGCCTCGTTTCGGAATTTCAAATTCGTGCTTGAATAGATGCCTTCTGCAACTTGTATTTTAATATACTATACTATATAATGTACTATTTTTAAACACCTTCGTGTGTTTGTTGTGACGTCACCGACAATTTTTTTAAATTACTCGGTATACTTTTTTATATGTATTCTTGTAGAGAATTGTAAGTACTTTTCACCGGTCTAGACTTTTAGTAGGGTTACACTATGAAACTTTTGCAAAAAATGCAAAAAAAAACTGGTTTGGGCTAGTAGGCTGTTAAATCCAAAATTCTCTGGAAATTCTGTCGGGAAAACGATCAGCATAAAGCCTCTGCGCTTGAACACTGTTTTTGTGGCACTCAAAATAAACTTGTAGCATATCAACTAGTTCATTAATATTTTCCATTTTGGGATGGTTAACATTAAACAAAATGAACTTCTTTAGGCAATTTGGAACGTTAAATAAGCGACGCAGTTGTTTTCAGCTTGCTTAATTATTATCACCAATTGTTTGTTCCAGGGAATTTAACAGTCTACTAGCTCAAATCAGTTTTTTGCATTTTTTGCAAAAGTTTCATAGTGTAACCCTACTAAAAGTCTAGACCGGTGAAAAGTACTTAAAATTCTCTGCTAGAATACATAAAAAAATTATACCGAGCAATTTAAAAAAATTGTCGTTGACGTCACAACAAACACATGAAGGTGTTTAAAAAAGAATTTTTTTCGCCAAGTTGTAGCTAAAAGTGTCCCGTTAAATATTATAATGGTTTGTTGAAGGTTAAACCACAATTGAAGTCGGTATAGCCTTGGGCCCTTTTTGTAGAACAGACTGTATACCGGATATCAATGAAACTCGAGGCACCCCTATTTTTTAAATATATTTTAAAATATCAAAATGAAATTTGATGTACATAACATACTGTTAAAATTGGATTATTTGACATAGAACTAAGTTCTGTCACTTCCGGTTTCGCCGAAAGTAACATCAACTTTGTTATTTTAAGTGGAACACCGTATATATTGCGATGGCAACCTAAATTGTTAGTACTTTAATTGTAATTTTGATAATTTTAATTTTGGTATCAAATTTATTTACTCCAGCTAACTCAGCCTCAGGTCGTTAAATGAAGTCCCTTTTTAAGTTCAATGAGAATAATAAAAGATATGTTTTATGCGGTTTTATTAAAAATTTTTAATATCCTAACTTCCCTAAATGTAATATCTAACACTTATAATAGTTTTTAAATACACTCACGTTTTTGTGTTTTCAATCCAAATCAATTATTCGCTTTTCTTACTCCAAAACAGTTGATATAATTTTCAAGTCCAAATCTGTTGATACAATTTTATTAATCCAAATCAGTTGATACGCAGTAATTGACTTTCATTCCAATTTTGCTATTTAGCTGTACAGGAATCCGATTTCAATCTTCAGTTGATCAGCAAACCAGTTTATTTTTATTTATATCACGTTATTCTTCCTTCTTCAATTTAGAAGAAACCATTTATTTAACTTCTTCTACGCAAGAATGCAATCTCCTTTTGGAAATACAATTGCACTGCTAGTTTTCCCCAATTAAAATATTCGTTCCTTTTCTTGATAACACTTAAATATTCATTCAATTTCCTTGGTAACACTTGAATAATAATACTGTCCTTTCAAATACACGTTTCTACGTTTTTAGCTGTCTTAAATTAAATTTATAATACATCAACATTATCTAATCCTTATTAGATTTTTATTTTACATTAAAACTGCATAACAATAATCATTAATCTTAATTCGTTGGAAATAAAAGTAACCTCTATTTAATAGAATATGTTAATACCAATTGATATCATCTCAATATTTATACATTTTTGGAATATCCATTTAATTTTATGTATGCTAATACAAGTTTGAAAATTTTGATAACAAAGTAAATTTTTCTAGAAAATTTTATTTATTAATCTATAGTGCCATGGCCTGTGTAAAATAAAAGTCAGGGTTTCCTAACACGCAAAACAAATTGTCATAGTATTACTTTTTACAGATTATCAATACTCAAGGAACTCAAGAATATGTATTGTAACGGCAGGAGCTGGAGCTGTAGAAAACAAACAAGAAGCAGTTTCGAGGAATACTCAGATCTTTAAAGATATTATTCCAAAAATTGTACATTACAGTCCAAACGCCATTTTAATAATAGTTACAAATCCTGGTAAGAAAAGCTAAAAATGCATTCATCTGAGTAATGAGTTTTGGTTTTTAGTGGATATCCTAACATATGTAGCTTGGAAACTTAGTGGTTTTCCGCCCCATCGTGTTATTGGATCTGGAACTATTTTAGAATCTGCTAGGTTTAGATACCTTCTTTCCCAAAAACTCGGTGTATCTACTAGTAGTCTGCATGCGTTTGTTATTGGAGAACAAGGATGTAATAGCGGTAAAGTATTAAGGCTAAAAACAGACGGGGCGATTTATGTCGAGTCGACTATCGACTTGACATAAATCGCCCCGTCTGTTTTAGCCTTAAGGTAACAGGATACCATCAAATCGACACCGTTTTGACATGGGCGTTCCGTGTGAACCAAAATAAAATTCGTCGACTCGACACAAATCGCCCCGTCTGTTTTTACCCTAAAACTCTTCTCCCGATAGTCACTTTTAATTCTCAAGTAAGTTGATTGAGTTGTTTAATATGTTCTAACGTTTATAATTTTACAAATTTGTACGGATAATACAGAATAGTTAAAAGAAAGTTTCATCTGGTCTACTTGGCTGTGAAACTGTTTCCATGTACATATTTTATGCGCTGTTATATTTTTTATCGTTCTGGAATTAGTCAGAGAACGTCAGTTTTTGGCAGGTAGACTACCTACTCACTTTGAATAATAGCTTTAATTAATTAATACAAATAGCAAACTCTGCACTTTACAGCGAAACATGTTTATTATTGAGGCATATTGCGACCTAGTTAAAGGTGTCAAAGTCAACTACGGTTGCTATATAAAAAAAAAACCCAGGTTCATTTTGTAACGCAAAATGTACTAAGCAAATTAAAATTCAAATTTCATCATAAAATTCTACAGGAAAAGGTGCCTTAAAGATGTTGTTATATTTTGTTTCTATCTCTACACACAAGCGGGTTATAGCTCTGAAAAGGATTTCCGAAAATTTTGCTCGAGACACCTTTATCACTTTGTGCGTAGGTGGAATAGTTAAGGAGATAACGGATAACCTGAAATCTCTTCGAAAATGATCCACCCTGTACAACATACACACATCACAAAAGTCTAGGGATATATATTTTTTTATCGATATAAATCAATTTTGTTATTAAATATCTCTACCATTGATCAAGTATGCTAGTGCTAGTCTTTGGGCTAGCGATAGCAATTGTTTCAATAATAAACAAACAAATGCAAATGCTTAATTGTCAATTCAACTAAAAGTAAAGCAATTTCAGTGTTGTTAGGGAATAATTTAATCATCATTTACAGTTAATTTACGTTTATATTGGGATGATTTAAGTTTTATTGGTGCTGTTATTATGGAAGGTAATCAACAACGACAACATTTAAGTTTAGCTGAAATGAACAGAGCTGTAGGTATGCTAGAAGCTGGTCGAAGACAAGTTGACGTTGCAGCAGCTTTAAACACCTCTCAAAGTGTTATCAGCAGATTGTGGCGTAGATATAGGACATCCGGAGATCCTAGCGAACAACATCCAGGTCGTGGACGCATTACTACCGCAGTTCAAGATCGCTACTTAACATTGGAAGCTAGACGACGACCAATAATTACGGCTAAACAATTGCTTTCACAGCTTCAGACTACTCATAATGTAACTGTATGTTCTCAAACAATCAGAAATCGATTGCATGAAGCTAATCTCCACGCCCGACGTCCAATAAGAGCCCCTCCAATTCGACATGGTAATCGAGCACGTAGAGTAGAATGGGCTGAAGAGCATATTCTGTGGACAGAAGAGCAATGGTCTAGGGTTTTGTTCACAGATGAATCTCGTTTTGGAATACACCCTGACAGCCGAAGAGTTAGAGTGTGGAGACGACCTGGTAACTTGGAAAGGCTCAGATGTGTTCAAGATGTCCATTCTTATAAAGGAGGTACCGTAATGATGTGGGGTGGTATCTGCATTGGCGGAAAAACAGATCTCTGTTTTCTTGAGAGGTTTTTAAATGCCGATGGGTATCTAAATAGGGTACTGCGGCCTATAGTGCTTCCATTCGCAGGTGCTGTTGGACCTGAGTTCATTCTAATGCATGATAATGCCACCCCACACGTTGCAGGTACTGTTACCGAGTGGCTTGAAGACGAAAACATTTCTGTTTTACCATGGCCTGCGCAGTCCCCAGACTTAAACGTTATTGAGCACGTGTGGGACATGTTGGGAAGAAGCATTGAAAGTGAATTGGATGAAATTCATACTCGGATTCAGCTTCGTGATACCCTTGTAAGACACTGGCAGTTACCGCAAGATGCAATAGATAATTTAATTTTATCAATGCCTAGAAGATGCAGAGCCGTTTTGAACCAAAGAGGAGGAAATACTCTCTACTGAATTTAATTAACGAATACTTTAAGTGCTGACACTTCAATTTCTTATGATTGTATAAAATCAACTTTTTGCTAATAAGTTTCATTAAAGCTTTTTCAACTTGTCTTCTTTTGTTTTAAATTAAATTTCTAATTTAGAATGTTGTAAAAGTATTGTGTTAATTTATTATATGCAGACCACCTAAAAAAAATCAAAATACTTGACAGTTTTGCATAAAAAAAAAATATATCCCTAGACTTTTGTGATGTGTGTACTTAGGATAATACTTTACAATTTTACATTCATTTAAATATTTGACAATAATTTACATTCTTGAATGCAGGCTTTCGCGACTGTTGTCCAATAAACTAATATTTTCCGGGTGTTGCCGTGATCGTTCAATTTCACTTTAATAATTAATAATTTACATTTTATAGTTCCTGTCTGGTCAGGAGTAAGTATTTCGGGTGTCCGTTTAAGGGATGTAAACCGCGAATTAGGCACAGAACAGGATCCAGAAGACTGGACGGATATCCATAAGCAGGTGGTAGAAAGGTAAGTATGTGTTTTACCTGTATGAATTCCAACGCGGTTATAATATGTTCGTAGAGTGCTTAGTTGTCTTATAAATCACCAATGCCCCGCTGAGATAACACCTTGAGGCTACGCTTTAATTGACGCGCCTCTACGTCTCTTAACTTTGATGGTTATTCTTGTGCGTAATTTATTGTAATAGGTAGGGTTAAATAACTCGAAGATTTATAGCGTGTCGATTTTTTAAACAGCTTATAATTCCCTGTTTGATTTTATAATTCCTTTTATTCCCTCTCTGTTTAGTGAATCAGAAGTTGAACGTTTGAAATCATGTGGTTCCTGGGGGATCGCGTTAAGTGTGGCCAGAATCGTTAAAGCAATTTTAGAAGACTCCAAGGAATGCTTTCCTATTTCGACCCACATAAAAGTAAATGTATAAAAGTGTCCCTTTTCTCAAATTCTTATATTAAAATAGCTCAAACTCAGATCTTATCGATTTGCTATCTGTTAGTAAAGTAAGCTTTTCAGCTACCTACTACTTCCCGATGCCAACAAATACCAAGAAAATGTTATACAGGGTGTATACAAATTGGCGCAAAAGCTCCAGGTAGCGATATTCCTTGTACAATTCTGAATCGAAAACCTTAATACTAGAATGATGCATCATGCTTCCCTTGTCTCCACGAGGTCCTCAAAGTCTCAATGTTTAGTTTTGAAATAAGCATTATTATTTAATGATTTGTTGAGTAAAAGACAAGTTGAAATAAAAGAACGTTATAAAAATAATTTTTGCACTTAATTGTCTTTCAACCCTGAAATTTATTCATTTAGGTCTGTCCGTTAAAAAAAACGTATGACAACACTGTACAACAACAACAACGCTGTATCCTAAGTTACCATGCTTTAATCGCTTTAATTATGAATACCATGTGTGGGATGGATTCAATGTTGCCAAATGTATGTTTCTTTCAAATGGTTCGTAAGGGCACGGGAAGCATGGTTCAACATTTTTGTATTAAGGACCCAGAATTGTACAAGGAATATCGCTACCGACGATACCTGGAGCTTTTGCGCCAATTTGTATACACTCTGTATATAAGACTGTTTATACAGGGTGTAAATTAATGTCATGCAGATATTTCAAGGGGTGATAGTACTCGGCAAAATAAGAAAAAAATGTTAATATACACATGATCAAAAACGCGCCATTTTCGATATACAGGGTTGCGAAGTTTCAAATTTTTTTTCGTATTTTGCGTTTTTCTCCCGAATGTTTTGAGATAATTATTTGAAATTTAGTATAGCTACTGTCTTTTCGAATCTCTATAATAAAATGTTAAAATCATCAGTTGCAGTATACAGGGTGTTACATTTCTTTGGGTTACCGACCATTTTACCTTCAGGAACTTTTTTTTGAGCACCCTGTATAAATTTGTATATATTAATTGAATTCCCTGTTTTTTTCTCCAGCTTTTTGGTTTTTTTCATTATTCCCGTATCTGTCACCGTTTTCGAGTTATTTGAAAAAATAGCGATCAATACAAACCAAGTGTAGTCAAAATAATTTCTTTTTTGTTTTTTTTGTAGCACCCTGTATACTGCAACTGATGATTTTGACATTTTATTGTAGAGATTCTAAAAGATAGTAGCTATGCTAAATTTCAAATAATTATCTCAAAACGCAAAATATAAAAAAAATGAAACTTCGCAACCCTGTATATCGACAATGGCGCGTTTTTGATCATGTGTATATTAACATTTTTTTCTTATTTTGTTGAGTACTATCACCCCGTGAAATATCTGCATGACATTAAATAACACCCTGTATAATTATGTATATTGATATGCTCTACTGACTTTAAATATTGCGTACAATTTTAAATTTCCGACTAGCTCAATCTGTTTTTATAATTAAAAATTAAACTTTAGAAAACTCTTAATCCAGGTCGAAAAATGGGATGGCGTTTATGAATTTTTAAAATTCATAAAGTAAACACCTTCAAATTATGTAAACCTTTACAAAATCAATAACAAATTCTAACAACTAAACAATTTTTTTAAAACAATTAACAAATTTAGCAACTAGGTACCTTTTATAATCCACCCGAACAACACACTTCCTGTTTCTTTTCTAAATTTCACCAGCTTCTCATTTAGTTCCTTCTATTAACACCCGTAACAACCCAATTCCAATTACATTAAACAGCTTACCCAACTTCTTTTTTAATAAATCCAAAATTATATTTGTTATTTCAAGTAAGTATTTTTATTTTATAATTATTCCATATTTTACACTTCCAAAATTACATTTTTTTATATAATATTTATAATCTTCCAATTAACTTTTAATTAAATAATAGTTTTATTCGGTTTAAACTATATTTATATGAAAATAAATTATTTTAAAGCTTTGGTTTTCAAAAATCAACTTCTGTAATTTTAAACAACCTTCTTCTCTTTATTTATTTTCATATGTAGGTATATCCTTGGTTATATTAATTTATTTTTTGTGCAGCCGAACGTGGTCATTTCGCGTACGCAATACAGGACGTGAGATCCGATTTCGCGGCCTGTATTGCGTTACCCTTTATTTATGTTGTTTCCATAGAAACATTGAGACGTGAAAGCCGACTCTATTTACATTCATTTATGATAAAAATTTGCAATTATGTATTTTTTACAGCTGCACAAAAAATGTTGTGTATACTTCGTCCGCGAAATTCTTTAGCGCCCTCGAGATTGTCCTGCCTCGGCCGCAAGCGGCCTCGGCGACAATTTTTCTCTCGGTACGCTAAAATGGAATTTCGCGGCCTTAGTATACAAATAACTATTATGTTCAGCTGTCTCATAATGACTAGATTATTGTACTGTTTGGAGGCCATAATTATATCATTTATCGGACTAGCACCATAATGATAAAGTAAAACGGCCGGTGCTAAGTAGAACGACCGTTGATTGGTTGCTGATAAAGTAAAACGGCTGGTGCTAAGTAGAACGACCGTTGATTGGTTGCTTCTGTTTGTTAAACAACCTGGTAACTAGGTGATTATTCAATACAGCACCCTGCAAGGGGCTAGAGCTATAAAACACATTTTAACCTCAAATTAATTTAAAAGTAAATTTTTTGATATGCAGCTGAACATAAAGCTTTGTATGTAATTCGTACATAATTACGCTTTATGGACTTGCCAAATTTATTAAACTTTTTGGCTCGTCCATAAAGACCTACATTATGTACTCGTTACATAAATAGCTATTAACATTAATTATTTTTTAAGATTAATTTTAAAGGTATCCTATTTTAATTATATACAATTATTTTAAATTAATAACTATTTAAAATTAACGATTACTAATATTTTTTTACATTAAATTTACATTTTATTAAAGGTGTTTATTTATTTTCATAATCCTAATAAAATTATAACTTGCTGTATTAAGAAATTCTCTAAAGATATCATATCAATATGTACTAGATCTTTAATACACATTGATCGCTATTCTCACCTCATGTTTTAAGTTGGCGGTATGTTTAATTATCATTACATGGCTGTATGTATCTTTTCTATACCTTAAAAACACCACAAAGCTATATCGTTTTATGTTAACGTTAAACACGACTTTGGTTAGAGAAGACTACACATAAGGTGATAATACAGGGTGTTTAAAAAATGGCGAAACAACGCTATAGCAAACTATTCAGGGACACCCTAGAAAAATGTTAAAAAAATTCTATCTCGTGATTCCTTGAAGATATGGAGGTTATAAGATCGGAATTTAACATGTTTATTATTAACCAATTCTGAATATTTCAACAACTTTTGTAGTGAAAGACATATTTAAAATGATGTTCAACAATAATATTTATTTAAAATCAATAAATAGTACCTTTAGGTATATGAAGTTTTATTTTTTATAATGATTTTTGTGCAAAACATGAAAAATAAAACTTGAAATAAAATTTTTTTTAACATTTTTCTAGTACTCAGGGGGTGTCCCTGAATAGTCTGGTATAGCGTTGTTTCGCCATTTTTTAAGCACCCTGTATAGGCTACTGTTTTTTACTTCTTAGATAAGTGTGTTTCACCCTGATTATTTATCGTCATCACTTTTTAATTTTTACCACATGTATGTAATTTATAATATTTAATTAATATTGGAATTTTAACAATCACAGTGGCAGTTTATTATATGTTAGATTAAGTATCAATAAAAAAAAGGTAATCCCATTCATTTCGCCGTGCTTCTTTTATTTTATACAACTAGAAAAATTGCAGAGTCTAACTTTTTATTCTATAAATCAGAATCAAAATCAATTTCTATAATAGAGTAAGTTGTAGTTTTAAATTATTTAATCAAAGTATGGTAGATTCAGGTTGTGCCTCTTTTTTTAAAAATCCCTAAATTTGCAATAATTATTCATAAACTCTAGATTAATACATAATTTTTTCTGCAAAAATTTTCTTTATATTCAAAAAGTTTCAGACTTGATATTAACGTACGTAAAATTAAAAGGAGATTCCAAAAATATACAAATATATAGGGTGTTCCATTTAAAACAACAAAGTTGAGATTAATTCCGGTGAAATCGGAACTGACAGAAACTTGTGTTCCATGTCAGAAAATTCAGTTTAAGAGTATATTCAACATACCAAGTTTCATTTTGATATCTTAAAATTTGATTTAAAAAATAGGGGTCTCCCAGGTTTATTGACATTCTATATAATAAGAGATTTATTTCATTACTTTTTCTTAAAAAATTTAAAATGGCGTGTGTTTTACATTGTAATACAACAATATGAAAATAAAAGAAAGAATGTATTAGCTTACAATTGGTAAATATCAAACTACGTGGGTCGTTTGAAAAGTAAATGAAAAAAAATTACGGATAACCAATCTGTATTTATTTTTTTATTACATAATCTCCATTAAGCTCGACACATTTTATCCGGCGCTGTTCCAAAGCCATTAACACCTCTTTTTTTTAATAAAATGATTTCTCCTGTTCTGCAAAATAGCCGTTCACAGCATGAACACAATAACACAATGTCAGAAAATCGCTTTCATCCGAGCCATCTTCTGAGGTTTTGGAACAAATGGAAGCCAGACCGGGCTAAACTGATGAGTAGGACATGATCCAACAATTCGAACATAAGTTAATGGATTTTAGCCCTGGAAACCGTTGACGTGTGAACAGGTGCATTGTTCTGATGAAAGAGAATTTTTTTGCAAGGGGTTGTCGCTTTTTCTTGATTTCTTCTTTCAAATTTTGCAGCAAACCTGCGTAGTACTCTCCAGTGATTGTCCTTCCTTTTCCCAGGTAGTCAATAAAGATCACACCTTGTGAATCCCAGAACACCGATGCTAGGACCTTGCCGATAGACGCTATTGTTTTCGCCTTCTTTGGAGCAGGTCTTGCCCTTGGTTTTCTATTGTTTTAGTTGTTCTTTCGACGACGACGACGAGCAGTGGTCGACCCCACGTTTCATCGACAGTCACGAATCGGCACAAAAATTCATTGGGGTTACGCCTGAAATGCTCCAAGCATGCAAACAAAATGTCCATTCGAACACGCTTTGAATCTAAAGTCGGCAAACACGGCACCCATCGGGCACAAAGCTTTTGCATATCCAAAAAGAACACGATTTAGCTTACTTTTTATTCATCTTCGGTACTCGTTCGGCCACGTTTGAAGTCAGCAATCCACAAATGTACTGTCTTAAATGAAGAGGAAGACTCGCCAAGGACACGATCTAGCTTACTTTTTATTAGGTTCGCCATTTTCCCCTTCAAAAAATAAAAATTTACCACGGCGGTAATCTCCTTTCTATCCGTCATTTTTGAAAATCCTTCCCGTTCGGCTACTTTGCGTGACCAAACAATGACCTCACAATGCACTAAGCTGAAACTCGGCAATGGCTCTTTTGAAAGATCAAACTTATCGGCCGCGCATCGATTTTGATCACGGTGCTGCCAGCTCAGTGCCGTTTACCTTACTTTTCAAAGGACCCAGTACCCAGTAGTAACTAAGAAATATTTACAACTGTACGTGTAGTGCTTTGTATTTATTATTAATTCATTTTTCTTTGTGGTTAATCGAGGAAAATTAGGATTCTCGTCTACGGATACCAAATTGATCGATCATCTGCATTTTGAACATAATTTTTTGATCATGGCTTTTCAACAGATACATTTGATTTTAAATTATAGAACATAAACTACGTGCATTTCTAACTTTAATTTTTAAATCTCATTTCAGGGTTGCCGTCACGGCATCGACAAAGATGTGTTTTTGTCGTTGCCTTGCGTTCTGGGATGTCAAGGCGTGTCTTATATAGTACGTCAAAGTTTAAGTGACAGGGAGAAGGACCTGCTTCAACAATCAGCAAACTCAATGAACGAAATACAAAAAAAATTAAATTTAGACTAAAAAATAAATGTTACCTCAATTTAACAAATATTAATCTTTGTATAGATCTCTCTATAATTAAAGTTTATTATTATGTGGCTTACAATAACTTAAAATTCTGAAATTGTGTTCTAAAATTGCCAAGACTATGAATATGAGTATAATTGAATTTTACTCACTAAATGATATTATTTTATTGACTTATTTAATACGATACAAACCAAACATTCAAAAGTTGCAATAAACACATCAGTTAGTGAAGATGAGTTGGTTCTGATCGTCTTAATTCTGAATGAAGACGAAGCTGACGAAGCCCAAAAACCCATTGAAAAGCAAATCAGAAAGTGCATATATCCAATACTATAAAAAAGAACAACTGAATATTGAGCGTTGTTTAACGAATTATTAAATTATAGTGACAAGTGCTATTAACGTTTCGGAAAATGTAAATTTCACCATTTCAGTGAAATCGATAGAATTCAGTAAAACGTATATTTTTATGAAGCAATTTACCGTTAAAAAACTTACAGTTTTCGCTTAACATAAATATTTTCAGATGTAATACCACAAGTGACTAGAATTTTACCGGCAATTTTTTTGCCGTCATTAACACGACTGCTTGTTCCGATGAAAATCGTCACGAGTGCGACATTGGACTTGAATCGTGGTTATTGGCAAGTTGAAATGGAACCTGAAGACCGAGAGAAGACTGCGTTCACCATCGGTTCGGGATTATGGCAGTTTAAAGTCATGCCCTTTAGCCTATGCAATACTCCGGGCACCTTCGAGCGCCTAATGGAAACCATTTTGAGGGGATTGTCCTGGAAAACCTGCCTGGTGTATCTGGACGACGTGATTGTAGTTGACAAGTCATTTGAAGAACACCTGACAAACCTGAAGGATGTGTTTCAAAGACTTCGCGGAGCCAATTTGAAATTGAGTCCGAAAAAAAGCCACATATTTAGAAAAGAAGTTAACTATCTTGGACATGTTGTATCACGAAATGGAGTAGCAGCCGACCCTGATAAAATCCGAGCGGTGCAAGAATGGCCAACACCAAGGGATAAACACCAAGTGCGAAGTTTCCTTGGATTATGCACCTACTAGAGACGTTTTGTTCCGGGATTCGCCAACATAGCGAAACCGCTGACAAGGCTGACGGAAGATGGACGCGAATACATCTGGAGCGAAGACTATGAGACAGCCTTCCAACAACTGCAAAATGCTCTAGTGACAGCACCGATATTAAACTACCCACGGACGGATGGAAAGATTATACTCGATACGGATGCGAGTAATCTAGCCAATGGAAGTGTTCTTTCCCAAATACAAGATGGACTTGAAAAGGTTATCGGCTATTTTAGCAAGGTCTTATCGAAAGCTGAAAGAAATTATAGCGTAACTAGAAAAGAATTGTTGACTGTCATCACGTCCGTAGAACACTTCTGCAAATACTTGTATGGACGGAAGTTTTTGCTGAGGACAGACTATGTCGCGCTAAAATGGCTTCTGCGGTTCCGTAATCCGGAAGGACAAGTCGCGAGATGGATTGAACGGCTACAAGAGTACGACTTTGTCACGGAACATCGTGCGGGTACTAGCCATCGAAATGGCTATGCCCTTTCAAGAAGGCCATGCCCAGGACCACAATTGTCAACGACCATTGGTTGCCTGAAGAGTTGCAACGAGAGCTTAGGAAGACCCCGAACTGAAAATGGTACTTGAATGGAAACGGAAGGGTGAAAGACCAACTTGACATACCCTGTCAAGTTGGTCTTTCACCCTTCCGTTTCCATTCAAGTACCATTTTCAGTTCGGGGTCTTCCTAAGCTCTCGTTGCAACTCTTCAGGCAACCAATGGTCGTTGACAATTGTGGTCCTTCATATAGAACCCTGAAGGTGTATTACCCAGTGGTACTCTTTGAAGATAGAAAACGGTCTTCTGAAGCGAGAACTGGAAAACGAAGATGAAACTACCGTCAGGCTTCAGCTCGTAGTGCCGAGAAGCCGAGTGTTCGAAGTGCTTAGACTTCTTCACGATGGCACCTCAGGAGGACATTATAGTGTGAAAAAGACTCTCGAGAAAGTTAGAGAAAGATTCTATTTTGTTAACTGCAAAGAAGACGTTAAGGAATCGTGTCGCAAGTGCGAGCTGTGTGCCGCAGGTAATGGACCGCTAGGAAAAAGAAGGGCACCCATGAGACAATTCAACGTGGGGAATCCCTTAGAGAGAGTGGCCATAGACATTGCTGGACCGTTTCCCGAGACTGATACGGGAAATAAGTAGGTACCTATATCCTGGTAGCAATGGATTATTTCACTAAATGGACGGAAGGATATGCACTACCAAATCAGGAAGCCGTGACGGTGGCCTAGTTAAGGAGTTCTTCAGCCGCTACCCTTAAAACTACATTCGGACCAAGGCCGCAATTTTGAATCTGCACTCTTCGGAAATGTTTGCCGATTATTGGGCATCCGTAAGACTCGAACTACTCCGCTACACCCGCAGTCCGATGGAATGGTGGAGCCTCAAATGTAAGATAACAGTGAAAAACTCCAATCAGTTATGGCACGAATTTATTGAACCACGAACAAATTCTTAAATGGAACTGTCAATGCTTGTTATTTGTTTTCTAATCGCCAGCTGGATAAAACACCTAAATCTCAAGTTACGATACAATAACCATAACAACATGCTCGAGCTGGATGATGATGTCATCGGCGTCGGTAATGCAATCTTACATTCGGCCATCCTACAAGCGGGATGTCTCAGACCGCCAGATGCTCCCGCTATCAGCTACTTTCACTTCGCCTCTACCACCCTACGATTTTAATTCCGACAGCGATCCGGCAGTATCGGCCGCTCATGTCCTCATCAGTACCGTGCGCCTCTCGGTGGTCACTTCCCTTATACATTGTCGGGCAGTGTCGGCCCCCTTTAAACTTATGCTTCAACTCCAGTAACAAGTAGGCAGTATCGGCCTCAGTTGTTACCTTCCCAGTATCAGCCTCTTTCGAGCAGTATCGGCTCCCTTCAAACTTATGCTTCAACTCCAGTAACAAGTAGGCAGTGTCGGCCTCAGTTGTTACCTTCTTAGTATCTGCATCTTTCTGAGCAGTATCGGCTCCCTTCAAACTTATGCTTCAACTCCAGTAACAAGTAGGCAGTGTCGGCCTCAGTTGTTACCTTCCTAGTATCTGCATCTTTCTGAGCATTATCGGCTCCCTTCAAACTTATGCTTCAACTCCAGTAACAAGTAGGCAGTGTCGGCCTCAGTTGTTACCTTCCTAGTATCTGCATCTTTCTGAGCAGTATCGGCTCCCTTCAAACTGATGCTTCAACTCCAGTAACAAGTAGGCAGTGTCGGCCTCCATTGTTACCTTCCTAGTATCCGCATCTTTCGGAGCAGTATCGGCTCCCTACAAACTTAGTCCACACTCACCTTTAAATACACTTACTCGTGCACCATCGTAATCCATCTTTCGATGTTATCCACCGACGCAACCATTCGTAGCGTCCGTCTCCTTTTACCTTCGCGCAGGTCCTCGACTTCGTATCTATCGTTAGGGAGCACTCGTTCAATCCTGAATGGTCCCTTATACTTCGGCAGCAACTTCTTACTTGAGCCGGTACAGTTTTCACTCGTAATTCTCACGCGCACCAAATCACCAATTCCGTACACTGGTGCCTCCCGTCTGTCCTTATCGTACCGCTCTTTTTGTTTGCACTGGTCGCGATCAATATGTTCTTTAATTCGTTGTCTCAATTCCTTAATGTCAATTCGATCCAACGTGGGCTGGATAGAATTCAACAAGCTAGCCTCAGCCATCGATTTAGGTTGATAGCCAAGCAGTGCATTAACTGGAGTGGCGTTTATTCCTTTGTTGAACGCTGAATTTATAGCACTCTGCACGTTCTTGACGTAATCGTCCCACTTGTTACTCTCGGCCTCCGCACTCATGGTAGATAACATAGTGACTATTGTCTTATTGTACCTCTCGCACTGGCCGTTAGCTCTGGGGGTGGCAACAGCATTTAGCACATGCTTAATCGCATAAGAGTCACAAAACAGACGAAAAGTCCTGGACGTAAAGGCACTCCCTCGGTCGCTGACAATTCGGGTTGGAACCCCAAAAATGCACATGACATTTTACAGCGTCTTAGTTACGGGTTTCACTTTTGTGGACTTCACAGCTTCCATGATTACGAACTTTGTGAAAGCATCCACAATCTCGAGCAAGAATTTCTTTCCAGATCGACTCGCCTCGAACGGGCCCACGTGGTCGAGATGTATCGTATGGAATGGGACGGGCTGTTTTTCGATCGGGTGTAGCTTTCCTTGCCTTTTACGTGCGACACTTTTGTAATAACTGCAATTCAAACATGCGTTTATATACTTCGCTACGAACCGCCGCATTTTGGGAAACCAATAGTTTTCGTGAATTCGATGCAAAGTGCACTCCACACTTTGGTGTCCAGCATTGTCGTGACACAATCTCACAATCTGCCACCGCGCGGCTTTAGGAACGACCCATAGTTTCCTACCATTCGGTAACCGCCGAAAAATCTTCTGATTGTGTAGTAAGTAATCCTTGTAATATTGTTCCGTGGCGGGATTCCGGACTCCGCTTTGCAATATTTTGTATATCCTGGACAATTGCTCATCCTGCCATTGCGCGGCAAGGATCCATTCGCCTTCGGTGATATCAGCCTGGTTAATTTCAACCCCTTCTGAGATGAGCAATCTACTGATGGCGTCTACATGCGGTATTCGTACTCCAGGACGGTATTTGATGTCAAACGTGTATTCTTGGACCTGTAACCACCACCTGCCGATGAGTTTCAACGTCAGATTGTGCGAACGAAGAGCCTCCAGTACCATGCGAAGTCGCCTCAAGCCCTCGTCGACCGACGTCGCTGGGATGATAATGTCATCTATGTAAGGGAACGCTATTTTATTCCTCAACGGTCCTGATAAAACCCCGATGCTAAGTCCAAGGTCACGTAGTACTTATATCGATTACCCTCTTCATCCTTCCCCAGTCGGTCTAGTTGTTCCTCTATCAAAGGAAGCGGAAATTTATTCTTAACCGTGATTGCGTTCAAACGCCTGTAGTCGACACACATTCGATAATCATTGGTTTTCTTCTTGGCCAAAATTACTGGGCTGGCGTAAGCGGAGGTCGATTCCCTAATAATCCCATTGGATAACAGGTCCTGGATCGTGTCCCCCAGAATGTTCTTCTCGGTCTGTGGTAATCGATAAGGGTTGTAAACAATTGGCTCGTTAGTAGTCAATTTGATTTCCATTTTTGCTGTCGTGGTCTTGCCCAAGTCGGCCATCGACTTAGACACGCGATCTTCGAATTCATTTAGTAATGCCTCACATCGAACCTTTTGGTCCGAAGTCATGTTACCAAAGTTTATTTCCACCTTGCCACTTTCGAGAACTCCGAAACACTCTAAGTCGCATACCGGCTTCACAGTTCCTAACTGACGCATAAAGATTTGCTTACCAACCGTCACAAGCATAAAGTTTGGCAGATTTATAAAGTCACGCCCGATAATACAGTCATATATCAATTTATTGTCGTCTAAAACAACGGCGTCCAAAATAGCGCCGGCTTCGCCTAGTCGCACGTGCACTTTCGCGACTCCGATGGGTATGACGCGATCCCCAGCAAAACTTCGCAACAGATACTGCCTATCCGCGTCCCACCTTACACCCAAGGTTTCCAACACCCTTTTTCGAATTATCGTACGCGAACTGCCCGTATCCACTAAGCACGTAAATTTCCTGCCATTCAGGGCGACTTTCATAATATACGGGTTTGTAGTATACTACTTTGCAAATCCTCCACTTCATTCACGTTACCGCCTTTCTGTCCCTGTTTGGCATTTTTCATGGGGCAGTTGTTCTGTCTATGTCCCAAGCGGTTGCACGAAAAGCACTCTACCCTGGGTTTCGGGCACTCGCGCGCACGGTGCAGTCCTTTACAATTAAAGCACTGTATTGCAACTTTATCTCCCGAAGACTTCTCCGAGTACCGTTGCGAAGAGCTTGGAACCATCTTGCCGCCGATACCTTTTGACCCTTTTGGCAGATGCCCCAAAGTACTCAAATGTGCATATAGCTCGTTAGTGTCCTTAAAACGCGACGATCTAACTGACCTGGCGATGCTTTCGTCCGTAATTCCCCCAATTACGGCGTCTATTAGGTATGCCTCCGGTATATCTATTTTCAACGCTCTTAACTTCGCCAGTTTATTGAAACAATACTCACTCAATTCTTGACCACCGTGAGCCTCATACAAGGCCGCCTCCCGAAGCAATTTTGAAAATGGAAGAGGTTTAGTAAATTGTTTGATCATCAGCTTTTTCATTTTTCCCCAATTTATAAATTCCTCCTGCGTATCGTACCATCTCCGTGCCATCCCTGTCACTCTGTTCGCGATCAGTCGAATAACCGCACGGTCGTCCCATTTATAGCATTTGGCCAAATCACCCACTCGGTGGACCCACCAGCTAATTGATTATTCCGTTTTTTGCGGATCGAATACGGGAATCATCTTCTCTTCCCCAGGATACGTTCGACTAGGCCGATCCTCCATTCGGTGTAGTCGGTTCTCCAACCCTTTCAGTTTTCGTTTCTTCTTCCTTCGTTCCTCGTCGCCAGACGTTGAGAATGTGGAGGACGTGGACCAACTCGACGTGATTTAATGCGTTCTCTTTGAAACCGACTTTCGCTTAAGCATTGACGGGGTAGATATCGGTGAATCGCGAGGCGAAACATTTCTCCGCGTCGACGGCCCCGGTATTGGACCTTCCGGAGTCGTGGATCGCCCGATTTTAGACATACTGAACACACAGGCACTTAATGCTTTAACACACGTGTACAGGTCGCAAGTTAGGTAAAAATCCCACTTCTGAGATGTAAGATAACAGTGAAAAACTCCAATCAGTTATGGCACGAATTTATTGAACACTAATTATAATACGTGTACCACGAACAAATTCTTAAATGGAACTGTCAATGCTTGTTATTTGTTTTCTAATCGCCAGCTGGATAAAACACCTAAATCTCAAGTTACGATACAATAACCATAACAACATGCTCGAGCTGGATGATGATGTCATCGGCGTCGGTAATGCAATCTTACACAAACTAGGTTGTTGCCGCTCTGGATAACGCTGCAAATATGTTGCCGCAGTCATGTGGGAATTTCGATGCGAAGTGTAGTAAATTTGTATCGTATCTCTTTGTTCTTCACTTGAAAAAGGTATTTTCGCTATAAAACTAGCACAAACGTAAATGACAAGACTTGAAATAGGATCAAACTGTCAAAATTTTGTTGACAACAAAAGAACGTTTTGTTTTTCCAAAGCACTCTTCGCAAAAAAATGAAAAATTGGATTTTTGGCAAAAATGTGATATTGGACCACCACGTGTGATACATCGGTGTAAAGAGAAAAAAAAACGTAATCTCAAAATGTTAAAATCCAAAATGGCGTCCATAAGAAAAAATGAAGTTGCCAGGTGTTTCTCCGTCATCTTGAAAATTATTGAAAAGGGGATGCCATATTCGAATTCTCCATAAAAAGTGTCTAAACAATGTCTTGGTTAGATATGTCTAGTACGATTAGTCTATCGTACAAAAATTAAAAACGAAAATCAGAAATTTTGGTTTTTTTGGGATATTTTCAAAACTATTGAAGATATTTCAAATTTCTTTTCAGATTATTATTAAGCACGAAAATGCGCAACTTTGCCCTAATTTAACCAACTTCGTCTCTCTTAACATAAGCGAGATCCCAATAGTGGCACTCAAAAAATGGACAGGCTGTATACCATTTCCCATACTATTTCCCTATGTTCGCCCCTAAAGTCGAACACCCTGTATAACTTTTATCAAGGAAATTTATTTTAATAAAAGGTAAATTTTGCACTTCTGATTTTTCTTCATTTTCAAATAAAAATTCTTTTGGATGCATACAGAGTGATTCAAAAGTATTGTCATTAAATTAAATGGGTATATGCTGATCTTAATAGAAGTACATTGCAGCAAAAATTTAAAGCTTATCGCTATTTTTGTTTATTTCGAATTTTGTTACACACTTTTGAGAACCGCTGGCTAATATGCATTCAAAGCCTGCGATAGAAATTTGACCCTGCAAAAATTTAAAACTTATCGCCATTTTTGTTTATTTCAAATTTTGTTACACACTTTTGAGAACCCCTGGCTGATATGCATTTAAAGCCTGCGATAGAAATTTGAACCTGGAAAAATAAATGAAACATTATACAATTATTACGTAATTTACAGGTTTCACTTTCCTCTCACATTTCAGGTTTGGGACTGGCACTAAACAATCACTGGCGTGTTTAAAAAGTTATATTAGAAAAAATTGTTGTTAATAAAGAGAAACAGCACTTACAGAAGATGTTCAAATGTTCCTCCATTAACTTGTACACAAACACACAACCTTTCCAGCCTTTCAGAGCTGCTGCAGCATTTTAAAGAGCTTCCCCGTAAATTAATAACGTCAATTAATCCGGTTGTAAAAGGTTAAAGCGTTCGAACAGTGCACTTTTAAAGCAAACAAAGAACTGACTAACGTAGGTACACATCACATCTGGGCTCTCTTATCAGTACGGACAAGAAGGGGATTGATAATTTTGATTTTGAATGTAAACAGAACCTATTCCAGTGATCCCAAATCAATTTTTGTATTGATCTTTTTAATTTTTTTTCCTAGCTTACAGTTTACTTGCGACACATGGTTTATTGAGAAAAGTTGTTCTATTTGATATGCTCTACCTACCCTTAAAATTAATAACAATACTTTTGAATCACCCTGTATAAGTGGTATTGAATGATAAACTTAACAAAGTTTTAAAATTCACGGTTTTTTTATATTTCGTGGCCAATTTATTTCAGCTATCTCAGTTTCATTTAATTCATCTTGTTCTTTCCTTGACCTTCTTAATCTTTTATAGGTAAGTACATATTTGGCTTATTACCTACTTTTTTATTATCTACCTATTTTTATCTTGGATCATTTGATCATAAGTTCTTCTTTCTAGATTTTTATTACTTTCATATGGTAGGTACACGTTTATAATCTCTTCCATATCTTGTATTAAAATTTTGATTATAATGTGATTTTTGGTAATTATTCTCTCTGTTATTTTGATACTTTCTATCCTTGAAAGTATCCCATTTTGTGTTTTTAATTATATGCACTCTCTTGATTACCAAATTTTTGAATTTTTTTATTTTTATTACTTAGGTAGTAGGTACTGCTAAGTCATAACTTCTAAAAAATCTTTTAACTTCTTAATATTTTGTAAAGCCACTGCTATGATTATTTTATTTTCAAAATGTCTTGATAAGTGGATAATCAATCCCTCTTCTCCCATTGGTGGATTCAAATATTTTTCTTTATTGTATAACCCCATTATATAATTTTCTCTTGTAGTTTCCTTGTTATTATTATATTTACCCATTGTTAATTTTATTCTTTAAGCTTGTGTTACATTGTACTTTTTTTGTCTAGAAAACTTTGACAAGTTTGTAAACTAGATGAAACACTAAACTAGAAATTCAAATATGCCACCACCCAATTTTAATGGCTGTCAAGTCATGGTTCTTTTTATGCAGACTTCGCTAAAGTCCAATTGCTAATTGCCAATTTAAAGACCGTACCTAGTTTCAAAACTTGTATCAAACTTGAACAAGTTTCTGAATTAGACTCCCAAAGTTTTTACAAGTGAATCTAGTACAAGAACTACCGTCAAAGTTTTCTAGACAAAAAAAGTACAATGTAATACAAGCTTTTACTTCCATTTGATGTGTATTATTACTCCAGAATTGTTCTAAAAAGCTTTTTTCTACAACCACCATGGAAAGTGGGATTTTCAGACTTCGTCTCCATAGATACGAGTATTGAAAATGAGTGTTTGCCGAACAAGTGAAATTAGCGTGCGGAAAATTTACTTTCCGCACGCACATGCATGATTTTCGGTGCGGCAAAGTATAATTTTGCCGCACCGAATTCAAAATGTCAAATCTGACATTTGATGAATGTCAGATTTGATTTTGCAGAAATATTTAAATTTTTTTATGGAAATGTGGTTGTAGAAAAAATAGTGTGTAATACATGTGTTAAAAGCTTGTATTTGCCACTCTCATGTGACTGCAGCACTCACTATCGTTCGTGCTGCAAACTTCACATTCGTGTGGCAAACGCAAGCTTTCAACACTTGTATTACAAATTACTATTTCGAAATTCTTCATAACTAGTAACAACTTTCTTTAACTAAATTATACCATATTTTAGACACATTTCTACTAAACTTAATTTCTTTTTTTTTTTCAACAAGTAAGTACATTTTCCACCAAATCACCAAGTTTTGATAAGAATACCATTCGAAATTGATTTTTATAATCTTCAAATTTGGCAACACATCAGAATTAATCAGTTTTCAAAAAGAAACAATATTGTTATTTGTTATTCGTTCTTTTTAACATTGTTACCTATTCTATTTCTTATTTCGTCTTCAATTTGGGATATAATTATTCTATTTTGTGTAGATTTGTTTTGTACCTGTTCTAAATTTTTTAAAGAATCTGCTCTTAGCTGTCTGCACTTGTATATTTATCACTTTATTTTCATTTCACTTTATTAAAATTGCTGAAATGCTCTTTTTCACTATGTTTACCGCCCCTACCTTTTATATGGATCTTTCCCATTCTTCAGCACTTCACTGTTTAAAGACTTAACTTTCAATTAAATTCACTAAGTTCTACTTAAATTATCACTCACAATTTACGTAACGTAACAAAGCCGCGTACATGGTTAGCATGTTGACGCGACCTCCCTGTTCATAAATTAAAAATGGTAAGTTTATATTGCCACTTCTGATTTATTTAGAGTAACTACATCACGTACATTCAATAGATATTGTGTACAATCAATTTAATTTAAATAAACCATTTACTACTGATTACTGGATAAAAATACTGAAAACTTTTTAAATACAATAAATATCACGTAAGTACAAGCATAAATTGATGCACTCAAGCTGAAAAATGAATAACAAAAATAGTTAAAATAAATTATACATAAATCAATATAGTAAAATAATTAAATGCAATACAAAACACAATAATACAAATCCATTTTGTAATACTGACACTATATCCTAATATTATATTAAAAAAATATAAGCAATTATCTCGAGTACACCATGGAGTAACAAATATTCTTTAACTAAATTTGCTGAATTAACTTTATTAAATTTTTGTTCTGCAACTTATACTTTTTAATATAATAATAAACTCATACTGTATACCTTACTGTATGACATAAAACTTTAGGAGTGATAATTACCGAAGCTATAGCATTTGGTTATACTAACGAAGCTTTAGCAAACAATTTGCAAAACCCTTATCACCCATTATAAAAAAAGTATGTTGTATGATGCCCAGTATGAATATATTTAGAACAAAAAAATAAATATTCGAGTAAAAAAAATACATTAATGGCTTTTATATACGACGGAGTGCAAAAATAGGCAAGTGCAGAATTTCTAATACTTTGCTTCTTGCTATGTTATTTTCTTTAATTCAAATAATTTTATAGGTACCTCCATTAATTCTAATTATCCCTTGAAATATTATTACAGCAACTACTAGGTTTTTAATCAAACCATTAGGTAACATTTTAACAGCTACTAAAATTGCAATCAATTTAAATAAGATACCAAATTTAGATTTACTTTTTGCGATATAGTTGTATTAGTGGTATTTCACAAATGCTTTTGTCATGCACACTATTTAAAATAAAATATTTTATATAAATTTAAAAATAAAATTATTATAAGTGTTTATTGTAATAATAAATATTAATTTAAAACTGAAGATTCTTTTGCACTTCTTCCATTATACCAGCTGATTTATGCAAACGCTGAAGTTCTTCATCTGTCAAAGTTTGCTTTATCACATCTGAAATTCCATTTTCACCTAAAACGGCAGGAAGGGATAGATACACGTCCTCTTTAATGTCATGCAAATCCTGAAAAAAAAGTTTTTTTTATAAACATAGTTTTGATAATAATATTGTTAATTAAACAACTTTCTTTTAGTTGTAGCTTATCATTTATATCTAAAAGCTTAATCCGCAAAAAGTTTAAACAAGATTTTCTGCGTGTTTCTGAAGATTCAACCCGTATAACTAGGTTCTCTTAGATTCTATTCGGGTTCTGTTTTAAGAGCTATGAAAATTGTCATAACAATCCGTGTCCGTTTTTAAACACGCGCATCTAGGTTCTCGTCAGGTTAGCGATCGAACTGCAATCTATGTAACCTTACTATATGGATTGGGTAAAGTAGAAGTCTTATTGAAGTAGTGGTCTATAGCTGCTTTACTTAAAGGAATAATTATTTTCAATCTTTCTAACCTACGGTGTCTGAATCCCACATATGAAAGTTTTGTATTTTGAGGTTTTATGCTTCTTGGTTGGGTTTTCCTGTTTTCCACCACCATATTTTAGCAACTGATGGTGAAAAACCCAACTGAGAAATATAAAATGTTAAACTCGTCACAACAAACCTTTCAAAAATATTTTAAGATTAGGTTAATGCTTATTTGTAATAGTATATTATGCTACAAGAGTTGTAAAGAGCACATAATGCAGGAGCAGAAAAATTACTCAAGAGTCGCATAGCAGCTGGTGTGTCATTTCATGAGTACGTAATTGCTTTACAACTCTAGTGTCTATGGATGTGTACTAATTAATATAGTACCTAATGTTAGAAAGATATGCTGTCAACTCGCACAATTTTATATGCAAAAAAATTCAACCAAAACAAATGACAAGATCAAGAACCGGTTCAAAAGTTTTCCGTTAAATGGAGCTTCAGTAGTACCTACACATTTTTTTGACGTTATTTTTGAAAACGTCAAAAAGTGACCTATTTGAAGGTGTCAAAGCCATCTACAGCAGCTTACACCTTGGGGTTAAGCTGAACTTCGCCTGATTTGTTCAGTATTAAATATTTTTTTTGTTACTTTGTACTATATACACAGTGGGCCAAAAAAAAACGATCAATTTTTAAACGCTGATCAAATCTCAACTGGTTGGTCTATTAGAATTATTTTACAACTATAAGATAGTCAGTTCGACAGGCTTTTTAATGCTGTATAATATGTTAATAGAAGCATGTTATAGAACTACAATACCAACGCTTGAACTTGGTTAATAAAAATCAACGATTCCAGAGTAACTATTTGTTTTTGCTTTGCGCTTAAAATCAAATAATGCGTCCGAAAAACTATCTTTATTAATAAATGAAATTACAAATATTGTTCTATATGACCCCCGTTCTTTTGATAATCCTTAATAAGACTGCGTCTCCAACGATGTATCGCAGCACGAATACTTTGTTGATTGAGAGACTCCCTGCACTGTAGTAATCGCTCGCGCAAGTGGACTACGTCTCTGATGACAGTTCTGTTGTATATCATTTTCTCCAGCTGACTCCATATAAAATAATCCATAGGTTTTAAATTTGGGCTACTAGGAGGTCATAAATTAGGTTCAATAAAGCTTGGACAATTTTCCAACAAAAATTCTACGAGCTGGAATCGTTGATTTTTATTAACCAAGTTCAAGCGATGGTATTGTAGTTCTGTAACATGCTTCTATTAACATATTATACAGCATTAAAAAGCCTGTCGAACTGACTATCTAATGGTTGTAAAATAATTCTAATAGACCAACCAGTCGAAATTTGAACAGCGTTTAAAAATGGATCGGTTTTTTTTGGCCCACTGTGTACATATAGAAATAAAGGCACATTATTATTATTATTATTATGTAATAACGAAAATAGTCCACCCTGTGCTTTTTTCGACATATTTCAATATTTGTATGGCTATTTCTATGGCTACGTTTGTAAAATAATAACCTCAAACAATCTGATTGTGTTAACTCTACGGATCGAATTTCCGAACCGACGGTAAGTCTAAAAAAATTAAGTGACCTTTAGACTAAAATAGTAAGTCGATAGGTGTTACAAAAAAAAGAAGAAAAGGCCGACCAAAACCATGTTGGGAAGAAGAAGAACTTGAAATATGTAGTAGAACCGAGCTGCGTGGCCAAGTGCATTCCTGTCCTTGCACACGCGTAGCATTCGGGAGGTAGCAGGTTCGAACCCCACTGCCGACTGCCTTGAATCGGATTTTTGGGTGGTTTTCCCGATTCATCAGAGTTAACCATCTCTGAGGTAAATACCGGAGCAGGTAATTTTCCACCTATAAGCTCTTTATCCTAGTTTATCCACATCCTAGTTTAACCTATCCTTACATATCCGCTCTCCGTGGCTGAAGAGGAGTTCTGCCCTCCTAAAAGCGGCCCGCCATTTCCTGTTTTTCTTATGTAGTAGGTAAATATATGCCGAGAAAGAGTGGATGGTCATAGCTGCTGATAGAAAGCAATAGAAAATCCAGGAAGCCTTTGTTTGACGATTGAGATATGTTTATGTTAATAATAATAATTATATTTTATTATATTGGCAGTTCTAAAACCCTTCCGAGGAGTGTGGCCTACCTACTCAACTAAGTCTTCATAATCCTGTTGACGTTGTAAATCATGCAAGGTGGATTACTTCTTGGCATGTCCCAGGCCGTGGTGTATGTTGGTATGTTTTATAAGGAGGGGGAATGGACTTTAGCTTGGCTTACTATTTGTTTCCATGTTTTCCTACACTGTGTTTTTTGTTTCCAGTTTTTGACCCCCATGTTTTGTAGGTCTTCTCTAATTTCTTCCAACCATCTTGTTCTTGGTCTTCCTCTTCTTCTCGTTGTGTTTGGTATAGTTTCTGTCAACGAAAATACAAGCACCTTGTCGGCATGGGCCCCTACTATTAAATTTTCTAGGAATAACTCGTTTACAGTTATACCAAAACATCGTTCTCTTTTAGGTATTTATTTCCTGCTTTAAATAGAATTTTTAAATACGGTCCTGCAATTTTTACCTACAGTCGGCACCTACATTAGGTTTTACAAGAGATTATAGATGTAAATCTCAAGCGGTTTTTTGCATTTTCGTTGACAGAAACTATATGCATTCTGTTAATATTCTCATTGCACAATCCTCGTGGCTTCTCATTATATGACCCAACCAGTTGATCCTTAGTGCTTTAATGTACTTGATGATGACTTCCCCCTTAGTTTTACCAGTTCACGGTTCATCCTCTGTCTCCATTGGTCTCCGTCTTTTATTGGTCCCCATATGATTCATAAAATTTTCCATTCAAATACTGTAAAGGTGGTTCATTTGTTGGCTGTAGGTTGCAATGGGTCTTATTATGCTAGTGCATATTTTTGTTTTTGTAGCATATCAGCTGAGTTGTTTGTTTGGTATCAAATGTCTCCATGTGTAGTAGCTTTTGAATCCTGTCTTAATTCGTGCTTGTATTTCCTCTTGCAAGTTATTGTTTCTATTTAATGGAGTTTCTAGATAAGTGAAGGATTGTACTTGTTCAAACTTGTTGCTCCCCAGTGGTTGGTTTATATTCGTTTCTTCTTTTGTTGTTACCATATACTTGTTTTGTCTTCATTTACTTTAAGTCTGTATTTCCTTCATTCCCCTTCCAAAATTACAAAAGTCAATTTTTCGTTCTACTTGTTATTACTAGGTACGTCATCTATGTATGCTCTGATTTGCATGTTTTATACGTTTAACAGTTTAGACAAATTTGTTTTTCCTATTATTACCTCCAAGACCAGATTAAATAGTAAAGGGGATAGTAGGTATGTCTCTTTGCCTTGCTCCTTCTTCAATCATGAAAGCCTATGTGTCACCTTGTCATTTGGATTAATCTTATTATTTTCCTCGGAATTCCTAATTGTTTTAATGAGGCTACCATTTTTGGTTTATTTATTTTATCAATCGCTTGTCTGTAATCAATGAACAGACAATGCAATTCAATAGGTAGGTACTGTACCTATTCTCCACATTTTTCAAAAAGTTATGTCATTATATATTGTTGTGTATTTTGAGCATAAAACATTTTAAATAACACTAATACATCCATACAATAAACACAAACAAGTTTATACACTTTATGAACATTTTATTAACACAATTTTACATACATCAAGTATATAAAATTGAATACCAAATTGATTTTTGATGTAAAATCATTTTATTGATTGTTTACGATTTATTAATACAAATTAATTACAATAAAGCAAATATTAACAACAATTAAGTTATAAAAACGATATTTAAAGTTGACAATGAAGGATAGAAATTCAAATATCCAGATATTTATTTCAATTTACAGTACAAAGCTGATTTTTCTTGATGAAGTAGTCTTTTGGAACACTTAGATCAGTTTATTGTGCTAGAAATAATGATTAAAGTTAAAATCATAACGTATTATCTGAAAAAGGTAAATTTCAAGGACAAATGTATGTGAAAAATAGAAAATTATAAATTTCTTATTTTAAAAGGTTGAGACAAGGTATAAAACATAACTAAAATGTTTTAGAGCATATAAGATTTAATTTTGTCAAGAATTTAAATGTTAAAAGCAAGAATTATTGAAATTATCAATAAAAATGTAAATTTAAGTAAACGTCAGATTTCAAATGCAATTATCAGCCAAACTGATAATTTTAGAGAAAATTGATAAGAGACAAAATCTCATTATTTTGTCATAATTAATATAATTACATAGTTTTTAGTTTAGTTATTAATAATTTTGAAAAATAGGTAAATCAAGTAGAGTTTTAAACCAAGAACGAAGTAAAGAAACTTTTTCTTTAAAGTTAAGTTTAAATAGGTTTAGTTTAAATAAAAATTTAAATTAAAAGTTAAGTTTAGTTAGTATAAATAATTTTCATTTAGTTAATAATAAATTTTGATTAATAATTAAGCGTAAATAAGTAATTAAAGTTAAAGATGGTTTGAAAATTGGCTAGATTTATTTATTTTACTTGGTTTTAACAAAAGAAAATACGTCAGTTGCTCGTAAAAATCCATTGGGGATGCACGTATCTAAAACGCTCCCAAAGTTTGTTATTATGACGTAGTAGAGTTCTTTTGTTTTTATTCTAGAACAATAAGACAGATGAATATCGGGTAGCAACTGAAATGTGGTGAAACAGATATCACGTGATCTAAGAATGATTAAAATTAAAAGTGTAAAATGAAGTGAATTAAAATAAACAAAACCAATTAAAATAAATAATAAGAAAGTACTAGTAAAATTTACTAATAATAAATAGTCGTAAAGAAAATTTGAGTGTAATACTAACAATAATATTTACATTTATGTAAACGTTGATAATTAAACCAAGTGGGTTATTAAATAAATGTAATGTGAATTTTCTTCGTTAAAATAAATTAGTTAAATTGTTATTTTTGAATAAAACATCGTTTTATTTACCTACGTATTTGAAGGGTAATCCTTAATCTAAAACAAGGAACCTGGAAATTTAAACAGTGATTAATTAGTGAAATTTAAACAGTGATAAAAATTATAAAGACAAGTAAAAATACAAAGACTTACCATTGAGAGTGTTGGGGTTGGAATTCATGGGCATCAACGCAGAACAGCTGATTATCAATGCAGCTGTGCCAAACTTCGACCTTCACCAAGATTTACCCGGATTTTAAGAAGTCACCAGATAAGTCAATTAAATAATTTTTTTTTGTGTTTTTATAAAATTAATTTGAATTTTGATTGTTGTAATTGTTAATAAGGTAATTGTTATAAAGTCAGATTAAATATTGAAAATTTTATGAAGTAATTGTTAATTCGAAACTTGATGAATTTTTATTGTGAACGTATGATTTTAAATTTATTCACTATTCAGTTATCAAAAGTTTATTTGTCAACATTAAATTATTGCAATCTTTTGAATCCTAACTACAGCTAGAACCCATGTAAAAAACTTAAATTGAGCTTGTTATGAATTTTCGTTCATGTATTTTGGAATGTGATGAATTTGTTGTTGGTGTTTGTTTTTTGTAGGTGGTTTAGATACGGAATATTTATTTGGTATTTGGTTTTATGTATTCACACACACATCTGCACACAACACATAATAAGTTCAATAAAATTGTTCTGTGGTCACCTTGATTACACAACATAAATTTGGCGCCCAAAGTCGTGTGGCTGTGTTATTCTGAGGGTTGCATATTCATATTTAATTTGATTTAATTATTATTGTAAAGTTATATGAAGAAATTTTTGCTTCATACGGACAAGAAATTTTTAAAGCATAAGAAATTCAAAAGTGCAGGAAAAATTTGATATTAAATTTGAAAAGATGGCGAATAGATTTTCGTGTTGGAGAGAAGAGAAAATAAGCGATTTAGAGTGGTCAAAACTAATGGAAGAGTATGAAACTCTGCCAGAGTCATTTAAGTTAGAATTAAGTGGAATGTTAACGCAAATAAATGATTTAATAAAGGAAAAGGAAGAATTAGGTTCAGAAGTAAATGATAGAAGTGATAGAATAAGAAATGAATGTATAGAAGCAAGAAAAAGGAATATACAAGTGAAAATTGAATGTTTTAATAAAGAAAGGAATAGGAGAATAAATAGGGAAAACAAGAATGTTAATACAAAATTAGACAGGAGGGTAATAGAAATGGCAGATAAAAATAAAGCAGGTTTTTCGGTAGAAAAAGGTGAAATGGGAGAGTCAGATTTATCAAAGGTAATTGCGATGTTAATGGGTATGAATACAAGATTTGATAAGTTAGAAAAAGATAATGAGAATTTAAGAACAGAGTTAAAAACTGATATTAAAAACGTAAATTTTAAATTAGATAAAAATAGTAAGGATCTAAATAGTGTAAAAGCAGAAAATAAGGATCATTTTAATAATTTAAAAACAGATTTTAATTTTAAATTAGATAATCAAAATAAAAATTTAAGTACAAAATTTGATAATCAGAATGAAAATTTAAATGCTAAATTAGATCATTTAGTTGAGGAAAATGAAGATTTTAAGATAGATTTAAGTATGAGGTTAGATAGTCAAAATGAAGATATGTATAGAAATTTTAATAATTTTACAACAAAATTGAATTCAAAATTTGATAGCCAAAACGAGAATTTTAATGCAAAATTTGATAGCCAAAATGAGAATTTTAATGCAAAATTTGATACTCAAAAAGAAGATTTGAATGCAAAATTTGATATTCAGAATAAAAAATTAGATCAAAATAATAAAAAATTAGAAGATTTTAAAACAGATATTAACACAAAATTTGATAGTATGAAGGATGAGAATAAAAATAATTTTGAGAAGTTAGAAACAGAATTGAATAATGTTAATACAGAGTTGAATTTAAAATTAGATAGTCAAAAAGAAGAGTTAGATACCAGTTTTAATAGATTGAAAACAGAAATTAATTTTAAATTAGAAGAAAACAGGGATGAAATTAATTATAAATTAAATAAGCAAAATGCAGGATTAGACAATCAAAATGCAAATTTAAATTTAAAATTAGAAAATTTTAAAACCGAGTTGAATACAAAATTAGACAATTTAGTTAAAGAAAATCATGATTTTAAAATAAATGTAAATTCAAAATTAGACAAAAATAATGATGATATTAATAATTCAAGAGGGGAAGTTAAAATAAAATTATGGGATGTTAAAACTGAGTTAGTAAATAAGATTGAAAATCAAGAAAGAAATTTTAATGATAAACTTGAAATATGTAGACGAGAAATTAAAAATGAATTTAATAATAATTTTGTAAATATTAAGGAACAGGGAGTAGAAGTAAATATTATTAAAACACAGTTAGATAATATGATTACAGAATTAAAGGATAATAGAAAAGAATTAAAAGGGGAAATTAAAAATAATTTTGAAGATGAAAATATGAATAATGTAAGAGGGGAGAATATTTATGATAATTTAGATACAAAGTTAATTAATGAAAGTAATCAAATAGAAGCTGTTGAAATAAAAATAAATAACGAGATTAATAACAATGATTGGAATTTGAAAGAAGTAGATAGTATAAATAAAGAATTAGGAGGTAATTTTGAAAAGAAAAATAAAAACAATAAAAGGTCCAAACATAAGGGAAAACATAAAAGTTATAATGAAAGTAAAAATTATAATGAGGACAAAAATAATAAAAATAAACGCAAGTATGAGTTTAAAAATAGGTATTTTGTTAAATACAAAATAAGGTATAAGAATAATTTCAAAAATAAAAATTACAAGAGTAATGTAAGAAATAAGAAGGGTAAAAATAAATCCAAAAATAAGACGAAAAGTAAAAGTAATAAGAGTAGGAATAATTTTGATAATAAAAATAAGTTTAGATTTAATAATCAGTATTATTCTAAAGATAATGATAGGTATAATAATTTTAGAAGAAAATTTCATAATAGATTTAGGAATAATTATGTTAAGTTTCAACACAGAAATTTTATTTATCAATATGATAGCCAACGAAGGTTAAAAAATAGTTTGTTGGTAGGATTCGCCTATGATAGGGAATCAACCCCTAAAAAGAAAAAGAAATAAATTTAAAGTAAACGGAAAGTTTAATGTTGACGACTGCAATGAAAAAGAATATTCTAAAGTATTAATATTATGTACAGTAAAAGTAGTTAAGTAAAGTAAAAATAATTATTTAAAGATTAAAATAATGTTATAAATAAAAATAGTTTAAATGATAGCTTATTATGAAGTTTTGAAAAAGTAAAAACTCTTTATTTACCTAGTTTGCCAAGAATGAAAATTTTGAAAATAAATAATAAAGGATTGAATTTAATAACAGGGATGACAGTAAAGTGATATATTCCTTCCAATTAATATGTTAGGAAATTTTAGATTAATTGATACGGATAAAAGAACGGTTAATTATGAATTTTGATATAAAGTGGGAGAAAAATAATTTTAATAATGATTTTAAATTAATAGGAATAAATGTTGAAATAGGAAGTGAAGGTATAAGAAAGGGGGGTAAAATGAATAAATCTACGATGAAATATAAATAAATCTACGATGATATAAAGTATAATAATAAAATATAAATAAATCTACGATGATATAAAGTATAATAATGAAATATAAATAAATCTACGATGATATAAAGTATAATAATGAAATATAAATAAATCTGCGATGATATAAGGTATAATAATAATGAAATAAATAAATCTACGATGAAATAAATATGAATATAATAGGTATGAAGTTAGATATTGGGGGGAAAGATATTTAAGAAAGGTATTAGAAATCATTATTAAAAAAGATTAAAAAGGTATTGAATAATAAACCATTGATTATAAAAGATTATATTTTCGAGTTAAAGGTAGTAAAGAAGGTTCTTTTAGAAGTAAAATATCCAATTCAACGTGTGTATTAAAATGAAATGAATAAGAAAAGGTTAAAGCTTGTTAGAAAGTAATTTGAGAAAGTAGAAAAGTCATCAATTAATTATGGTAAATCCTGTTGAGTAAGTAAAGAAAAGAAAAATTAATGTTATTAAAAAAAATTTTAAAGATTTTGAAAAGGCAAAGTAGTTGATTAAAGTCAAAATATTACAATTTTGAAAATAGGTAAATAAATGAGATAGGCAAATAAATATCAAAAAGGTAAATAAAAGATATTGTCAGTTAAGAGGGGGATGTAAATATTATTTATAAGTTAGGAAGGATTTAATTAGGAAAGTTGATAGGAAATAAGATTTGAAAATATTTTATTAATAAGTAAATATTTGAAAAATAGACCATTTATTATAAATCAAAAATTTGGTAGTTCTTATGAATTAAAATTTGTAGATTCAGATAGAATAAGAGGTAGATTTAACATTCAAATGTTACAACCTTATGTTGAAGAATAAATATAAGTCTGTAATTATTCAGAATAATTTTGAAAAATTTACTTACCAGTTAATATTTTTGAAAATTCTTAAGAGGGGTAAATGTTGTGTATTTTGAGCATAAAACATTTTAAATAACACTAATACATCCATACAATAAACACAAACAAGTTTATACACTTTATGAACATTTTATTAACACAATTTTACATACATCAAGTATATAAAATTGAATACCAAATTGATTTTTGATGTAAAATCATTTTATTGATTGTTTACGATTTATTAATACAAATTAATTACAATAAAGCAAATATTAACAACAATTAAGTTATAAAAACGATATTTAAAGTTGACAATGAAGGATAGAAATTCAAATATCCAGATATTTATTTCAATTTACAGTACAAAGCTGATTTTTCTTGATGAAGTAGTCTTTTGGAACACTTAGATCAGTTTATTGTGCTAGAAATAATGATTAAAGTTAAAATCATAACGTATTATCTGAAAAAGGTAAATTTCAAGGACAAATGTATGTGAAAAATAGAAAATTATAAATTTCTTATTTTAAAAGGTTGAGACAAGGTATAAAACATAACTAAAATGTTTTAGAGCATATAAGATTTAATTTTGTCAAGAATTTAAATGTTAAAAGCAAGAATTATTGAAATTATCAATAAAAATGTAAATTTAAGTAAACGTCAGATTTCAAATGCAATTATCAGCCAAACTGATAATTTTAGAGAAAATTGATAAGAGACAAAATCTCATTATTTTGTCATAATTAATATAATTACATAGTTTTTAGTTTAGTTATTAATAATTTTGAAAAATAGGTAAATCAAGTAGAGTTTTAAACCAAGAACGAAGTAAAGAAACTTTTTCTTTAAAGTTAAGTTTAAATAGGTTTAGTTTAAATAAAAATTTAAATTAAAAGTTAAGTTTAGTTAGTATAAATAATTTTCATTTAGTTAATAATAAATTTTGATTAATAATTAAGCGTAAATAAGTAATTAAAGTTAAAGATGGTTTGAAAATTGGCTAGATTTATTTATTTTACTTGGTTTTAACAAAAGAAAATACGTCAGTTGCTCGTAAAAATCCATTGGGGATGCACGTATCTAAAACGCTCCCAAAGTTTGTTATTATGACGTAGTAGAGTTCTTTTGTTTTTATTCTAGAACAATAAGACAGATGAATATCGGGTAGCAACTGAAATGTGGTGAAACAGATATCACGTGATCTAAGAATGATTAAAATTAAAAGTGTAAAATGAAGTGAATTAAAATAAACAAAACCAATTAAAATAAATAATAAGAAAGTACTAGTAAAATTTACTAATAATAAATAGTCGTAAAGAAAATTTGAGTGTAATACTAACAATAATATTTACATTTATGTAAACGTTGATAATTAAACCAAGTGGGTTATTAAATAAATGTAATGTGAATTTTCTTCGTTAAAATAAATTAGTTAAATTGTTATTTTTGAATAAAACATCGTTTTATTTACCTACGTATTTGAAGGGTAATCCTTAATCTAAAACAAGGAACCTGGAAATTTAAACAGTGATTAATTAGTGAAATTTAAACAGTGATAAAAATTATAAAGACAAGTAAAAATACAAAGACTTACCATTGAGAGTGTTGGGGTTGGAATTCATGGGCATCAACGCAGAACAGCTGATTATCAATGCAGCTGTGCCAAACTTCGACCTTCACCAAGATTTACCCGGATTTTAAGAAGTCACCAGATAAGTCAATTAAATAATTTTTTTTTGTGTTTTTATAAAATTAATTTGAATTTTGATTGTTGTAATTGTTAATAAGGTAATTGTTATAAAGTCAGATTAAATATTGAAAATTTTATGAAGTAATTGTTAATTCGAAACTTGATGAATTTTTATTGTGAACGTATGATTTTAAATTTATTCACTATTCAGTTATCAAAAGTTTATTTGTCAACATTAAATTATTGCAATCTTTTGAATCCTAACTACAGCTAGAACCCATGTAAAAAACTTAAATTGAGCTTGTTATGAATTTTCGTTCATGTATTTTGGAATGTGATGAATTTGTTGTTGGTGTTTGTTTTTTGTAGGTGGTTTAGATACGGAATATTTATTTGGTATTTGGTTTTATGTATTCACACACACATCTGCACACAACACATAATAAGTTCAATAAAATTGTTCTGTGGTCACCTTGATTACACAACAATATATCGAGTCCGTTGTGGATCTATTTTTCCTAGAACCATTCTGATAGTCTCCTATTAGAAATGCAGCATATTCTGTTAGTCTATTGTACAATACGGCCGCAAACACTTTGTAAACCTCACCTAGTAAAGTTATACCTTTGTAGTTTTTGCAGTCTTCTGCAATTCTGCATCTCCTTTCTCATAAATAAGTATAATTATACCAGTCTTCTAATCTGAGGGAATCTTTTCTTCTCTCCAGATTTTTTTAATAAGTTCGAATATTTTTTTCTTTAGGTGATTCCCTCCTTTTAGCATTTCATTTACAATCAGATCAGATTCTGCAGCATTTGCATTTTTTGTGTTATTTATTATACTACATACTCCCTCCCATCCTGGTTCTTCTAGTTCATCGTTGTTGCCTTCTCCATTTTCGGTTAATTCAGTGTCTTCGGTATTTTGTCTCAAAAGGTTTTCATAATAATATTTCCATATATTTAACATATCTGACCTTTCCATGATGGGATCTCCCCTCTTGTTTTTACATTCAATCGTTCCAGTTTTCCTTTTTATAGTATCCTGGCAAAGGCTTTCATAGAATTTGTTCAATTTTTCTTCCTACTATGCTCCTATTATGCTCTATGCCGAGAGTAAGCAATTGATTCCGGGTGGTTAAAGACGTATGGGGCATGGCGTTGTCATGGTGGAAAACAACACCCTTCCAATTTGTTAGTTCTGGATGTTTTGTGCGATTTGTGTGGTCCAATCTCGTCAAATGTGAGCAGTCTATGGTTGAATCGATTGTTTTGCATGACAGTAACAGCACATAGTAAATGACGCCCTTGATCCCACCACATAACATAACATAACATAACATAATCCTGTCCTCTTTGTACCTTGGGGTGTCGAGGATGTCTTCTCTCACATTTCTGCAGTGGTTTGGATAAAACTGCACCACTTGTTCCTGTCTTCTGTCATTGCTTTGCTTTCTGCCCATGTTAGCCCTTTCCTCTCTAGTATCTCCTTTACACTTTGGTTCCATGTTTGTTTGGATCGTCCTCTCTTGTTTTTACCGGTCGTCCTGGCTTCCCATACTTTCTTAACTTGTCGGCTATCTTTCATACGACTCATGTGTCCAAACCACCTTAGTTTCTGCTCGTCTATCTTTTCGAGGAGTGGCGTTGTGTTTAGTTGTTTCCTTATATCTGAATTCCGAATTTGATTTATTCTTCTAACACCCAGTATTCTACACAGCAATTTCATCTCGGATGCTTGAAGACGGCTCTTTTGTTTTTTATACAGCACCCAGCTTTCACACCCGTACGTAAGTATTGGCACATACATATATCGTCTTGTACACCGTGGTTTTTGTTCTTCTATTAATTTCTCTATGTTTTAGAAAACTATTGTTCAATGAATAGAACAATTTTCCAGCTGATTTCATCCTATTATTTAATTCATCTTCAATCGTACCTTGTTGGTTAATTATTCTTCCTAGGTATTTGTAGTTTTCAACTTGCTCTATCTGTTTATCATCTACTTTAATTTGTAATGTTTCTTCTACCATAACTTCCCTCATGTTGTACCATCCCACCTTGTATTCCTTCGTTTTCTTAATACTTTCTTTAATTATCTCATCAATTGCACATATAAATAAATAATAGTGGGCTAAGAACTCCCCTTGCCTTACTCCTTCATATGTTCTAAAAGGTTTCGATCTCATGTTGTTTGTTCGAACTATATTTGTTGTATGTTCGTAGATGCACTGGATCGCTGATATTAATTTTTTGTTAACTCCTTTTCTGCTAAGGCTTTTCCAAATCTCTTCTCTTTTGATCTTGTCGAACGCCTTTTTAATGTCTACAAAACAGAGATATACCTTTCTGTTTTTTTACTATCGCCTTCTCCTTAATTTGCTGTAGTGTAAAGATATGAACTTGTACTTCATGTTCTTTTCGGAAGCCACTTTGTTGGTCTTTTAGTTGCTCCCACCACACGAAGAGCATAATCTTTGGGTGCAAGCCCGCTTTCGAGGTTGTTTGCGGCGACCCGGTGCGGTGACTCTATGATCTTCTACACGTTACATTATTGTAGACGACCCATTTTTCATCACCCATCACCATCCCCTCCAAGAATGGGTTATTTTCTTGGCGTTTCCGTAGTGAATTACAGATGGATATGCGAGTGGCCAAATTGGCCTTAGTTGATTCATGTGGCATCCAAATATTGAGCCGAGAAACATATCTGAGCTGGCGCAAATGATTTTCTACACTTGTGTGGAATATCTTGAGTGCCATAGCAATCTGCCGTATTGATTGGGACGGATTTTGGTGGCCGGTGGCCTTGACAACACTCAAATCAATATTGGACGGACGACCGGAGCGGAGAGCATTCCTTGACTTCAAAATTTCTAGAATGAAATTTGGCGAACCACTTTTGGCATACATGTTCTGTTAAAGCATCATCTCCATATACATGGCATATTTTTTTATGTGCCCCTGCAGCTCGTTTGCCTTTTTTGAAATAATAAAGCAAAATATGTTGAAAATGCTCGTTACTTGCTTCTACAGATGTGGCCATATTATTGGAAATTGAACTAAGATTAGAAGAAATTTTAGATAGTTCGTTTCGTAAGACTTTATCTAGTTTTTGACATTAAAAATAGCATTAATATTTTGTGAAGTATCCCTTGGCAGACTTTAGAGCTGGAATTCTTCTTGGCATGCTGTTAATGACATTGACAGCTTGCTGAAGTAATCTCGTATCATTGACTTAGTTCCATCTTCCTTATTTTATTTTAAGAATTGACCAAATATTTTCAGTTGGATACATATCGGGGCTATTTTCAGGCCATTGAAGTAGATCAATTTGTTTCTGTCTTAAAATATTCACCTACAATTAATACCACGAGTGGTCAAAGAATTGTCGATTATTTTTTTGCTGTAACATCAAGAATGTTCCTTGTGCTTGCATATGAATATCACGAGTATTCACAATCACAAGGAACATGAGTGATTTTACAGCAAAAATAATCTACAATTCTTTGACCACGAATGATATTTGAGGGACTATTCAATGAAAAAAAAATCATTTCCTTCTTTCTTTCTTCTTGACCCTGGTGCCTGTTAGGGCGTCGGGTATTGGGCCTTAACCCACTCTTTCCATCTCTTCCTATCTTGAGCTATTTTTCTCAGAACCTCCTTTGTTCTTTCCATTTTCTCTTGCTATTTCTTCTATTTTTTTCTCCCATGTTTTCCTTGGTCTGCCTTTTTTCTTTTTCTTGTCGCTTCTTGATTGTATACCGTCCGATTTATAAAAAAGGCCCCAGCTTATAATGCTTTTATTATTAATATTACACCCAATAAACTATATATATTCTTAAATGGCATTATAAAAGCTATATTTTCCCATTATAACTTTCTCAATATCAGTCAACTGTTTTGAAGGGCGATATTCAACTTTCTTATTTTAAATGCAACACCCTGTATATTTTATTTTTTTTTGATAGATTTTTAAATTATGCTATATGCTCTTAATTACTTGAATTACTTTATTTCCTGCTCCGATCTCTTTGAGGCATTTGCATATTAGGTTTCTGTTCACATTGTCGAACGCTGCTCATAGGTCTATGAAAGTTAGGTATAGGTTTGATCCGGATTCTAGAGCTGTGTCTATTATTTTTCTTATTACATGTACGTGGTCTGTTGTTTGTTTTGTTTTCCAATATGCTCCTTGTTCGTCTTCTAGTTGGTGTAGCATGTTTGCCCTTAGTCTTTTGTCTACAATACTGGTGTATATTTTTAGTATTATTGGTGCGCTTTTATAAATTGGGAGTATTGTGTTAGTTTCCCATTCAAGCGGTATTTTGTTCATTTCTCATGCCTCGTTACATAGATTATGAACCCATTTCGTTACCAGGTCTCTACTGTGTTTTATCATTTCCGGAGTCATCCCGTCCGGGCCTGCTGCCTTCCCTATTTACATTTTCTTTATTGCTTCCTGGACTTCTTCTAGTGTTATTGGTTGATCATCTTGTTCATTTATTTCTTGGTTTCATTCATTTCCTTCAAATCATTTTTCATAAATTAGTCCATATTCAAGTTTACATGAAAATTGTCCTCTGTGGAATATAACTAGCAATAAACTGTTTTAAAAAATTGTCGCTTCGTATCACTAGTGAAATTTTATCGATTATTTTTTAAACGGTCCTGTCATAATGAGAAAAAATTTCAAATCGACCAATAGCATCAAAATTACACTGACAATTTGCTAGTAGCTGATTACAGCGACAATTTTTTCACATTGTTTCATTGGATCTTTGTTTAAATAAATGCATAAAAAAGTTAAGTTTGACTTGGTTGTTAAGGTAGCGCAGCCATTTGTTTCAATACAGACATTAAAAATTCAGCACTGTCATCATTGTGTAGGTAGTAGTTTAAAAAATAATCACGCCGAATTACATTCGTGGTAATAATTTTTTTTGATAATTTTAACTAGATTAGCACTCTAAACCGAACGGACTTATTTGCCAACCTAATAATAATAGATAATATTTTAAAATAAAAGCAAATGCAGATTTTTCTGCTCTCTTAGACACAAATATCCATAAAATTTGTGCCTACTTTCCCAAAAATATTTTGACAGATATTTCACTACATATTTGTTATTTTCTAAAGTTATTACTGTTTGAACCTACCTGTACATGTACAGATACAGCATGAATTCTTCCACTGTTACTCAAAATACTAGCTGCTAAGGAAGCAACACTAAGCCCAATTGCCCAGGAAGTGTATCCTTTAAGTTTGATAACATCATATGCACTTTCTACCACCTGTTTATGAAGATCGTTCCACTGTTCTGGATCTTCTTCTGTACCGATTGCTGGATTAATTTTGCGAAGACTGACTCCAGCTATATTGACACCAGACCATACAGCAACTGAAAGGAAAAAACTTATAAACTTGTTGGTAAACGAATTTTTTTATTTTTATTGATAATATTATATAAATTAAACGTTTATTTTTTACTGACTTCATCTGAAAAAGTTTTTTATGTTTATATGATGATTTGAGGAAGAGAAGAGCCCTTAACTATGGTTCATCTAAGATACTTTAATCATAATCCGGCTCTGTAGTTATAGGACAAATTAATAGGTACTTTAAAAACTATTTTAATTAGAATTCATAAATTATTCAAAATGGCAGAAATCACTATAAATAGTTTAAAACAACTGATGAATTCAAGCATTACAAGATACATATTTGTGTCTTAAGATTGGGTAAGAACGTAGGTACATGCAGTGACGGCTCGTCTATAGGGGCCTTAGGTACTGGACCCCACCTATATTTGTATAACTAACCCAATAATAAATTGTAGTTTTAAAAAACATGTTTCTTTTAATTATTATTTTTGATCTATTTCCAACACGTTTTACTGTTTAATAAAAAAATTACTGTAGTATTTTGTGGCAATATTGTATAATGCGAGTTAGTACGGTCTTTGAGGCCAGCCGTGTATTTTGTATGTGTAGAGCACGAGGCATGTATGAGGCGCGAGCACTACCAATCGTGTTTGCTTACCGGGCGCAACGCTTATCTTGGAGCCCATTAAGTCTGGCCCGTCATTGCGTTTGTATGTAAATAGCGCGCGATTCTTTCATTGCCTTATTATTTTTTCCTCGTTGTTGTTCTGTTTTATTGTTTTTACAGTGTGTAATTATTGTTGTCGTTTTTTGTTATAATTTATTTTAAAGTTTAAATTTTTATTACGTCCATAAACGATACATTTTAACTATGAACAAAATCGATAGTTTATCGGAAAAACGTTTCTCGTTATTAAGTCTAGAAGAATAAAAAAATGAAGTTGTTTTTGTCCCCTGGCCCCACCTATTTCTATTGTCACCAGCCGCCACTGGGTACATGTAATGATTATATTTTTACTTGGTAATTTATTAATTAAGTGGCTGGCTGGTTAAGCTCCTCCACTTGGTTTGAAGCCAGAATTAGAAGCTCAGTATTTCAACAACAATCCGATTTTTTTTTCATGGAATGTGTAGGTGCCTATGTCATTCAAGATGTATTTCTTTTCTCTCTTCAGTGATATGCACAAAAAGATTGGTCATAAATGATGGACTGAATGATGTGTGATGCACAACAGTCCAAGCTTCGGTCCAAATCATACAGTCCACAGACTGCAGGTAGCCTTTTGTAAGATTCTTTTTATAGATGAAGCTACTTTTTCCAGAAATGCTGTTACAAATCACCATAATGCTTACATATTGGTTGAGGAAAATTCAAAAGCTAAAAATGCACCTTATCATCAAATTAATTTTAATGTATGGCACCATATAATTTAAATGGTGAAAATAGAAGGAATAAAGTTAGGGAGTAGGCAAACTAAGTGGTTGATGCAAGATAACGCTCCAGAACAATTCACTGACCAAGTAAAAGAATTTTTGTTAGAGAATACTCTGCTTATTGGACTGCAAGAAGCCCTGATGCACGTATTAATAGGCTGATGCGCTCCTCGAATTTTAAACTGATAAATTTTTGCTTATAGGGTTTTATGAAAGAAAAAGTTTATTCCCAGTAATGAACATTTAAGAAACAGGATTATTAAGACTATTGGTAGATTTAGGGAAAGACTCTCTTATTAAAATGGTGCAGAACATGTGTACAAAAGAAGCAGGACTACTAAATATATGACCCTTTTATATTTGTTGTTATTATTATTAAGATTAAGTAGGTACAAAATACGAAATTTAATAACTATTTGATTATTAGAGTACCTATTAAATTAGAATAAGTATTACAGCGTGTCCTAGAATAACTGTCCCATCAGTTTGACATCATGTAATTATAAATACAATAAACAAAATGGATCAAGTGTGACGCTGATGCGAAGCTTATTCGATTTTCATATAGCATAAGCTAAAATGTTACAAAAAAGACTTGTACAAAGCTTATATGCAGTATCCATGAGTTATATCCCTAAAGATAAAAAGAGTATATTCAGCGGTTCCAAAATGTTCCATCCGTAATGGTTTGGGGAGCTGCATCGAAGAAAGGCAAACTTCCATTGGTTTTCATTGATAAAGGCGTGAAGATAAATCAAGAATATTATCTTCCGAGTTTTGATTGATAACGCGATGCGAGATATCGAGCAGATGTATCTAAACGGAAATTATTGATTTCAGCAAGATTCTGCGTCAGCCCGCAAAGCCAAAAGTGTTCAAGATTATATATATGTATGTCCTCTTGCTCCCTAGGTGGAGCATAGGGCCTCAACAAACGATTTCCATCGTATCCTGTTCTGTGCCATGTTTTTCACTTCGTTCCACATTCTACCCGTTGCTTTAATTTCTTGTTGTATTGTTCGTCGCCACGTGATCTTTGGCCTGCCCCTTTTCCTGGTTCCTTGGGGGTTCCAGTCCAATGCCATGCTTGCTATATTTGATCTTTCTCGTCTTAGTGAGTGCCCGATCCAGTTCCATTTTCGTTGTTTGATTTCCGTTTTCATTTTCTTTTGTCTAGTTCTTCGCCACAGTTCTTCATTAGTTACAAATTCTGTCCAGTGTATTCCCATTATCTTGCGTAGACATCTATTGACAAAAACTTGGATCTTATTATCCGTTGCTGTTGACGACTTCCAGGTTTCACAGCCATAAAGTAGGACGGATTTTATATTGGTATCAAATATCCTAAGTTTTGATTTATTTGTCAAATGGTTGCTGTTCCATATATTATTTAAACATCCGAAGGCTAGTCTTGCTTTACTTATGCGCTGTTTTATATCTTCGTCTGTCCCTCCTTGAGCTGTGATTATGCTGCCTAGGTAGCAGAACTCCTGCACATCTTCGATCGGTTCATTATTGATATTGAAGGGTTGCTGGTTGTTAGTATTCAGACGAATCGTTTTAGTTTTGCTATGATTGATTTCCAGGCCGACCAGCTTTGATTGTTCAGCAAGCCTATTTATTTTTGTTTGCACGGCTGTGTGACAAATGTCGTCTGCATAATCGATGTCATGTAATTGACTTTGAAACCCCCAGGTTATCCCAAGTTGTTCAAAATTTGAATTTTTGATTACCCAGTCTAATGCAATGTTGTATAGTAATGGTGACAGGGGACACCCTTGTTTAACACCAGAGAGAATAGAGATGTTAGAGCTGTTTCGTCCCTTATGCATGATTTTACAGTTGGCTTCTTCATATAATGCCTGTATGACTTTGACCAGCTTTTGAGGTATACCAGTTAGATCTAGAATTTGCCATAGAGCATGGTGTTGAATAGAATCAAATGCACGTTTAAAGTCTACAAAGGTTATAGGTATATAGTGGGCTTCTCCATTCCTCAGATTGTTCGATGATTATTCGAAGGGTGTTAATATGATCCAAGGTATCTTAACTCTCCTAGGTAGGCTAGCTTACTGGGGTAATGAGAAGCGGGGCGAGGGACGCGTGCGGTCGGAGGGGAGGTACGGCTACGTCACAAGTGGAATCTGTCATCTGTCATCATTCGGTCAGAAAGTTTCTTAGAGAAACAACGTGCCGATAAACGCCGTTTTGGTTGTTTAAAGTGAAATAGGTAGAGTTTAATATTTTTGTAGTAATTTGCTGTACAAAAGTTTCGAGAAAAACAGAAAGGTAAATTTATTTGAAAACATCCGATTCAATTATATTTTAATACATTGTGCATTGTGTAGGTACATTAATTATTACAGGAAATTATATGTCGTGCAGTTAGCTCAACTCAGGGCTATTTATTTTTCCATAATCCCTGATTCAACTATTCAAGATGCCGGCAAGCTGCGCCGTGGGTCTTTGTAAAAACATCGCTAAAAAAACCAAAATATTCATTTTTTTGCTTCCCTAAGGGCAAGTCTTTTAGAAATATATGGGTGGAGCGATGCTTTAGGAAGCACAAATTTAACACAGAAACAAGTCGTGTGTGTTATTATTACCATTAATATTTAATTTAGATACGTAGGTAACATTAGGCGATTCACACATCTACAGCCCTTATTGTATTCAAATTTTTCAAAGTTAGCATTAATTTGACCAAAAACAATATAAAAGTAGACTTGATTATCTTTGATTTCCGACAAACAATACAACGGCTGAACGGGGTGCTTTCCACTTGTGACGTCACGCAGGCGACGTGCAAAATCTAGCCTACCTAGGAGAGTTAAGATACCTTGATATGATCTATGCAAGATCTGTTCGGCCTGAATCCGCACTGTGCTTCCCGTAATTTGGGTTCTACATATTCGGAAAGCCTATTATTAATTACGTGTGCAATAGATTTGTTTAGCATATTTAATAAGGTGATGCCCCTCCAATTATTGCATTTTGTAAGATCTCCCTTTTTTGGCAGTTTAAAGATGATTCCTTCCTTCCAGTCAGAAGGAAATGACTCTTCAGTCCACATTTTTTGAATAATTGGTTGTAAAATTGCTGCTGTGTGTGAAATGTCTACTTTCATAAGTTCAGCTGGTAACTTATCTGGACCCGTGGCTTTATCATCTTTTAATTGCATGAGTGCTATTTTAATTTCAGTGATGTTTGGTGGATTCGTATTTATTCTTAAGATTGGCATCCGCGTTCCAACAATTCTCGTGTCCTCTGTTGGTCTACTTAGAATGCTGGCAAAGTGTTCTTCCCATATCTTTATCTGCTCTTCGTCTGACGTTATGAGTCTTCCTTCGTTATCTTTAAGTGGTCTGTTAACATTTTGTGATTTGTTTGCGAGTCTCTTAGTAATTCGATATACTTCTCTAAGATTTTTCTTGTGCATGGCTTCCTGCGCCTGTTGTGTAAGATTATCGGTCCACCTCCGTTTGTCTCTTCTAGCTGCTCTTTTTACTTGTTTGTGTTTTTCATATAGTTTGTTGTCCTGCTAACGCACGTTTTTCTTCTTGTGTCGTTGCATTGTTCAGTCTACTTTTATTTTATATTGAACCACCTATGACTAAGTCATTTGAGAGACAGAATTCGCAGAACAGTTCGCCGTTCTCGTTGCGATCACCTAGTCCATGTGTGCCCATTATTTGTTCCATATCTTGATTGTTGCAACCTACTTTAGAGTTTAAGTCCCCCATAATTATAAGTATGTCTCCCTTCTTCTGTTGTCGTACTGTGTCATTGAGTGCGTTATAAAAGTCTTCTTTCTTCTCGTATTCAGTGGGTTCTGTTGGTGCATAGCATTGAATCATCGTTAGATTACGTGCCTTAGTGTGGAATCTTGCGGTAATGATTCTGTCGGAAACAGCAGTCCATGTCAGGAGACTTCTTTTAGCTTCCTGTGTCATGAGTATTCCTACTCCATTTATTTTGTTTTCATTTTCGGGTGGACCAGAATATATTAAAGTTTTGTTGTCTAAAGTTGCTATTTCACCAACACCTGACCATCTGACCTCGCTTAGTCCTAGGACTTGAATATTATACGAATCCATTTCACGTGTTAGTTGAGCAAGTCGGGTAGGTTCTAATAAAGTTCTGATGTTCCAAGTTCCAAATCGTGTCCTTGATTTCATGCTAAATATCGTCATCGGTGAGACAGTCCGGCTTTCATCAGTTGAGGTTTCAAGAATCATTAAAGTTAAGGTTGGCCCACTACCCGAGTCTGGCGATGGGGCTGCCATCTGTAGCCTCCAGACAGGCCTCAGTTCGAGACTGGAAGTTGGGCACGGCATTTCGTCCATGCGTGGTCAAGATTGGTGTAGGAAAAATTTTAGCGATTTTATCAGCGCCGAAGACTGGCCTTCAACCTCTCCTGATCTTAATGTAATGGATTACTGCATATGGGGCTATATGCAGTCGAAGTTGGCAGATTTGAAATGTAGCGATATCACTCAATTCAAATATTTATTGCAAAAAAATTGGAGGGAAATACCCGATGAGATGATTCGTGCCGCCTGTTTGGACTTCCCGAAGCATTTGAAAGCAGTTATTAAGGAAAAGGGGGACAGATTCGAGCTAAACGCATAAAATAACTTTTGTTGTTCTGCAATTTGTTTGCAATAAATTCCTTTTTATATTATGTGTGATATTTTTATGTTAATTGCAAAATAATAATGGGACAGTTATTCTAGGACACGCTGTATAGTGATTTTTGTTTGTTAACTGGGTGAAATCTAGGCTTGTGGGTGTTAAGGACTTCAACGCATATTTTAACATCATCTCCCATATTTTAACATCTCTCCATTCAATCCATCTGAACCTGGGGTTTTTAAATTTTTTATTTTTTGGATGATTTGTACTACTTCGTCCTAACTTGGCTCTTCTATTTCATCTTCCTGACTCTCCTTTTGTATGGCTTCTTGTTCCTCATTTCCATTTTCTTTTCTAAACGATAAGTGTTGAAAATATTTCTTCCATAAATCATTTAATTTTGTTGAATCATATTGCGTTTGGCCTTGATCATTTTTGATTCCTCTTCTTTTAATTGTGTTAGTTCTTCTCGGCTTCTTGATGTTCTTAATCATTTTTCTAGTGTTATTTGGTCTATTGCTGTTTTCTATTTCTTCCAATTTTTGTTCTATCCATTCTTTTTTCTTTCTTTTAAATATTGCGTCTGCTACTTTTTTATTTCTCTTGTAGTTTTCTTTGTCTTCTTCCTTCCCAGATTTTATCCATATTATTCTAGCTTCTCTCTTTTTGTTTAGTTCTTCATAACATTGTTCATCAAACCATTCTTTGTTTTGTGTGGGTCTTCTATATCCAATTGTTTTTGTCGCTGCAGTATTTAATGTTCTTTTTATGTTTTCCCACTCCACATTAACATTATTTTCATTTCCTGTTTTGTGGTTCCACTCACGTTCGATTTCAGATAGGTATCTATATAACGTTTCCTATATTCTTCTTTGTTTAGCTTTTCTACTGCCCATTTCCGTTTTTGGTTATTGTTTTCTGTACACGTTATGGTTTTATGTTTAAGTTTGGCTATTACTATCATATGGTTCCAGTCTGCATTAGCTCCTCACACGTCCTTACATCTTGCACACTTGTCGCTTTATTTCTTGTGATTAACACGTGGTCTATTTGATTGCCCAGGTTTCTTCCTGGAATTCTCCATGTTTCCTTGTGCTCCCTCCTAATATGAAATTTTCGGCAGCTTATTATTAAATTTGCCTCTGCAGCATAATTACGGAGTAATCCGTTTTCATTAGTCTTATCATAGATTGTATGTATCCCAGCTACATCTCCAAAGCACTCTTCTTTGCCCACCATTGCATTAAATGAGTGAGTGTGTCGTGTTTTTTTTTCTTCGTTTGTTACTTTCCTTAAATTATCATAAAATTCTTGTTTCTCATTTTCTGTTGCTGCTTCTGTCGGTGTATATGCGTTTATAATTGATATATTGTTCGGCTTTCCTTTAATTCGTACGAATGAGAGTCTCCCATTTATTGGCTTGAATTGCATAACGTTATCTCTTATTTTTGTGCTACTATAAAGCTTGTACCATTTTTTTCTTGTTTTTTTCTCCCCTGAGTTCTCCACAATCTTTCCATCTTATTTCTTGTATTGCTACTAGTCCTAAATCATTATCCATTTCTTTTGCTGTTTGCATCATTTTTCCTGGCCTTAATAGTGTTCTGATGTTTCATGTGGCTATTTTTATTGTATTCTTTTGCTTTTTTCTTTTAATTTTTTAATTTTTTTTTCATTTTATTTTTGCTTAGCTCCTGTTTATTTATTCTTCTTATGTTGTTATCATTGAGTGTGCTATCTTGTTCGTTTTTATCCTTCGTATTTTTGTTCAAGGTATTTTTGTGCCTGGAACGTTGTCGTTGTTATGATGATTGCCGCATTGCTAGCTCTTTTTGGTTTACCTACTTCTGTATTCATTTTGAACAGTAACCCCTTATTCTCGTTTGGCCATTCGTACTCTCAAACGTCTACCCATAGCTTTTTATATGCTATCTTTACTTGCTTTCTGCCGTTTCTCTCTTGCTTTGCTCTCATTCTAATTTGTCTTTGCTTTTCCATTTCTCGTTTAGTTAAATCATTTTCGATGTATAGCCGTTTGTTTCCTAATTTATGTTTGTTTTTCATTATTTCGACCTTTTCTTCATTACAGGCATTGCCAAATGCCATGAGTCATGAGCCGCGAGATGTGCAAATGAACAAGAGAGAAAGCTATAAAAAAGGTCAGGCGATAGGCGAAAGTGAATCCTAAAAACGTAAGAACAGATAATAAAACAGTATACCAGGTGTCTCAGGTAAGACGCAACATAGGGAAACACCAATGTATTTTTTCAGAAAGGATCCGCGATACCTTTGGAATATTTATGGATTCAGTGCTCAACATATGTTATTGGATTTAGTTAACGCTAGAAAGAGATAGAAATACTGAAGGCGTCTGTCATTGCGACAGGCGATTATTTGATTCTATAAGTATTTTTTTTCACTACTAGCATTAGAAGATATCATTATTGACCTTGTTTTCGAGCCAAGAAAATGAATTTCTCTCCTAGTGGTCAATAATTTTTCATTATTGACTACTGGTTAATAATGAAAACAATTGCTATGCACTCAGGTGCCTATTATAAATACATATTACACTAATGTCAATTGAAACTAACTCCTCCCCTTGTTTTCAAGCCAGGTTATTTGATTTTTGTGGATATTTAGAAATAAATAGAGGCATTTTATATTTTATTTATGTAAAAATGATTAATTAAAAGGAATAAAGGTGCTAATAGTGAAAAAAATAGTATATAAACCACGGTAGGTAGAGAAGACTTCTCAGCCGAGCAGTATTATTTCCCGACATGCGAAGCATGGAGGGAAATAATACTGCTCGGCTGAGAAAAATATCTTTTCTACCTTGGTATATAATATTATATACTATTTATATTTGTCAATTTTGACAGCGACAAAACGTCAAATTGTTAAACTTGTCAGTTACTAAAGAATCTACATCTACAATGCAATGCAGCACAGTTACAGATTCATTACTATTATTATTATTATACTAAAACAATAAGTATAATTAATTTAAAAAATTTATTTATGATGCCATAATACTTTACACATTTACTAAAATCACTATTTACGTAAACGTATAATTGTTACATTTTTCTTGCACTTGTACTTCACCAAATTATACATGTTTCTCTATGTAACTAATTTCACATCTATCTACATGAACCATTAAAATTTGTAAGTCGCATTAATAACTTCTGACAGAGATTTTAGTACAGCTGACTGTCGCAATAACAGACTCCTTCAGTATTTCTATCTCTTTCTAGCGTTAGCTAAATCCAATAACATACGTTGAGCAGTGATTCCATAAATATTCCAAAGGTATCGCGGATCCTTTCTGAAAAAATACATTGGTGTTTCCCTATGTTCCGTCTTAGCCAAGATACCCGGTATAACAAAACACACAATTCAGTTTTGAGAAAGACTAATTTTTTAAACAATCGGCAGGAACTCAAAAACAAAAACACAAGAAAACATAGAGGCTAGGTTGAAACAACTGATGACAAAAATGTTTTTAGAATGATCTATAACTTCGCGAGCCGACGCATTTTGGTTTCTGCGCCAGAGCTCATGAGATTTGGCAAGGCCTATACTCTCTAGTTCTACTTTTACTACATTTTGTTCTGGCATTTTTCCCATTTTGTAAGCTGCTTTTATTTTCGGACCGAGTCCTATTTCATTCTTCAGAAATTGTGTTACTTCCTGTTTTAAGGCCTCGGAATCAGTTTCCAGTCATTTGATAATTATGTTAAACTTATTAAATATTTGGCTTTTAATCTTTAACAATAAATTAATCATTATTTTTTCTTGAAATGTTGCCCTTAAGATATTAAAATTTTGTACAACTTTTCATTAAAAAAATTTCAATCCGTTTGATTTTTAGAAAAAATAACTCTTTTTCATTTTTTACTTTGGAAGGCCATATCTTTTATAGGGTGTATTTTTTATACATATGTATACTGATAAGTTGCCTTAAATCGACTTATTATTGTTGCACCCTGTATAGCAATGCCATATTTAATTTCATTTTTTTATAAGTTTATTATTTTTGTAACACTGTTAGCTATGATAAAAGAATGATAGAACAATTATTAATAGTACAGCGCCACCAATCAAACAAGTCTGTCTGGTTGGCGTGGTGTGGTGTCGCTGTATTTTAGAGGTACACTCAGTGTCAATAGTACTTTGGCGGTAAATTTAAACGTGTAACATTGTGTATTGCAAGTTTATTAATTTTTATTATGTACCTACGTTCTTATATAAATTTGTTAAAACTGTTAAAAGAAAATTTAGTAGACAAGTACCAGAATTAGATTTGAGAAGGAAATAAATAAGGAAATTTTATTTTTATTTTAGATAAATTTTGTCTACTATATTTCTGGCTTCGGAATGAACACTTTTTTCCCTTTACTTGCCATAGCGATAAAAGCTGTTAGAAGAAATGGATTCTATAAATAAATACATAAATAGCAAATACCTAATAGGTAAAAAATATATTTTGAGGTTATGAGAAAGTTTCATTTTAAAAATACTTTAAATTATCTATAAAATATATGCCTACCTTATTAGGAATAAGTCGAACAAAAATAGTCTTAAAAAAGACTGATTTTTTTATAAAGAGGAACGAAAGCAGAGAAAATTGAGAAACACAAACACGCGATAATAATCTGTCAATTTGCTAGCTACTTTCACTTTTGACACGGAAGGTACAACGCCGACAGGAGTTGTAGGTATTGGCTTAAACTTTTACCGCCACGAATTTTTAAAATTAGTTGGCATATTTTCCGATGGACTCGTTTGCTTGGTGGCGCTGTATATTATAATACAAGTGTATAAGAAAGCCTTTAAAGCACATGCGACGGGTTTAAGAACACGAGGCAACGCCAAGCGCTTTAAAGGCTCTTATACACGTGTATTATACGCTATTTTATATTATACCTACCTGCGCTGCATTACATTCTAAAAATTAGAGTAAAAAATTGAAAAATTTAGATTCATTTTACAAGGTGATGTGTGGATCCCATCACGTTGCATAGAGATGATTAGCAGTTGTTATTTGGTTGTTATGTAAATTTGTTATAAAACGTTGTTGTTACCTAGGCCACTTTAAAACACGGCATGTTTTAATCGTCCTTTTTCGCACGCTTATTAGTTTGAAATACAAAGATTATGATGCAGGTATAATAAAAGGACGATTTAAACACGCCGTGTTTTAAAGTTGCCTAGGTAACAACAATGTTTTATAACAAATTTACATAACAACCAAACAACAACTGCTAATCATCTCTATGCAACGTGATGTGATCCACACATCACCTTGTAAAATGAATCTAAATTTTTCAATTTTTTATTCTAACTTTTACAATGAACATGTAAGGTCAGTATACAGGGTGTTAGTTGATGCTTCTGCCAAACTTTAGCGGTGGGTTTGTACCTAACGATAAAAGGAATAAAAAACTCTTATACCATTTTTTTCTCAGTTATTTTGTGGTTGTTAATAAAGTTTTATTGTTACTTGATGTATTAGACCCTTATTTATCTGTAAAAATTTTGTTCCTATATCTTTAACCCCTTGTTTTTGTTTTTCCCGAGAATAAAAAGTAAAATTAAAGCATGCTTTTTCTCAGAAACTATGCATAATAGAAAAAAATTGTATAATACTTTTTTTGCTCCATTTGTCATTATAAAGCTATTCCCAAAGTTTGGCAGAAGCATTACCTAACACCCTGTATATTGAAATACTATAAATCTATAAACCAAGGTTTTGCCCAATAAAAAAATAAAGAACTAAAAAGCACTTAGAATTATAAACATATTCTACTAATTTTACTTACCACTGGAGTCACCGTGTTCTCCAATTATCCATCCATGGCAACTTGTAGGAGCAACACCTAATCTTTGAGACATAAGAAATCTGAATCTTGATGAATCCAAATTAGTGCCAGAGCCAATAACTCTATGCTTCGGTAATCCACTGATTTTCGATGCCACATAGGTTAAAATATCGACGGGATTGCTTACTATTAATAAAATGGTGTTAGGTGAATATTTAATCAACTGGGGAATAATGAATTTCAATATATCCGTGTTACGCTGGACCAAATCGAGTCTCGATTCCCCTTCACGTTGACGAGCACCTGCTGTTACTATACAAAGACGTGAACCAGCAGTAATTGCATAATCTGAAATTTTAGAAATTAGTTTAAAAACAAATAGCAAAAAATGTCTATTTAAAGACATAACAATTTGTAACTTCAATAAGAAATTTTTAGAACATATCAAAAAAAAAATGCAATTTCTGAGGAACCAATTCGAGACGACATATCGGTACGTCGAGTTCCAACATTGATTATCAATAAAATATATAAAAACTGTTTGAAATAAGTAGTTATTAAAAATTACAGAAAAACTTCTAAAAAATAAAGCTTGAAACTAGAAACTTACCAGTACTGGCATTAACTTTAGCATTCTTCATAAACTGAGAACCATGCTGAAGATCCAACATTTCTCCATGCAATTTATCAGCGACACAATCAACTAGTGCTACATCATGAGAAACATTCTAGAACAAAAAAAATAGTAAAATCAATCAATTTAACTAAATTCCATAAATTGCTGAAACTAGCTAACTAAAGTTTTTTTTTAATTCACGACAACTGAAACCAGGGGCGGACTGGCCATGTGGAGGATGCGGAAATTTCCGCACGGGCCGGTCCGATTATGGGCCGGTTTGACAAAAAATCTAAATTATTAAAATTATTTTATAACGCCATTCACACCAGCTTCATATATTACAAATTCAAAAACGCGAAAAACCGTCGTTACCGATCTCAGTAGTCGAGATAACAACACTCTGTAGCGGGTGTCAACGAAACCTGGTGTACCCCCATAAATTTCTTATTTTTTAAGACATCAAAATGAAATTTGGTATATGTATATACTCTTTAAATTGCATTTACTGACATAGGAAACAAGTTTCTGTCACTTCCGGTTTCGCCGGAATTGACATCAAGTTCGTTATTTTAAATGGAACACCCTGTATATTTATACATCTTTGGAATCTCCATTCAATTTTACGTATGATAGTATCAAGTCCGAAATATTTTGATGACTTACGCAAAATGAAAGTCAAGGTGCCCCAACACTCGAGACATTAATATGAAAATTCAATTCGGAATAACACTCTCCGTTAAAAAAAACGTATTTTGGACATTTAAATCTAGACACTGGATTTCAAAACAAGTGAAACAAATGAAATGCACAAAAAAGTGACAAACTTGCTACAGTTGAAGTACTAAAATAATTTGTTTTGGGTGTCGTAGCACCCCAACTGCGCAGGTCATGGCATCTACTTTGTCATCAAAATGTTTCAAACTTGATATACCATACGTAGAATGAAATGGAAATTCCAAAAATGTATAAATATACACATACAGGTTGTTCATTTAAAATAACAAAATTGAGGGTAATTCCGGCGAAATCGGAAGTGACAGAAACGTGTGTTCTATGTCAAAAAATACTATTTAAAGAGTATATTGCTTATACCAAATTTCATTTTGATATCTTAAAATATAATTTAAAAAATAGGGGTGTCCCAGGTTTCATTAACACCCGGTATACTTAGTTGCTCAAAAAAGCAATCTTTTAAAAGAAAATCTTCCTTTATAAAAATATTTTTATTTATGTACTAATGTATTAATTTATTGCAATATTATTTATTTACTTTTTTTGCAAAGAAATGTCTGTTTTTGTTAATTTTTGAGTAACCTTTTTTTTGTTAAAAAAAATGTTTCAATGCTTCTTATTTATGTGTTTGTATGTATTAAATGTAAAATAAAATGATTTTAATTTTCTATTATCCCAAGAGTAATTTATTTTTTATTTATTGACATTTTCATAAAAAAGGATGGCCGGTTGAAAAATTTTCCGCATATAAAATTCCGACCCAGTCCGCCCCTGACTGAAACCACATATCAAATGACAAACAACAAATTACTATATTTATGTTTGAATTTGTTTTAATGGATATAAGTATTCCTCAAAAATGTTACGTTAAAAGTTTTATATTTGCGCCTATATAAATATAAATAATAAAAGAACCACATTAAAAACATTTTATGTCAAAAATGTGAAATCCGTAAATAGGATATTATCTTCAATACAAATTTATAAACATTCCAATTTCTAAAATCTTTTAGTGAATTTGTTTGAAAACAGAGATAGATTCTTTCTCCAAAAACATCATATTTTAATAGTTATATACTTGTTAATTCTTAATTTTAGATGTCGATTGCAAAATAGCTAACATAACTCATTGTTCGGGAAAAGTCTGGGGCGATCCACACTGCACTCGAAAGCCACGGTAAGGGTATAAAGGCGCGATTTCGTGAGCGATAGAATCAGTATACCAACAATTCTACCGTTGACGAAGTGCTCGGCTAATATAAGTGCGTGAATATATATATATAAATAAACTGTATAAATAAATTAGTTCGTGCTTCGGATTAATATTAGTATCGTATTTTTAGTGTTTAAGTTGTTGTTTCGTGTTAATGATTACATTGTTTAAATTTGTTAATAAATAATTCATACATAGGACCGAGTTTTAAATAAACGTTTTAAAACAGTTGCAATTGGTGTTAGGTGTGCCGGTATTGTGTGAATTAAAAAGACACAAAGTGAACCGTTTAAATTGGGTGCTTTAAAAACAAGTGAAATGGCAACGAAATCGCTCCACGAGTTGAAAGTGGCCGACTTGAGAAGGGAATTGGAAGAAATAGAATTGGATACGGCAGTTACAAAAAAAGAATTGTAAGCACGTCTGAAAGAAGCATTGTTAGAATAGGGCCAAAATCCCGAAAATGCCAGGCAGCGGAATTGATTTCAAAGTACTATTAAACAAAATCGGCGAAAGTTCTGAAACATTAAAGCAAGAATTGTTCGAAAATTGTGGTGTATTAAAACAAGAATTAGTGGAAAAAGTAGTGGTAAATTCTAGAACCCTAGAAGAAAAGGTACTCGAAAACTCAAGTGTATTAAAACAAGAATTACTGGAAAATTCTAGATCCCTTAAAAAGAAAAAGTCCTTGAAAATTGTAGATCCCTGGAAGAAAAAGTAATGGAAAGTTCTGGAATGTTAAGGCAAAAAATTCTGGCAAATTGTGGAACGTTGAAACGAGAATTACTAAGAACAGTTGTAGAAAATTCCAGGACATTAGAGGATAAAATTGTAAAAATGGTGGAAGAGAGAATGCCTCGAATGGAACCAGCAATGATGGCCGGGGAAGATGAAACTACGAGACTATTACAAAAAAGGATGAATGAAATATTATCACTCCTAACAACATAGCCTGCCGAAATCAGACCGAAGATTAAAGAAGGTTCTACCGCCGGTATGAAAATAAAATCACCAACGTTTGATGGGAAGGCACCATGGTCCACCTATCACAAATAATTTGAAGCAGCTGCCAGGGCTAATGGTTGGACTGGCCAAGAAAAGGCTGTATCATTAATCGTTGCTTTGCGTGGAGACGCTTTGAACGTCCTTCAAGCGGTTCCAAGAAGCCATCAGAATGACTACCGGTTGTTAGTTTTCCGATTGGAAATGAGATATGGCCACGCACATCTTCAACAAGGGTACCATGCGCAACTGAAGAATCGTATTCAAAAGAGTGGGGAGAATCTTCAAGAGTACGAAGCAGACATCGCACAATTGGATCGCTCTCCGTTTTATGTACTGGTTTAAACTATTTCGATATAGTCGTCGTATACTATCGTCTTGTAGCAAATGCACTTTAAAAGTTCCTTTTGGGCACTGAGTTTTAGTAAGTATAAGTTTTCTTCGATATTTTAGGCATAACATCATTATATGTTGGAAATTTGTTTTCAATTCCCGCGTATAAAACTGTAACGTGCCACCTGTCATTAACGCCTTTTTGTATAAACTGTAAATAAAATTTCCATTCAGCAAGTCTAGTGCAGGTGCACGTTAAACGGAATTTTTCCGCGGCTGGATAAAGACCCGCCAGCGCGGCGCTAAGACCGCTTAATCGGTTCCCCGGCCGAGGTCAGACCACGATAACCGGCCGGGGAAACGTATATAAGCGACGCGAAAACCGAGAGCAGAGAGAGTTCCCCACGTCGGTCCGAGTAGGGAAGACGTGCGCCGAAGAAAAAGTACCGACCCACCGTCCGAGTCCGATACCTGAACGTGACCGTCGGCAAACATTCGAAAACACGTCGGCCCGTAGGGGAAGACGTAAATCCCAGTTCCTCCACGTCGGCCCGTAGGGGAAGACGTACAACTCAGGTCCTACACGTCGGCCCGTGGGGGAAGACGTACAACCTAGGTCTTCCACGTTGGCCCGTAGGGGAAGACGTACACACCAGGTCCTCCACGTCGGCCCGTAGGGAAAGACGTAACCCCCCGTTCTTCCACGTCGGCCCGTAAGTAAAGACGCGCCCTCCAGTTGTTACACGAACCCTCTGATTCCCGCATTACCCCGACACTTCCCAACAGGAACTGTGTTAGAAACCAGGCGCTCAAAAGCAGGGTTCCACCTACCTGAAACTGTACCGCCAAAGTCACTTAATATCCAGTTATTATCAGGACGAGAGTATCACACCCACGACTGCACGTAAGATTTAATACTTGTAATTTTCACTTTATGTACCAGAACAAAATAAACAACGAGCTGATGCCCCTTCTTCCGGAGTGGGACGGACCTTCACCGAGAACGCACACAGCTCCGCCGATAACGTAGAGAACCAGCGTCATCTTACGGAGGGAATGCGAACAACGAATTGGTTGAACAATATTTATTTTATCCAATTCAGTTACGAAATGTCAACATTTCGATATTGATTTTAGTTGTAAAAAGTGGTTCATTTTGTAACTAGTTACAAAATATGCTCCCATTTTATCGCTCCCATTTTATCACTCCCATTTTATCACGATGACCCAACCACAGTATACATAACATTCAGTAAGGACAGCTCGGGCTTTTGACGAAGCCAATTTTGTATGCGCATGTCAATCTGTTGGGGGGACTTTCGTAATAGTCCACTAGAGGCGTTATAATCGCTTCTACTCAACACGTGTTTAAAGGTAGAAACACATTATTATCACGCCACGTGAGCTCATGTGACCCCACGTGACTTCACGTGAAACGACAAATTCATGAGACTGGTATTTCCCATGTAGTTATATTTGCAGGAGACACACTGTTATCATTCGCTGCTTTCACGTGAACACATATGATATTAAATTGTATGCCAGCACGCGCTCAAAATTTCTGTTTCAACACAATTTTCGTGAGGCGTGATAGCGTGAGCTAAAGAAAATGGAGGAAATGCTGATTGAAAAAGTGCGTATATGATAGTTTGGTACAAGGTCAGGTCAGAAAATTACGGAGACCAACATATTCGAAAGTCAAATTCTTCTTTATTCAAACGTAGATACATCTGAAAACGATTTTCATCATATTCCAACTCCTGAAATAAATTCTGGAATTCGCCTTTTTCCGCTCTTTTCAAGTTAACGTCGTGTATCCTTTGCTTAGTCTTTTTTATTTTGTTTCCTATAACTAATCCACACACGACTTCTAACAACTCTTTTTCTAAACCTGAAGAAGATGAACTATTAGCACTAATATTATGCTCATTCTTTTTGTAAACTTTTTCACGTAGAGAACACAGCGTGCGACCGTTATTACGTGACATAAATGTGTCTCCTACGAGCAATCTCACTGATTTTAGTAGATAGTGAATTCACGTGAGGTTACATGAGCTCACGTGACGTGACAACAATGTGTTTCTACCTTTAAGTACCATCATTTAATGGCCATTTGCACCGCTTGTACTTAAAATTTTCGCCTTAGTTATATTAGAAAATTTCGTTAGATATCATTTTGTTACTATGGAAATGTATAATTTAAGTAGGACTTAAATTTTAACTAAAAAATGTGCAAATAACGATAAAAGCTTACATTTACAATTTACCATTTATCAATAAATTATAATACTCATCTTCTATGATAAAAAAAATACATGCAGAGAAATGAATTATTCGATCAAATAATGCTTCTTAAAGCAAACGAATCTGAGGAAAGGTATAAATAAAATTAAAGGGTGAATTGATATGCAATAAAAAGTGGAAAAGTATACAGTAGTATATATACATATGTAAACAAATCTGACGTTTACGATAAAATGATAGGTTAGTTGTAAGTTGTAAAACTTTTAAATTAACCGATAAAACTGAACGTTTAATGTTAGGAATATTTAAATGATAACATTTTGCAAAAATTGTGTGGTTTTTAAATTCGCGCCGTTTTCGTTTGGCGACATCTGTACACAATGTAGTGAAGCCCCGTCAAGACGGCCATATTGGTTGTAAAACTGCAACTATCAACTTCAAAGGCGCCGACAGCAGCTGTCCTTACTGAATGTTATGTATACTGTGACCCAACTCCTTTTTTAAGAAGATGTGGCATTTACATTTTGTTATCTGGATTGGCTAAAATCTTGTATGAAACACGTTGCAAAACATGTCTTTTTATCACATGGCGTGTTGTTCATCTCGGCTTCGCCTCGACGAACAATTTCACGCCTGGTGATAAAAAGTCCATCATTTTGCAACTCGTTGCATAAATAGCTATTATTTAATTGTACAGGGTGGTCCAAATTGGACACTTTTGATAGGAAACACCAATTTCTAGAGGAGCTAGAAAAAAACTAACCTACATGTTACGAGCTCGATTTTTGTGAGAAAGTGAATGCCGAAAACCGCACATCGATATCTTGAACTGTTTAGGAGATATAGGGTGGTTTTCAATTTTGTGCATTTTTGACCCACCCCCGTAACTTATTTATTTATGAATATTTTTTGTTTCTGTAAAAAAATTCTTAAGGCACTTTTTTTAAAGGAACCCAATGGTGTCCCAAGTTTTTTTGTAAAAAGAATGGTTTTGAAGATATGACATAAACTTATATTTTTTCTTATGGACTACCCTATATATTTTTGCATATTCTTTTTCTAAATATATAAAATACTTGCTACTTTCCTTTTTAAACATTTATTTTATAACAGCTATAAGTTTATTTCGTTTTATTGTTCAACATGGCACTCCAGATTAACAAAATTCATCTTATACTATTTTAGAAACAGCAATAATAAAAAATACAAGTTTATGTCATAGCTTCAAAACCATTCTTTTTACAAAAAAACTTGGGACACCATTGGATTCCTTTAAAAAAAGTGCCTTAAGAATGTTTTTACAGAAACAAAAAATATTCATAAATAAATAAGTTACGGGGGTGGGTCAAAAATGCACAAAATTGAAAACCACCCTATATCTTCTAAACAGTTCAAGATATCGATGTGCGGTTTTCGGCATTCACTTTCTCACAAAAATCGAGCTCGTAACATGTAGGTTAGTTTTTTTCTAACTCCTCTAGAAATTGGTGTTTCCTATCAAAAGTGTCCAATTTGGACCACCCTGTACATAGTTATTTTACCTATTAAGAGTATTAAGTGTTTTGCATTATTTACCGGAATTACATTATTATTTATTATACGGATTTACTAAACCTCTGTGTTATTCATTTGAGCTACGACACAGCCCGGCCCAACCGAGCTACTCCAACGCATTTTTAAGACAATAATTGTAAGTTATTATAACAATAAAATTTTTTAAAACTACCAGGGGCCCAATTCTCGAAACCACTCGCTACGAAGCGTATACGCTAGGAAGCGAGTGCTTGATAGCGCATTCGCTATCTAAAGTTAACCAAATACCTATTCTCGAGTGGATTCGCTCCTTAGATCATATATATTAACATGGATAGCACCATCCCTATGTGGGCCTACAGAAGCTACTGAAGCTAACATATAACGACAAACTTTATTGAAATTATCTCTTTCTACTGCGCATAAATACAATATAACCTATCTCTCTTACAGAACGCGTTTACACGGACATGCGCAAATGCACTTTACAGTTGCCTGGATTTCAGGCTTTTATTTTTATTTTAGTTAGGGTCAAGTGGGGTAAACATGCAAGGAAATACGAAACTTTCACTTTTAGGGCACTTAAAAACACAAATTAAAATATCTAATTATACTACTAGAGGCAGTGTTACCTACGTGATCTTGTCGATTATGCACCTTCTCTGTTTAAATTAACCAAAAATTTAGTTAAAAATAAATAAAAATCGTGTTTTATTTTTAACTTTCACTTTGGGAAAAGTTAAACAAACTAGTAATTCCCGTGCTGTACGTAATACTAAAATTATCGATGTAAATATGAAAAAATTCATAGAAAACATGTGCCGCATGCCTTTGGTTTTTATATTTACACCCAAATGAAAATAAAATGCATCTAAAAGTGACAAATATTTCAGTAAAACTTTAATAAGGTTGAAAGACAGTTTATTGTTTTGTTCTTATTCATAAAGGAACATCAAAATTATAATAAACAAAATAATATCAAACTTGACAAAAACATAAGAAACAAATCCTAATACACTTTATTCAACAATACAGTAAATATAATGATAAAAAATTCTGTAAAAGGTGTACATTCCCATGTATGTGTCAGGTTATGTTGATTAATGCAGTTAAATTTTTGAATTTACCGTCAGTTTTCACACTTTCTACGCATACTCACAACTGAGGTTCCCACAAGTGAGATAGAAGATTGAAATACTTTGATTTAGAAAGAGATAGTGCAAAAATAGCACGTCTGTGCTATGTTGGCTTCAGGTTTAAACGCTTGTAGTGCTATCCATGTTAATATATATGATCTAAGATTCGCTCAAAGCTCCCGGATAACGTATGCGCTATCCTATGTCTGAGATTATTTCATACACATTAGTCTTTAAACCATCGACCTTATACTAAGGTCGATGCTTTAAACCAATAGAACTTCAGTTTGCTGTCGATATTTATACCTTTAATGTTTGCAGCGCTTGCTATTTAAAAATACAAAAAATCCCGCTAAAAATATTTGCGTCTTCCGCATTATGTTAAAGTAAATAAATACTTTAAATTTTAACAAAAGTATAAAAATGCTTTCTGAAAGAAATTGTGCAGTAAAGTAAACTACGTCAAATAGACCCTATTTTTAAGTCAAAAACAACAATTGTGTTACTGAAAAGACTTTAGTATTTTTACAATATAGATATAGAGTCTTGGTAATCCTAGCTTTGATAATCAGAGTTTCCAATAATCCAAGCTGAGCTTGTTTTTCATTTCCTTTTTGCCTACTTAAAGGAAAAGGGACTCTTGTCTCTCGTCATACCATGCAGGGACGATTTTCTTTTGTTCCTATTTTACCAAACAACTTTAATATGTAAATATTTATTTTTTATTGATTTTTCATGTGTGATTCTCTCATTTTCTTCAATAATAAATTTGTATTTGATGTTTCTAAGAAATTATTAAGTAAATTTTCCAATAATTGGAGTATAAGCAACACCAAAGACAGGCACTCCTAATTTCGACTAATTTATGAGACATTCTTGGAGTCAGATTTTTTTTGTTGTCTGGGTTATTATACTCCAATATCATATACTTATGTAATGTGTAATCTATTTAATAAATTTAGGGTAACATGCGTGAAATAAAGTATGGGCCCCGTCTGGGTGGACCACGGATGTAAATAAGTTATTTACATCCGTGGGGTGGCCTTTCAGCATTTACTTCTGCTTCTTCTACGACACTTATTCCATACAGCAGTGCTAATTCATTTAATGCCATCTGAACAAAATTTACGAGTAAATAATACCGTTTCCCGGATCCCGGAACTGTACCAAGTTAGAATAAAACAAGGTGTTCTGCTTCTGTGGACTGGAATTTGAGGTTGTAATGTTCTAAACTTCTAAAACGACCAACTGCGCAAACGTAAACTGTGTAGCGTATACGTTACGAGAAAGCGAATGGTTAAACAGCATTCGTTACGTAGCGAGTGGTAATCATGCGATATATAGCGCATACGACTGTTCGAGAATACCATTTCACAAAATTCATGCGCTATTTAGGGTTTAGCGTATACGCTTGGTAGCGAGTGGTTTCGAGAATAGGGCCCCAGTTAAATTTTAAAAGAAATTCAAACTTTTATTATCTCTATATCGCTAAAAAGCACTCATTTCCAAGGTGCTGATTATTCTTGTCTCAAAAATTTTACAAAAAACATTTAAATTCTAAAGTAATTTTAAGTTTAAATTGTGCTGTTTGTCTTATGTAAAATTACATGTTTATAAACAAATAATATTCACAGTGGAAGACCAGTTAATCTGTCTTTGAGTATGTCAGTTGAAGTATGTATGTAACTATGGCTACAATATATTGAAGTGATATTTAATTTGGATGCCTATAATTAAAAGTTATGTTATTTTTGAGTTAATTAACGAAAGCATTATTTTGCAAAGATTGGTAATGCAGATTTTTAAAAATTATGTACTATCCGAACCACAAGAGATGACCCCTGCCTCATTAATGCTATCCGTATGAAGTAAGATTTTACTTGCTAGTCAAATTAGCATCAGTTGTATTCTCAAGCAATTATGATTGGCGCTTTAACCAGAAAACAAACAGCTGTCAAGTACTTTCAATACGAATTTAACCTTAAAATTATTTTCCTTTTAATTAAGAAATTTAAAAATCCGTTTTCTATTGTACTGTTTTAAGTAGTTATTTCCGTTTATTTACTTTTATAATGACCAAGGTTAGATGCAACTTAAATTATTTACCAATTAAAAATTTCAAATGATATAATAATCTAACCAATAAATGTACAACTGTGTTTCTTCTGCAACGCAATAAACCAAATTAAATGTTCATTTACCTAAACTTCACAACACAAATACGTACCACATAAACGAATTCCAATGAACATAGGAATTTAGATAACTAATAAAATAAAATAATGTAAATGTATTAATAATTTGACAGTTTGACGTTTTAGTGATGACACGCGCATTTGACTTAAACTACTCTAGTCAAAAGCACTTTAATCATAACACAGGCGTATTGTAATGCTATCCTTGTCGTCTGCATGGGGTTTGTGAACAAATGTACACGCGTGTTTGTCGTTACTAAATTCAGCGTGTGATGAGGCAGGGGTCATCTCTTGAGGTTCGGATAATATAAAAGATTGTAATATAATTTTAATATAGCTAGATTAAATTTAAGTTATTATAGTGATCATTGTTAGTAAATAATTACTAAATTAGCTAAATTAGTAGTCTTAGAAACGTAAAATAAGTTACTTTAGAAATCTTGTAAATAGTCTTTATAGTGAAAAACAAATGTTAAAAATCCAGGATACGGAAAAAACAATTTTATAATTCAGTTGATATTGGTTGATATTTTGCAATCGAAGGGGCAACAACAAAATTAAGTGGCTCGTCCCAAAAAGAATAAATATTGAATAAATAATCAACTATAAATACAATTAACAAGATAAATAACAAGTATTAAATAATTAGAAAGTGAATTTGAAGAAAAATCAAGTGAAGACTGAACTTCAAGCAGAAGCAGTTCAAGAAAAAGCAGTTCGGGCAAAAGCAGTTCGAGCAAAAGCAGTTCAAGAAAAAGCAGTTCGAGTAAAAGCAGTTGAGCGGGGGCAACTTCAAGCAGGAGCGAGTCAAGCAGAGGCAGATTGGAATTTTTGGTTTTTGGGGATAAAGAAATTTTTTGGAAAAGAAGAGGAAGTTAAAAATAGATAGTGAGTTTATAAAAATAATTTTAAGATAATTTTAAGTAGGGCTGATAGGGAAAACAATGTTCGCTTGCAGCTCGAAAACAAAAGACTATTTTAAATTTCAGTTTGCGCCGTTAAATTTTATTAGAAAATAGCCTTGAATTCCTTTGAAAATGGTCCACCCTGTACATACTTCAATTTTCTTCAAAATATCTACTTTAAGCGAAATTAAGAAAAATTAAACATGTAATTACCTGTGTAAGAATACTGAAGGCGCAAGCCATGCCAACTTGACCCACTCCAACAATAGTGACCTTATTACCGGAAGAAACTACCGGTGGCGACACTGATGTCAGAAGAGCTTGTTTGGTTGCCATGTCTGGAAAACGTTTTGTAAAACCATTCATCATTATATCCAAATATGTTACTGCGGCACTTTCAATCGGCACTAGCGAATTTTAATAAGCGATGCAATGTTGCAAAAATAGCATAAACACTATAATCACCTAAGTAGGATAAAAAAGGCACATATTAGGTAAAAACAAAATCTTTAAACATGCAAGTAACATTCACATTAATTTACATTTTTTGTGGCGGTATCGACCTATACAAAATTAAGGTAATTTGAACAAATATTTATAATAAACTATCTTTAAAATTGGATACGATTTCATTGGTATCTGCGACTCTCTGTGTAACTGGTCAATAGATGTTCTTATTAAGTTTTACATTAAATATGCAATTAATTGAATTAATAGAATAATAATGACAATCAATTGATCGACTAATAGATATTGATTTAAAGCACAACTGATTTTCAATTCTTTAAATACACAATACTAATGGAATATTTCGCTTATAAGTCTAAATAATCCTGACAAATCATATTCAGGGTGTCAATGAAACCTAGAGCACCCCTACTTTTTATTATTTTTGAAGGTATCAAAATGAAATTTGGTATGTAATATACTCTCAAAACTGTAATATTTTACACAGAAAATTAACAGCTTTTCCAAAAATGTAAAATATACAGGTGTTCCATTTGAAATAACAAAGTTGAGGTCAGTTCCATGTGACAGAAATTTATGTTCTACGTCAATAATGCGGTTTTAAGAGTATGTTAAATATACAATGCGATTTTTTAGAAAACTAAATTGCAGCAGGCCGTATTCTGACTTAATACAGACAGTTCTAAGGTTATTAAGACAGAATTCTGCCTGCTGCAATTTTAAAAAATCACATTGTACCAAATTTCATTTTGATATATTAAAACATAATTTAAAAAATAGGGATGCCCCACATTTAATTGGCACCCTGTATATTCTGAAAGCTGTAAAATAAGGAATGTAACAATCTCTAAGCGTACCTACTATGGTTTCCATTTAAAAAATCTCATATCTCTAAAACAACTAAGTAAACATTTGATCACGTATATATGTTTATCTACGCCTGCTAGGATAGGAACCTATTATATCATTCCTTTGAGTTGGATAATGAAGTTTATTATCGCACTGAGTGAGATAATGAAATCATTATCAAACTCAGTTGGATAAGTCACAGCAACTAAACAATTTGTATGTCAATAATTTTGTAGTTTTTAATTTTTCCTTGATTTTTCTAGTAACAATGAAGAAACTACCTTCGTTGCAGCTTCTTTTATGTCCGACGGAATACTTTCACAATCACTCATAATTATATTTACCGGTTTTTCTCACAATTTTCACGACAAATCAAGGAAAAATTAAAAACTACAAAATTATTGACGTACAAATTGCTATGACGAAAATAAATTATGTAGATACAATGCTACTCTGATTTTAAATAAAATACCATGCTACTCTGATTTGAAATAAAAAAGATGGTCTGTCAAAATTATGTAATTTTTTTCAATTTTGAGCAGTCATAGATAAAAAGTTGTATTATACAGGCTGTTATTTAATATCATGCAGATAGTACTCAACAAAATAAGGAAAAAATGTTAATATACACATGATCAAAAAAGCGCCATTTTCGATATACAGGGTGGCGAAGTTTCAATTTTTTTTTTAATATTTTGCGTTTTGAGATAATTATTTAAAATTTAGTATAGCTACTATCATTTAGAATCTCTACAATAAAATGTCAAAATCATCAGATGCAGTATACAGAGTGCTACAAAAAAAAATTATTTTGACTACACTTGGTTTGTATTGATCGCTATTTTTTTAAATAACTCGTAAACGGTAACAGATACGGGAATAATGTAAAAAAACAAAAAGCTGGAGAAAAGAACAGGGAATTCAATTAAGATATAAAAATTTATATAGGGTGCTCCAAAAAAAGTTCCGGAAGGTAAAATGGTCGGTAACCCAAAGAAATGTAACACCCTGTATACTGCAACTGATGATTTTGACATTTTATTGTAGAGATTCGAAGAGATAGTAGCTATACTAAATTTCAAATAATTATCTCAAAACATTCGGGAGAAAAACGCAAAATACGAAAAAAAAAAGTTTTAACTTCGCAACCCTGTATGTATATCGAAAATGGTGCGTTTTTGATCATGTGTATATTAACATTTTTTTTCTTATTTTGTCAAGTACTATCTGCATGATATTAATTTACACTCTGTATACGTGTGATAAAGGCCATTAACATACTCATGCTCTTACTTCGACTCGGGCTAACGCCCTCGTCGGGCAACTCAACGCATTCGTATGTTTACGATGCCTTTATCCCACTGATATAATAAATAACTATTATCACATGCCGTTTTTAATGTTATACAAATAATTTCAGAAACATTTTTATCTATTCTTTGTAAAAAAAAGGTTATTTGGATTTTTCAAAGTTACAAAAAGAAAACCGATTTTCTTTTTGTAACTCAAAAATGGCAAAAGACAATAAATTTTTAATTTTAGCAATTATTATTATTTGGGTTTTTCGTAACAATATTATAGATGTTAAGATATTCCAATTACATCGAATTTGTCCCACCATATACATACTTTTGTGTAATGATTTGTATTTAAATTACCGATTAATAAAAACAACAATAAACTTATAATTCTCAGAATAGTTTAGTTAATGCATTTCAAATTGCAGAACATTGTGTATAAACTGCCTCCAAGTGCAAATAAAAATATACCGGTTTTTAAACTGTTGTTTTTAAAAAGAAAAAATAAAGGGGCAAATTACAACCTTAACACAAAAACCGTAGAACAAATCACAAACCCTACTATGATGATTCATTACAAAAAAAAATTAGTAAAATCCAATCAAGTTAGGTATGAAAAGTTATCCGCCATACGTTGAATCTTGAAAATTGAATTAACTAATGAACTTTCTAATAAATTATAACTTATAAAGTCGACATTTTTCGATAAATCAATTATTGCATTAACAAAGATTATTAAGGAAAATAACTAGAAAATTATTATTCGAAATTGTTAATCTCCTTAACTATTACATCTACGCAAAAAGTAATAAAGGTGTCTCGGGTCAAATTTTTGAGACAAATCTAATGATCCAAACCGAAATTTAATATCGTCTTTTGTTTTCGAGCTACAAGCAAAAATTGAATTTTTCGGAAATTCTTTTTGGAGTTATAACTCTTTTGTTTGTAGAGATATGAACAAAAAATAAAAACATTCTTAAGGCACTTTTTAATGTAAAATTTAATGGTGATATTGGATTTTTAATTTGCATATTAAGTTTTGAGTTATAACATAAACTTGTGTTTTTTTAAATAGCAACCGTAGTTGGCTTTGACATCATTAAATAGGTCGCTTTTCAACGTTTTCAAAAATATATACTTATTTTAAATCACGAATGAAATATCAACAATTTTCTAATATTTACAAATCGCAATTGGATATATAATTATCAAGCAACCCTTGGAACACAAAAAAAATGAATGACAAACCAAATAAATGACTGTTCTGTCTGAATAAGAAATACGAAATTTGTATGTATTTATGTATTTTTTTAAATTAAATATGTAAAGTTTCTTAAAATAACTGTACAGGGCGTACCATTTTTAAAATCTCTTTCGCCTACACCTGTAAAGAGTAATGAAAGAGGATAAACTTTTGAGACAAATTTAGTGGAGCAAACAGAAATTTAAAATCGTCTTTAGTTTTGAAGCCACAAGCGAAAATTGATCTTTTCGAAAATACTTTTCAGAGTTACACCTTGTTTGTTTGTAGAAATAGAAACAAAAAATACAAACATCTTTAGGTCACCTTTTCGTGTAAAAGTTAATGATGAAATTAAAATTTTAATCTACCTGTTGAACTTACAAAATTAAACATTTTCTTACTAATTATTTCGCTAATCTTTATTCACTTGATTTTCTATTAGATTTTGTTAAATCAACAAATGATTATGATCTTGCAAGAAAATTCTAATTAAATAATAAATAATTTCAATAATAAACTAAGATTCCATGGCCAACCTTCAGGTGAAAATTTTTAAACACACTAACTAAAGTATGTTCATTAAAAAAAACTCTAGAGTGCTTTGAAAATTTGTTTTAAGTAGGTACGTCTTAGGCTGTATGTTACATATGAAAATCATTTCCAGGGATTGCTGCGAGTTTTTTTTTTAATGAACATACTTATAACCTATAAAGGGTGTTTAAATAGGTTTAAATAAAACTCATTTGCAGCAAGTTATTGCTCATATTGATCTTATTTTATTTCTGATACATCATTTGTTACTGTCAAAATCAAATTATTTATTATATTTGACAGATTTTGGAACTTACCGTTACACACCATAGCTTACTGTAAACGATTTTTCATTTTAACGCTATATTATTAGGTGAAGTAAGTATTTCCAAAAACTAAGCAACAAGTGGGAAACCTTTTATGACAATTTCTCAAAAAACTTATCTTTTGATAAAAATTTCTGGATTCTTTAAGAAGTAAATTATAATTTAAACAATTGCAGAATCACATCTCGTATCAAGGAAGATTTTAAAAATTACAGCTAGTGATGACAAGAATAAAATGCCTATTTTTGAAAACTATAATAGCCTAGTTCAAATTGCTTCAAATTATTTTTAAAAAAATTTAAATTTTTCATATATGCTTAATTGGTAATATTTGTTTTTTTTTACTAAACCCTACACCATTTTTTTTAGCCTAATTATTGATTTGCAGAAATCTTTATTTGAAATTAAACAGTTTTAATACATTTTAAAAGAAGCGAGCAAAATTTCTGGAACCATTTAGGCCATCACCATTTGCCTAAAATAATAGCATTCTACAAACATAATCAAAAAGAAAACACCGACGAAATAAGAAATATTTTTTGCTAGAACAATAACAATTGAATAGTATAAATGAAAACAAATTAAACGAAGATTAACTAATCCAAGAAACATTCCATTGCGGCAAATAAACTAATAGTATACAATGAAACATTTTCCATGTGGATATGGTAAGCTTACCTACGGAGATTTCAAAGTCGGTAGCTGTAACTAATTTTCTGTTGGAGAAAATTGAAACTGAGGTTCTCCAAAAATTAAATCTATTAAATTTGAACATCGGTTGATTTTAAAACAAATACATAGCAGCTATCTTGATTACAATTCCTACAAAATATCAACATTTAATAGTATATTATTTTACTGTATAAGGAGCTTAAGTGATGCTTTTTGAGTGGAGGTTGTTAGATTGACTGCCGAACGTAGTGAGGCAGTCAAAACAGCCGAAGCACAAAAAGCCACTTAAGCTCCGCATAAAATATGTTATTTTTTCTTCGAACACAGAAAAAAGAGCTAAATAAAACGTAAAATATGGTAAATAATTTTTAAAAAGCAAATGTAGTTTGCTTTGTAATATTAGGTTAGTTACTATGGTTTTGACTGTAAGCAAGAACGTCAGGCGGTAAAAAAAAATGAATTTATTGACTATGGTTGCACTTTATCTGTCAGCGGCTGCATACCTATTATACAGGGTGGTCCATAAGTAATGGTACACAGACTAACAGTAGATTTGTGAGGCCAAAATATTACGATTTACCTAAAATTACCTTATTCCAAAAGTTAATATTTAGGGAGGTACAGGGTATCAAAGTCGAAATTTTAATTTTAATTTTCTTCCGTAATCTCTAAAGTTTTTGCAATATTTATATGAAAATTGGTAAAACTACCTTTTTTTAAGACGGGAAACAATAATCCATTCTCACTTTTAACGCAGCTCTAAAAAAGACCTTACTTTTGCTACACCTAATACATTAAAAATATTTCAACTTTTTTGCACATAAAGTTAGGGCAGATCTAATTCAAAAAAACTCATCTTTTCTATACAAACAAGGTATACTATTTAAATGTCTCTAAAGTTAACCGTTTCCAAGATATTTGCGATTGAAGGTATTAGGTGTAGCAAAAGTAAGGTTTTTTTTAGAGCTACATTAAAATTGAATACGGATTATTATTTCTCGTCCCAAAAAAGGCAGTTTCACCAATTTACATATAAATATTGCGAAAACTTTAGAAATTACAGAAGAAAATTAAAATTACAATTTCGACTTTGACACCCTGTATATCCTTAAATATTAACTTTTGGACTAAGGTAATTTTAGGTAAATCGTAATATTTTGGCCTCACAAATCTACTGTTGGTCTGTGTACCATTACTTATGGACCACCCTGTATAATAGGTATGCAGGTTATTCTTTCTAAAGAGTAAGTGTTCAAATGAAAATCATTTGCAGTAGGAGTTGGGTTATTTTATGAATAATTATATCTTTGATGATTTTTCAAAATTCGCTTCGTTTCTAAGATACAGGGTTATAAAGATTTTCAAGAAACACAATATATTTATTACATGTAGAGCTTGTTAATCTACAAGAACTGCTGAAAATGACTACCAGGAGATAGTATGCATGATCTCTTCTCCTCATTGACTGACGGACTCTTTCGAAAACGCCAGAGTATTTCTTATTGCATTACATCCATCAACTATCCGATTCCTTAAGTCATCTTCAGTTTCCACTGGGGTATTATGAACTAATAATTTCAAATAGCCCCATAGGAAAAAAATCGGTGAGATTTAAGTCCGGAGATTGAGCAGGCCTTAGATGAGGTCCGGCTCGACCAAGTCAGCGATCTTGATATATTTCATTAATCACTTATTATCATGTAGATAAGGAAATTATCTCGATAACGGTGGAGATTCTTACTTGAACACAAATACATATTCGAAAAATATTGTGTTTCTTGAAAATCTTTATATCCATGTATGTTAGAAACGAAGCGTTTTTTGAAAAATCATCAAAGATATAATTATTTATAAAATATCCCAAGGAATCACTCCTTGAATTTTTGCGGTATGTTTAACAAACATCCTGTATAATATACTGAAATAATATCTTTAGGATAAATTTATAAATAAATATTTTTTTTAATTAATTTGATTTTGAAATGTATACTTTAAAATTGTACAAGTTTAATTTTTAATAACATGTAAATAATGTAAACTTTTTAAGATAAATGTTAATAATTTTAAATTTTGTAGAATATTAGATTTATGTAAATATTGTTAATTTAATGTTGTAAATGATAAAGGTTTTGTTATATTTAAAAAATTAAGATACCCAGGGAAATATTACCATGTAAAAAAAAAAAATTGAAAGATAATAAATAAAACAATTTTGAAATTAGAAGATTCATTTTCAAAAATCCTAATTTTGAAAAAGGAATTATAAACAAAATAGATTTAATAAAACCTTTATCAAGATCATCTAGAAATTGTTAAGATAAAGGATGAGCTACAATTGAATAACAATTTAGAAAATAGAGGTTTTAAAATAAATCAACATAATATTTTGACTAAAATTATAGGGGGAAAAGAATTATATGTGATTAATAAAAATTTAGCAATTGAAATTATTGAACAACTTCATTTAAGTTCTGGACATGCAGGAATTAGAAAAATTTGGTTGATGTTTAGGGAATGTTTCTATATAAAAAATGATCGTCAGTTAATTAAAGATTATGTTAATAAATGTAGAATTTGTATTTTCACTAAGGATAAGAATTTTAAGAATACAAATATAATTAAAAGCATAAAAGTTGAACAACCATTAGAGTTAATTGCAATTGATTATATAAGTAATTTAATAACAGGTCAAGGTGGTTATAAACACATTTTGATATTTTTGGATGTATTCACAAAATATGTTAAACTTTATCCGAGCAGAAAGTGCAATACAAATCATGTTGTTAACAGTTTAAAGAAATATTTAACAGAAGTAGGCAAACCTAAAAGAATTCTTGCAGATAATGCAACATATTTTCATAATGAGAGGTTCAAACAAAGTCTAAAGAACATGGGAATACAATTTTCATTCTGTAGTATACGTCATCCACAGGGAAATCCAGCAGAACGTTATATTAAAGAAGTTGTAAAATATTTACGAGTAATAACTTTTGACAAACATAATGCGTGGGTTAAATACTTAACAAAAATAGAAAAATTCATTAACGATGTACCTAATACTGTAACAGAAATCTCACCAGTTACCTTAATTAAAGAATTATTACCAAAAAGACCATGGAGATCTGAACAAATAGCTACTGATGTAAATCATTTATTACAACGAACTAAACAAAGAATTATTAGAAATAATCTAAAATATGAAGCTAAACAGAATTGTAAAATCAAAAAGAAATGTCAATTTAATGTAGGAGATATAGTGATTGTGAAAAATTTGAAAGTTGCTAATAAACAAGAGAACCGATGTGCAAAATTTCAATTATCTTATATAGGACCTTTCAGTATAACAAGAGTAATTTGTGAAAATTCTTATGAATTAAAAGATATGGTTACTAATAAGATTAGAGGAATTTTTCATGTGTCCATGTTATATCTGTATTCGGGAACATTAGAAAATCAAATTTAATAAAAAAAAAATAAGGGGCAATTTGAAATAATATCTTTAGGATAAATTTATAAATAAATATTTTTTTTAATTAATTTGATTTTGAAATGTATACTTTAAAATTGTACAAGTTTAATTTTTAATAATATGTAAATAATGTAAACTTTTTAAGATAAATGTTAATAATTTTAAATTTTGTAGAATATTAGATTTATGTAAATATTGTTAATTTAATGTTGTAAATGATAAAGGTTTTGTTATATTTAAAAAAAAAAAATTAAGATACCCAGGGAAATATTACCATGTGAAAATAAAAAAATTGAAAGATAATAAATAAAACAATTTTGAAATTAGAAGATTCATTTTTCAAAAATCCTAATTTTGAAAAAGGAATTATAAACAAAATAGATTTAATAAAACCTTTATCAAAGTTTATAAAGAAAATGTTTAATGATACCTATAAACTAAAAATAAATGGAAAATATTTATAAAAATAAAAATACAGTTCTTAGTTACAACTATTTTATTGGAAGAGGTTGAAATTGCAAAATAGGATATTTTGGTCTTGGAATTAGATTGGAGTTGGAAGTTTATTTATTGGACGAGAGTCAAAAGGTGGAATTTTAAGATAACAGTGACAGGAGCGGAACGTGTTGCAGCTATCGTGGGATATTGTTGAAAATAGGATTACATGATTATTAAAAGTGTGGTGGTTAAAAGTGATTAAAGGTATTTATAAAAACAAATTTTGGTTCTTGAAGAGTGTTTAGTTAGATAATAATTTTGTGTAGTAAATTATCAAAAGTTGGTAAATCGATCCCTTTAACGTCCTTTTGATAAGAGTTCTTTTAAATTAGCAAATTTAAATACAGGCTGAGCTAACCGGAGCAATATGTATGAAATGTGCTAGTTTTTCAAAAATAATTAATTTTACAATTAATTTCAAAGAGGAAGCATCTCATATCATAACAATACATACAGGGTGTCCCGCAATAGGATGTACATAGCTTCAGTACGTGTTCCTGGCCATATGTTTATTGGAAGTTTTCGACTTAAAAAGAGGCCAGGTACAGTTACTGAAGCTATGTACATCATATTGCGGGACACCCTGTATAATATATGTAGTACCTATAATAAATAATCCCATTTAAATGTTGCCAATATTAACTCGTAGATGTGCCGGTTTGGTGTTTATTACGTAGCCATTATAATAGTAAGGTAAAAAGATAATAGCGCCAGTTAACAATGGTGATAAGCCTGCTTACCAAAAAATGTAGTTTGTAAGTTTTTTCGTGGATACAAAAAATATTTAATGAAAAATAATTAAACTTATTACTTGCATTAAGAGCCCATCCAGCACTTTACTTAAATTTAACTTTTTTTAGTTAAAGTTTTTATTTATTGAACGGCATATGAACAACTTTTTTATTTCGAAAAATAGAGAAACAATTATTAGGCAAAAAGAATTCAAGTATATGGCTATCTTGATTTAAGAGTAGAAATCCTAAAAATCGTTAATCCTCAATTTTTATCAAATCAAACATATCAAAATTAAATTTAGAAAATAAAAAAAATAAATTTAGAAAATAAAAAAGGCAAATTTAGAAAATAAAAGAAATAAGTTCCAAAACGCAAAAAAATTGCAAAATAAAGAAAATAAATTTAAAGTAAAAAGAAATTATTATTATTATTAGCCCACACATCCCTTAAGCGGCAAAGGCATTCCTCTTTCTCTCATCCTTTGTAAATTTTTTTTAATCTTCTCACTTTAGTGAGGGGTTTTGGTCTATTCTCCCATAGTGACCGATCATCGTGGGTGAGAGGTGCCGCGTTAATGAATTAAATTTCGAAAATAAAAACACAAATTTAGAATAAAAATAGCTTTAGAAAATAAAAAAAACTTGAAAAATAATAAATTTAAAAAATAAAAAATAATAAATTTAGAAAATAAAAAAATTAGAAAATAAAGAAACAACGATGTGGTTGTCTTAATTCAGCAATAAGAATTGTAAAAATCGTTATTTCCTAATTTTCATCCATCAAACATAAGGCTTATGTTACATACATAGTTGAAAAGAGAAAAACAATGATTTTCAACTAGGTCACAGCTAATAAGGGTTTCTATTTAAAACAATGTAAATTTGGCAAATTTTTCGAAAAGATAACAGTTACTAAAAAACCGTTTGGCTTATATTATTCTACGCAAAAAAAGCCATTCCAAAAAGTACGAGTATTTGGAGTATATTTTTCTAATTTTTAAATAAAGGGATCTTTTCGTTTTTCGACGACTTTTTAATTACATATATTACAGTTCATCAAATTTCTTTACATCGTTAAATTTCTCATAAAAAAACTGCACTCGTACTTTACTTATTTAACAGTTTCTCTAACTTTACAAATAAAAAAGTTACACATATAACGCTTTAGAAATGGTTTATTTCTATTAGCAACATTTTTCGATCAGCGCTATAATTTTCAGGTAGCAAATTTATGGTCGAAGTCTTTAACAGGCACTATTTTTGAAGGCGACGATTTGGATGTCCACATTTTTTACGGCGACATTTTTGTTAATGTTGTTTTTGCTGTGCGCTGTTTTTGAAGGCGTTATTTTAGAGGCGCGATTATTATAGTTATTTAAGTATCAAGGGCGGTAGGCGGTAGGTGCGTTTTACCGGTCGAGGGTAAATGTGTAAATTTTTTACCCGAGACCGGTAGCACCTACGCCCGTGATGCTTATTAGCAAAGGCGCGCACTGGCAACTTTTTTTGAGCAACTATTTAGTTGCCGAAATGCAACATATTGTTTTTAATGAAGAAGCACGCACTGGTGACTTCTTAGTTGCGGCAACTAAAAAATTACGACGTGTTCTATTTTCAAGGAAACTAAACTGTTGCCCTGTATAATAGAACACACAGGTTAAAACCTCTCTGCGCGCACTCGGCGATTATTTGAGCGATTGGCACACCTTTTCCTCTGTATTTAGATGTAGGTCCAACAGCCAACAGCAAATTATCAAAACTCTCTATGCTCATTCTAAAATAATTAAAGAACTTTTCTCTGTGTTCTCGTAACATAATCAAACATTTTATAAAATTGTCCATTTAGAAGCCTCTTGCTTGGGATGGGATGGACCCAAAATCGTTTGGTGCGTTTCTTCTTCTTTAATCGTAAAACCAGAGCACAAACACACGCTGTTTCAATGAAATCCTTTTTGACACCAGTGGTGCGCTAACCAAAATTATCAGCAACTTTTTTGTTGAGAAACTTGTTAATCGCGCAATTATTTAATTGCTAGTGCGCGCCTTGCCTTACAATGTTTGCATGATCCATGCAATAACCAAATTAAATGAATCTAAATTTGTTCATGTCAAAGTGACAATAATTCTGTGATAACTGTAAAATTATCTAAAAATCCCACTATCTAAAATGACAAAAAACACTCAAATTTTCATATTTTATTACTTACCGCCTCCCGATCGGTAAGTGAATGCTTACCGATCAATAATTTGTAAGCATAACTTACTATTGTCATAATTAAATCAGTAAACATGTCAAATTGACGGATCGTGCAAAAAGGTACTTTTTTCACGGCCGGGAGTATTTGTCCATTTCTGTGATACAAAAATCGTGACAGAAATAATAAATTATCCCCTAGGTAAATAATTTTTAAAAAAATTCCCAAGGGAGTTTTCATTATGAATCAAATAATAAAAATCGGCCATTCTAAATTTTAGATGTTTATTAAAGTTTAAAACCCCAAAATTGAAACATACTCGTACATTTAAATTATTTGTTTACATTAAAATTTAACGTTACATGTTCACAACTGTAAAAATTAACAGCAGGTACACTATTAAATATAACTACACTTGAATGTCAATATGTCAAAATTGACATTTAGTAAAATTATAGTTGTGTTCATGAATTAGGAACTGCACGCTTTTAATTTCAATGTCTACTTGATAACGAAAGATTTGGGGCGCACGAGCTTATTATATTTACCACTATACTTAGGCCGTGAAAAAAATAGTATATACCCCTCTGGAGAGAATGCTATTTTTCCTTCGGAGCTTTGTAGCCCTCGGGCTTCGCCCTCTGGCTACAAATTACACCTCAGGAAAAATCTTACATTTCTCTCCCTTGATGTATAATGTACTATTTTACGTAAACGCTTTAAATATATACGGCAACTAATTACACAAACAGAGAAAAATATTTTATGATTCAAGCTCTTATCTTATCAAAACAAAATAGCAGGGTATCTGCTAAAGCCGCAACCAAACAAGATGTTTAGAAAATTTTTATTAAAATTAAACAATTTAACGGTACAGATTTTAATTTAAGGAGAATATTTGATTGAAGGAAATGTAATTAAACAGAGCCTACTTTTATAAATTGAGGCCTACTAAATTTTCAAATGAAATGCTGAACAATATGTGACAGCAGTGATATACAGAATGGAAATTAAATCAACCATTTCTTTCAGAAAAAATGAAACGCTGGGACCTTTCTATAAAAATTAAAAAAAAAATCGTTCATACACATTAAAAATATTCAAGGTGTTTCAAAAATGGCGGATAAACTCTTTGGCCCGATGTTTCGGGATACTCCCTCAGTACGAGCAAAATAATTTAAAAAATCTTTAGGCAATATTTTGAAAATAATATAGCGGTTCAAGATCACTAAATCTGACAACGTTCTTTAATAAGTAAAAGTAGTAAATTGGCGTTTATCATGCGTTTCTATGGATATAATGTTTTACTAAAATTAAATTTTACATCAAGTAACAAAAATCAAATGTTTTGTTGCCAAATGAAATTTTTAGTGTTTTGAACACATTTTAAAAATTATTGATTTTAACAATTCTTAACATTTTTGTAGTTAATGCAGCAAAAATTGTTGAAAATGGAAAATGTAATTTTATATACAGAATACAAAAAGTTTCATGGTCAATTTGAAATACATAATGCAGAAATGTTGTAGAGTACAATTCAATTTTTTGCGTAGAATCGACCTTTGCACCAGAAAAATAAATTAAATTTCTGTGTTTAAATCGCAACAGAAATCGCAAAAAAGTTTACTACTGAATGTCTCGTCTGAAAAAAGAAAAATTATCGGTCTTGCCATTAAAGAGTTACTGTCTGATATGGGCTGTGACACCCATGTTTCATACACTAGTGGTCCATTGATAATAATCATTGTCATCTCAAAAGATATCTTATGCCCGTATGGAGTGTCATGCCAAACATCATCCTTATCCATTCAAGCGTTTTGTTGTTATAAAAAAATTAATTTTTTTTCTTAAAAACTTTGGAGCAGAATACTGGCTTAACGAAACGAATTTGGATATAGGTCAAGTCATTTTATTTTGAGCCCAAGAATCTGTTGTTAAGCTATATCTACACATTTTAGAGACACCCTGTATGTTCTTAATGAAAACGTTAAATAAAAGTGATAGTATAAAAAAAATTCAGGGTACCCTAGTCTGAATGTTTTAAAAATTTTTATTTGTAAAGATAGATGGACTGTTAAATATGCAAAGTAGTGCAATTTTTTATGGAGTATTAAATGCTTCTTCTATTATCCCTCGTAGTCAATTTAGTTTTAAAATTTGAAAAACGTGCCTCAAACAATAATTTTAGAATAATTTATTTAATTTTAAAAAATTCAACTTTGGCCAATTACTGGATAATGATAACAGTTTTCAAAAAAAAAACACCTAACCTACATTATCCTAGGTAAAAAGTTGATCAAAAAGCGTTTCAAGCATGTTTTCTAATTTTATGATTATATGAACTACTCGAATTAATAGAAAAAAAAACATTTCTTCGTTTTTCGCCAATAAGTTTTTATCCGCGCCTCGTTACACCACTGAATTTATCATAAAAACTATACTGCTTTGCCTATTCTTCTCCATCTTTATAAATACAAAAGTCATCCACATAACTTTCAAGAAGTAGGGCACCCTAGGTAAGTGTATTTAAAAGTGAGTACCTCTATTGAAATGGCTGTAATTTTATTAAATATTTAAATACTGCATAAAAACATTTTGTTTCTAAAACAATGGAATTACTGTAACATAAACTAATACGAAAAATCTAAATATGTCCAATAAGAAATAGTCTTTCTTCTGTACTATGGAGGGCAAGTGTATTCCTAAGAATGCTTCTTGAGTGGAGGGCCTACTAAAAAATACCTTTTCTTTAAAATAACCCAACCCGATAACCAGTAGCTAGCCGGATTAATATCTGGCGACCTACGGGGCCAAATATTTCAAAAAATTTCTACTAATTTCGCAATCGCCACACTTGTTGCTTTATGATTCACTCAACGGAAATACGAGGAGGGTTCAAATTTAACCCGGAATTGTTTTATAACCTTTTATTTAAACAAGATCTTTACAATATGATTTATCCTACATTTCAACATATTCTCCTTCTAACTCTACACACTTTTGCCATCTCTTTGGAAGCTTCATAATCCCTTTTTTATAGAAATTCTTTGACTGAGCAGCAGGTCAGTTTTGCATAAAAATTTTTGATCTCATCATCATCTTCAAATCGAATACCACCCATTGCTTCCTTGGGTGGTCGAAACAAATTAAAGTCACAAGGAGGCAAATGCGGACTGTAAGGAGGTTATGGAAGTGTCTTTCGGTGTAATTTATTCAAAGTTTCTCTACTCAATTGAACGATGTGAGGGCGAGCATTGTCGCGGAGGAGAACTGCACCCTTAACCGAATGCTTCCGTCTTTTCGTCCGAAATGCAGGCTTAACTTTTTCGACAAGCAACTGAGCGTAATAAGGGGCATTAATTTTACACCTACCTTCTAAAAAATCTGTAAACAAAACCCCTTCTGCATCCCAAAACACAATGGACATTATCTTCCCAGTTGCAGGGATAACTTTTACTTTTTAGGCTTCGGTGAAGTTTTGTGTCTCCATTCCACGCTTGATTTTTTTGATTCTGGGACAAAATGGTAAACTCAGGTTTCATCACAGATCAGCATTCAGTTTAAAAAAGCTTTCATTAATAAGAAATTTAAAGATAATCCGCTGCGCAACAGAATTATGAATTGGTTGCTTCATCATGGCTGCTGATACTAAAGAAAAACAATTGTAACCATAACAACAGCACACACGGCTTTGAGATTGTCCAGTGTATTATCAAGAAAAGCTATTTCGCGATATACAAATTATGTTGTATATGGCGGTAAAATTCCGGGTTAAATTTGAACCCTCCTCGTACTTTTTTAAGAAATCTCAAACCTACAGCACAGCAAAATCTATGTAATATGAAACCCAAATGTTAAGGTGTGCAGAGGTTATAGCCATTTCAATACAGGTACCTACTTACTTTTGAATTTGTCAATATTGATTTGTAAATGTGCCAAATCTAAACAATTACTTGAATCTCCCACAAATTCATATAATTACCGTTAAACATGTAAGTTCAAATACAGAAATAATTTTGTCCACGACTAGTCAATAATCTGTCAATTATTCATGTGTTTGGTCAAACATAATGCTATCCAGTATACACTGCCAGCAGTGAATAACCATTATTCACGGTGTCATGGTAACATCATTGTCTAGGGTGTATAATGAAGGAAACAGATTATGTTTCTAATCCTACCACTTCGTTTAACATAGTCCTACCACATGGTTTTAGTGGCGTTGTTATTTAAATTTTAATTAAAAATTCTTCGTATTTGTGTTCGTGGACAAAGTATAGTAGGCTACTATTACCTCGGATAATTGCAAAACTCGCTGGCTCGCTCGTGTTGCAAACATTATCCTCGGTAATAATAGCATTCATTATAGCGTCGTGTATAATATACTATTATACATACATTTTAAGAAAAGCAATTTGCTTATCTCCTTTTTTTATGTTATGCAGGGTGGTCGTGAAAGTTGATTGCATATTTTACCAGCATTAACTACTTAAAAAAATAGTGAAGATTTTTGAAATAATATTTTTTCCTAAAAGACCAAATTAAAAAAGTTCAGGCTTTTTTGAACATGTTAAAAACCATCGGAGATTTTTAAAAATTTTACAAGGCAGATCAGGGCCTACCAAGGTCATAATTTGATAGTAATAACGGCTAATAAGAAAGCTTTAATTTGATCAATGACGTATAATATTTTTAATTAAGAAAAATATGAAAGCCCCGTTTTTTTCGCCCTTGTCGTATTATGAAAGAAAAATTAATTTTGCGTAAAAAAGTTCTCTTGGCATTTTTAGTCAAGTCGTTTTTGAGATAAAGTTGTTATTTATTACACCAAAGCAATTGTGCAATACCACACTGGAAGATATTTTTCTCAAAAACGACTTTGTTGAGCTAAAAATGAACTTTTTTAAGTAAAATTAATTTTTCTTTCATAATACGACACAAGGTGTTAAAACGCGTGCTATCATCATTTTTAAATTATAAATGTCTTTAATCTCTCTTATCTACGCCACTGATCAAATTAGGATATTAAATTGATTTTAAAATTATGAAGAAAAATCTATATGGAGTTTTTAAAATACCTACCTAATTATTGCAAATACGATTTTTTATATAAATGGTTCTAAGGGCGGGTTGCACAAACATGATTTAACAGCTTCGTCAAATTAATCATTCGTCAAAGTTCCAAAAATTCCAATGCATATGGGAAGTAACACATTAGTAAACAAAAAATGATGCTCTTTTGTCAACTTTGATCATTGGTTAATTTAGCAAAGGCTTTGTGCAACTGGCCCTAATCCTATTTCAAAACATTAAGATCTGAAATGATAATTCGAGATTTCAATATTAAAATATTTCAATAAATGTAAAATCCACATCGAATTTGTACTTCCACTTAATTACTGAAATTTTATTTATCAATTATTTTGTTTATAATAATGTTCTTAATATGTTTATTATTAATACTTATAGTTCAATTTAACAAATTTTGCACACGATATGGGTACCCGTAAAGCCATATGTTTCACAGATTTGATGGTAGGTACCATGGCCAAATATGACAGGTATATTTAAACCTTTTTACCTTATAATTTTGAAAATATAAAAAGTAGAAAATATCCGTATTGACTATCGTATTCTACTTGAGAAGGCGTCTACAGAATGTTTTTGGATATCTTGAAAAACAAAGGAGTTACTTGAAGTTTTCAAAATGGGCAAATTTTGGCCTATAACTAAAAAATAAAAAAGGAAACTCTGTCTTTGAATCAACATCAAAAAAATATATAATAAGGGTACTTCCCATTTAATATCCTCAAAAATGTTCCAGCCTGTTAGTCGGCTATAATATGCATTTTCGAACTATAAAATAAACAGTTACACAATTTGAATTAAACACTAAAATTTAATAGTTTCAGGCTACGAAATAAATTTAAATGTGAGGCCCGATTTCTAATTTTAAATTAATAAATTATTTTTTAATTCAAATATGATGTTTTTTTACAGGTTATGGCTAAGGATTTTGGCATTTTTTTAAATCTGATGCTGTGGACTTAAGAAATATAAATTATATGTATAGGTACCTACAGCAAAATTCCTCTGAAAACAATTCAAAACAATTTGTGAACCTATAATAGTATTTGGCAAAAGTGTTTGTCAAAAGCACAACATTAAATAAATTCTTAACATTCTTTAAAAATTGATTGAAGTTCAAATATTTAATTTTAAAACGAGGACAGGTTTAGTGGCCTATATGTTTACTTAATATTTCACCACTGAACTTGAAGTTGAAATAATTTATTTTTTGTAGTAATAGACTTAAACCATAGACCATTAATTGTCTAATGGTCTGTGACTTAAACCATCACGATTTTTTAAATTGAAATCAATAAATTTATATAGCACTACACTAATAAGACTATATCTTGCATAATTAAATAAAAAATTCTACTTTTTGGGTATAGGCTATTACAAAAAAAAAAAAAAAAAAACTAGTAGTAAACGCAGAAAAACGTATTTTAAAGATTTTTAACTATTTATTTAGTCCTCGATAAGGTTTATTTGGTATTTAAAATTTTTAACTAAAGACTTCATACAATTTCATAAAACAAAAAATTGGTAATATAAAATAACGTATCTAGGGAATAAATTCATTCAACAACGGTTTTGAATCAAATGATTTTTAAAAATGTTTAGCTAACCACTTGAGATTTCAAACTAAGCAAACTTACCGATAAAGTATCTAAAAAAGATCTCATTTAAAGTTAAATAATATACTATACAAATCGCACACACAAAAATTAAGACCCGTCTTCGCAAATAACGTTAATTAAAACATATTATTCAAAACAAATAATTAACGTAAAATAAAATAAATATCAATTAGGTCTCGGCCAATTTTTTAATCGAGCACATTCCGTACAGCACTTTGCAATTCAAAACTAAAAAAAAATTGTTTAAACTTACCGATGATTGTAGGTAGGTACTATCAAGTGAATGAAAGCTTCCGTTAAACCGGCAATTTTTGTAGGTTCTGGATTCAAGGTGACCTCTTGATATTGCGGGACACACCACCACTCGGAGTTCCCTGGCGCATGCCTACGTCTTTATTATGGAATCATAATTTTCCCCGAATCCGAAAGCGAGAGTGGAAGACCCGCGTCACGTACGCCAATGTCTTGGCACTAAGCTACGTTTCATTTTATTTGTCAGGTTTATGTATGTATGAATGTATACGTTTTTAATTGGAGTAAAAACATCTCTATGTAATATTTATCTCTAATCGAACGTCTGATGTGATTTGAAGTAAAAATTTGGTTTGACTGCATTTCCGGTTATTGCGCAACCAGCTCCAAAAAATTGCAAACGATTAACGATAGCCTACTTCCTGCACTTGCAACATTTCACAATTATTCTACCTCGGCAATCAGCTGGCTGTCACAGGTCACCGACTTCAAATTATTGCGCAGATGCTAAAGATATTACGTGCATATGCGCAAGTCTACCTCCAATTCCGCTATAAAAATGTAACAAATTTTCGATGTTTCTTGAAGTTATTTTTACATTAAGCATCTAACATAATTCCTACAGTAAAACTGCAGCAGAATTACAATTACTATTTTTTAAGTTTTTTCAATATTCGCTTTTATAATTTATTGGTGTAGATATTTAATATGCCAAAGACTAAAAGAATTTGTAATAAAAACAGTGGCGTAAATATGCCAATGCGGTGCATTGGGGACCACGCCACAAAAGGGCCCATTTGCTGAATCTAGTATAATTATGTTAAATGCAATTGCTGCTATGTGTTAAATCGTTAAAGAGCGAACTGAACTAGTCATGATTAATTACTACGATATGTGGGCTAGTTTTTCTGAAGTATACTCTCTATTTATTTTGTATTTAATACCTGTAACAGTATCCACTGCAGAACATTCGTTCTCCAAATTAAAAATGATCTGCGAAATACTATGGGCCAACAACCATAGGCGCCGAAACCAGGGGGGCTCTGGGTGCGCAGGCACCCAGAGCGATTTTGCTATGGGTGCGGAGCACCCAGAGAGATTTTCTATGAGTGCGGAGCCCCCAAGCAATGAAATATAAAACCTAAGAAAAATAACTTGTTGATTTTATATATTTTGCATGCGCCACTGGTGTAAAATGTCTTCCACGGGAGTGCGGGGTTCGAGAGGTCTAAATATTAAATTTTTCTGTGCTGTACAACATCGCTTTCCAAGACAAAACTGCCTGAACTGAAGACAGCAAGAACAGCTCTGCTTAAAATAATAGGCTCTGTCAAATATCTTGCAATTCAAGGACTTGCATTACGTGGCCATACTAAGAGGATTCGAACTTTATTCAACTTCTAAAAATATTTTTTTGTACAACTGTCAAAAAAACGCAACTATTATGCATTACTATCGATACGCGAAGTAGGTCTTTTTATTTACCGTGAAAAAAAAATTTTTTTTCGTGTACTAGATAGAAATCAAGCATATTGTTCAATCAAAAATCGTAAAGCAAAGTGGTACTTTTCTTGTTAGCAACACTTTTCTTCATAGCAACACTTTTTTTCATTCATTCAATTTATTATTTGTATAAATATTCGTAAATGTACAATTGTTCAAATTATTAAACGAGGTGCAAATTTTAAACGCGTATCTTAATAATGCATTACCACACGTGTATTGTACAATATTTTATCTACAGAGCCCGCGCAAAATCTTAAAAACGTTTAAAAATAATCTGACGTTTTATATAATTTTTTTGACAAGTCGAAAATTAATTCAAATAGTAGCTGTAAAAATGGACAAAACCATGACGACCACAGTGAAAAATAATACCCTGATAAATTTTGAATATTTATTTTTAAAATTAACGTGATTTTCGTGAAGTACACGAAAAATTAGCATGTTCAGCTCGTAAGAAAAGTGATTCTTCCATGCTCGTGTAAATTTTTAATCCACTCGCAGGCTACGCTTGCTCGTGAATTAAAAATTTACACTCGCTGGAAAACTCTCACTTTTCTTAACTTGTAAAACAATCTACTATTTTTCACGGTAAAAACTAAGTATCCATAGCAACGTGACGTCACCGTGAAAAAAAAAATTTTCACGGTGACGTCACGTTGCTATTAGTACCTGTCATTTTAACATTACCTGCACAAAATTTTAATTTAGTATTATATGTTTTAGACAGTTCTACAAAAAACGTTGTTTGTATTTCGTGTACGAAATCAGGGTTTTATGGCGCATTCGACGAATTTTTACCCTCGACCTGGCGGTCTCGGGTAAAAATTGACATCTCACGCGCCATTAAAAAAACACTGATTTCGCACACTTAATACAAAAATAACTATTTCGTATTATATTTTAATTTTGATCCCTGAGCACCGAGCACCCAAAGCAATTTTGAAGTTCCGGCGCCTATGCCAACAACGTCTCTCTTCGTTAGCACTCTTAAGCATAGAAGCAGAGGAAGCGGAGAAAATGGATGTGTCTAAATTAATTAAAGATTTTGCTAATGCCAAATCAAGAAGGTGTCTATTATAAATATTTATAATTATTGTTAAATTATACAGGGTATATCTAAAACATGTAGCCAAACTTCACAGGCGTCTTGTAGACGTTAAAATAGGACTTTTTTTTACCGGGTGTAGAATTGGTTCACGCACCATATAATAGGATTTCAATGTTAAATTCTTAATTTTTAAATATTGGCTCCCCAAATTATTTTAGAGAAAAAGTGTAAATATGTTCCTTATAGAGAAAAAAATACTGTATACAACCATATCATTACTTATTTTACTTTCCATACAAGGATTAAAATTAAGGCAACTAAAACTGGTACTTTAGCAAAAATAGGTAGTGGAATCGTTGAAACAAAAAACAATTGTTAGTTAGCTGTCATGTTAGCATCTTAATAATAAATTTAGAAGTATTTTAAGTAATTCTGAATTAATATTATGTATTCGTTGAATGAAAAGATCCTAATGATAAAATGATACTATTCTGGTAATAGCGCACGTGCAGTAAGTAAGTGATATGTTTGCTGCAGAATATCCGAATCGACCAATTCCAAACCACACTACTGTTGAAAGAATGATCCGCAAATTTGAAGCAACTGGTACTGTAAATAATAAGTGCAAATGTAATGAAAACGCCCTACAGAATGTAAGACATCAAGAAAATGCAAACGCTGTCGACGTATTACTTTCAGTAACTGAAAATCCTAATGTAAGTGTACGCCAACTAGCAGAAAATATTGGGATACACCACACTACAGTACACAAAATTTTGAAAAAGCACCATTACCGTTCCTATAAATATCAGTGCCATCAAGAATTGCTTCCAGGTGATATGGAGAGAAGGGCTGAGTTTTGCTACACCATTATGGAAAAAGCAAACGAAGATAGAAATTTTTTAAGGAATCTGTGTTTTACAGATGAGTGCACGTTTACGCTTAACAATGAGCCAAACGCGCAAAACTGTAGGATTTGGGCTACACAAAATCCTCATAATTATTTAGAAACGAGGACCCAATATCCTCAAAAATTAAATGTTTGGGCCGGTATCTTGGGGCATCATATTATTGGACCGTTTTTCCTTGGCGGAAATTTAACGTCTGGACGTTTTTTACAAATATTGTCCGAATAAATAACACCAGCTATAAATGAGGTTGCACCGGAAAATGAAGAAGTTTGGTTTCAAATGGATGGATTTCCTGCACAAAACAGTCGTGTCGTCCGCGAATATTTAAATCAAAGCTTTATTGGCAAAGTTATTGGTAGAGGATACGAAATTTGTTGGCCTGCTCGGAGTCCTGACCTTTCTCCTAATGATTCCACTTGTCAGAATGACAGCGGCCTTGTTTCAACAGTTTATCAATAGTCCAGTCAAATGGTAATTTAGCTTTGCATTTTGGGTAGGCAGCGATTTTTTTTATCGGTGTGTAGAGAGGTCAGTGGTGAATCTAAATCAGAGTTTTCGGGGTGGTAACCCCCTCCATTTGGCCGCCATCTTGAAAAGAAGGGTTAATTCGTTTTTTGGATATACCTCTGTAGTCGAGAATCTTACAAAAAGTTTGTATAAAGCTTTTTTGTAGAGAATCGTATTATCCATTATTTACTATTAATAACTTTTTTACATAGCATTAATAATAAAAAAGTTATAAGCCGGAAAAGACAAAAAATTTAGAGGTTACAACTTTTTTATAATTAATGCTACGTAAAAAAGTTATTAATAAAACTTATAGAGAATGTGATTTCCTGCAAAAACGTTTTAAACAAAATTTTTGTAAGGCTCACGGATACAGAGATATAGTCGAAAAACTAATTAACCCTTCTTTTCAAGATGGCGACTATATGGAGAGGGGGCTACCACCCCGAAAATCCTCATTTAGACTTACCACTGACCACCATACACATCGTCAAAAATCGCTGCCTACCCAAAATGCAAAGTTTACCTTTTTATTTCAACCATTTGATTGGACTAGTCCAGTCAAATGGTAATTCAATTTGCAGTTTGGGTAGGCAGCGATTTTCTTTTTGCGATGTATGTGGGGGTCAGTGATGAGTCTAAATCCGGATTTTCGGGGTGGTAACCTCCTCCATTCGGCCGCCATCTTGAAAAGAAGGGTTAATTAATTTTTCGGCTGTAGCTCTGTAGCCGTGTATCCTACAAAAGGTTTGTACCAGGCTTTTTTGTAGAGAATCGTATTATCTACAACTTTTATTAATATGACCCCACCACCCCACCGGCCACCATCTTGAAAAGAAGGGTTAATTAGATTTTCGGCTATATCTCTGTAGTCGTGAGTCTTACAAAAAGTTTGTGTAAAACTTTTTTGTGGAGAATCATATTCTCTACAATTTCTATTAATAACTTTTTTACGTAGCATTAATAATAAAACAGTTATAAGCCCTTAAGTTTTTATCTTTTCCAGCTTATAACTTTTTTATTATTACTGCTATGTAAAAAAGTTACGAATAAAAATCGTGCATAATACGATTTTTTACAAAAAAGATGTATACTAATTTTTTGTGAGATTTCCTACTACAGATATATAGCCCAAAAACCACCTAACCCTTCTTTTCAAAATGGCGGCCGAATGGAGGGGGTTACCACCCCGAAAACCCTGATTTAGACTCATCGCTGACCCCTCTACACAACGATAAAAAAAAATAGCTGCCTACCCAAAATGCAAAGTTTGCCTGTTTATTTCGACCATTTGACTGGACTACAAAGCATAGCTGGTTTTTGTTAAGGTGGCAGTTTTAGTTTCCCTGTTTTTAAAACTTGTAAGAAAAGAATAGTTATTTGTACAACTAGTAATGAAAGCAATACTTTTTTTCATGAGTTTGAAGTTTGGTGCAGGACGGCGAAGCCGGAGTGCATCAATCAAACGAGTGAAAAAAAGATGCTTCCATACGAGCTGTACACAATATTTTTTTGCATTTTGACATCTTAAATCCCTCAAAACAGGATAAAAAGGAATTGAGAATTTACAGTTGTCAAACTGACAATTTCCAATATTTTATTTAAAGCATACTTACTTAATGCAAAATGTAAAATTAAATAGTTAAAAAAAGTGTTGCTTTCTTTACGGTTTTTTAATAAAAAAAATCCACTTTTTTGTCAAAATGCGAAAAAATAAATTTTCGGCACTAGAATGCATTGTCTAAACCACAGATAACCTACTCCTATAGATGCCCCACTACCATGTTTACTTTAAAGACGCTAACAGCAGCGCCTCCGGCGGTTGGGAGCGAAAGTTTACAAATAAGCGGGAAATTTTAAAAAATACTACTACTACCAATTTCATATAGAAACATAGTAAACATTAAAAAGCACAAATAAAACACGTAATACAAAATATAACTTATTTATATAACAATAAAAGATACAGACATTAGATACTACTACTTGATTACATACAGAAAATAGAGTTTTTGAAGTCTTAACAAAAATATTTTGAAATTAAGAAACTAAACAAATGTATGACATTAATGTTTCTATAAAAATATAAATCGTATATAATATCTAGTTACTTACAATATAAGTACCGCAATAATTCATTATTATGTATTCAATATAGGTATCTACTGGTAACATTATTGCCTTTACAGAATAAAAAGTTACTGAAGAATACCCAACAAAATTAGAGTCAAAATGTTTAAATTAATAAATAGACTTTTTATTGCCTATAAACCCAAAAAAGAATAAATAGTAATCTAATCTATATTTCTTCATTTCTGCCTGTATCTTCTTCCTTTAAATTTTTGAAGAGCTTTTAATTTTACATTGTCGTTACCACTATATGGTCTTGTATCTTTGCCCATAATTTTATTATTTACATCTTTACAATACGGATGTATGATTGTTGTAGTGCATACTGTAATTACTAAATCTTTTACACTACCCACGTGTTTTAAACAGTTTAAAAATTCAAAGGAAATTTCTTTGTCTAATTCTTAACCCATCAATTTTATGAGATGCTTATTGGCAGGATCTTTTTTTTTAAATTATATTCTACCCCTTTTTTTAAATAATCTTCCTTGGTTTCATGCAAGAGAGAACGTATAACCCTGCAGTTAATAGAAGACTGATCACAGACGGTGATAATGAGTTTAAATCCAATATCGATTAATAATTCTAATATATTTCTTAGCAAATATTTGATTTGTTCATATTTAGCACTACCTCTACTCGAAAAGGCATAACAAATGGGCTGCTTGAAAGATGTTTTTATACCACGCAATACAAAGACAAGTGCATGGTGTACTAATTCAACAGACCTTTTATTGTTGCCCATATCTTCGAACTCTTCAAGAAAACCCTTTTTTTATGAAAATGTAAAGAAGGCATTACAGCCATTTCATCAAATAGCACAGAAACAAATCTTTCTTCGGGCTTTAAATCTCTGCATACTTCCTTTAAGGTTGAAAAAAAGTGAGGCATTATGCCAGGTTCGAAATAAATCTTTACGAGCAACCTATCCAGAGTTGATTTGCTGGGTAAAATAAATATTTTCGATAAAAACCTGTAACAGTTTGGGCTTTGCTTGTACAGAATCAGTGCTAAATTTTTTTCATCTGTTAAAAATCTACGCTGTCTTAAATTTTTAGAAGCTTCACGTAGCTGGCACCTTATAAATTATTGTATTGCTAAAGGGTTTAGTTGGGACATTTCATCTTCATATTTATGTTGCTTAGCAAACTTCTTGGCTGCAGCCAATCTTTGCTTGAATGTGTTTTTATCACAAATATTTCTACGTAATTGTTTTGTAAGAGTTTTCACATGCTGGTAAAGAACATTCTTCCGTGGACTCAATTCTATGCTCCTGTTGTAGCCAATACTCCGTATAGCAGATGTTGCTGTTATATCTATAAAAAAATTCTAAATATTAAATTTCAGCCTTAAGATAATACTTCCACTTACGGTTAATCTTTCTTTGCTTCTTCATTAGGCTATTTCCTGTATCATTTTCATTGATTGATGGTGAATTTGTGCTTCTTCCACGCTCAACAGTAGGAGCAGATGAGGAGCAGGATGAATTTATCGCACTTTTGGCTGCTTCAACATCAGTAGGTTGTCCCGATTCTAAAAATTTTAAATAGAAATGGATAAGGATGTGTTACCTACTAAATATAAATAAATAGGTAGGTACTTTGCATTTACTTACTGGAGAGGTGTAAACTTTCAAGCTCAGCTGTAAGAGCACATGAGGAGCAGGTTGAATTTATCACACTTTCGGCTGCTTCAACATCAGTAGGTTGTCCCGATTCTAAAAATTTTAAATAGAAATCGTTAAGAATGTGTTACCTACTAAATATAAATAAATAATTTGCAATTACTTACTGGGGAGGTTTAAAGTAGGAATAGCATTAATATGCAGTCGTGTACACCCCTCACTATAAAAATGCCCTTCAAAATGCCTGTGGCATATCTTTTTCACACTATATAAGTACAGAGGATCCATTGCCAGAAGGTCCTTGGTATTTATAACCTCTAGCCATAATCTAAATCTACCCATGTCCTTTTTTGGATTAGGAAATCGGTGACTCCTTGATATTTTATCATGACATCCAGGTACACAGCATTTTACCATTGAATTAGCTGTTTATTCAATGATTTTACATAACCCATCTTTGTGGAATCTAATAAATAAGCAATATTATAGAATATAAGTAAACAGTACTGTAGGATCTGCACATAATTAGGCATCTAATTAGTTTTAAATATGTAATTTAAAAAACTAATGAGTACTCACATGTGATGCAAATTTCTTTATCTCAATTACACTTATACACTATAATTTTATAAAGTTTATAAAAGTTTTGTAAATTCAGTATTCATTGTTAACTCAATCAATAATCTACAAGTAAAAAACCAACACATTTAAAACACAGGCCATAAAAGAAATTCAAAACTTCTCAAAATACACAATTGACACAATGGGCAAACTGGAAAAACAACTGCGCATGCACAGATAACTTAAGTTATCTGTGTGCGCATGTAAGTTTTTCAAAATTTTGTTACTGCTCTGCCCCCTCGCGAGTGGGAGCTAAATTAAAATGATCACGTGACCGGGTACAACCTATTTACATTTAGCTGGAGTATCTATAGGAGTAGGTTATCTGTGGTCTAAACGCAAAATTACTTAAAATACGTCTAAATTTGTGATTAAAATATTAACATGGCAGCTAACGATCAACGGGTTTTTGTTTCAACAATTCCAAGGCACCACCTATTTTTGCTAAAATAGTAGTTTTAATTTCCTTGATTTCCCCTTTGTATGGAAAGTAAAAAAAATAAGTAATGACATGGTTGTATGCAGTATTTTTTTCTCTACAAGAAACATATTTACACTTTTTCTCTAAAATAATTTGGGGAGCCAATATTTGAACATTAAGAATTTAACATGGAAATCCCTATTGTGCGTGAACCAATTCTACATCCGGTATATAAACATGTGTCCGAAAATACATCCTCTCCGAGCTAGAGGATTTCGAATAGATAGCCACACATTCGTTTACTACTTTTTATTTTTAGTTTTAACTACAATAAATGTTCAAAATGTGAACCATTTGAGGCAATGCATGCTTCCATTCTTCACCTCATTGACTGTCGCACCCTTTCAAAAATGCCATTTCCTGTGCAGTGAACCTCATTTTGCTCACAAAATTCAGAAAAATAGGTAGCATACAAGAGTCACTCAAAACGAGATAGGTAGTACGCAATTTTAAATTGACAGTGAGCGGAAAACAAAAGACTGTACTTAATTCTGCCCTATTACTTTGATATCTATTCAACTTCAAATTTTAAAGTGGCAATATTTCCTAAAAAAAGAAATTATTTAGTAAAAAAATGAGTGGTTTTTCTTGAACTATTCGAAGTCCTCTAACTCGGAGGGGTTGCATTTTCGGAAACATGTTTATATAAAAAAAAGTCTTATTTTGACGTCTACAAGACGCCTGTAAAGTTTGGCTAAATGTTTTAGATACACCTGTATATGTATGTATAAATTTTGTTTTTCTACAACCACCATGGAAAGTGGGATTTTCAGACTTCGTCTCCATAGATACGAGTATTGAAAACTTTGAATATAAAGCTACAGGAAGGAGGATATGCAAAACATACGTGAGACCAAGATAGATCATGCAAATGGCGGCTGAATGTTTCCGGTAATTCAGTGGCGTACCTTTTAGAATGAATACGGGGTACGTAAACCTTTGAATATAAAATATTCAAAGACGTAAACTGGCAAAAAAATGTAGTAAAAGTATGAACGAACAAAAATTAGAAGCTGCAAGAAATAAAATATTATAATAGCAAATATCTAACATCTTTATTGTCCTTTAAACAAAATTATCTTAGTATACATATTTCTAATATTTTCTTGATTACTAATAACATTTTTACAAATAAAATTAATTCTAGTATTAAAATAGGTATTACAAATGCTTTTAATTAATAAAACGTTGTGGTTTTCAATTGGTGTAAGATCGTGCATTGGCATATTTGGAAATACATCCCGATGCAAAAAAATATTTACAACTTTTATACATCCCAATTTTGCATCAATTTTACATTTATTTTTAATTTGTTCTCGCCTAATAAATTTCTCGCATTGAATGCAAATATCTATTACATCTGCACTGGGATAACTCAAACCTCCCCTTGATTTATGTGAAATTAATGACTGCAAGAAATCTTCCTTAATTCCATATAATTGTGAAATACAGTGTTCACATCTCAATTTACGTCCGAGTTTAAAACTCACAAAACCTGCAATGTATTTTATAACTTCCAAATTATATGGAGATAAAGAATCACACTGAAATGCATAACTATGTTCATTTAGAAATTGAACAATTGTGTCATCTTCATTTTCACTGCATGAATCTGGACGATGCAATACAGATTCGTTGATAATTTGCTCCGGAGGCTTTTTATTAGAACCAACATTAAGAATATTGATGACCTCTTGGGGAATGCAATTACCACATCCATCTTTTCTTACTTCTGCGTGTATTAAAATTTTTTTGTAAGCTGCAGTAAATTGTCTGCTCGTAGGATTATTGTTATACCCTTGTTGAGATCTAATTGTTCCAAAAAATAATTCCAAGTGATCTTGGTTTAACTTGTATGTCGGAATGAATTGTAATGTCCCATTTGCAACATGTTGTTCGTACATTTCCAACACAGTTGTAATGCCCATCATCATACCGATGAAACCGCTTTTCCTTTGGGAATCTAAAACGAGTGTCCCATCACAATGTTTTAAATTTATTAAATAATGTTTAAAATTAAAAAAAAAAGATTTCATATTATTAATATTATTAGAACATGCTGCCTGCTTCAAACCGAAATCTGTAATTTTACGGGAATTTAATATGTCGAATGCGTCATTAATTAATAATATACAGTTTGCAGTAGGACCACAATGTTTGAAGTCATGTAAATTTAACTGATCTCTACAATATAAAAGAGCTTCAGATACTGAACGACTTAAAAGCTGAGTCGCAAATTTTACCTTCATTTTTTGCTTAAAAAAATTTATATGGTGTTTTCTGAGTTTGGTACCCAAGTGCAGCCCTTCTTTTTCTTGCAGATCATTTAATTTAACTAAGAAATTGAAATCTATAAAATCTCCATGGACATCTATAAGCTGTTTCTTTTCTCCAAAACAGTTTCTAATCAATTTTAACATATGCACAGGATCTGGTAACAGCAAGTATTTTGTATTATCTAATACAAAATCTACTTTTAAATTGATCTTATTAGATCGACATCCTAATAAATTGCACATACCGAAATTAGCAGCACACCCATCAAATGTAATATTAGTGACAACAATGTTAATATCTTTTAATAATGTTAGAGCTTGTTTTACCAAGGAAGTCTTTTGCTCACTATTCATGCCTGATATAAAAAAGTAGCCTATCGGCAGTTTCCACGCTTCATTTATACAAACTATCATAAATACTAAAGCTTCCCTAGCCACCTCCATACTATCACCATGAATAGCATTCCCACAATCTACATAACCATAGTATTTACCACCAATGTGTTCTAAATGTTGCCGAATAGCATTTTCGTCAAATACCAGCGAACAAAATAAAGTGTCTTTAGTAGAATGTGCTACTTTTGCTTTTAGAAAGTTCACAGCCTCTGAAGTGAATCCAGGTTCCGCATTTATTGATGAATACCATTTTGCCAAAGTCTTTGGATGGGGTAAACAATTGTAAAATTTGCTTCGCACGTAATTATAAGCTTTAGGCGAAAAAAAGTGTAGTGTCACGGCAAAAACTCTTACAGATTGTTCATATATTTATTTCATACTGTCTGGTAAATTCAGCTTTCCGACGCCATTTTGAGTCCGGAAAGTGAGCTATTACGGTATCAGAGCCGGAAAGTGTTACCTAGCAACACTTTCCGGCCTGTCACATGTTGACGTTATTGAAAAAGTGTTTACAGTATGAAATAAAATACGTAACGACATTCGTCCGTGAACTCATTTTACAGCACTCGTTTCGAGTTTCAAGACTCGGCTCCTTACGTCGCCTCGTCTTTAAACATCTGACTCGTGCTGTAAAATATGCGTTCCCGGACTTGTGACGTTAATTACTATTTATTTACTCCTTTTTTTTGTGTTTTTTTAAACAGTCTTTGCATAGTATCTTTATTTTCGCTAAAATGATCCAAAAGTATCTTCTCATGTTCTTCTAACATCAAATTTTTCATTTTTAATTGAACTGTCATTGCTTTCAATGATGAAATTTTTTTATTTTGGCGCCAAGCAGTCTTTTGCAGCCTTCGAATTTTCTCATTCTTCAAAATATCTTTCCGGCACAATTCATCGATCGTCCTCTTTAAACGTCTTTTGCGAGGGGAGTCCTGTGTCAATTCTTTCGTACCTGTAGAAATAGATGAGAAGGTGTACGCTGAAGTAGATGGCCCAAAAACTGTAGATTGACGAACATCAGTTTCATGAATTTTTGGTGATTCATTTGGTGATCCAGTCTCCGTAATTCCTTTGACAGCTCTTTTTAGCATTGGATTGAAAGTCTTTACCTACAATACTGATGCACAATAATAAAACTTTAAAGACGCTTTCAGTAGTTATTTGAACCAGTAGTAATTAAAGCAATATGTACTTTTTTTCACGAATTTAAAGTTTGATGCACGACGGCGAAGCCGCAGTGTATCAAACAAATCAGTGAAAAGAAGATGCTTTCATATTTTAAATAATTAAAAATTGTTTGAGTAATATTCTATAAATTTATTTATTAGACAAAACGTTTCGACAGCGAGATGCTGCTAAGTTAATAATTCAATTATACTCACGTATTTTAATCGGTCCACTTTAATTGTAGGATTGGCTGTTACTTGCAGTCTTACTTTTAGATGAGATGATCGGTCAAAGCAATTTGCAGTAAAATGTTGTGAACACAGTACACTCGTATTTTTTGGAATCCACTCAGATTTTTTCACAAAATCAATCCATAATTTTCTTCTGTGTGGATCTTTTGGGAATCTAAAAAGTATTTTTCAATATTACTGATAATTAAAACAGTTTTTTAAATATATATTTTGCAAGGTGCTAATCTATATAAAACACGTATGTGACGCCTATGATATTCACTCGTGACCTTTCTTTGACATCGAAATTATAAAATCGAATTGTTCTTAAATATTATTCGTAATAAACGGAATTGCACTAAATGAAGGTAAATACTTACCTATGGAAAGTTATTCCTACATTTTTATTTGTCTTTGTTCGCGAAAAACCACAAACAGCACAACTAACCATTTTATTTGTCAGCTGTCAGTCTCAAAACTATGACTACAAATAGATTATCAAAATGGCGACTTCAGTCGCACTTTTTGTATGGCTACTAAAACGATACCCTCCTTACTGTAGCTTTATATTCAAAGATTGAAAATGAGTGTTTGCCGAACAAGTGAAATTTACTTTTTCTACAACCACCATTGAAAGTGGGATTTTCAGACTTCGTCTCCATAGATACGAGTATTAAAAATGAGTGTTTGCCGAACAAGTGAAAATTATCGTGCGGAAAGTTTACTTTCCGCACGCAAATCAAATGTCAGATTTGATTTTGCAGAAATATTTAAATTTTTTTATGAAAATGCGGTTGTAGAAAAAATAGTGTGTAATACATGTGTTGAAAGCTTGTATTTGCCACTCTCATGTGACTGCAGCACTCACTATCGTTCGTGCTGCAAACTTCATATTCGTGTGGCAAACGCAAGCTTTCAACACTTGTATTACAATAGTAATTTGTTGAAAGCTTGCGTTTGCCACACGAATGTGAAGTTTGCAGCACGAACGATAGTGAGTGCTGCAGTCACATGAGAGTGGCAAATACAAGCTTTTAACACATGTATTACACACTATTTTTTCTACAACCACATTTCCATAAAAAATTTAAATATTTCTGCAAAATCAAATCTGACATTCATCAAATGTCATTATGACATTTTGATTTCGGTGCGGCAAAATTATACTTTGCCGCACCGAAAATCATGCATGTGCGTGCGGAATAGTTATTTTCATAACAAGTGCGGGAAGTTAGCGATTCCGAAACGAATGCAGGACGTTACAGAAACGAGCGCAGCGAGTTTCTGTACCTGCATGAGTTTCGGAATCGCTCTTCCCGCACGTGTTATGAACGACGTTTTTCCTACAAACGTTTAGGAATCGTTCAAAACTATCATTTTATAAGTTTTCAAGTTGTCAAATTTGACATTTCCTTTTAAAGTAATAATCTAGTAAGGATGGTTGTTATGCGATTTTCTGATTTTTCAGAAATTGTTGTCACTTTCCTTAACTCCGTGCGGGAAAGTGGACTTTCCCGCACGCAAAATGAGTGTGGGAAAGTAACATTCCTAAACGTTTGTCGGAAAAGTAAATTTTCCGCACGCTAATTTCACTTGTTCGGCAAACACTCATTTTCAATACTCGTATCTATGGAGACGAAGTCTAAAAATCCCACTTTCCATGGTGGGAGTAGAAAAATTACTATTGTTTTCAATTTTTAATAAAATTTAATTAACAAAATTTTGTTTATGCATTAAAAATTATTTTTTGTGTGTGGGAGGGGGGTATAGGGGGCCCCAAATTAAATTTCGCATTGGGGCCTTTTTTGTCTAGTTACGCCACGGAATAAAAATGTTAGGTACAGAATTTTTTTGCTACGATTATGATATAGTATACGATGATATACCCTTAGTAACGGCCGCGAAATACAATTTCGCGGCCGTTACTAAGGGTAACGGCCGTTAAACTAAACGTCACTTATTTGACACATGTGAGTTGACATATGAAAATGTCAGTTTTATTATATATTTTTTATGGCTGCACAAAAAATGTTGTGTATACTTCGGCCGCGAAATTCTTTAGCGCCCTCGAGATTGTCTTGCCTCGGCCGCAAGCGGCCTCGGCGACAATTTTTCTCTCGGTACGCTAAAATGGAATTTCGCGGCCTTAGCATACAAATAACTATATTAAACAAACTTAAAGTACGAAATAATTATAAAGAACGACAATTAAACACCAACGTAAAACTAAACGGAACACTAATATTAAAACCGAACACTAAAGTAATTTATCTGTAACAGTTACTATTTATTTAGACGTAGGTATTTATTTATACATAGGCCGCGCTTATCTGTTCAAGACTGCCGACTCGTAGGCGAGCGCGCCTTTAATATAGGCAGGCAATCATTCTCGGACGTTCACACTGTGGTAGAATTATTTCCTTCCAGATAGTTCCACTAGCCGCGCGAATCGTCGACCGCTGTGGAAGATTCTCGGCGGATGACGAATCCCAAGTAGCACAAAATGTTGGACCAATGTAACGCCAATGCATTATTAGTGCAGCGGCATAGTATAAAAATTGTGCATTTTGTGATAAAAGCATAAAATTGTTATCGTTGTTAGTGCATTATATGAACATAATTTTAATATATTGGGGCACTTTGTATTGCGCATGCGTGAGATTTGCGAGCTATTTTAAAGTCTGTATGTGTTTTGTATTGAAGCTATTTTAGATTCAGCATATTTTTGGGCGTTAGAACATTGTAGTTGGCCTTTAATAGTAAAAATACAGTAAATTTGATAATAATATTAGTTTATTGAAACATAATAATAAAGGGTGTCTCAAAATGAGTGCAAAATTTAATTTTTAGGGAACCCTGGAACGCTCCCCTTCGCATATGCATAGATCCGTGCATGGTAATTTGCCTTTCTTACATTTGCAGCCTTTCTTGCATCCCTTCTTGCAACCACCACGAATTAGCTCATCACATGCTTTAAGCTGCTTCAGGGATTGTTATCCACTCTGGAACATAGTTATCATTCACTTTAATCCAACCCCAACTTGTTACAGGAGGTAGTACAGGATTTGGAATCAGTGTCTGGCCCCAGATGTAGCAACCCTGATATATGGCTCTCTTAACATGTTGCTTGAGTGCATCTAATGTTGGTGGAATTCTTTGCACTGACATTTTCCTTGTAAATAGTTTCTTTCTGGTTTTGTTGATATCAGTACTTGTGCTTGTGCGATCGTACAATAGTATGACGAATCTCTCTATTGCGGACATTGTTTCCACAGGAATACTGGACGGGGTACAAGTCAAATTCAGTAGTGCTTGTGTAAACTCTGGCATCGAATTCCAAGTACTCCATGCGGTCACTTTACAATGTCCAACAAAAGAAGAAACTGTGTCACATCCTGTTATCGCATGGAACATTGGCAGTGCACTGCATTTTTCAAGTCCAAGGGCATTGGCAATCTCATGTGCAGCTAAGTAACGGAACATTTTTCCATACCCAAAAGCTAACCAAAGCTGAACATCAGCTGGAAATGTTTGCATTACCATCACTGAAAGAACCACAACATCTGTATCAACGGTACGTATTAGTATCTTGCGGTGCCCACATTGAACTGCATGTGCAACGTGCAATAAAATTCGGGTGTCAGCTTCTTTGTGATTACATGGAGAAATCAAATGTAATAAAACTTGCGGTGATTTACTGAGGATCTGACCTTCATCTGTGACCATAAGTGTCTTGTTAATATCGTTAAATGCTTCTATAACAGCTTTTGAAAGGAAGCGAAATATCTCTGTCTTGTTAATATCTACACGCAAGAAGTCCTTCCAGTTTCTTGGTATGGGTGCATTTCCAACCACACGCAGTTTCACTCCCTTTCCTCTCTTGGCTCTTGCAATACCTTTAAGAGAATTTGATTTGTAGATATCCCACACAATCATCAAATGTTTTGGCAATACCAGGAGACAACATATGAATGATTGCAGCTCCATCAACGACCATACTTGTAGTTATGGGTTGCTCAGTCTGTGGAACAGAAAGTGTTTCAAAGCATGTCAATAGATTACTTTTTGTGGCAATATTGAGTTTTCCATCTCGAGTTAATGAAGGAGGATATATCTGATTTTCGTGTTTGAAAAATTCTTCCAGATTTCCATTTCTGGTTTGGCAGGCAATATACAGCTGAGAAAATAGTTCAATCTCTCTTTTCATGGACGTCAGTTTTGAACCTTCCTTTGAAGTAGTTTTAGTTAAGCTGGTGAATAAGAGGAGGTTGTTTCGATGTATGACATCATCCAATGGTTTGATTCTCCTTACAAGACGTTCTTCCACAAATAAAGTAAACTGATCCTTTCCAATTTGTTGTATGTCTTGTATTGTTTTAGTAACAGAAGGGGCTGCAATTTCCTTACTTTGTAGGTGTAACAGGTCTTTGCTTTTCTCTTCAAAAGGGTTTCCAAAATCTTCAAACACATTCAATAATGATTGTACATCTTTAGCAAATGCTGTCTGGAAGCTCGCTGTCTGCTCGTGATGGCGTGTTTCTAATTGTTTTCCTCTGTGTTTGAATGTTTTCTCAAACTCTTCAATTACTCTGGCAATCTCGGGACCTGCTACCATCCATCGACGAAGGGCGTTAGCATTGTCGAGGATTCCTATAGCACCTCCTTCCCCTTTTATACAAGCGTTGTTCTGCTCGTGAGCCTGATCAATCGCAATTGCAGAAAAATCATGTTTAGTCTTTTGAACAACAAAATGGCCATCACTGAACTCTTTGGCAATCGTTGGATGCTTGACTAATAATTCAGCCATATCTTTTAGATGAACTGGAATCCAACGAGCATAATTATATTGGTCTAATGCAAAAAAATTAAGTGCAAGCTCTGTTAAAGCATCTAAGTACATGTTGAAAGAAGCTACCTACTCGAAGAGAGCGTACAAATGTCAGTAAGCACAGTTCCATTTCCATCACAATCGTCCAGTAATGAAACTGTGGATGTATACTACATTTTCTTTCTTCACACCACTGGTTATAGTCTAAGCAAGACTCCCCATTTTCCGTCGTATAGAGGGCATATGTATCACATGTTTTGTGTTTAAGTATATATAACGCAACTACTGTTATTTGATGTGCTCTTCTTGCTCGGGTAATGTGTGCTGCATTCAAGAATGAATCGGCTGTTCCTTGAACCAATACTTCAGTCCAACCACATCCTTCTAGGAATTTTCCAATACTTTTCAGAGCGGCCATCTCAATATGAAGCCCTCCAAACATAACCACAAAATGGTCTTCTCCATATATATCAGGCCACTTCCACTGTATCTCCTTTGCTATGGCATATAAAGGCTGATCAAATGTAAGAACTGGTATTTGTCCAGGGTTTAAATCGTTAACAGCAGCTTTAACTACGTTCATTGAATGTCTAATCATGGCCACTGTATGGGCACTCTCATGAAACAAAGGCAAAAGAGCTGTACGTGAAATTGGTGTGACCTCAGTTGATTGTTGACTTGCATGATATGCAGCCCATGATATATCTGGAATTACTTGATTTGTCTCACTTAAAATCTTTCTTGCATTCTCCAACCACTCGTGTTCTTGTTTTATATGTTCCTGGAAGGCAGTCCTCTTCAGTGATGTAATAATTGCTGTAGATACAGGTGAACCTTTTACTTTAACATTAACTGGCATAACATCTGTGTAACTGGTCGGTAGTTGATGCAATGCCTTTGTGTTTGGAGTTTGAGCAGGAATCTGTAAAAGAATGCTACTGCTTGTGCAATCACTACTAACTGGATGCTGCATCAAAGAAATTCCAGTTCCATGGAATGAGTCTTTTGGCGTAGTGGAGGAGGGGTTATGGTCAATGTTGTCTACAGCTGCGATAGTAAATACATTCTTACTTCTAGATAATGGATAAACTACATTGTTATGATAATAACTTTCACACACACTGTTCCCCATTTGTGATGAAAGTTTTAAGACAGGATCATATGATATACTGAGACCAAGATGAAATAACTTATCAACAAGCTCTTTTTTACGGGTATGAGCATGTATCATTAGGCCAATGTAGATTGGAACAGGTGTTTCCTGAGCAATTCTGTGTCGAACAGATGTTAGAGTGTCTCCTTGTTTGCGGTTGTGTTTGAGGCTGTTGAAATTAATTAGCTGGGCTATGGAAAGGGAAGCAGGTGATGCATATTCAGCATTTTGATCTTTAATGTTCGGACCTTCCAACACCATGTTTACTAGAGCTAACAAAAGGCTGGAAACAGAGTTCTCATGACAACCTTCTGGAAAAGACCCACCAAAAGGATTTGAATCTTGAAACATGTCTCGACGTATAATCTGTGCTGCTCGTGCGAGAATAACTGCATCATTGTCGTTGTCCTTTTCATATGATTTTTCTAAGGCAGCACCAATATCCTCATCAAATGCTAATAAAATCTCTCGATCTTTGTTGTAGGATCGTAGATGTGGAAAATGAGCAAGTATTCTATTTTTCAGTCTAGTGCTGTGTACTTTAGAATCAAGAAGGACTCCAAAACTTTCCAATCTCGTGATATATAGTCGGACTAGATTAGATAATTTAAATACTGCGGCACAGTCTGATTGCTGATGTGTCTCCTCAATGTACATTACTAATTCTGCAAAAACAATACCAGATATCTTATTGTCCCTGTCTGTGCCAGTCTTTTGTGCTGTCTTGACAGTTCTTACCCGATTGTATAAGCCTACCAAACACTTATTGTGATATTTCGCTTCCAAAGCAACCATGTCCCCTGCACTCAATCGATCCAGGAGTTCTGTGTCCTCAACTATTGTTGCACTTGCTCTTACACGTTCGTCTAGCTGAAGCGTTGAAGCTTCATGAAGACGTTCAGTAGCATTTGCTGATTCTCTACAGAAAAAGCAAGTTTCTGGGGTATTAATCTTCCCCGAGTGTGATCTTGTGATCTTAGGTTTGACAGCTTGATCCTCATCTACAACTTCAAGGTTTTCTCTGCTTCTCTTTTCTGCTCTTTGAAGCATTGTGCTGTTGTATTTCAGCTTACATGACTGGTGCCACTTAGCTTTATTTTTAATAAGAGTCAATTCAATACCTTCACCATTATTTAATCGATTCAAATTCAGTTGCTTCGGCAGAGAACTTAGTTCATCAAATTTGCTAAGATGTTCAGCTAATAATTTGCAGCTGGAACCAATGTATTTTCTCTTTGATAAATATGGATTTGTTAAAGGTTGCAATGTATCCTCTTGACAAATGAAACATAACTCCCAATTTGTCGTCGCCGGTTGTTGCTGCGATATTGAAGGTGCCAAAGGGTCTATGAGTACAAATTTCTTAGACATGATTAACCTTTCTTCACTTCACTAACCAACAATCACACAATGACACACCAAATTGTTTACAAATACTTCACTCACCTTTGACTAATCGCCACCGTGGCGCTAGCGGAGGCTTTCAAAACGGTGAAACTAGCCTGTTATAGTCGTGACAATAAAAAAGTGTTTTAGTGTTTTATTTATAGAAATAAAGAGTTTAGGAAAACATATAGTTAGTTTTAAAATGCATACCTAGGGACACATTACGGTCGTGACATTTTTAATTTTAACATTAAAAAAAAATGTATAACCAATATATCACTTGGTTTTTCGAGAAAATAATAAAACACGTTCTACAAAAACTAAAAAAACAATACAACAACCAATATTTTTTTAAAATTTAACAGCAAAATGTTTTGGGGACATGAAACATATAAACCTTTAGAGATGGAATATGAAGTGCCCCAATATCTTAAAATCAAGTTCATATAATGTACCAATAATGATAAAAATTTTATGCTTTTAACACTAAATGCACAATTGTTATGAATTTTTATACTATGCCGCTGCACTATATGTATATGATATATTGGCTAAACATTTCATCGTATTTACTATAAATATTATACCTAGTACCAACATTGGTCAAACAATATATCGGGGTAAATATGTAAAATACCTTGGATACATATTGGAAATCCAATATAAGATGGTATTGCTAAAAACAACGTTTATCCAATATAGGTTAGCCAATATAATGCCTTCATTGGAAGAACAATATATTACCAATATAAATGCAATATATATTCTGCAAGGTAGTTTTTCTAATATAAAACCAACATTTATCCAATTTTGTGAATCCATGCTAAATATTAAGTAGTATAACAACATACAGGGTGAATAAAAAGTAAGGAACCTCGATGCTGGAGCCTTTATTATTAGTTTTAGAAAAAAAAGTTTAAGACAAAAGGTTTATAACAAATTATTTTCCACAAACTGATGATTTTAAATATTTTTTTCAAGGTCATACCTTTGCGCTATGACGTCATCGATACTTTTTTTAAATGGCAACCTATATTTTTTAGGTCGAAATTTTATATCATTTTTTTTTTCTCTTTATGACCATCTAAAAGTATCATACGGTTGAATAAGCGAAATTTCTAGAAAAATCAAGTTGAATGTTATTCGTACCAGTATTTAATGTACGTACTTTCATCACAAAAATTAAACACATGACTATTAAAAACAAATATAAACAATGTTTAACATTATTATGATTATTATTTTATTATTTGGATACAATTTTTTAGAATAGGTGAATCGGTAGAAGGGGTAGTATCGAATGGCCAGCCCGATCGCCCGATTTGAATCCGTTGGATCTTGTGGGGCCATCTTAAAAATAAAGTTTACATAAACAGGCCCAGAAATTTAGAAGAGTTAAAAATTCGTATTCGGGAAGAAATACGGGCAATACCAGCCGAAGTAATTCGGAATGTACCTATTACAGGGATTTTCACATCGAATTGGACATTGTCAGATAGTGAATGGCAAACAATTTGAACATCTTCTGTAATAAAGTAATGTTAAACATTGTTTGTATTTGTTTTTAATAGTCATGTGTTTAATTTTTGTGATAAAAGTACGTACGATAAATACTGGTACGAATAACATTCAACTTGATTTTTCTAGAAATTTCGCGTATTCAACCGTATGATATTTTTAGATGGTCAGAAAGAGACAAAAAAATGCTACAAAATTTCGACCTAAAAAATATAGGTTGCCATTTAAAAAAAGTATCGATGACGTCATAGCGCAAAGGTATGACCTTGACAAAAATATTTAAAACCATCAGTTTGTGGAAAATAATTTGTTATAAACGTTTTGTCTAAAACTTTTTTTTCTAAAACTAATAATAAAGGCTCCAGCATCGAAGTTCCTTACTTTTTATTCACCCTGTATATGCAATATAAATTAATAGTATATTGTGTTATTAGGAGTAAAAGTGTCATTTTGTGTGCCGAGCGTGACGTTTGAACGACGAGCGCTAGCGAGTCGTACAATTTAATGCGAGGCACACAAAATCACTTTTACTCCGAATAACACATGTTATTTTTTCTTCAAACGCACAAATTAAAAGCAATTCAGCAAGAAAATTTAAAAAAAAGTCAAAAATGAACGTCATACCAGCTGTCGTTGCTTTGTTATAAAAAATAAAAATTACGAGTTGCCATTGGCTCATTAAGTGTCACTTTTACTCCTAGGAGTAAAAGTGAATGTTTATGTCACTTTTACTCCTAGGAGTAAAAGTGAATGTTTAACTGTGTGTATCCAAGGACACAAAGTCGTGTTTTTCTGACGTTTGAAGAAAAACTATATTTACTACTAAAAGCGTCAAAAACAAAAAAGCCTTGTAAGTTATAAGTAATTCAACTTCTGCATTTTATTGAAAAAGGTAAATTAAATACATGCAAATTCCCATGTGACACTAAGTAAATAAAAATAAATTAACTTCTCTGGACGTTCACTGAGGTCATAGGCACATATTTAAATAAGTATGTTTGCTGGGATAACAACATTATCAAAATTAAAATTAAATGTTTTTACAAATAAATCAATATGACACACAAAAATAAGCTAGAACAAATTCAAAAATGTTTTAAAAAAGCATCACATAATATATGCATTTATGCAAATAAATCTGAAATAAGAAAAATAAAAATGGTGTTAAGCGCTTGTATTTTGTGTGAAATATGTACCAAAGGCATTCTGAATCCAAAAAATAAGCACAATGCCATAAATATCCGCTTTATGACAATTTAACATTTCCATTTAAAAAAAGAACTGTAAATGACATAGCCAATGGTCATTTAAAAGTTAGAACAACATAAAATAATCATTACGCATTATAACATAACGGTGTGAGTTAAACAATATAATCTCTAGAAATGTAGCACCTGCTAAAGCGCAATTATTGTATTTACATAAAATAATAACAATCTAAAAGAAATGTAATTCATCGCTTTATTTTCATTTCAAAAAGGCACAGTGCCCAAAGGAACTAGAATTTACATGATGTCATGGAAAAATACTAATATCTAGTCATTCTGGGAATTTTGAAAATGCACTTTACAGCTTAACATTCCTTGCTAAGCCGACATTTTAGGATTTTACTGTGACGTTGTCAGCGAAAGCATACAGATATCTGGATATATGTATTAAAACAAATTCAATAAATTGCAGTTTATCCTTCATATAGGAATATTCCTCGGCCGTACTAGTAATCTTTATTGTTTTCATGTTTTCTAATACCGATTTTTAGAATTCTAGTCTAATCCTAAGGACAATAGAACCCAGCATTTCAGTAAATTTCCGACAAGTTTGGGGTACAGTGGCGTTTCATGTATATTTACCCGCGTTAAAGAAAAAAGATAACATTTACACGTGAAATTCTTCTACGATTTATTAACAGATTTATGTCTGATTATATATTAATTTAGTTAAGGGCCCCTTACGTACCTTTTATTTGTTGTTATTTCTTGCACAAGTTTCTAAGCTTAAGTTATAACTTATAAGCAGTGTTAGTGTATAATATATAATTAGATGCATAAATGGTGATTTTTATCATTAGCAAAAATTCTAGCATTTGAAAATCTGGTTATTAATTTAAAGTAAGTAGTGACATTATGAATGATTAAATTAAAGGCATTATCTACTACAATAAATTATATGCAAAAACTTCAAGTGATGAATTTAAGTATGTAATTAATCCTGGACAAATCAACCAATTAGAGTACGAAATATACATGCATGTCGTAAATAACATGGTGTATGTTTATGTACACGTTTTTTTACATCACCACATCAGCCTTCTCTGGAGTTACTTCAAAAAATGTAGTTACAATTCTAGGTTTTTAACGTCAGATAAGAACTAAACAATTTAATTTTTTTTTATAGTACGCTACCCTACTAGGTCAATTAAAAAAAATATTTAAGTCGTTTATGAGAAAACATTTTCAAGCATTATGCAATTTGTATGATCTTAAAAATATACGGTATAGGTACGCCACTGGTTTAACTCGTTGTTCAAGAATCAAAGTGGAAGATTTTCCAAGAATATGACAATTTTAGGTATATTTCCAGGCTGCCAAGGTGGCTTCTAAACGGCTCTTGTCATTATTCATATCTTTGTGCGTAGTGCAGCGAACTGTTTGGTGCAATATCTTTCAGTACAGCGGCTAAATTGTTTCGTTATTACCTATAAAACTACCACATTTTTCTTACAGCATTTTATTTAAAAAAATTTGGCCACAGGTGAGTAAAATATATTTAATTCAGAACAGTACTTATTCAGCATTTCATACACGTCAGACAAAGAAGTAAAACATCAAACTTAGCACGTGATTTTGTAAAATTTAAATCATCATATTTCGAATTTTCTGAATATCTAAAAATATTGTTCTTATTGAAATAATAAAGTTATTGTCTACTTCCGGTATAACCGGAAGTTGTACAATCCTAAAAATATTTTCAATCAAATTTTAATATCCAAAACCTTATTTTACAAATTTTCATTTATGTAGGTACTATAAGTTTTTTTCAAGAAACGTCTAATCGACGGTCGTCAAGACACACCCTGTATACACTATAAAATTTACAACTTTTTCAGATTCCGAAAGATATATAATAAAAATTATATCTGCACTTGTATACAAAGTGAAAGAATTAAGGAAAACTGTAAATCAGCTTCTAACAGCCACATTAATTAGCCAACTTAGGCAAAATACTGGAACATCGCCCGCTGAGCAAATTTTTTTGCAAATTTTACCCGCCAAAACAAACGAAGAATTTGAGGAATTAGAGAAAGTATTCTGATGAAGGATCATTTAATTTATTGGTAAATACACATCTCTGTACTAGTAACTTTTTTACTAAAATATGTTTTCTTTCAGGTAGACATGTTGTATCTCGTAGGAGGGGATCATTATCGAAGCGCAATTTACGCTTGTTTGAAAAAAATATTCACTTCGGAAGTTGCCCCAAAATATTCAGGCCAAGGCAAAATGAGGAGTGGCCAAAAAAGGATTGATTTTGTGATCTACGCATATCATGTGCATTCCAAAGTAAGTTATACCTTTATCGTTCATTTTTTGGTAAATTTTTAAAATAAATTATTTCAAATGTAATGTCGCGGCATTGCATGCCTAAATAACTTAAATTGATTAACTTAAATAGGTTTTAATTATATCCTATAATTTCTCATATTTTTACATATTACATAATCTTTTACAAACAATATTAGGCTATAGATACACAACATTTTTATAATGCTTTAGGGAAGAACCTAGTATGGTATTACTACAGGGAACAATGTATATTTTTAAAATTTAATATTATTAAGATGATTTGTCATTGATCAGCATTTATCAGCTAAACTATAGAAAATATAAAAAAAATGGAAAAGGAAAATGTTTTATAATTCTACATTTTCTAGGATATGGCCTGATTTTTATCTTTCCATGACCTACTGCTACTTAGTAGGGAAAAGATTTTACATTAAATTCTCTTTATAATTATGTATAACAAGTGGGAGTTTACACACTAATTACACAAAATAATTCCAATTTTTTATAAATTTTTTATATTTCCATCAGTTTAGCTGATAAATGCTGGTCAATGATAAATCAAACACCCTGTTTATATATTTTAATAGAATTGCAAAATGATATCCGTTTAATTATCGCTGGGTTTAGAAAAATAAAAAATTGCCTATATGTATTTGTTTTTTTTTTTAATTACAGATGCAGTTCATAGAAGATTTAGATTTACGAACACAACAGATACAGAGTATAAAGAAAGAGTGGAAACTTTTTTGTTTACTGTAAAGTTTAGATATGGCGGCAGAAACAAAAGACCAATAGGTACCGACTTTTTAGGACAGTAAAGTTTTGTTGCTTTTTAAATCAAATCAAAATAGTATCATGTATGTTAATTAGTTCTTAGATTTCTAATTTCTGTATGTATAAATATACTATATATTGTATCAGAAATAAGTACATTAATTTTTTTCAGTGGTGGAACTCGTCAGGAACTACAACATTTCTTATTATTTTTTTTAAATCTCACATTTATTTTGCATTTTTACCCCTCTTTGAAATAACGAGTTGTTTATGTATTTTCAAAATAATTGAATACCGCTAAACTTAATTTTTAAGTAAGTTGATTTACTATGGTAACCAAATATAAGTTTTGTGTCGAACATGATTTCCATTGGCGGGTAATGAAATTTGTGATAAATATTTAACTAATTTTATCACAAAATCTAAAAAGTATACAAAAAAAAGTTATTAAGAAATGTTGTAGTTCTTGACGAGTTCTATTACTGAGGGAATTTAATGTACTTATTTCTGATACACCCTGTATATAAATTTTTAAAATACAGTATTTTATTTTTATTAAACGTGAACTATACACAGCATAAACTGTGTTTATTTAAAGTAGGCTGTAAATTAATATCATATGTATGAATAATATTGTATGCTGTTGTAGCATTTAATAAATTTCAATATAATATCTAAAACGTATGTTTTATTTAATATACCGTGTGGCAACCGTAAGAGGTGAACACTATTTTTATCAGTATACCTGTGACTACGACATTTAAAGTAAAACGTCTTTTTTATTATTAATTTCAATATCATTTTAGCTGCTCTAATTTTTAATTCAAATATCAAAGTGCGTATGTATGCTGATAATAATAGTGTTTACACTTTAGGGTTTCTACACAGTAAAACAAATCAAAAAGACAATATATATCCAAACTTTCTTATAAATATTGGTTAAAGCTTGGTTGCCAACGTATAACCAACCTATAAAAGGAAATGTGTATTTAATGTATAATCGAAAACGTTTAACCTATCTAAGGTACCTATATTGTATACAGTTTGGATGCCAATATATAACCAATATTCGCTGGCTATATATATCCAATAAACTTATCCGATATATTATTTACCTAGAGACCGAATATTGGTCAAACATTGGTACCCAACATATAACCACTATAACAAAACGTTAACACTTTGAAGATAGGACCAACATATTTAAGCCAACATTGGGCCAATATATGTGTGCTACTTGGGATATGATCCCACACGTGTGCTGACGCATTTTGTTACACTGCCCCCTTCTTCAAGTCTGTTCTGTCCCAGAACAGGTCTAGGCCCTTGATTCCTGAAGAACGGGTCATGACGGTATCGGCATTGTTCTCCTCCTCTGCATGTCTCACTGCGGTAGAAGTAACAGTCTACACTCTTCTTTGGTGTTAATGCAGGCTTTGAATCAAAACTGCAGACCAGGATAGTAACACCGGAGTCCTTGAAGACTACCTCCAGCATGTTTCGTACGGTCCTCCAATCTAGCCGATCCAGCCCACAGCCGAGTTTGGGAACTGCCAACTTCTTAATGCCCCTAGCGAACAGGTCTTTCTTCAAATCCAATAGAGCATTCCAGAGGTCTCCATAATCCGGCTTCTGGTAATGGAACTGTTTCGTAACCAAATAATAAATAAATCGTTGTTGATCTGGGAGATATAAAGCTTTGCCGACCGTGGGGTTCTGTCTTTCGAGTGTGTCTAGTCGCCCAAATTTCTTCTTAAATACGGCCGCAATTCCTCTTCCTGAACGAAGGTCCTTGGATACGCAGTGAGCTACCGAACAATCAGTAGGAACCTTGAAGAGATCTTGCTGTACTTCAGTCGTCACTCCAAATCGTGCTTTTCCGGTTCCGGAAAACGCCGCCATAAACTCTTCAAAAGTCGATCGGCTTTCGGCAGGCTCTATTCTGTTGATAAGTTATCTGCCCTCGTCTTCAACATCCAGGGCTCCGTTATTACTCCCTTCGTATGGTGCCAAACGATTGGAATGTACCACCTTTGGTTTTCCCCTGGGTTGTTTCTGAATGCGATAGATTACGTCATTTATTCGCTTCTTCACTTGATACGGACCTTCCCAATTCCGTTGTAGCTTCGGTGAGAAACCACCACGCCTCTGCGGGTTGTAGAGCCAAACCAAATCTCCAGGCTGAAATCCGCCTTCTTGGGTCCTTACGTCGTAGGAATTCTTCATCCGGTCGCTAGCGATCTGGGTATTTCCGCGGGCCCGATCGTGGATGTCATTCAACTTCAATTTCAATTTCGTGACGTAATCATCTCCTGCTACCTCTTGTTCCGCAGGCGGACTTCCAAACATTATGCAGGCCGGCGTTTGACCAGTGGTTTCGTGAACTGCTACACGATTGGTCATTAAAAACAGGTGCAAATATTGATCCCAGTCTCGTTGATGGTCGGATACAACCTTGGCTAAATATTTGCCCATGGTCCGGTTCATTCGCTCCACCATTCCATCGGACTGCGGGTGTAGTGAAGTAGTTCGAGTCTTACGGATGCCCAATAATCGGCAAACATTTCCGAAGAGTGCAGATTCAAAATTGCGGCCTTGGTCCGAATGTAGTTCCAAGGGTACACCAAAGCGGCTGAAGAACTCCTTAACTAGCACTTCGGCGACCGTCACGGCTTCCTGATTTGGTAGTGCATATGCTTCCGTCCATTTAGTGAAATAATCCATTGCTACCAGGATATACTTATTTCCCGTATCAGTCTCGGGAAACGGTCCAGCAATGTCTATGGCCACTCTCTCTAAGGGATTCCCCACGTTGTATTGTCTCATGGGGGCCCTTCTTTTTCCTAGCGGCCCATTACCTGCGGCACACAGCTCGCACTTGCGACACCATTCCTTAACGTCTTCTTTGCAGTTAACCCAATAGAATCTTTCTCTAACTTTCTCGAGAGTCTTTTTCACACCATAATGTCCTCCTGAGGTGCCATCGTGAAGATGTCTAAGCACTTCGGACACTCAGATTCTCGGCACTACTAACTGAAGCGTGACGGTAGTTCCATCTTCGTTTTCCAGTTGCCGCTTCAGAAGTCCGTTTTCTATCTTCAAAGAGTCCCACTGGGTCCAATACGCCTTCAGGGTTCTCTTAGAAGGGCTGATTCCCTGCCAGGTTGGTCTTTCATTCTTCCGTTTCCATTCAAGTACCATTTTCAGTTCGGGATCTTCCTCTTGCTTTCGTTGCAACTCTTCAGGCAACCAATGGTCGTTGACAATTGTGGTTCTGGAGACACGGCAAATCTTCTCTTCTAGTCGGGAGCAGTGAGGGCAGTCTGCTGGACATGGCCTTCTTGAAAGGGCATCGGCATTTCGATGACTAGTGCCAGCACGATCTTCCTCTTGCTTTCGTTGCAACTCTTCAGGCAACCAATGGTCGTTCACAATTGTGGTTCTGGAGACACGGCAAATCTTCTCTTCTAGTCGGGAGCAGTGAGGGCAGTCTGCTGGACATGGCCTTCTTGAAAGGGCATCGGCATTTCGATGACAAGTGCCAGCACGATGTTCCGTATCAAAGTCGTACTCTTGTAGCCGTTCAATCCATCTCACGACTTGTCCTTCCGGATTACGGAACCGCAGAAGCCATTTTAGCGCGGCATGGTCTGTCCTCAGCAAAAACTTCCGCCCATACAAGTATTTGTAGAAGTGATCCACAGACTTGACGACAGCCAACAACTCTTTTCTGGTTACGCAATAATTTCTTTCGGCTTTCGATAAGACCTTGCTAAAATAGCCGATAACCTTTTCATGTCCATCTTGTATTTGGGAAAGAACACTCCCAATGGCCAGGTTACTCGCATCCGTATCGAGTATAAACTTTCCATCCATCCATGGGTAGTTTAATATCAGTGCTGTCACTAGAGCACGTTTCAGTTGTTGGAAAGCTGTCTCACAGTCTTCGCTCCAGATGTATTCGCGTTCATCTTCCGTCAGCCTTGTCAGCGGTTTCGCTATATTGTCGAATCCCGGAACAAAACGTCTGTAGTAGGTGCATAATCCAAGGAAACTTCGCACTTGGTGTTTATCCCTTGGTGTTGGCCATTCTTGCACCGCTCGAATTTTATCAGGGTCGGCTGCTACTCCATTTCGTGATACAACATGTCCAAGATAGTTAACTTCTTTTCTAAATATGTGGCACTTTTTCGGACTCAATTTCAAATTGGCTCCACGAAGTCTTTGGAACACTTCCTTCAGGTTTGTCAGGTGTTCTTCAAATGACTTTCCAACTACAATCACGTCGTCCAGATACACCAGGCAGGTTTTCCAGGACAGTCCCCTCAAAATTGTTTCCATTAGGCGCTCGAAGGTGGCCGGAGCATTGCATAGGCCAAATGGCATGACTGTAAACTGCCATAATCCCGAACCGATGGTGAACGCGGTCTTCTCTCGGTCTTCAGGTTCCATCTCAACTTGCCAATAACCACTCTTCAAGTCTAGCGTTGAAAACCACCGTGAACCAGATAACGTGTCCAACGTGTCATCAATTCGCGGTAAGGGATAGCTGTCCTTCTTCGTGACCTCATTGAGCTGCCGGTAGTCCACACAGAAACGTGTTGATCCATCCTTCTTGCCAACCAGAACCACTGGTGATGCCCATGGGCTTCTCGATGGCTCAATGATCCCTTGCTTCTCCATGTCAGAAATAATCTTTTCCGCTTCCTCACGCTTCGCCCATGGAAGTCGTCTCGGATGTTGTCGTATGGGCCTGGACTCCCCGGTGTTAATCTTATGTCGTACCACATCTGTTCGTCCCTTTTGCTCTTCATCAAGGGCAAAGACGTCTTGGTATTGGTTAATCAAGCTTCGCACCTTTCTCAATTCTGTTTCATTGAGATCTTCACACGAATTGGTTATCACATCAACACGTCACCAGCATGTTGTTTGGAAGCTGGTCTTCGGGTTTCATTCATACACTGGGCTATTTGGGATACTGGTACACACTGTCCCACAAGGGTGTTCCTCTTCAACGTCACCGGCTCCATATTGACGTTCATAATCCTCACCGGTACTGTTTCTCCAACCTTGACCAGCGCCTTTCCTACCAGTATACCGCTGTGAATTTTCTTATCACAAATAGGTTCCATCATTCGTACACATCCCGCCCGAAGATCTCCATCCAGACCTGCCTTGACAATTCGTTCACTTCTAGCAGGCACCGTCACGTCTTCAGTTAACAGGACTCGTACTACCGGATCGTCCATTGGATGTAGAGGAAGTTCTTTGTTGCCGATTTTTAAAACCCCTTCCTTCAAATCCAGCGAAAACCCGAATTTTCTCAAAAGGTCCATTCCCAGGATGAATTCGTCAGTGATCTCAGCCACTAATACTTCATGTACAAGCTTCTTGCTTCCAATACCGATGGTCATCTTCGCTATACCATGCGTCGTTATCACATCACCTGTCGCAGTCCGAAGCTGGGTATTCGTGGATGACAGCTTCACGGATTCTCGCAAAATGTCTGGGCGTATGATGGATTTTGTCGCTCCAGTATCAATGAGTAGGGGAACAGTTTGGCCAGCAATGTTTCCATCAACAAGCAGACTGGCATTTCGGTTCTTTGGCGATACGGCGTGGATGGTGATCTTCGGGGCATTTTCTTTCGAGGTCAACGTTCGCCCTCTCACGTCAACCCGTTTTAGTTTTCCGCCAGCTGTTCCCTTCTTGGTTTAACGCAGCGACGCCGGATGTGCCCTCGCCCGCCACAATTCCAACAACGGGGTCCTTGTTCTTCGCGGAAATTCTTCTTACGATTATCTTCTTTCTGGATAACCCTCAGCAACAACGCTTCTAATCGATCCTGGGAGTCTTCAGGTTCATCTGCCACCATGCGGACACGCCCGTGTCCTCGTGATACTTGTTTCGCCGCCTCAAATTCTAAAGCGTGGGCGAGTGCATCATCTATTGTTTTTGGCCGCGCTAACCTTAATGACTGCTGCGTTTCTCCATCCCTTAAACCATCTACGAACGTTTGTACTGCTAGCTGTTCCAAGAAGGAATCGGGAGCCGTAGAGTAGGCTAGTCGGACCAATCGTGCAATGCCGGCTTCGTACTCTTGAAGATTCTCTCCACTCTTCTGAATACGATTCTTCACTTGTGCGTGGTACACCTGTTGAAGATGTGCGTCCCCATATCTCATTTCCAATCGGGAAACCAACAAGCGGTAGTCATTCTGTTGGCTTGTTGGAATCGCCTGGAGGACGTTCAAGGCATCTCCGCGCAAAGCAACGATTAATGACACAGCCTTTTCACGGTCAGCCCAACCATTGGCCCTGGCAGCTGCTTCAAATTGTTTGTGATAGGTGGACCATGGTGTCTTTCCATCAAACGTTGGTGGTTTGATTCTCATTCCGGCGGCAGATCCTTCTTTAATCTCCGGTCTGATTTCAGTAGGCTGTGTGGTTGCTAATGGTGATAATATTTGATTCATCCTTTCTTGTAATAGTCTCGTAGTATCATCGTCCTCGGCAGTCGCTGCTAGATCAATTTGAGCCATTCTTTCTTCTACCATTTTTACAATTTTATTCTCTAATGTTCTGGAATTTTCCAACATCTCCTGCTTTAACATACTGGAACTTTCGAGTACTTTGTCTTCTAAGGATTTAGAATTTTCCAGAACTTTTTCTAAAAATTCTTGTCTCAGCATTCCACAATTTTCTAGCATTTCTTGCCTTATTATTCCAGAACTTTATATTACTTTTTCCTCTAATGCTTTGGAGTTCTCGAGTACTTTTTCTTCGAAGGATCTAGAATTTTCGAGCAATTCTTGCTTCAAAGTTTCAGAATTTTCTAGTACTTTGTTCTCTAGGGTTCTAGAATTTTCTACAACTTTTTCCAGTATTTCTTGTTTCAACATACCAGAGTTTTCGAGCACTTCGTCTTCCAGGGACTTACAATTCTCTAGTACTTTTTCTTCTAAGGCTTTACAACTTCCTTCTAAGGATTTCGCATTTTCGTCGATTTTGTTCAAAAGCACTTTAAAAGCCATTCCGCTGCCTGGCATTTCGAAACTAAAGCTTTCTGGATCTTGGCCCTCTTTTAACAATGCTTCTTTCAGTCGTGCTTGCAATTCCTTTTTATACCTGCCGTATCCAATTCCCTTTCTTCCAATTCTCTTCTCAAGTCGGCCACTTTCAACTCTTGAAGCAATTTCCCAGTCATTTCACTTGTTTTAAAGCACTAAATTTTTAAGCAGTTCAACTGTCTTATTTAATTCACACCGAACACCGCACACCTGACGCCAATGTACGTTTTACGACGTTTATTTAACATAAACTCGGTTCGTGGTGTAAATTAATTTATTAAACAAACCTAAAGTACGAACAATGAAACACTAACGTAAAACTAAACGGAACACTAATATTAAAACCGAACACTAAAGTAATTTATCTGTAACAGTTACTATTTATTTAGACGTAGGTATTTATTTATACGTAGGCCGCGCTTATCTGTTCAAGACTGCCGACTCGTAGGCGAGCGCGCCTTTAATATAGGCAGGCAATCATTCTCGGACGTTCCACACTGTGGTAGAATGATTTCCTTCCAGATAGTTCGACTAGCCGCGCGAATCGTCGACCGCTGTGGAAGATTCTCGGCGGATGACGAATATGATCCCACACGTGTGCTGACGCATCTTGTTATATTATCATCTGAAATATAAAAATAACAAAGCATCCAACTAAATGTTAAAGTATCCAACAGGAAGTTGGAATGTAATTTCTTAAAATTTAAAGGCCCCCAAAATATTGTTTACTCAAAAACAATTCTTCGTCGTACAGAAATGACAATTCAATTGCCAGCTATAGGAAAAATTTAATTGCACATAATGTTCGTAGACACTTGAAACAAAAATTTAGAATAACCCAGCTTTAATACGCTCGAACCAATATCAGCATTTTACCCTGAACGAGCTGCCTCCCCCAACTTAGAAGATTTTATGACAATTCCCAAATTTCGACTACCTACCTACTGAAACTTCTGATCACGAATCTGAACCACCTGATGAAATTATCGACATTTATAAACGACACTATAAGGGACCGGCCCGGATCACTTCCGCGAAGGTCGTCGCCCGCTTCTTGTCGTCACCTAATATTCCGTTTAAAGTAAACTAAAGACCATCTTTTCGTACCTTATAATAATGCCTCTTCCTAACTGCTATCTTATTTCACCTTTTAAATAGTATTACCTTTAAAACTCTGAGTTTATTCTTAGAAATTTCACTTTTATTTGAGCTCGTAAATCAGCTGTGTTCCTTTCACAAACCAGGACCGGCATTCTGTTGAATATGAGTATTTAATTCGTGTTGACTTTAGAGCAAGGGTTAACAAAAATTTCTGTTTTTGTTGTTGTTCTAATTCTAAGGGGTTAAAAAAAATGACCAATTTAGTGGCCACTGATGTCGCTAGAGCAGTAACAATGATCGAAAGTGGCTAAACCTACAGGTCGGTCGGCAGCCTCCTCGGCCTTTCAGTCTATGCTGTTCATCGCAATGTACAGAGGTTCAGACAAACTGGATCTTACGTACGAAGGCAAAAAAAGTGATCTTTGCAAGGAACGACCGATTTATTCTGTTGCAGACTCTGAGAAATCGACGTGTAACAGCTGTCCTGACCAGAAATGCCCTAGAAGATGTACGTTAGGTGTGTGTAAGTGAACAAACTGTACGGCGAAGACTTAATGAAGCTGTCTTAAAGTCAAAAGTTCCCACAAAAGGTCCCAAACTTGAGGTACTCCTTCGCGTAGCGAGATTGGAGTTTGCACGTGAATACCAATTTTGGAATTTATGACAATGGGGTAAAGTTTTGTTTACGGATGGAAAACCGTTTTTGCGTAAACGCAATTGACGGCAAAGAAAAAGTGTGGAGGCAACAATGGGAGCGATATTCACAATGCAACATTGTTTCCACGGTCTCATATGGCGGAGGCTCAGTTATGGTTCGGGGTGGGATATGTTTGGGAGCACGCACTGAATTAGTCCTAATTCAAGGAGGTTCTCTGACAGCTGCACGTTATATTACAGACATCCTGGATTAACATGTAGTGCCATTTTCTCGCTGTGGTTCAAATTTCTTATTTCAAGTTGGTATTGCTACCATGAACTGGGCAGCATGTTCTCCAGACATGAATACCATCGAACACATATGGGACATACTGGAACGACAGGTCAATGGTAGAAATCCATCATTACAAAACATGGAAGAGCTAACGGCTGCACTAGTGGAAGAATGGGACAATCTACCTCGAGAAATCATTGACAATGTCATCGAAAGCATGAGCAGACGTATGGTAGCTGTAACTAGGGCTCGTGGGAGTAACATGCGTTTTTAATAACACCCCTATTTTGGAATAAAATGACGGAAACTTAATTTTTTTGTTCTCAATTTTCTCATTTCATTCAGTTTAGCAACCAGAATCATAAATTTAATTTGTGTGTAGTTGCAATCTTTCCAATGTGAATTTTCTCCTGCCAAATTAAGTTAAATAAATCTTAAAGCATCGAAAAAAACTGAGTTTTTTTGTATTCCCCTAATTTTGCAGGTGTGTGTAGATTACTCGGATGAATAAAAAGCAAAATGTGACCAAGAAGGAAAGAATCAGGTGTGGAATAGCATAAAAGAAATTCTTAAGAAAGTGATATGGAGCGCCAAAGAAGACGCATGGAAGAGAGTCTGCCAGGATATAGATAAGAACGTATGGGGAAAGGGCTATAAAATGGTCCGCAAGAAGCTTAAAATTTCCCCAAAAATACAGTTAACGCAAGGTGATATGGAAAAGGAGGCAAACAAGCTGTTCCCAAACAAAATTGGGAAGATATAACAACAGGCTTCCCAGAAGATGGCCCGGTAGCGTTCAGCGAAGATGAAATACTAAGAGCTGCCAGTAAAATTAAAGCAGCGAAAGCTCCAGGACCGGATGCGATACCTGTGGAACTAATGAAAGTACTGATCCACAGACAACCGCAGTACGCCTTCAAAGTATACATATAACATGTTATTAAAGAGGAAGGAATTCCCAAACTTATGGAAAGAGGCCAGCTTGGTACTTCTAGAAAAGCAGAAGAAGAAGGCAGATGAGCCGCAAACATACCGCCCGCTGTGTATGTTGAATACAGCAGGCAAATTAATGGAACGGCTGTTCTGCGGGAGGCTACAGGAGGAAATAAAGGTAAAGTGGGGATTATGCGAGAGACAGTTCAGCTTCCGCAAAGGACATTCCCCCATAGACGCTATGGAGATGGCCAAAAATGTAGCAAAGACAGCAAACTCAGGATGTAGAAATGCAAGGAAGAACTGGAGAGGTGGTTGAAGGGAAAACCAATATCGCAATACACAGGGTACAGAATGAGATGTCTCGTAAAGAGTTACGACTGACTTAAAACAGAATCGGTAGTGCTGGTCGGAAGGAACACGCTAAGAGAATTAACCATAGATGTGAATGGATTGGAAATTAAAACTGCCAGAGTATTAAAATACTTGGGTGTTCTTTTCGACCATAACATGCGCATGACAAACCATATAGAAAGTACAGTCAAGAAGGCAGAAAATATTGCAAAACAGCTTGCCAGGCTAATGCCCAACCTTGGTGGAGCGAAGTGTAGCAGGCGGAGAATACTGGCTTCGGTGACGGACTCGGTGATGCTATATGGAGCACCCATATGGGGAGAAGCGATGAAATACAATAAATACAATCATATAATGCGGAGGGTACAAAGAAGGACTCCGTTGAGAATCTGCAGTGCCTACAAAACAACTTCGACTGGGGAACTGCAGGTGATCGCAGGGATCTCGCCGATAGAATTATTAGTGGAAGAGCGCTGAGCTGCATACAAAGACAGAACCCAAGGCAAGAAACACTGGAAACAAGAAACCCTTAGAAAGTGGCAGGACAGATGGGAAAGGATTCAAGACAAAGCCCAGTGGACAAGACAAGCCATCCCAAGCATACAGCAATGGGGGAATAGAACATTCGGAGAGGTGGACTACTACATGACTCAGGCACTCGGAGGGCACGGCTGCTTCGGGCAAAACCTGAAACGATTCAATATCCAGGAAGAAGAAACATGCTACTACTGTGGGGAGACGGACACCATCGATCACACGGTTTTCCACTGCCCAAGATGGACGGACGTGAGACGGATTATGCAACATGCAACTGGTGAGGTATTAAGTATATAAAGTTTGACGGCTCTATATATACCGGGTGTCAACGAAACCTGGAGAACCCCCATAATTTTTTTATAACATAACAAATAAATGTAATGTAATCGAGGTGATTACAAAACACTTTTAATAATACTTTTGAAATGCCCCACGTAACTGGGCACCAAATAAATGTTCCGTAAATTGAACACGTGTATTATATCTGTGTTGAGTGCAGGTGTGTGTGTGTGTTAATATATAAAATTAAATACCAAGAAAACTCAGTACCTAAAATTATTCCTAAAAAAAAATAAATACCAACAACAAACATATATGATTCAAAGTACATGAACAAAAATTCAAAATAAATTTAATGAAATATTTTCGTAGGTTCTAGCTGTAGAAAATTTAGAAGATTGCAATAAATTAAAGATTGATAATTTTTGATTTTGATTCATTAAATAACAAATAATTTTAATTTCACAACTTTTACAATTAAATTAATTTAAAAAAAATTGATATTAATTTTATTATTTAAAATTCTGATTCAAATTTAACTATACTCGTAGTTCAAAATAAAACTTATCTGAAATCTTCTCCTCAATCCGGGTTTGGTCTTGTGAAAGTTCAAAATAGGCAACCCCGCACTCAGGATTCTTATTACAGTTGACCTCGACCTCCACCAAATCAGCTGCTTCTTGTTGTAGTTGCCGTTTTAAAACTTCAGGTAAGTCTCTTTCCATTTAATTACTTTCCACTATTTTAATCACTTATTCTTTTAATCACTTTTTACTTTGTCTTGCTTTTAATTAATTACACTTTATTTCTTTTTAGGTTTATTGTTTGGGTTAAAATTTATAACCTCCAAATATCGTTGGAATAAAACAAACTTTATTTTGTTAAATAATTAAAATAATTATTTATTTTCGAAGAAAATTAAATTGTTCACATCAACAATTGGATAAACCACTTGGTTTCCACTTTTACGAAGTTTACATAATATGTAAGTATTAAACTTTTATTAATACACTAAATTTCTTTTTAACTATCGTCGAACTTTATACAATTTTAAATTATTATTCACTATTTATTTCTGTTGATTTAACTTTAAAAACAATGGTTTCTCATTTTAAATATTTCTTAGAAACAACTTGTCTTTATTTTGAGATTTAATTTACGTACTTGATTTTCACTTTTTATTTAAAATAAATGAGAGCGCTGTGACGTCATTTGAATAAATTATATTTCTGGAGCACTAATTAATACGTGTTACCCCTTTGAGATTTTTACAGCAACTGCCCCATCTTGTTTTAAAGTTTAACCAATAGAATTCGAGTATTTTGATTACTAATAAAGTCAAACTGAATATGAAATTAACTATTAAATTCTTATTATTAACTTAAATCTAATATAAAATACATGATAAATAATTAAATTTCTTACAACTAATTTCCTATATAATCTTTTGTTGATAAAGTTATTTTTAATTTTGATTTTTATGAAATTAATGTCTGTCAGAATTCATGGCTTATTCCTACGAAAGACGAATTTTCAAAATTTTCACTAATCTAACTAAAAACTATACAATTATATTAAACATTTAAAAATAATACGATTTTTACTCTTGTAAATTTTCATTATTTCGCCTATTTTGGCCGAAAATTGTGTCTCAATATTTTGACATTTCTCATAATTTATTTTTATTGAATAAACTTATAATATTCGCTTTCTGCTTTTATGATGTTACTATTCTGAAGCCTTATACGCTTTTACAACGTATTTGCATGTTTTATTTGCTGATTGAATTTTTTTAAATAGTGAGAAACACTAAATTACAATTCTTAAGTGCACATGTACTCAAAATTGTTTATTTTGATAAAATTAAGTTATTAATTTAATTTTACTTGTTATTTCTAGCATGGCAAATTGATTTCTGTGTTCCCAAGAACTAAATCATCTTGAAAAATCTTCATCATAATATGAAATGGATGTGAATTTGGATATCGAACATGTATCATTTTATCGTCAATCTTTAAAATACTTTTTATGACTTATTTGTTGTTTGTATTTACTTTTAAGTACCTTTAGCTGTATGAATAACTTATTATCCGCCTGCTATGCGACGGCTACCTATATTTTAAATCGTTAGGACTCAGCTGGCTCAGCCAGCGTTCGCATAAGAAATATATGAAAGAACTAACCGTGAACGGAAATGTCGGAAATTGCCGATTGCGAATGCTCTAATGTTTTCTTTAGTATTTAGTTACCCGAAGGCTCCCGATTTTGAAGCCAGTATGAGAGCACGCGAAAACGTTGTATTCGTAGCCGTTCGTAGTTATTAGAACTCTGCTTATTGGGTTCAAATTACGGCGTAGGAGTATTTACTATGACTGCGAATGAACTTCCTGATAAATACTATCTATTTTGATAGCGATTCTTAGAACTTTGTAACAGAAAGATGATTTTGTGCATTTACATGAAATTGTTTGTTTCAATTTGTATATCATTACAATATTCGGTGTTCAACAGTTTAAACGAAAACATAAAATTAGAAAATATAGGTATTTAAAAAAAATAAACAAACATTACTATAATAAAATATTGCTTGAACGAAAACTAAAGATAAATTGGTATTTATTCCCTTAAAATTTATTTACTCTTCAGTAAAATCTACACATTGTTTGAGTTTTGGCTTCGATGGCTTCCAATTACCAAAACTATTTATATTTTGTTTACGCAGCAGGTTTAGTGTCCGTTGGAGCGTAGGTATTTGATATGTTTTGACTGAGAATGAATGAATTATATTATTTTGATAACAAAACTCGTGAAACTTTACTGGGATTGCGGTTTACGATTTAGTTGTTTCTCGGCTTGCGACTTGAATTCGAATTCGTGGCCTCTGTTTTATTAGGTGGTACAAAATGACCGAAAATGCGGAAAATAAGATAAAGTGTATTCTGAAAGTGAATTTTAAAACTCTTCCATTAGGGGAAAAAGTAAAAATTAAGAAACTCGGGCGACCAATGCCAGAATTGGACCTGCACCAACCAGATCGAGTAGGTACACGCACTTTCACGCGGCATTTTTCAAAAGAAATTTACAAAAAATGTGGATGGATTTCGGGATGTGATGAGGTGAATGCTCTGTTTTGTTTTCCGTGTGTCTTATTTTATTTCGATGGACTGGACAAAACATGGTCGGTAACAGGCTTTAAAGATCTAAAGCATTTAAATCAGAAAATAAAAAAAACATGAAATTAGTGCACATCTTACGAAGTGTTGTACGGATTTGGCTATGCTAGGTTCGGTGTAGATTTTGTGTATAAACAGTAATATTTTTAAGGGATTATTGTAGTGTGTGTGCGTGTGTTTTGTTTTACGTCTGTACATAAAACTTTTTTCTATTTGTATGAAATTGCCCAGCCACTGAAGGTGAGTGTTTATTATACAGGGTCCTGCAGCTCACCTCCCGTCTTATGTAGCTCATTTATTAATAGACATAGAATTTTTATATATCGCAGACGTTGTCTGTACCCGAGGGCGCATTTCAGGAAAATATTTTTGATTATACAGGATGTTCTCAAAAAGTGTGACGTCATTATGATATATTTTTTTAGATTACACGCCCGATATTTTTTTGCATATTTGGGTTCCTCTTGTGGTTACCTACATACCCCTAAAATTTGGTTGAAATCGGTTCAGCGATTTCAAAAAAAAAAAAAAAATAGATAAAAAACTGTTTTGCACTACTGATTTTAAAACTTGATAAAAGATACAAATAGTGCCTCGTTAATAAAAGTAAAAGAGGTACCTATTAAGTAAGGTAATATCAGTTTCGTTAACCTAGTTTGGTTGATCCGAATTATACAGGGTGTCCAAAATGTAGTGTCAAACTCTTCAAATTTTAAAGCAATTTATTTGCCTTATTTTCAATTGGAGCCCCTGTATATTTTTATGTCATTCGATGCTAAATTAAAAAATAAACATTTTTGCTAAATACAACCCTATCAAAATTCCTAACACATTAAAAGTTATTCGGCGAAAACTCGTTTTGGTAACAAACTATTCCAATAGTAATTTCAATGAAAAAAGGTGGCATTGAAAAACAATTTATTGATATCATATGTTTTTTGACGTTTCATACACTAATGTACTACATTAGTACACTCAAAATCGTGAAGTAATGGGTCACTTTACAGTATAGCAACCATTACTGCATAGCAACGTCAGGTTTCATTAAAATGCAATTTGACAGCTTCTCGGGCAGCATTTAAAATATCCTCTGAATGGTTTTCCAAGTTATTTTCGTCACTCAAGTCCATTTCGGAATTAGATTTCCAAAAACAATGTATTTATTTGTTTGAATTGAATTCTGTTATGTCAAAAACAATTCCTGTCAGATTACTATGTTATCGAGAATCCGCCTCCTTTTTTCAGTGTTTTTATTAATTTTATTCAGAATGTATCTCAATAAATTTAGATAACTTTTTATGTGAGAATATAAAATGCGAAAAAATAGTATGGCATTTAAGTACTCGCTATCGCTCGTACTCAAACCTGCCATACTCGTCTAGTAAAAATCCACTTTTCTGCACTTGGCACGTAATCTACTATTGTAATTACAAAATTATGTCAAAATCCGTTAATATTAATAGGCATTAATTGGAATAGTTTGTTACCAAAACGAGTTTTCGCCGAATAACTTTTAATGTGTTAGGAATTTTGATAGGGTTGTATTTAGAAAAAATGTTTATTTTTTAATTTAGCATCGAATGACATAAAAATATACAGGGGCTTCAATTGAAAATAAGGGAAATAAATTGCTTTAAAGTTTGAAGAGTTTGACACTACATTTTGGACACCCTGTATAATTCGGATCAACCAAACTAGGTTAACGAAACTGATATTACCTTACTTAATAAGTACCTCGTTTAATTTTATTAACGAGGCACTATTTGTATCTTTTATCAAGTTTTAAAATTAGTAGTGCAAAACAGTTTTTTATCTTTTTTTTTTTTTTTGAAATCGCTGAACCGATTTCAACAAAATTTTAGGGATATGTAGGTAACCACAAGAGGAACCCAAATATGCAAAAAAATATCGGGCGTGTAATCTAAAAAAATATATCATAATGACGTCACACTTTTTGAGAACATCCTGTATAATCAAAAATATTTTCCTAAAATGCGCCCTCGGGTACAGACAACGTCTGCGATATATAAAAATTCTATGTCTATTAATAAATGAGCTACATAAGACGGGAGGTGAGCTGCAGGACCCTGTATATTGTTATTTGTTTACATTCTCTCAGTACTCTGAGCCCCCAAAATAAATTATCACGTGCCGCCACTGGCTACGACACTCAAAACAAATTATTTTAGCACTTCAACTGCAGCAAGTCTGTCACTTTTTTTGTGCATTTCATTTGTTTCACTTGTTTTGAAACCCAGTATCTAGATTTAAATGCTCAAAATACGGTTTTTTTGAACGGAGGGTGTTATTCCGAATTAAATTTTCATATTAATCCCGCGTTATGGCGTTATTGGTATCAATACAATCCTTGAAAAACGCTCGTTTTTAATATCCTAGTGTCCCACTCTAGTGCCATTTGAAAAAATAGAGTTATTCTCAAAAAAGCATTTTTGCCAACTTTAGGCCATTCTAATACAGCAACTAAAATAGTTAAAGTTCTAAAACGATTTTCCTCGAGTACTGGGGCACCTTGACTTTCATTTTGCGTAAGTCATGGCACTCTAGATTAATTTCTGCAAAAATTTACTTTGTCATCAAAATGTTTCGAACTTAATACGTAAAATTGGTCTCATGCGAACAGCCGTTGAGCGTGCATCGTTTGCGGAAGTGAGATATTAAAAATCATAACCAAAATTAAACTAACGTCGCTATATAACTCTAACAAATTAAATTAGTTTAGTGTAGGGCTAATTTGTATTTGTGTTTCGATAACAATTAATTGAACCCCTGCGGGGGGGTTCCTTATAAATTAATCATGACCAAACGTGATAGTGCAGCGCTTTCACCTCCAGTAAATGTGGTTAATAAAAAGCATCTCTTTGAGCCGGCCAAACTAATTACTAACAACAAATACTACTTATCCACAAGCAACATAGAGAGCGCACAGAAGATAATTCAAGGCAACTGTGCCGCAGCATTAACCCTAATGGAGACCACGGACAGCGGTGATAACCAGCCAAAAAATACGCAAGATAAAACTGACGAACAATCGCAATCACAAATAAAAATTCCACCAATATTCTTGCATAATGCGAGCTCACTAAAATACCAAGAAACACTTAAAGATATTCAAGGTTTTAATGTTAAAGAATTTTCCATCGCTCATAAGGGAAATCAACTGCAAATTAAACTAACCACAATTGAGGACTACAGAAAAATAACAAAACTGTTTAACGAAAATAATCTCGATTATCATACATTTAAAAATCCCGAACAGAATTGCTTATCAGTAATTATACGTAATATTCCAGTATCCATAGGTAAAATGGGGGAAATAGCGAGAGAATTAGATAAATACAACACAGATATAACGGCTATACAGGAAACGAGATGGGAAGGAGCAGGCGAGATAATAAAAGATAGATATACGTTCATGTATAGTGGAGAAGAAAAAAGAGGGAGTAACGGCGCCGGTTTTTATATAGGAAAAAAGCTAGTAAATAATATAATAGAGTTTAAACCAGTGGACGGAAGAATAGCAGTACTTCGATTGAAGTTTAATGCCAATTACGTCTCGATAGTCAACATATATGCGCCCACAGAAGTCGCGGAACACATTGTGAAAGATAACTTCTACGAAAAACTAAGCAAAATTTGCGAGGACTTACCCAAGAATGACGAAGTGGGAGATGCGAATGCGCAAATAGGGAAAGAGCCACACCTAAGCGAAGTGACAGGAAATAGAAAAGGCATAATACATAATGTAACAAACGATAACGGGCACAGACTAATCCAACTCCAAACAACAAAATTTGAACACCCCAGAAAACACAAAGTTACATGGAGATACCCAGCAGGAGACATTGAAAATCAAATCGACCACATAATGGCCACAAAAGACATCAGCAGAAAGTTGGTAGACACAAGAAGAGCACAAACTGAAACAGACCACTATCTAGTAATGGCAAAGATAAGAAAGATAGATTTACAGAGACATTACAATACCAATAAAAACCATAAAAAAATGGGACGTGGAGCAACTACAAAAAGACGAAGTGAGGAGAAAACTAAAAGAAACTAACACAAAAAAGCCACAAAAAGATACAACCAATATAGTCGAAATATGGAAAGAATTGAGAGACAATATAACAAAAACCGCAGAGAAAACGCTGAGAAAACCAGTAACTTCCCGACCAAATAAGGAATGGTTTGATCAGGAATGTGAAGAGGCCAGAAAACAAAAAAATAAAAGACAAGACCGGCAAAATAGAGAACGACCCACAAAAGATAAGCGTCATATGGAAACAATACTACCAGGAAGTGTTATATACAGAAGAAGGAGAAATACGAAAAGAAGAAAGACAGTCGGAACAAGAAGAAGGGGACTGCCCCGAAGATGAAGAGATACAGAAAAAAATAAGAAAACTAAAAAACAGCAAAGCACCGGGGGAAGACGAAATCGAGGCAGAACTGCTCAAATATGGAGGACAGCAGATACAAGCACGAATATGCCATTTAATTAAACAAATATGGAGACAAAACAAGATGCCAAAGGACTGGAACACTAGTATAATAATCCCAATATATAAAAAAGGAGGAAAAGAAAACTGTAAAAACTATAGACCAATAGCTCTGCTAAACACTACTTATAAAATCTTGGCAAACTTAATGAACAAAAGGCTAAAGACATACGCTGAAAATATACTTGGGGACTACCAGAATGGCTTCAGACCGGGCCGATCGACCATAAATGCCATACATACTCTGGAACAAATAATCCAAAAACTGAGAGAACATAATAAAGAAACACATAGTCGGGCGGCATACTTTATGAAATATACACTCCGTGGGAAATTTGATGATGAAATTGTGGGACATTTTAATACATTCCTTATGCCCTCCATAATCATACCTTACCAGGTGCTTTGCTTGAATTTGTGGCAGACGACCTATATGACGTCATATATCCAAGATGGCGGCCACCCCAGACATCATCGGAAGTTCTCGATTATAACTCTTAATAGGGCCATCTTATCAATGTTTTTTACTGAACGTTTTTTATTTACAAGGAAATTCTCTATAAAAAAGGTCCTTAGGAATTTATCGATATCTTTTACCGTTTATGATTACGCAGTGGACACCCTTCGGACCCAGGAAACAAGGAAGACCAAGGAAAAGATGGAAAGATGCCCTAGAAGAAGACATAAAAGCAATGGGAATAGAAGATTGGAGGTCGAAATGCAGGGATAGAAAAGAATGGAAGAAAATAACAGAGACCGCCGGGACCAACAACAAACTTTGAAAGAATTCAAGAACAAGAGGATTAATCCCCCTCATTTTAGGGTCTTGATCTGTGGGTATTGTTCGGTGTAAATTCTTATAAGCCCATTTGTTTCTTTCTTATGCGTATCTATTGTGATTGCTTTCTCAAGCTCTTCGTCGTATCTTGTCGGTTTATTTTGTACTAATTTTGTATTAGTGTATATTTCATCGTCATTCTATTTGCGCTATGTTTTTGTAGCTTTTGTCATCCATATTTTCAAAGAGATTCACGTTATGATCGTCTGTATGCGTGGCTACTTCCGTTTTGCTCACTGTCTCTGTAGGTATATCTTGTTTGTTTTCTTTTCTTGCTTGTGTTTCAGATTTCTCCCCTGGGTTGTTTCCTTCGTCTTTCTCTGTAGTTGTAATTTCTTCCGGCCACTTTTGTATATCTCTGGCCGTCAGTTGTTCCATTAGATAGGTTAAATTAGTTGTTACATCCTTTATTTCCTTCTTGATCTTGTATGCCGAACCCACGTGTTTTTGTAAGCTGTCTATATTCTGCTACAGATTTTATGATCTAATCTAGGATATTTAAATACTGGGAAGCCAGGTGTAAGAGGGCTAGCCCTGCATGTTGCAAGTCCCGGGTTTGAATTCCTTCGTTGGTGGAGATTTTTTCTCAGGCCTCTGGGATCGGTACTAGGCCTGGTGAGACCATTCACAGTTGGGCTTGTGGCGATTTAGCTCACTTTAACTGAATAATAAGAATACAGCGAACGTTATTAGAGTCTTATTTACACTTACACAATGTACAATATTCGCAATGTTAATGTAGAACATGAAACGTGGCGCGGAATACTTGATGCGGCGTACTCTGGAGTTGTGTACTCGTTCGTGTCGGTCGTTGAAGAGGGAAGAGAAGGCAAACCCTGGCTTTTCGTAAGAGGGTTGCTTCTCGCTCCCCTAATTCGGTCATGCGCCGCGCGTCGATATGTGTCGTACCAGTGGCGCACGATTTCGTTTGTTGTCTGTCGGCCATATCACCCCCTCCTCGGTGCCGTGGTTACTCGTCACGGAATCGAACGAAGGTTTGCTGATTTGTCCTGTTCTTGTTTTTATTAGTTTCTGGGCCGGGGCAATCTTGGTACTTGTGGCTGGTGGCGCCGCTTCTGTATCTGCCCACGGTCCAAACGCAGGTTTCACACGATTTACTGAAACGTTCACGGTTCCTTCATTAATATAATAAGTAATTTGTATACCTTACCACTGGTGCGTTCCAGTATTTTGGGGGGACCTGTGTAAGGTTGTTGCAAAGGTCTTCTGACGGTGTCATCCCGCAGGAACACGTGGCTACATTTATGCAAATCTCGGTGTACGAAGACGGTGCTTGTACTATGCGCCGAGGTTGGGACAGGTCGGAGGTCGCGCATTTGTCTGCGGAGTGTTTCTGCGAAGGTTGTCGGTTCTCCGGTGTTGCCCTCGCTTAAGAAGAACTCCCTGGAATTCGTAGCGTCGTCCCATAAACCATTTCCGCTGGCGAACCTTTGATTTCCTCTTTGTAGCTGATTCGTAAACCCAATAGTACCGTTGGCAAGATGTTGGCCCATTGCTCTGTTTCGTGGCACATTATAGCGGCTTTGAGGCTGCGGTGCCAACGTTCCAGGGTCCCATTCGTTTGGGGTCGATATGCGGTCGTTCGCGTTCGCTTTACTCCCATCAAGTCTGTCAAGGCTCCTAGTAGTGATGGCTCGAACTGTCGCCCCTGATCGATGGTAATTGTGTGCGGTGAACCAAATCTTGAAATCCAGGTGCTGTAAAACGCGTTAGCAACTGTTTCTGCGGTTATGTCGGTAATTGGAATTGCTTCTGGCCACCTTGAAAAATGATCCACCATTGTTAAACAGTACCGGTATACAAGCGATGGTTGTAAAGGTCCCACGATGTCCAGGTGTACATGTCCGAAACGGTCATTCGGCACAGGGAAGGTACCAGGGGCACTATGCGTGTACCGCTGTACTTTGGATCGCTGGTATGGAATGCATGTGCGAACCCATTCGCCAATTTGTTTTTTTCATTACTAGCCAAACAAACTTCTCTTGTATAAGGTGTGAAGTCGCGCGTTTACTGGGGTGTGTCAAATTGTGAACGGCGTCTTCACTCGTCTTCTTACGGGGTTGGGAACGTACGGTCAAATTTTCCCTCCGGACACGTAGCAGTATAATGGTGTGCTGCAAGTAAAGGGTGCGAATTTCTTTAACTGTAACGAAGGCTAGTAACGCTGGTAACTCTTAATCGTTTTCCTGTTGGCGTGCCATTTCTTCTGTATCCACTGTTGTTGGAACTGTGACAGCATCGAGTCTTGACAATGCGTCGGCTACTGTATTTGTTTTACCAGCTATGTGAACTATTTCCGTGGTAAACTGACCAATAAAATCTAGGTGTCTCCGATGCCTTGGAGATGCTCTCTATGATTTTTGGCGAAATGCGAAAGTTAACGGTTTGTGGTCCGTTTGAACAATTAAATTTCGCCCTTCGATCATATCGTACAAATCCCCTACTCCATCATATACTGGAATTCTGCTTTCGCGGCTTTGAATTTTTCTGGGGGTAATCGGCGTACCTTTTCTGCAATAGGCGGGCCGCTGGTTATAATACGATGAACTATCGAGTGTTGTATCCTAGAGCCGATCGGTGTCACCCGCGTAATATCCGGATATTGTGCTAGTAATTCGTGAAAACTGTACATTTAAATACAGTGCGAGGGTTGAAAGTTGCGTAGTGCTGTCGACTAGGCGTCTGTTTTTTAAGTCCACTAGTATCGTAAAAAATCTGCGCCGAAGATGGAACGGGAGACGTCAGCAATACATATAAAATTCCCATTTAAACATGCGCCGAAGTCCTAAATTTAAACTTATTAATTTTCGGCCGTACGTATTTATGGTAGAACCGTTTGCCGCATAAAGTTTGAAGTCCGCTTCCTGCTTTGACTTATTCGTCTTTGGCGGGGGGGATGACTGACACATCGGCTCCTGTATCGACGAGGAACTGGGTGCCTGTGACCTTGTCTGTAACGAAAAGGCGGCTCTGCGCTGGGATGGACCATCGTTGACCGCCCCTATTGGGCTCCTCGTTTTCCTGGTCTGATTTTTCCATTTCATAGGTGCACGGGGCTCTGCAGTTCTTGGCTCGATTTCTAAATCTACGATGGTAGTAGCAATCACCATTTCGTTCGCAACTTCGGTTTCTGCTAATGGAGCATGGTCAAGGGCGTGGACGATGGCTTCGCGACAGGTTATCGACCTTATCTGTGAAGGTGATGACCTGTTTTTGCAGGGACGCGATAACTGCCATAAGGGCTGCGTGCACCGATTGTTCGTTGTTTGTCGCTACCGGCGGGGTTTCCTTTGCCATTCTGTGACTAACAGATGCGATGTTGTCTGCGGTGTTGATTTCCATGATTTTATCGGCCATTTCCGCTGTTTGCTCTACGTTTTGGTCGCCTGTGGATAAAACTAGTTGTACTCTCGAGGGCAAGCGTTATAGCCAGAGGGTTCTTAGCACGCTGTCGTCGACTTTGCTTCCGGCCAGGCTCTTCATCTCGCGAAGTAATTGCGAAGGACGTTTGTCACCTAAGTCAATATCTGTCAACAGTTTTCGCAGTTGCTTTTCCTGAGAGTCGGTAAACCGTGCTATTAGGCATTTTTTTAACGTTGCGTGTTTGGCATTTTCTGGCGGTGTCTCAATGATATCGGAAACCTATTGTAAGATCGAAGAATCCAAGGCCGCGACAACGGTAAAATATTTGGTATTGTCTGCCCCCACGTGGACGGTAAAAAAACTGGGCATCCACCTGCGCGAACCGGAGGGTTGGATTTGCCTGCCAGAATGGGGTAAGCTTTATTTATCGGACATCGCTGACCTCTGCGCCGTTGGGCCTTTGTTCGCCTGCCTCCATGTGGTCTCTGTTATCGTGGTCGCCCAACATTATAATAACGAAAAGAAAATGTATACAGACCTTCTAAGATGTACCTATATTGCTGCTATTACGGTTGGCTGTGTGCATTGCGGATGGCCGATTGTTGGAACCGGAAAACACGTGGTCGCGGTACCAAAAATCGCGTTTATTGTTCGTCGGGGTCACGAATCTGGCGGTTTAGCTCACTTTAACTCTCGCTTTAACTGAATAATAAGAACATGGCGATCGTTAAGAGTTTCATTTACACTTACACAATGTACAATATTCGCAATGTTAATGTAGAACATGAAACGTGGCGCGGAATACTTGGTGCGGCGTACTCTGGAGTTGTGTACTCGTTCGTGTCGGTCGTGGAAGAGGGAAGAGAAGGCAAACCCTGGCTTTTCGCAAGAGGGTTGCTTCTCGCTCCCCTAATTCGGTAATGCGCCGCGCGTAGATATGTGCGTACCAGTGGCGCACGATTTCGTTTGTTAGCTGTTGGCCATAGGCTTAATTAACTGTGCTCTACCAAGGCCCGCTGAATTAATATTGCATATAAGGCCTTACCACTTCATTTAGCCAAGACGAAATTAAAAATAACGGTGGCGCCAGTTGAGGTGAACTACACATTTCGCCATTAAAAATGAATAGTTCACCGCAAATGGCGCCACCGTCGTTTCTAATTTCGTCTTGGTTAAATGAAGTGGTAAGGCCTAATATGCAATATTAATTCAGCGGGCCTTGGCTCTACTCGGAAGACTGATCTATAAGAAAAAGTAACAAGACCACTACACACGTAGTGACACACATATGACACAGCCGTCTGACTTGAAGTAATGCCTAAAGGCGGTTCCGATCAAATTGACTATACACGCATACAAGACACACACAAAAAGAAAGGATATTAAAATACAAGCTACGGATAAGTGAGGTTAAGTTACAATACCAAACTCCGACTACAGCGCCCTCTATGTGCATCTGATCTATAGGTTCCTAAACTGCAAGAATACTGTTCTGACCAAGGCCCGCTGAATTAATATTACATCTAAGGCCTGCCCACTCTATTTAGCCAAGACGCAATTTGAAAGGACGCTGGCGCCATTTGAGGTGAACTATACACTTCTCCCTTAAAAAACGTATAGTTCACCGCAAATGGCGCCATCGTCCTTTGTAATTGCGTCTTGGCTAAATAAAGTGGGCAGGCCTTATATGTAATATTAATTTAGCGGGCCTTGCTTCTGACGTCTTATACCGTGAGTTCAAAAAGTTTTTACATAAGGGTTGATCATGAGACACAAAAGTAATGTCTACTGCAAGATTTATAACCTTTGTTTTTACAATTTTATTGAAATTTGCCCAACAGTATTATGCCAGCAACACAATGATGAGAGTTAATAAATTCTAAATCTTGCAATTGACATTATTTTTGTGTCTCATGGCCAACCCTTATGTAAAAATGTTTTGAACTCACGGTATATTTTAATGTAAAACGTCTTTGTCAAAATCTAGAAGGTCGTATATCTTATAATCAAGTGCGCTAAGTACTGCCGATTATTGGATTATTCCGACAATATCGAATAGGCTTTGTAACTAATTTCAAGTAGTTCGTCAATAGGAAAAGCACATGATTGGTTGAACTGAAACGTGACGTGTTCAAAATTAAGAAGTGAACTGCCAGTGCTGTCATTTCAAAACTTTCGATCTTAATAAATCTGAATTTTTTGTAATAAAACTTAATAAAACGCTACAACATGCCCACCGATCCGGTATCTTTTATGAAAGATTTCCTCGCCGGAGGAATATCTGCCGCAATTTCTAAAACAACTGTAGCTCCCATTGAAAGAGTAAAATTATTATTGCAAGTACAAGAAGTTTCTAAACAGATACCAGAAGATCAGCGCTATAAAGGTAAAATAGTTAGAATATTATTTTTGTTATTTTGATGGGTCTTTTTTATTACATGTAACAAGTAATGTTATTGCATAGCTTGGGATTATAAATGCAATTTGCCGATAGTTTTATAGTTTATACATTAACAGCTTATCGTATAAAACTTCTAGGTATAGTCGACTGTTTTGTACGAATACCGAAAGAGCAAGGATTTACTAGTTTCTGGCGTGGGAACTTAGCTAATGTTATTCGATACTTTCCCACGCAGGCCCTTAATTTTGCGTTTAAAGATATTTATAAGCAGATGTTTCTTGGAGGAGTAGATAAAAAAACCCAATTTTGGAGATACTTTGCAGGCAATTTAGCATCAGGTGGAGCTGCAGGTGCAACATCGTTGTGTTTTGTATATCCACTTGATTATGCTCGAACTAGGTATGTATTTATTTATTAAAATAGTTTTCAACAATGTTATGTTAATATAAACTTCATAAACAGATTAGCAGCTGACGTCGGTAGTGGTGGACAACGTCAGTATACCGGTCTTGGAGACTGTCTCTCAAAAACATTTAAATCTGATGGGCTTATTGGACTTTATAGAGGATTCGTAGTATCAGTACAAGGTATAATTATATATCGTGCTACTTATTTTGGATGTTTTGATACAGCAAAAGGAATGTTGCCAGATCCTAAGAGTACACCCTTCCTCGTTTCTTTTGCGATAGCTCAGGTAATTATATAATAATAATAATATAGATTGAGTAACCTCCTAGACATAATTTTACGGTGAACAACGTGGCTTTATAAAATTAAATTCACAAATGTGGATGTTGCTTGAAATTTGTAATTTGGTCCAAAATATAAAAATATTTTTAAAAATACAGCCGTATAAAGAACTTCCTGGTTTATTCAACTCTTTTAAAATTGCATAAAAAATTAAATAACTATATAATTTAATGATGAAACATTTTTTTAAGTGTGTAACTACTTTTGCTGGCATTACATCATATCCATTTGACACAGTAAGAAGACGAATGATGATGCAATCAGGAAGAGCTAAAGACGATATGTTATATAAGAATACTGCAGATTGTTGGATGAAAATTTTTCAACAAGAAGGTGGCGCAGCTTTCTTTAAAGGTGCTTTCTCTAACGTTATTCGAGGTACAGGTGGTGCACTAGTACTTGTATTATATGACGAGCTTAAAGAGTTATTATAAGTGGAAGTTTAAGTCCAATATTAAATGTATAGAGCAGGCCGTTAACTGTCTTTAATTTACATAATTTCTTCTTTTGCAACATGAGAAACTATTTTTTTTATTCTAGATTTTCAGTGTGTGTTTCAGTATTACCTTTGTTTAATAATAATTAACATCTTTAAATACCTACTGTAAACAGTTTAAATTTTGTAACGCATTTATGATGAATAAAGTTTCTTTAGTTATTGGAGCTATGCATGATTTTTATATGTAGCAACTATTCAAAAGGTTTCGATACCAAATCAGTCATAGATATAAAAAGTACTTACACCAGAAATAACCGACCAAACTTGATCAATCAATTTACTTTAAATTACAGTTATGCTAGCTATAACAAAAAATAATGATATGGCATTGAAAGTTAGACAAAATGTATCTTACAATAATGTATGGTTAAGCATTATGAACAACTGCATAACAATATAACAAACATTAATAAAACAAAGAAATTAATTTGCAATATTAGATATGCACATTTACTTCAAAGCCTACTCTACCTTATCTTTTTATTGGCTCCGAACTTCACTCATTATGTCGTCTATTCAAATACACCAAAGCTTTTTATATAAAAGCACATAAAAACGTATGGTGTAATAGTAAAAAAATAAAAGATATGACAAACATAATCTAATCTCTCATTTAAAACTTCCAAAATTCAAAATCATTTGACTGAATATAAAAAAAATTATAATCAAAGTCTAATCGGAAATTCCTAAAAAAAATCTATTTTAACAAGACTATATGTAGATAATATAAAAACAATTTTCAACGATGTGGGGGTCTGCTTCCAACCAAAGAAAAATGAAAGTGAGAAGGAAGAGAACAAGCACATAACAATGAAGAAAGTAGGTAGATAGGTACTTATTCAAAATAAACCAAATAATAACAGCAATGTGGAATAACATCGATAAATGGAAAGGGAAAAGAATTAATAGAAGAAATAGAGCAGAGAACAATTCAAATAATAGGTATAGGAAGTGAAACAAAAAACAAGGGCAAGGGTTGAAATAACATAGATGGACATATATTATTCAGGAAACCCAGAAGGGGAACAAGCAAAGAAATAAGAACAAAGATTTGATTTCTGGGACGTTGAATGTTCTAAGTTTGCATAGAGTCAGATCTATGAACTAGATGCAGAACTGATATTGCGGCCTTACAGGAAATACGATGGAAGAGTAAAACGAAATTGACTTTAAAGATTTCACTCTGTTTAACAGTGGGAACACAACACACACTTTTGATATAGGTTTCCTTGTGCACAGAAACAAACGGCACCTAGTTAGGAAGCAATAAGAAAACATAGGAGAACGATGAGAACGGCATAAGACTAATAGATTTTTTGCCATTAGCAACCGGATCATCATCAAAAGCACTTGCTTCCCACATAAAAGAATCCACAAAGAAGCATGGCGACATCCAGGTGGAACCACCAGAAACCAGATTGAACACATACTGATAGATAACAAACATTCATCAGACGTTATAGATATTAGAAGTTGGCGTGGTGCGGACATCTCTTCTGATCATTTCCTGGTGAAAGGTGTATACAGAAAAGTTTAAACCAGCAATTAGAAAACAGGAAATCACAAACATGTCGATCATTGAAACAAGAATAAAATACAAAAAACAATTAAGGAAAAAATGACAAACAATAATAATCAACAGGCAGTTATAAAGGAGAAATGGCAAGAAATAAAAGATACAATAATTAAAACAGCAGTAGAAATTCTAGGAGAAAAAGGAGCAAGAGTAAATATGCTGCAAAGAAAGACAAGACAATCATTAGAAGACTATCACAACAGGAGACGAGAAGCACGCCATATATGCCAAAGTAAGAAAATAGAAAGGATGGAAAAGGAGCATCAGCGAAAAAATAGTAGTTAATTTTACGAAGAACTTAAGAAGAGTTTCAAACAAAAACAAAGTATATTAAAAATAAAGAGGGGACTCCGATCGAAGAAGAAAAGGAAATCATGGAGAGATGGGCAGAATATTTTAAAGACAAATTAAATTATAAAATAAAAATAAAATAAAGTGGAAGATCAGAACATAAGACAGGAGGAAACCACACAAATGCATGGGCCCCATTTAAATATAGAAGCTCCAACACTGGATGAAATAGGAGAAATAATTATAACACAAAGAAAAAACAATAAGGCATCAGGTGAAGATGGAATAAAACGCAGAACTAGTAAAACATGCAACTGAAGAAATGACAAAGAAAATACGTATAGTTCTGAAACAGATATGGGAAACAGAAAAAATGCCCGCGGAATGGAATAACACCTTAATATGCCCTATATACAAAAAGGGAAATAAGCTAACCTGTAACAACTATAGGGGAATCTCTCTCCTCAACGTGATGTAGTACAAAATATTGACAACAATTATAGCAAATAGAATGGAACAGTTCACAGAACAAATAATAGGAGAATTACCACAGCGGCTTCAGCAAGGGAAGATTCACCATAGATCAGACAAACCTAAGAAAATTGCTATGAGTACAATATCGATGTACTTCAAGTAAGTATTCATAGATTTTAGAATGACATGTGATAGCGTGAAAAGAGAATACCTGGAAACAGCAATGTATGCATTAGGAGTACCCGAGAAACTAATCAAACTTCTGCTGGGGGAAGACACCATCAGATCCTAAGAGAGGCATGCCCCTTCTGGGAGCAAAAATGGACTCTCTTCCACCCACCTACATATTTAGGAAGCACTTCAGAATCTATCTGAATTCTGAAGATGCAACCGAGCCAGATATATCCATCCACACTGATGGATTCAAAACCTGCAGGGTGAAAGTGCAACTCTTGTACTTAGAATCAAGAACAAGACTATCAGAATTACAAGCTACAGCAGAGCTGCTCTGTTGGCACTAAACAACTGCAAAGTTGTATCAGGAATAATACTCCAATGTGCAGCACTCTGGAACAAGTAGCTATTGATAATGTCCTAGAACTCTCTGGATCAAAGGACCCTTCTTTGGTCCCAAACCAGAACTCCCACTATCCCCAACTGCGCTCAATACCTTAATCGGACAGGAAACCCGTAATCGCCATGCAAGGATGCCGATCAAAAGTCCCTCATTGAAGATGGCAAGCTTTTGTATACAGCTGCCAAGACACAAACTACAACTTGTTGTAGGAATATTGTCAGGACACTGTAAACTAAATAAGCACATGCATAGGATGAGACTAGTCGAGGACCCAACCTGTCGTGGTTGCAACTTAGAAGACGAGACAGCAGAGTAAATTTTGTGCAAATGCTCTGACTCGCTTCAATCAGAGGGGACTTCTGGTCTAGTATGGCCAGTATCAGCAGCATCTCTCTGGCAAGTATCCTCAGGTTCATTTAAAGGTTAGGATAGCTTGAGTGATGCGCCTTAGGTGAGGAAGTTGCAACGGAGGCAGCACAAGGGTCCCATCTGAGACCTAAGTGCATGTGACACAGTCATCTTCCACCCAAAATCCAGAATCCACTAATCAAACTTACTATGATGCCTTTACGAAACAGCAAAATCAAGGCCAAAATAGGTTTTAACATGTCCAAAAAGATCTTAAGATAGGGAGACCCATTACCCACTATCCTGTTTAACACAGTGGCGGCTCGTGACCCATTTTATAGATGAGGCGATAGATGATGATAATATGATAATAATAATAATAATACATGACTTTATTCAAAGAAGACACCATGGATTTGAATTACATTTTTATGTTTTGTACATTAAATCAATTGGCCTATTTTTCAATTTACTAAACATATCTGTAATGTCATCATAAAAATTCGGAGTTTTCGCCAACTCACTAAGAAGCTCTTTTTCAATGGATAGCATTCCTAATACTGACACAGCCGGTCCTCAGACATAGTATTCCGTAGGTAGGTTTTAATTCTCTTCAAGCAGGAAAATTTTCTTTCTATTTGAACTGACGTAACAGGAATAGTTAAAATTAAACAAACAAGTTTATACGTTTCAACAAAAACCTCTTTTAATTCCTCTATCTTTTTGAAAAATGCCATAATGTCGGTATTGCGAAATTTTGAATCGTCATAAATATTTACTAATTCATTTTTCAAAAGCGATTTATTAAAAATATTTGGATAGTTTGTAATTAAACACGATAAAACTATCAACTGTCGATTATCTTGAAATTAATCCATAATTAAGCACGTTTTGCAAGCTTGCATCTTGCCACAGACAATATTGTCTGTGATCTTGCTTACGCGGACTTAATTCACGAGACATGACGAATGTAGCCGAGAAGCACCGATGTCCAGTGCCTCAAATCTACGTTAACAGGGCGAATTGGAATCCCCGCGTATGATGAAATCAGCTGGTGATTCTAGGAATTTTACGTCATTTCTGAGGCGATCCAGCTGGTGCCTCGATAAATTTCAGTAATCGTCTCAGTATTGTGCATGGGACTTGGCGGCATGCCAATTGGTCAATTTAAACTAATTTAAAGTAAATTAATAGCAAAATTAAACAATTAAATTATGCCAAAAATAAAAAACAATTTGAGAAACAGATTAATGTCTAAGGTTGAAGGTGAGGCGGCGCCTCAGTTGCCTCATCTGACGAGCGGCCACAGGTTTAACACAATCTTGGAAAAATGCATAAGAGCCATTAACATCAACCCGAGAGGCGTTTTGTAGAATAGGTCCGTACAATACCTAGCATATGCCGATGGTGTGCTGATTATGGCAAGAACAATGGAAGCACTCAGAACTGCCACTACCGAATTAGAAACGAAGCAGTGGTCAGATTAAAAATAAGCGAACAAAAAACCAAATATATGGTACAGACAAGGCAGGAAAGGGGAGAACAAGCACGTAAAATATAACAAATTGGAAACAAGACCGATTCAAATATTTGGGAAGTATAATGACGGAGTCAATGTTACTGAGGCTGATATACGGGCAAGGATATCTGCAGAGAACAGATGCTACTATTCTCTACAAAATTTTTTCAAGTCCCACAACCTCTATCTATAAAACATTAAATTTGTAAGGGATCAGGCAGCAAAAATAAGCTCTAAACAAGAAAATATAAACATATGGCAGGAGTATTACAAAAAAAAATTCACAAACAACATGAAGAAATACAAGATAAACAAAGAAATATCGTATAAGGAAGTAGCAGAAGCAATAAGAGAAATTCAAACTGGCAAAGTAGGAGGCCCAGACGAAGTAAGTCCAGAGATGATTACTTAAATGGGATGGAAAAAATTAACAGAATGGAAAAAAAAAATAAGCAACAAAACATGGGAAGAGAAATGAATACCCGAATACTGGGAAAAGAACATTATACTACCATTACAAAGGAAGGGTAATGAAGTTACAAACAAGATCAACAAGTATACAGTGTGCGCCATTAAGTGTGCAACAAATGGGATTTTTTTTTATTCTTTACAAAAAAAAAATTTGAATACCACCAAAAGTGGGTGCATGTTCCATAACTATATTAGGTGCACTTAGAATGGCTCCAAGTCAAACAATATACAGGGCAGGCCAAAAAATAAAAAAAATGTTCAAGAGTAAAGTGGTCTTATTTTCAACAACACGTCAAAACCCTATTAAGAAAAGTTGTTTAGATTTACAAGATATGTCCAAATACAAAGTCATGGCCTCCTATTCGAAAAAAAAAGTCTACTCTGAGTGAATTTTATGATCGGACAATTACATGCATCGAACGAGAAGGTGGACATACAGAAACGCTTCGTTAATGTTTGTTTATTATTTAGTAAAGTGTCTGCTTTGTTAAAAAAATATTTACGAAATTTTAAAGTTAGGGTATGTTAAATATGGTTGCAACAAAGATGAAGTTTATGGTCACCTACGAAAATAATAAATTTGAATACATTTTACAATTTCGCTCAAATTTGAAAAGAATTATTCGAATGTGATTTGGCTGAGATTAATAATAGTATATTTGAATGCTGAACATTAAATAAAATCTTTATTCGGGGTCAATTCATAATTTTCCGATTGTTTTTTTGTTTTTCGAATAGGAGGCCATGACTTTGTATTTGGACATATGTTGTAAATCTAAACAACTTTTCCTAATAAGGTTTTGATGTGTTGTTGAAAATAAGACCACTTTACTCTTGAACATTTTTTTTATTTTTTGGCCTGCCCTGTATATTGTTTGACTTGGACTTGGAGGCATTCTAAGTGCACCTAATATAGTTATGGAACATGCACCCACTTTTGGTGGTATTCAAATTTTTTATTTGTAAAGAATAAAAAAAAATCCCATTTGTTGCACACTTAATGGCGCACACTGTATATTACTCTATTTACAAAACAATATTTTATTAGGAAATTAGACAAAGCAACACATTTATGTATAATATAACAGCAATCCCAACAATTCTGTATGCAATAGAGATAGGTACTGCAAATACTTCTAGAACATAAAAGCTAACAGCAGTGAAAATGAAGTTTCTGAGAAAGATTCAAAGCGGATAGTCAGACTGTTCTAAAAGCTCTGAAATCTTGAGACTGTAAAAAGAACCTTCAGCAACTGGCTGTAAACAACACATTAATTTTAATGTGGGTGTTTTATTAACCCTGGGCAATAAAAGAATAGAATAGCTCCTGCACGTGAAGCACATTGTAGGGACCAAGATGTGTAATTTTTAAATCTTCAAGACTACTCCTAACAATGGTTTTTAAAGAAATTCCGTTTGAATATTTGGAAAGCAGACACTTTTCTCTTTTTTTTTGCTTTAGTTTGAACTTAGATAACGTTGCTTTATAAAGGATATTCTAACCCATCAAGAGGAATGATTGTAGAACTCTGCTGTCATAAAGGGTACGAGTTCTTTACTCCATTTTAATATTTCTTTGGTGTACAGCATTATTATTATTATTAGTCGTTTAGATCCCGTTGTCGGGTAAAGGCCTCTCCCATTTGTTTCAATGTGCTATATTAGTCATTTCAGCTTCTCATCTTTGGTTTGGCCTTCCTCTTTTTCCATAGGTATATGTCTTTTTCTATGTCCGCCTCTTGGAGTCCATTTAGTAGTCCTCTGAGCCCACTAACCTGTTCTTTTTTTCCTGTATGACCTGCCTATTTCCATTTTAGTTGTTTGCATACTGTTACAAGGTTTTTTGTTCCCATTTTGCTCCGTATTTCTTGAATTCTCACTCTATCACTTTAAGTTTAGCATGGATCTCTGCATTTTAGATAGTGTAACACTAAGTTTTTGGCATGGTTTCTTATTTAGTGTCTAGGATTGTATGCTGTCTGTTACAGATGAAATCACACGTTTGTTAAATACACTACTTTTAAGTTTATAGAAATGTCACTATTCTTCAGAAAGCACTTTCAACCTATGTATATCTATGTATTGTAACGAATTGCGTCAGCAGCCGCGGAGAGCAGGTGTGAGATCGTATGCATCATCCGCTACTAGAAATTTCTACTGCTTTCGCCTGTGATCTAGAAGCCCGTCGAACTTGCTGGACTGAAGGCGAAGTTTAGTTGACTAGCAACAACTGTACGAAGTTCGTGACGCGTAATGAACGTTCTGTTAATATAAATGTACGTGTAATAGAAGTGCGTGCGTGAAATAAATAACTTCATAACTTGTATAATAAATTGTTAAATAAATTAGTTAAGGGTTACGGTTTAATATTATTTTGTGTTCCTAGTGTTTAAGTTGTTATTTCGTGTAAATCGTTACTTTGTTTAAATTTATTAATAAATAATTCACACCATGAACCGAAGCTTAAATAGACGTTTTAAAACCGTTACAGTATCCTTTTATTTACTTCACGCATCACACTCAGTTCTATTTCCAAAAGAAATTGTCCCAAGAAGGTAGGTAACTTCTTTCACATATTTCACTTTTCCTGTGCCCATCATTATATTGTTTGGCAATCTATTCGACATTAAGTTGGTTTTACAGAAATTAATTTTTAGGCCTGCTTTCCCACTCTCCTTGCTTAACTCGTCCAGCATTATTTTCAGGGCCGTACTACTTTCTGATAATAAAATTACATCAAGTTCATTAATCTTTTACTTCTTATCTCCTTGCCGTATTTGTCCTATTTTAAGTTTCGAAAAATTTGCTGCTCTAGAGTGGCTGCAAACACGTTTATGGACAGAGAATCTCCTTATAAAATTTTAAGGAAAACGGGAAATATTTTTTGTATACTATTAGAAGGTTAAACGCTAAACTAAAACATGAATCAAGAATATAAAAGACGCAAACAATGCACTAGTAACAGACAAGAAAGAGATGGTTGAAGTATGAAGAAAATTCTACGAAAAAAAGTTTGAAACTTATGTGGCTGACGAAAACAAAGATGCTAAATGCAAAAATTAGAGAGCATTATGTCCATATCATCTGTAGCAAGGTATCTTAACTCTTCTAGGTAGGCTAGGTTTTAACAAGTGGAAAGCACCCCGTTCAGCCGTTGCTTCGTTTGTCGGAAATCAAAGATAATCAAGTCTACTTTTATATTGTACAGCAAATTACTACAAAAAACAACCAAAACGGCGTTTATCGGCACGTTGTTTCTCTGAGAAACTTTCTAACCGAATGATGACAGATTCCACTTGTGATGTAGCCGTACATCCCCTCCGACCGCACGCGTTCAGCGCCACGCTTCTCGTACCCCAGTAAGCTAGCCTACCTAGGAGAGTTAAGATACCTTGAGCTAGCCTAGCTAGAAGAGTTAAGATACCTTGATCTGTAGTATTTAAATTGTATACAGGTGCATACACACCTCTGCAGAATGCAGTGCTAATAGCGTAATGTTATAAGGTTATAACGTATCTGTATTGTTACTATTTCTGTAACCGGGTCTTCAAATAAAATAAAAAAAATATTAGAAAAAAGGCTCACTGAAACAGAACAACAACTTAATGATGAACAGGCGGCGTTTAGGCCAGGGAGACAAACTCAAGATCACATACACACAATTAAAATGATTATTGAGAAACATTTGAAAAGGGGAAAGGAATTACGAATAGCATTTGTGGACATACGCGCCGCTTTCGACAATGTATCCAAGGCTAAAATTTGGGAGGTATTAGAGAAATATGGGGTAAATCTGAATCTAATAAGAGCAATCAGAAGTGTTTATAGAAATGTCAAAGGTTACATAAGAATAAATCAAGAAATTTCGACGAATTTCAAAATGAAGAAAGGCGTCAAACAAGGCGATAGCCTTAGTCCATTACTATTTATGCTCGTAATGAATGAGATTATGAATCAATGTAAGAGTAAACTCCCCAAAACAAATATAGGCAACAGATAACTACAAGCAGTATATCTGCAACAACTGATTTATGCTGACGATGTAATTTTACTTGTCGCAATTGTGATTCGTAAGGTTGGGTTTAGTTAATGTATGTTCAACAAACTGATCAAGAACACATGAAGTGTTTCATAATAGAACGTTATTTTTGAAGTAGTGAATAGACATATCCAGTCGTGGATGCTTTTCAAGATTTTTGAAATAAATGTTCAAATTTTAACGCGTAATGTGATCAATTTAGAACAACACTAAGATACTCTGTAGAGGGTGGACCGTTTTCAAAAGGATTCCGGGCTATCGGCTTAAGAATTACACCTACACAAAGAGCAATAGAGGAGTCTCAGAAAAAGTTTTCAAGACAAATTTAATATGTAAACCGAAATTTAAAATTGTCCTTTGTTTTCGAATTGCAAGTGAAAAATTGAATTTTTCAAAAATATTTCCAGAATTATAACTTGTTTGTGGAGATAAAAAAGAAAGTAAAAACATCTTTACGGCATTTTTTCATGTAGAATTTAGTGGTAAAATTCGATTTTAATTTGCTTATTAAGTTTTGCATTATAATATAAACCTGATTTTAAGTAGCAACAGTGGTTAGTCATTCTTTTTTTCTTGGACTTCCTCCATCTTACCTCTAATAATACATTTAATAAACGAACAAAAGAAGATTTCAGAAATGTTACGGAAGAATGGTTATCCAGAAAAAGTACTAAAAACAGCAAATCAAAAGAAACAGGCTACCGAACAACAAAGAGAAGTAGATCGTTACTTGTGTGTACTCTAAATTAGTTCTTAAAAATAGCAGAGCACATATACAATGAAGACCATCGAATCATATGGGATCAAACGAGCATCATCGACCATGAAGATAATACCTTCAGAAGAAAAATTAAAGAAGCGATACATATGTTACTACAACAAGAATCAGTTATTAGCACCCTCAGCATGGATGTTTCAATCATATAGAAACCTCTCTTGCGACGAGAATTTCATGAGTAATTGACTAGTAGGTTTGTTTTGATAACTATCAAATTTATTAATTAACGACTGATGACAATTACAGAATTGTAATCGAAAGCTATCATAATTAAAAAACTTGCTCTTTTATTAAGTGATTAGTATATGTAAGATGGAGGAAATCCAAGAAAGAAGAACGAACAACATTCACCCATCTACAAAGACTTATAAAGAACAACAGTAGTAGCTTTAACAGCTTTAAATATGTCTCTTTTTGACAAATTACATATTAACCAATTTCCCAGTATCTAAGAACGTTACCCTTGAATTACAATTATCAAGCAACCTATGGAAAACAAAACATAAAACAATGTAAAACATAAGATGTCTGAACGTCAATCAACGGCATTTGTTTAGTTTTTAACTTTATGTGAAAATAATTGTGAAGCATAACTCCTTTATGCGTATGTCAGTAAGCGAAATTTGAAAAATATGGCATGTTACAGTATTACCTTAAATGACAAAGTTAGTCCGATGTCGCAGCAGAATTATATTTTATAACAATGCAGAAAGTTGCTAACCAAATATCAGATACATAACCTTTTTCCTATATCGCGTTCACAAAATGAATTTTGTACAACTGTTTTTATCAAAAACAGTGCTACAATGAAAATTTTTGTACAGCTGTTTTTAGGGGTTATTTTATCTGTAACGTTCGTTCGTAACTGAGTCTATATGTCAAACACATCTGTCATTATTGCATATGTAAAAATTCTGCAATTAAATTTATTTAACTGCATTAGAGGCAATGTTTCTTACCTCAGGAGGAGTGCATTGTAATTCTCCGTCCATTTTGAGATAGAAATCTTGTTAGATGTAACTTTCGGATCTATTTTTAATAAACGTCAAAATAAATTGTTATAGTATGTCTAGCGAATATACAGCTCCGGGTCGTTAGCGCTGCTAGTTAAGCGAAGCAATGTCAAACTAGTGGCATCCTCTTCTGCATTACTGGTTTAGTCGCCGTAAAATGAACACTTGTATATTTAAGAGTGTTCGCGATGCTATCTCTGTTTGGCTGATTTCTTCAACGCAGACAGAGCATCACCGGGTTGTCGTATTTGAAACTTGTTTTACCGGTTCATATTAAATCCACCACGGTCTTAAACTGGCGCAGATACCAAAAGTTGTTTGTTATACCTACCGAACGCTTAAACAGTTTTTAATATGATTAATTTTTCATATTTTAAAAATTCAAATGTACCTACTCTTATCAAATTAAGAAAAAACTAAAGGACACAGTCAAGAATAGTACGTATTATTTAATAGCGTTATTGTACCGTCAAACTATGTATATAATTAAAAGAATTACAACACATTCCCTTTGTTTACGATAAATAATTACAATATAAAATTCACACACAATGCAGTGGTGGAAACGAAAAGCGGCGCAGTCCATATTTCAGATATATGACTCAGTCACGTCGCACCTGCATCTACTGCATAGGAATTTTAAGCGCTATGGTTGTATATTCGCTAGACATACTTTAATTGAATTTCAAATGTTTATTGGAACTGCCAATCTTACCAACCTTGACATTTAATATTTCTACTTAATATTAATTCTTTAAATTAAAATAAATTATGCGAAATAGGAAAAATAGTATGAAAAACATGTGTTACAATGACGAGTTGTAATATTCGTACATTGCGAAACTCGCCTACGGCTCGTTTACGTAAACTATACTCATATTACAATAAGGGTCATTGTAACACTTGTCTTTCAATATACTATTCCTTTAGGTGATATACAATAATAAAAATGTTTTCTTGCAAAGTGTACATTTTGTGTTGTATTAACCAATTTAATTAAAACTATTTGCAGTGAATTAGATTAGTTTTTAATTTTACAATTAACTAACGACAGCTCTGGATAATGCAATACCAATAACAATGTTGTGGCACATAAAAGTTTACATACAAACAAATTTCAAAGGTAACTAGATGTAATTCTTTTTAAGACACCCAGTATTTCTTCTTCATATTTTTTATTGAGATATTGCTTTCCTTTACGTCTGTTGTAAGACAGTATCCTGGTGTTCTCTTTACATAAACCACCACGGGTGAATCGGGCAGTCATGTTTCAAATAAAATTAATAGGATTATAAGGGTGTTTTTATTTAATTATACATTACATATACTATTCGCATATTTCTTTTACTATATTGTATGCAAAATCAATCTATAACTGTAACTGTATTTGAAATAAAGGCTTTGTGAGTGCTTTCTAAATTAGGAGATTGTATTTAACAAGTAACTAGATTACTAGATAATACGGAAGAATAAAAACTTACATATCGTCATTTGGCGGGCAAAAATAAAATTTTCAAGTAGCAAATACCCTTTGTAATGTTCATAACTTTAATGTAATATTATTTTGAAAATTATTCCTAATAATTTTTATACACCATTTAGCATGTATGAGGTTTTACCCAACAGTGCAGAAAGGTCAAAATAATTGAAATAGACAAAATCCTATTTCAGAACAAAATGACACATAGGTTTTGCCTGCCAAGCGATGATATATTCAATAATAAATATGATACAGACACTTTGGCATTTACCGTGAACATCTAAAGCAGTTGCACATATAATACCCGACGACATTAAGAATAAATACCATCCAATTAACTAAACTGTTGTCGTCTACGAGCACGTTGTTTATCAAAACGCAATTCCATTTCTTCCAATACTTTAGGTGTATAACGAACCACTAATTTAACAGATCCATGAGCTTGCTTTAATAACTCTACAGCTTTTTCGTGGTTTTCACCTTCTACTGACTAAGATTTTTAAAAATTAAGTAAAAAAGTGGATAGATATATAAAAGGCATTACTTACTACCCCATTAACACTCAAAAGTTGATCGCCTCGCTTTAATCCACCATGACGATCGGCTACACCACCAGGTATTATCCGTGAAATATAAATAGGTGAATTTTGTTCTTTACCGCCCATTACGTTAAAACCCAAACCTTCTTCAGTTTTTGGCAATTCGACTACTCTGGGATGTGCATGACCTTCACTGGCAGCAAAAGCTGCTACGGTTGCTTTAGCAGTTGCAGATGCTCGAACGTCTTGTGAGCCTTGAATATCGACTGTTTCATAAACATGTTCGTACACTTCACGCACAGCATTAAGAAAGTCGCTTTGTAACACCTTTTGCAAAGCAGCTAATTTGGTTGCAGGAACTTCGCCGTTTTTTTGTAATTTTTCCAATAATTCAATGGAGCGTTTTATATCTACAAATTTTAGGTAAATTATTTTATAACTATGACTATCCTGAAATACCATTACCTCTTGATAAAGTTAAAGGTTCGCCAATTTGGGCCATTGAAAAAAATTTGTTTTGCTTTTCTATTACACGTTATTGATTAAATAATACTGTAATTAAACAACAGTAATTGTAAAACACCAATTAATATACACAAAACACTAATCTTTACTATAATTTACTTAGTAAAAATATGAATTTTGTATAATACAGCTGTCAAGTTTTCGTAAACAATACTTGACATCACAGAATAGATTAGGTTGGCTAAAGCTAACTTGACATTTCGGTGTTGCCACCACGTTGCCAGATTACTTTTATCGCGAATCGCAATATATGCCACCAAATCACCCAACAACTAAAGTCAATAGGCATCAGTCCAATTCTGTAAGAGCATTGCTATATAAATTGTTACATAACAAGATTGTTACGAACGTAACTGATAACAATAATCATAGCAATATTTGCCACAAATGGTATTCAGCAATTTCCCGAATAACAAGAATTGTTATCGTTTTGGCATAGCAAAGATTGTTATTTGAATCACATGAAGTTAGCTTTCACGCGTGCGCATAATATTCGATGTATACGTTCGATGTACTAAACAAATAAAAAATTGAATTTGGCGCTAGAAAGACCAACCATTGAAACCCCTTCATGCTGTTCGTTGAACTCCTTCAGTCACATTTTTTGCTGTCTGGCCATTTCTTCGTCACCTTCACGTGGGTTAAGTTCACTTTTTTTTATATACCGTAACATAACCACGTGCATAATAATTAGAAACAAAGAACTAACCCGTTTTCTTGGATTTAATTTTCATTGTTGTTTCTTTTGCAATTTTTTGTATGCACTTTTTTTAAGAAATAATAGAAACAAAAAATCTAAAAGTAAAAAAACATCTTTCGAACAGATGGAAGCTATTATTGAATATTTCAAAAACAATAAAATATTAACGGGAAAGTCTCATCCAAATGCCGCACAAGAAGTTGAACCAAAATAGGGTGAATTAATTCTTATTTATTATATTAAATAATATTCCTAGTGGAGCCAGGAAAGACAAATCTTTCAAATTCATTGATAAAATTGAAATGAAAATGAATTCCAACCAACTCCATAATTTATCAGGCTTGTCACTTCAATATTTTTTGCAAGTGTAGTGCTTGTTATACTCTAAACAACCAGCAAAAGGTAATTGCTATCTTAAAGATTCGTATAGCAAAAAATTGTTAAAATGACAGATGAAATTGTTACAACTCAGTTTAGTGAATACAAAATTTAAGCAATCTTGCTACATAGCAAGAAATCTTTAAGATAGCAATAGATTGCCTTGCTATGTTCTAGCAATGCTCTTACAGAATTGGACTGAAAAAATATAGGCATATCAAAGTGCCGCCACGTTTGATATTTAAGTCAATAAAATAACAAAATTTTAGCCGTTTCCTATTACAAATGAAAATGTTTAAAGCTGAGGAAGCTTTGGCAGTAGCTTTTCTTTTAATCAACCTTCTGCGTCCACTGCTGCACAAAGGTCTCCCTCAGTGAGGGGTTTTCGGTCTACTCTTTAGTGTAATTTTCGGTGGTCTACTCTCTTGTCTATGATAGTCACCGGTTAGCAATCGGGCCACTCATTCCAGTACTGACCGGAGACAACGAAACTGAACTCTCCTGATCGTACTAGGATGGAGTAGGTACTTAACTACCGCAACACGGGACCTTTTTGGTAGAATCTTAGGAAATTTAAAATTTCGAACTTGATTTACTAGTACTTTTAACACACTACGATGGAGCCGGTAAACCGGTTGAAAGCAGAAATTGAAATTTTTGAGGTTAATCTCCCCCTGTATAATTATAATAATATTAATAATATAACAACGTAACAATAATATGTTACTAAAATTGATGGACAAAATAATATTTTTTAAACGAATTATTAATAATTTATTTGATCTATTCATGATGAAAAGTAGTCTCTAAATCATTTACCTATAGGTACATAATATATACATATAATTCAAAAATATATGAAACCATATTAATGGTTTCATATATTTTTGAATTCTATTACCAGAACATAAAAAAAATACATCCAATATTCAGTGGGGAATTAAAATAGAATGCCAAATTTTTCGACCGAGCTCAAATTGGCCATCAACCAGTGTTGTGACAGATACTTCTTTTTTGGTAAAGGTACAGATACACAGAGAAAAAATTACCTAGTTACAGGTGCAGGTACCTATACTTTTACCAAAATACCTAGGTAAAAATACCGTTACCTTAAATATGTACCTACATAAATATTGCAGGTACCTACAAGTTAGGTACAACCATATAAATAATTTTTTTTATCGATCGTCAAAATTATTTATTTTTCTTTAACTGTTGTAAATATTAAATAAAACGTGTAGTGACCTAGTAAGTGATATCTGACAGTGCACTGCTTATTGACATGAACATCTAGTATGTGGCTGTCTTTTACAATAGTAGTTGTTATTAATGTAACAAAATATTTATACGTTATTTATTTTATGTAATCTAAATACATTTTATCGTATCATTGATTATTAAGTCAACTTTATATTACACTTTTATTAGTAATTATACATAACATAATAGCATAGCAACTCCAACTTCATAATTCGTTAGTTACATACTATTTGTGTACTGTTGCCAATGATACGATAAAGCTTGAAATATAACTCGAATATTATGCGATTTAAACCGACTCGGACGTTGCGTGGTTGACTCGGCTAGCGCCTCGTCACCTAGCAACGTCCTCGTCTATTATAAATCGCATAATATTCTTGTTATATTAATAGCTATAAAAGCTTCTTGTGTTGTATAATCCCACGAATAAATTCCACTACAAAACCTTTAGGTTATGGGCCCAGGACCCAGAGTAAGTTAAATACTCAAGAAGTGCCTGATGAAAAATTATTCCAAGCAAAAGCAATAAATTGCTGATTGCTGAGGAGTGAACATTGGATTGGATATTCCAAATCAGGTTTGCTGTAAATCTTAGAAGCATTAGGAACATTGAGTGCCGTTTCTTTTGTGATCATATTTTTAGCTTTACAAGAAGTCACATTTTGTTTTTAAAAATGACGTCACATCAGTGGCGGCTCGTGGCTTGAAATTATGGGGGTGCTGCAGCTTTCGAAATATACTTACATACCAGTAACGATCCTTGATATTTTTAAGGTGCCTTTTATTTTATTTAAGGTGCCTTAAATAAAACAAAACAAATCGAAATTTTACTCAATTTATAAAAAAAATAAGCTTACTGGAAAATGAAATAAAAAGAATTTTTATTTAAATATAAAATCCATTCTGCGATTTTTAGCTTCACAAAATTTTTCGATCACCTGTTAACCCTGGAGCAGCCTTGACCGTCTTCGCAGTGATGTTGCAATCAAGTTGGAAATACGAACTATTTATTATTTAATATTCCTGTTTATATTACACATACCGTCGCCCAAGACGTCCTTGCACAATAATGACATCACCTAGTTTTTTCGTGGTATTCGCACGTATTATTGTTTTTGTTGGATCGAATGTCCAAGAGCTAAACGGCATGATGCAATAATGCTGATAGGCTGCCCAGATAGCAGCGTTCGGACTACTTTTACCATGTATTATTAAAACAAACAAATCGCGGCGGAACGTGCACCGAATGTACTACGTTTTGGACACTGCTAAATTTGTCAGCGCTCTGAATGGAATCTACAGCTTCGGTTAAAATAATTCCTTTTAAAAGCGGTTTAATTAATTAAATTTATGTAATAATTATACAAAATATTGAATGATTGTTATATTATTGATATTTTGAAGTACAAATTTAATAGGTAATTAATTTCCGTACTTTGTTCTGGGGGTGCTGCAGTGTCGCAGCGCTTATGGACCAGCCGCCACTGCGTCACATGCTATCCATATCGAAAAATTGGGTAAAAGTAATTTCGATACTTGGAAACTTCAGATGGAAGCAATTTTAAGTAAAAAATGATCACTGGTCCTATGTGAACGGTATGAAAACTAAGCCTGAAGATGCAGCAGGAGTAGGAGTCGTTACTCAGTGGGATGAAAATGACCAAAAAGCAAAAGCTGATATCATTCTTGCAATGTGTCCATCAGAACTGTGCCATATCAAGCAATGTAAGACTTCAAATGAGGTATGGCGAAAATTATCTCAAGTGTATCAATCAACTGGACCTGCTCGAAAAGCAAAATTATTGAAAGAATTACTATTTAAGAAAATGGCTGAAGGTGAGAGCATGTCTGAACATATTAATTCGTTCTTTAATACAGTTGATAAACTGAATGAAATGGAGATTACAGTTGCTGATGAAATTTTAACAATTTTGCTGTTATACAGTATGCCGAGTAGCTATGAAAATTTTAGATGTGCCATAGAAACTAGGGATGAATTACCGACAGCTGAAGCCTTGAAAAATAAAACTGTTGGAAGAAGAAAATAGTAGAAAAGGAAATGCTGGTAATGAAGATTCCCAGGCATTGTACAGCAAAGATAAAACTAAATTCAAGAAAACTCAGCAGAGCTTTTCTGATGGTCAAAGAGTTGATTCAAAGAAGCGAATAACATTTAAATGTAATTATTGTAAAAAGCCTGGACACAAGGCTAAGAATTGTTTCGCCAAAATTAGAAAACAACAGTTTACATCAAATGTCGAAGAAGCTTTTCTGACTGGTGCTTACGAAATTGAAGAAGATAATGTGAGGGCGTTGAATACAAAGAACCCGGAAGCATTTTGGTGTCTTGATAGTGGCGCCACATCACACATGTGTAATGATGTAAGCAAATTCTCTAATTTCACACCAATTAAAAATCAGAATGTTAAGTTAGCTGATAATAAAAGTACTGCCATTAAAGGCTGTGGTACTGTTCGACTGCAAGTTAAAAATGGCGACGTTCTAAAAACAATAAGGTTAGAAAAAACTCTGTATGTACCTGAATTGAAGACCAATTTGATATCCATTTCAAAGACGACTGTAAATGGATATACTGTTAAATTCAAGGACAATGAAGCTGAAATATATAATAACAGAAATCAAGAAATGGTTTTAAAGGCATATAAGAGTGGCGACCTGTATTTGATTGAATCTTCGTCAGAATCAACAGCAAAGGTATCGGAGATGAGTAAATTGGAAGAATGGCACAGAAAATATGGACATTTGAATGAAAGCGATTTGAAAAAGCTGGTTACCAAAGATCTTGTAAAAGGAATATCTTTTAAAGTTTCAGATAACTTACCATCGTGTGAGATCTGCATTCAAGGTAAGCAAGCTGCAACAAAGTTTATAAAGTCAACGACAAAGACTGAAAGATTGTTAGAGCTTGTACATTCAGACGTCTGTGGACCAATGAGAACAAAATCAATTGGTGGTTCTTCATACTTCGTTACTTTTATCGACGATTATTCGAATTGGGTCGAAGTCTATTTCTTGAAATCGAAGAAGGAAGTTAAAGAAACGTTTTTAAAGTACAAAGCACTTGTTGAAAATATTACTGGAGAGAAGATAAAAATTTTACGTACAGACAATGGTTTAGAATATGAAGGCAAAGAATTCAATGAAAGTTTGCAATTGTCTGGCATAAGAAGAGAACGTACTGTTGCTCACACACCGCAACAAAATGGTGTGGCTGAGCGCATGAATAGAACGTTGGTAGAGATGGCGAGATGTATGTTGCTCGAGCCAAAACTTCCACATACATTTTGGGCAGAGGCCGTCTCAATGGCTTCTTACATTCGAAACCGATGTCCTTCAAGAAGCTTGAAGACTGACCAGACGCCTTACACAGTTTGGTATAAATCTAAACCAATTGTTTCTCACTTCAAAATTTTTGGAAGCAAAGCGTTTTCTTTGAATAAAAGTCAAGGAAGAGGTAAATTTGACACTAAATCAACGGAATGTATCTTTGTTGGATATTCAAATGAATCCAAGGCCTATAGACTTTGGGATCCGGCAGCGAGAAGAATGATCAAAAGTCGCGACGTAAAATTCATTGAAGATCAATCTAACGAAGATAACATCCTTGAAGACAATTTAGAAGTAACTTTTGATACAAACTTGAAGGTCAATGAAGAAAATGAAGAAAACGATGAAATCGACATAACTACAGACATGATAAATAAAAAGGAAGAGAAATCTGAATCCTCTGAAGAGAACTCTGGAGATTTCTCCAAGGACACCGTCGATCCTTCTGTTGAAATTCCTATGAAAATCAATGCATCTGCAAAGAGGGGGCGTGGGCGTCCACAAATTATTCACACTGGAAGTCGTGGTAGACCGAGAAAGGAATATCAAACTTCTAATTCACCAACAATTGAAGAAGCGCAATTCATAGCTGAAGAAGTTGCTAATCCTTCACTGAAAGAAGCTTTACAAGGTCCTTATTCACAAGTATGGAGGAAAGCTATGCAAGATGAGATTGACACTCTCGTTGAGAACGATGCATGGACTTTGGTACCAAGACCTGAAGACGCTAATGTTATTGGCTGCAGATGGGTATTGAGAACAAAGTTTAGAGCAAATGGGAAAATAGATCGACGCAGAGCCAGGCTTGTAGCCAAAGGTTATGCACAGAGGCCAAATATTGACTTCGAGGAAACATTTGCCCCTGTAGCTAGACAAAGTTCAGTGAGAATAGTCATTGCTATATCTGTCGAACTGAGACTTACAGTTCATCAGTTAGATGTAGTAGCAGCTTTTATTAACGCAGATCTCGAAGAAACCATTTTTATGGAGCAAGCTGAAGAATTTGTTGAACCCGAAAAAGAGGATCACGTCTGCATGTTGAAAAGATCGATATATGGGTTAAAGCAATCCGGTAGGCAGTGGTTCAAGAAATTGGACAAGAAGCTACAAGATTTTGGACTTAAATCATCATCTTTTGACAGGTGCGTGTACACAATGAAAAGTAATGGTATTTGTCTTATTGTTGTAGTATACGTGGACGATTTGATCATAGCAACTAATGATTCTGAAATTTTGAGTGACATTAAAATCAATTTGTCACGAAATTTTCGAATGAAAGATATGGGTCCCTTGCACTATTGTTTAGGAATTGAATTCAACCAGAATTCAAGTGGCATTTTCACATTATCACAACAAAAATATACTAATGACATATTAAAGAAATTTGGGATGGAAGAATCGAAACCAATATCCACCCCACTTGATGCTAATACAAAATTAAGTAAGGATATGTCTCCAAAAACTGATGAAGAATTTGAAGAAATGAAACACGTTCCATACCAATCAGCTATAGGTTCACTTATGTATTTATCAGTATGTACAAGGCCCGATATTGCATATACCGTGAGTCATCTTAGCCAATTTAATCAATCACCTGGAAGAAAACATTGGATGGCTGTAAAGAGGGTCATGAGGTATTTAAATGGTACGAAAAATTACGCATTGGTATACTCTAAAACATCTAAGGAGTTGTTTGGCTATGTCGATGCAGACTGGGGAGCAGATCTAGACAATAGAGCATCCTATACTGGTTTTGCTTTCATACTTGCAAATGCTGCTATAAGTTGGGAAGCTAAAAAACAACAGACAATAGCATTATCCAGCACCGAGGCTGAATATATTGCTTTAGCCCAATCTGCAAAAGAAGTAGTCTATCTTCGCAGATTTCTTCAGGAAATAGGTTTCTTGAAACATAAAGCAGATGCTACCATTGTATATTGTGATAACCAGGGCGCTCAGAAGCTAATGAGAAATCAAGTTTACCATTCCCGAACTAAACACATTGACATCCGGCATCACTATCTCAGAGAGATTTATGACAGAGGTGACATAGAAGTCAAGTACCTGCCCAGCAGAGAGATGGTCGCTGATTTGCTAACAAAAGGACTTTTTGGACCAAGTCATCATAAATTCATAGAAAAATTGGGTATTAAATCAATTTCATGTAAATAATGCATTGAGAGGGGGTGTTGTAAATATTAAATAAAACGTGTAGTGACCTAGTAAGTGATATCTGACAGTGCACTGCTTATTGACATGAACATCTAGTATGTGGCTGTCTTTTACAATAGTAGTTGTTATTAATGTAACAAAATATTTATACGTTATTTATTTTATGTAATCTAAATACATTTAAAAGCTTCTTGTGTTGTATAATCCCACGAATAAATTCCACTACAAAACCTTTATTAACAACAATAGAGTTTCAAAAGTCTATTTCGTTTGGGTGTTAAAATTTGTCCTCCTGTACTAAACTGTTTTTCATGAATCATGAGGGTATAATAATTGTATTATACAATTTAAAAATTCTTAAAATGTTTTCATAATTAAATTGGGATTTTAGATTTTTGACTTATCTTCAAAATACTTCAAGAATGGTACTCTATTTTGATAATATTAACGACATGCTCGCTCTCTTTGTCTTTGCGCCACACAAAATATCCAATTGGTGCCGATATACCTATGAATATATTAATAGCCATTCTCCTTATATCCGCAATTATTGTTTAATTTTTTTTACATGGTTTAAAAAAAATTATGTTGTACCTTAAGTTTTTATATATTTTAGGTACAAGGTAACTCTAAAAAATAGGTACCTATGTATAGGTAAAGGTAATTCTGAAAATGTGGACCTTTTAGTATATGAAGGTCAGTGTTGTGACAGGTACTTCTTTTTTGGTAAGGTGAAGGTAAAGATACAGGTACACAGAAAAAATTACCTAGCTACAGGTACAGGTATACATACAAAAATACCTAGGTAAAAATACAGTTACCATAAAAATGTACTTAAATATTGTATGTACAGGTTAGGTACAACCGCACAAATAATTTTTTTGATCGATTGTCAAAATTTAAATATAAAAAACTACCACTTTTTAAATAAAATAAAAATTAAAAGTTTTTCTTAAATAGTATACCTACAAAAAGAAGAACAATAGAGTTTCAAAAGCCTAATCAGAAAGTCTATTTCGTTGGGGAGTTAAAATGTGTCCTTCTGTACCTATACTAAACAGTCTTTCAACAGGAGCTGACGAGGGTATAATAATTATTGTATTACCTTAAGTTTTTTATGTATTTTAGGTACAAGGTAACTCAAAAAAATACCTAGATATAGGTAAAGGTAATTCTAAAATATGGACCTTTTAGTATACGAAGGTACAAGAGAAGTACCTAGGTACATCTCAACACTGACGAAGGTAGGTACAAGAGAAGTACCTAGGTATATTTACCACTTACCTAGGTACCACGTCTCAACACAGTCAACACTGCCATCAACCCAATTTAAACAAAAATGTGCTTACAATATCGCCTAATTTGCAATTTCTCCACCAATCTGGCACCCCTGTTTTCTAAACTGTAGACTTGTGGCGGTTTAATATGAATTTCTATGCCAGAACCAAGCAAGTTTGTAAAATTTGACAGAGCGTAAGTATAGTAATATCAGCATAATATTCATTTAGAAACAAAAAAATGCAGTTATCAGACAAAAATCATAAGAAATTATTATAAAACTTTGGATTTGGTTTAAGTGGTAATTTTCAATTTTTTGTATTCCAAATTAGGTTGGTAGTGTGATGTTTTGACAGCTCTGTTGTTTGAAGCAATCAATACTTCAAAAACATAAATATTTTGTTAGCTGAAAGTGTTAATTGGTACAAGAATTAAAATATATAGAAGTGTTATAGAATGGCAGAACTTCAAAATTCTTTACCTCCTGGTTGGGACCGCAAATTTGATAGAAAATCAGGTCGACAGTAAGTACATTAAATACCTAATGTAAGTACGAAGGAAATTCTTCAACTTTTTAAATTGTTTTAGCTATTTTATTAACCATCGCACCAAAACTACAACCTGGGAAGATCCAAGACTTTTATATAAATCAAGACATGGCACACAGACTACACCTAGTCATCATGCTTCTTCGGTACCTGTGGAACATATCGCTTTGCAGGTACCTATATCGTATACAAAATTTGTTAAATTGAACCATAGGTATTAATAATTATCCTATTAAGAACATTATAAACGAAATAATTCATGTATCAAGTTTCAGTAATTTAGTGGAAGTATGTATTCAGTTTGATTTTTAAATTTTTTAATACCCGAGTCTTAAAAATCTTTTCAAATTTTAATGTTTTGAAATAGGATTTGAATTAATATTTATAAAAAAAATCATATTTGCAATAATTAGGCACATTGAATTCTTTCTTCGTAACTTTAAAATGAATTTAATATAAATATAATATAAAATAAATAATCAAAAGGAGCTAAATATATTTTCTAAATGTGCATGTATAAAATTGTTTCTTTATCGGAACTTACTGTTTAACAGTAAGAATATGATTTTGTAATTCTTATATAATTATCAGGTTATTCAAAAGTAAGTACCCGTATTGAAATGGCTATAACCTCTGTACACCGGAATAGTTGGATTTCATGTAGATATTGTTGGCTATAGAGGGCTTGAGATTTCTTCAATAAATAATATTTCTTTAACTTTTGTTAAGTCATGAAGTAACAAGTTTGGTGAAAAGTATTTTTTAGTAGGCCTTCCACTCGAAAAGCATTCTTAGGAATACCCTTGCTAATGTCCTTCATAGTATAGAAGAAAGGCTAGCTCTTATTAGACCACATGGTGGCGAACGTATTTAAATTTTTGTTTAGTGTAAATTTCATTGTTTTACAAACAAAATGAATCTAAATTTTTTAATAATAAAATTACAGCCATATCAATAGCGACACTCACTTTTAAATGACCTGAAAGTTATAGGGGTGACTTTTTATTTATAAAGTTAGAGAAGTCATTAAACAGGCAAATCAGTGCAATGAGAAAATTAATAGTGTGAATAAATCTGACGTATGGAGTGGAATTACAAAGAAATATTATTTATTTTTAAAATTAGAAAAATATCCTATTCATACTTTTTGACTAATTTTTTTGTTGTTAGAATAAGTAAGTTAGATAAATGTTAACATTTTGAATTAATTGGCCAAAGTTGTATTCTTTTTTAATGGAAACCATAGTTGGCTGTGACCTAATTAAAATCCATTTTTGTATTGTCTTTTCAACCATGTAACATAAGCCATATTTGAAATCAATTGAGAAATAAGAATTTTAAGTTTTTTCATTGCTAAATTAAGATAACCATGAAACAAAACATATCACAAATCTGTAATTTAGTGTCAGATTTCCAATATATGGTACATTCTTTCTTTCATGGCTGCCTTGATTTAATAACAAAAAACCTAAAAATCATTAATTCTCAATTTTTTTCAAATTAAACATAGCTTATGTTACACTGTTGAACAGAGAAAAACAATTGCGTTCCAACATAAGAAGTTGTCCAAAAAGCATTTAAAGCATATTTTTCTAATTCTAAAAATAAATAAATTCCATGGGATAATATAAAAACCAATTTTTCACCAATAACACTTTAACCGCAGCTCGTATATTTCATCACACTATTGAATTCCACATAAGAAAACTGCATTAACTTTGCCTACTTAACTGTTTCTCTATCTCTATCTTTACAAATAACATTGTTCAAGAAATTTGGCACCTTGTATTATACCAGGTGCACCAGAATCAACTAAAACATTTTTAGGAATGATAGAGAAAAACAAAGCAGTGTTTGCCAATGTACACCTAATAATTGATTAGGGATGCGTTTAACTGGACCTAGCGCCAGTCTAGCAAAAATTTGTTTATAGTTAAAATAATAGCCATTGAAACACTACGATCCCTGTTCTACTTATGTCATTTGAGTGAGGCATTAAAAAAAAAAACAAAAAATGTAGTCGTTTATGATCATCTGTCAAATGTAGGTATTGTATTATTTTCTACTGTTATTCGTTTTCTATTTACGAATACAATTGTAAAATGTGTTATAAGAGTCCTAAAAAATCTTTCTTAATGTGCTTGAATTTTTTCAAAAGGAAAGTGAGAACCAGTAACTACAGTGACCGGCAAAAAGGTAGCAACATCTACGAAAATGTTTTATTATTAGAGTATTGAAAAAACTTTTCTGGGGGGATCGATTCTGCATGTCCAACAACCGAAAAATCTAATTTGAAGTATGTCACTTGAGCACTGGTATGGTGGCAAATTAAAAAAAAAAAATCACTGAAGTGAATCGTGGGGTTAGATAACAAGATATCGGAAGAAAATTATTTGAAAAAGTTGCTTAGAATTTAATTTTGGGTCCATATGCAAAATTTCAAGCATTTATTAAAAAAAATTGAAAATCGCCATTTTTCTTGAGTATTTTTTTATTAATTTACAAATACCCAATTTTTCCTTTTAAATAGCTTGATTGAAGTGAAAGCTATGTATTTGGATAAGGATGGAAAAACTCTCGTTTTTTCCATAATTGACAGGCCTAAATCTAAAAAAAGGTTTTCGCTAGAACGCTCACTGTTGTAATGGTTTGTATCTAACTACACCAAAATTTTTGAAATATTTTCAATACAATTATTCACCGTTATGACGCATTTTCTTGTTGTTGTCACCAGTAGACTGCTCATCGAACGTGCCTTATACAACCACCACAGACTTCGATTTCATTCAGAAACACATTAGGGTGTTCCGTGGGAATGGATCTTTCGAGAAAGTTCCGGTGGATGACACGTTTAATTACAATATTTTTATATTTGATTCATAAAAGACACATTTCTAATACAACCTAAAATTTTAATAATTTAAAAAGAGGCAATACTGATCAATTAACCCATACTTATTTTCACAACACTTTTGCAACTAGTGATATTTTCAATGTTTCAATGGATATTATTTTATCTATACAGGATGTTAAAACCTCAGGCAACCCCTATTTTAAATTTAAAATATCAAAAAATAGGGATGCTTCAGGTTTCATTGACACCCTGTATAGTAGTAATCGCCTTTTTTCGTAGTAACATTCGTTTTCAGTATATTTTTGCTTTGAATCAACTGTCAAAACAGAATGCAGTGAGAAACTTCTATTACTGCAATACATGGCGTAAATATACATATGGTCGAATTTTCGAGCCAGGTAATGCACGTCATCAATAAATTTTATGACATCATAACTTGGTACGTCTACATGAAGTTCCAAACGATTTACAAATTTTATAACCTAAAAAATGTGAAACGTCAAACAAACGTTAATGATACACAACACGATCTGTCAAAAATTTGCAAGTAAAATTGGAAATTGGAAATATAAACATGCCAAAAATAATACTAACTTTACAAAAAATAAATATGAGCTAAATTAGAAAATAAAAACTCGATTTCTCTCTTATTTTCAAAAATGTATAGACCTTTTGATTAAACACGGCTGCCTATTCTTAGAAAACTACAAAAATAATTTATATTTAGCAATTACATTTTGTATTTTTTTATCGCGCATTATTGGTAACGCCGACCGTTGATCATGTGATTGGTGACGCGCATTACCTGGATCGACAATTGGACTATATATGTAGTGATAACATCCACTAGGTTAGCACTAGGTCCGCCTCAATGCACCCATTGATAAGGATGTCAAATAGTCCAGGCAACGAAGACCGTTTTTTAGCAAATGAAAAAATAAATTGGAAAGTTTTGAAATTTGGTAGGAATGTTTATTTGAGCGTATTATTGAATGTGGAAAAAGTCCTCAAAAATTAGAGGTGAGCTCGGGCCGCCATGTTGAAAAAAAGGTGCGCTTTAATGGTTTTTTGTAAATAACTCGTTATTTATTAACTTTATTGAAAAAATTCCTATTATAAAAATTAAATAGCATTAAATTCTCTATAAAAAAGATACAATTCATGTTTTTGTAAAGTTAATATATCCCGAATAAATGAATGACAAACATCATACAGATCACTCAATTGTTCGAAAAGCATTTCTACGCGCCAATACTGAGTTAAATATAAATAATTCCTATTTATAAATAGTCAATCTAACAATGATGGTGAGACTAAATCAAACAGTGATATGAATTCACCTGATGTAAAAAATGAACCTGTGTTGCAATGGAAAAAAGGATTGGAAATAATTTCTTTACAGCGAAGTATTCACGAAAAGACAAAATTCTTCCTTTAGCTACTGTAAATAGTGCTGTAAACATTAATGGAGAGGTTGTATCAGTTGATCCCCTACTGCTTTTTCAAAGAATAGCCATTTGCAAAGAAACAAAGGAAGATTTAGAGAAGCATTTGGAGTACGAGTTGGCACCATATCCATTGTATCTTTTTAACGAAGCTGACATGCGAAAGACGAAAAAATCTTCAATGTATGACATTTTCATATCATCAAATGAAGCTATTATGTTAGAAGACTGCATCAATATTGTGGACTGTGGATTTCTTTTACATCGAGTCATTTGGAAATAAACTTTTTCAACCATTTGTGCAGGTTACATAAATTATATTCTGAAACATTACGGCCCAAACTGCACAGTAGTCTTCGATGGTTAGGTACTCCAATACAAACAATAAGTACGAAGAAATCGGAGCAAAATCGGCAATCAGCAGTTAAAAAGTCTGTAGATATCAATTTTGAAGAAAATATGAATGTAACCGTTCGACAGGATCAATTTTTATCGAACGCTAAAAATAAAAGCAGATTAATTGACATGTTATCAACGAAGTTAAGGGACCATGGAATTGAATTTCATCAAAGCATAGATGATGCAGATTGTCTCATTGTTAACACTGCAATTGAAGCATCTTTCACAGATAAAAATGTGGTTATCGTTGGTGAAGACGTTGATCTAATATCTAATAATAGTTTTGTTACTTGCATTGACTCCATCAGAAAAATTATATATATAATCAAATCCCTTTTTTACCCTATTGGGTGTAAAGGCTAAATACAACTAAAATACAATTCATATTTAAATTACAATTCATACTTAAAACTAAAAACTAACTCTTTATAAACACTTTCCAGTCCGTTCTGTTTTGTGCTAACTTCTTTGCTTCGGTCCAGGTTTTCTCTTTCTTCTTTAGGATTTTTCCTATTGTGTTGTCCCAAGTTTCTTTTGGTCTACCTTTCTTTTTCTTCCACGGTGGTTTGCATTCCCATATTCTTTTCACAGGTGCTGTATTGTTTAGTCTTTGGAGATGTCCCCACCATCCTAGTTGACGTTGTTCTATATATTCTTCAATTGGTTCTATATTAAGGTCTCTTCTGATTTGTTCATTTCTCATTCTGTCAAGTTTTGTCACTCCTCTGGCTCTTTGTAGATATTTCATTTCTGTTGCTCTGATCTTACTTTTATCTTTTACTGATAATACCCACGATTCGCTTCCATACGTCAGAATAGGTCTATATATCGATTTGTAAACTTTCATTTTTGTTTGGGTTGACACCTCTTTCTTATTTATCAGACACCTGCTCATCGCGTAATATGCTCTGTTTGCCTTTTTTATTCTATTATTTAGCTCTGTATCCTGTCTTCCTTTATGATCCATGTTAACTCCTAAATATTGGAAACTGTCAACCTGCTCAATTAGTTCTCCCTCCACTCTTATGTATACTTCTTTTCTTTCATCACATATCGCCATAACTTTACTCTTTTCTTTATTCAATCTCATCCCATTTTCAGTCAATACTTTATTCCATATGTTGATGTTATCTTCTAAATCTTTTTCACTTCCAGCCACTATTGCAATATCGTCCGCGAAGGCGCATTCGGAGACGCTAATTGCTTCTACATTTCTGTAGCCTAGAAACATTTGTTTTACTAGTCCTTGAGTCTTTTTAATCAGTTCGTCCATAAACGTTATAAATAATAGTGGACTTAAACTTCCCCCTTGTCTTACCCCTTCTTTAGTGACAAATTCTTCGGATACCATATTTTTGCTTATTACACAATTTCTCGTTATTTTGTACAAACATTTCGTTACTCTGATTAATTTTGGTTCCACTTTCTTTTTATTTAGTGTTTCCCATATTTTCGCTCTTGGCACTTTATCAAAGGCCTTTTCCATGTCTAAAAATGCCATATATATTGTTCTATTTCTTGCCAATGTTCTATTGATGATTTCTTTTATTGCAAATACGTGATCTAGAGTGAATTTATTTTTCCGAAATCCACTTTGTGTGTCTGCTAGCGATGGTTCGATTTGTTTTCTTAGTCTTTTTTCAATTATTTTTTCGAAGATTTTTACTGCTGTACTTACTAGTGTTATGCCTCTATAGTTCCTGCAATCTTTTTTGTCGCCTTTTTTGTGGATTGGTAGAATTAGTCCTATTTCCCATTCTTTTGGTATTTGTTCCTCCTTCCATACTTTATTGCAAATCTTCAAGAGTAATAGTGTTCCTCCTTCTCCCATGTTTTTGACCATTTCGGTTGTAATTTTGTCTCTTCCTGGTGCTTTACCTATCTTTAACTGTTTGATAGCATCTATTAGTTCTTCTCTTGTGATTTCTTGTTCTTCGTTTATTTCTATTTGCTCTCCTTGCTGTATTTCCTGATCTTCATTTCTTTGCTGCACTGTTGTTGATTCATCATTAAGTAAACCTTGAAAATATTGTTTCCAGCGCTCCATTATTTCTGATTCTTTTGTCAATACTTCTCCTGCTTCGTTTGTAATTGTTAAGCTATCTACCTTTTTATCTCCTCTGAGATTTTTTAGGACTCTGTAGAACAACTTTTGGTTATTTTTCCTGTCTTTCTCTAGTTTGTTCCCGAACTCTTCCCATGTTTTTAGTTTTGATTGTTTAACTAAATTCTTCACTTTTATCCTTTGTTCTTTGTAGCATACATAGCTTCTTTCTGTTTTTTCTCTTAAGTACACTTGCCATCTTTCCTTTTTAATCTTGACTTCTTGTTTAATTTCTTCTGTCCACCATGCTGTTTGTTTCTTATGTTTGCTCTGCTTTATTGTCCCACATACCTCGCGAGCTGTTTCAATAATAGCGCTTTTAAATACTTTCCACATTTCTTCTGTATCTAGACTTTCTGCTGTTTCAATTTCTTTTGTTAATTTTGCATTTAGTTCTTGTTTATATCTGGCTGCTATTGTTTTGTCTTGTAGTCTGTATGATTTTATCACTTCCGGGTATATTTTCTTTTGTTCTGCTGCTTTATTTTTCTTAGTTTCTTTTTCTTCTGTTCTTATTTCTGCTACTAGTAGAAAATGGTCACTGTGTATTTCATGGCTTCTTTTGACTCTGACATCCCGTATTAACGACCTGTTCTCGCGTTCTATTAGTACATAATCAATAATTGATCTCTCTCCTCTGCTCGGTTGTACTCTTGTGAATTTATGGATGTCTTTGTGCTCGAAAAAAGTATTCGTTATTATTAGGTCATGTATTATGCAGAAGTTTAAGAGTCTCTTTCCATTATTATTTCTTTTTTCTTCTCCATATTTACCTATGGTTGTTGTATATATATGGTCTCTCATTCCAACTCTTCCATTAAAATCTCCAGCTATATAAATAGTACCACTGGTTGTTTCTATTACTTCATTTAATTCATCCCAGAATTTTTCTTTATTTTCTGCCTTCTCACCTTCGTCGGGTCCATATACTGCTATTACTGTTTTTATGTTTGTTGTATTTTTTAGCTCTATGGTCATTATTCTTTCTGATACTGCTATCCATTTGCTTACTGTATCTTTGGTGTCTCTGTGGATTATACAACCTATTCCCGCGTTCGCCCTATCCTTTTCATCCACTCCGCTCCATAATAATAGGTGTCCATTGTCCAGTTCTACTTCCCCTTTTCCTTTTTTCTTCGTTTCTGCTATCACCAATATTTCCAGTCTCGCCCTCTCAAATTCTTCACTTAATTCTATTTCTTTTCCATTTAGGCTTCTAATATTCCATGTTCCTAATTTAGTGCTTCGTGTTTTTACCTTACTGTATTTACATTCTTTGTTTTCTGTTTTTTTGTTTCTATTGTTCTTCTCCTTGTTTTCTTCATTTATATTTTCCCCTTCATTTCCATGTCCATTACTTTTGTCGTTATCTTTTTTCCATTCCGTTACTTTCTTGTTTAGTTGTTTTTCCTCGAAGTCTTTGCCTTTTTTCATTGCCTTGGTCGTTTTTTTGATCCATCCTCCTTTCTTCCTTCTTAGTTTTTTGAGATTGCGTTCTCATCTGTTTTTAATTTTAGTCTTCCTCCATCTTCTTCTGTCCATTCGTATTGTATTTCATTGATTCTTAGTTTTCTATACCCCACTTGTGTTCTCTTTCCGTTTTCTCTCTCTTTCCTTGCTAACCTTCGTATGTTCGCTTGAATCAGTTGTTCTTCTTTCGTTAAATCATTATCTATGAAAATCTTATTTTTCCCCAGCTTTGCTTTGTTCCTCATAATTTCGAGCTTTTCTTCAAATGAGGCTATTTCTGCTACTACTACTTGCCTTTCTCCTTGTTTCCCGAAGACAGATGTCTTCCTTACGTTTATATTTACTTCTAGTTTGTCTTGTATAAATCTTTCTACTTCTTTTTCCTGTCTACTGATGTTTTCTAGCTCTAGCCCTTTTATTACTATATTGTTTCTTTTTCTGTCCTTTTCCTGTCTTTCTATTTTCTCCTTGAGATTTTGAGCTTCAGTTCGTAGTTCTGTTTTTTCTATCTCCCACTCTACTTCCTTCTTGATTAGCTCTTCTTCGATTTTTCGTAATTCATCTCCGTGTTTTTTAATTTCCTCATTGTTTATTGTCAGCTCTTTTCTTGAATTTTCGATTTCACTTCTTATTATTTTCATATCCTTCTCCATGCCTTCCAACTTATTAAGTATTATGTCCATGTTCTCGTCTTCGTTCTTCTTTGCTGTTGGTTTTGTCTCTATTTTCTTGGCTGTGGACCTCTGTTCTTGTTTACTTCTTTTGAGGGCGTCTGACTCTATTTCCTTCTCCTCCTCTTCCCTTTCGCTACTATCTCTCTTCCTTTTCAGGTATTCTTCTATGGAGCCTATACTGTTTTTTCTCGCTTTCTGTGTACTCATTTATTTTCCTTCAGCCTTGCGCCCAAATTGAAACTTGCCAACGTCGTTTTTCTTTCTGATGCGATCTTCACTCTACTGTTCTTTCTACTCTCACTTTTGTTCTCGGTGCTGTCTCGCGAATTCTAGCTGCTAAACTCCCGTGACCCTCTACTGAAGCACTAGCCCCCTGTTCTTTGCTCACTCTGCGCACCTTTCCTTTGTTTCCCGAACACTCCTACGCTTCATACACCCTAGAACTTTATAAAAATGTGTAACGCTATCGCTCGCAATTGTTTACACTGCCATCGGCCTTCACTCAACTCCATCAGAAAAAAATATATATAAATAACTGGAGAAAGATTTTTCCTTGCTATCTATGGTGCACGTTCTACAGATTTTTCTTTAAGTAAACATCGATTTAATTGTTTCGCAAAATCAGTGACAAAAATAAAACCAGACATTGCTTCACTACCACCAACAGAAGGAGTAGCCAAACAACATTCTTTTATAGTGTACCATCAAGTACAAAAATGACAAGGATTGAACTATCACCTGAAGTATGGGGCTGAAAACATGTGCATGGTTACCTTGCTCTGATTACAACGATGGACTCCATTGCACCTGAGACTTTATTAAACCTAATTTTTTGCAAATGCATAATTGGTTGTGCAGGTATGTGCGGATGCAGGAAAGCAGGGATTATTTGTACAGTAGTTTGTAATAATTGTCTTGGAGACTGCCTAAACGGACCAACTACTATCAACGATGAGACCGAAAATGAGGATCTAGATGATGAAGAAATTGCATTAACGAATTCGAGACCATCTTTCCGTGCCGAAAGCGTTGATTTCGAAGTATTAGTTGATCCGTTTCATTATCATGATACAACTGATGAGGTAATCTCCAGTCATGCTAAAAAGAAGCTGCGCACATAACATCGATAATGATAAATAATAACTTGAGTATATAAACATAATATATATGGAAATTAGAATGGAACAATTTGGACGATAAAATTTGGATTCTACTGCCCCAGCGCATATACAGCGAGCAATGAATTCATTTCCATGATGTTTGCCAGTTATTTATTAATTATATCTTTTTTGTAGACAATTTAATCTTCTTTAATTTTTATAATAAGTATTTTTTCAGTGACGTTAATAAATAACGAGTTATTTACAAAAAACCATTAAAACGCACCTTTTTTTCAACATGGCGGCACGAGCTCACCTCTAATTTTTGAGGACTTTTTACACATTCAATAATACGCTCAAATAAACATCCCTACCAAATTTCAAAACTTTCCGATTTATTTTATGGGCCAAAAAGATAGTATGTATTTGTAGGGTTTTGAAGTTGCCAGCCAACTGAACATAACCAAATGTTAACTTAAAATATGTCTCAGATGTTCCAATTTAAATTCATCCTCAGGGACCCATGGAAATAAAAGTCGTGTTTTAGCTTGGTTCAGGAAATGTTGACAAAATACAAAACAAATAACTACATAAATCTAATCTTTCTTAATTCCTTAACTTTTATTAGTTGTTATAGTTAAAACATGACTTTTAAGCTGTTAATTGAGATTCTTTAATGTAACCTTTTGCACAAGAGTGTGTATGTGTGCTTTAAGTGTTTTAATCTTCTACCTTTATATATGAATTATTGCAGATGTGATTTTTTAATATATCTTTTAATACTGTATATATCTATGACTAACTGTCTTTGTTCTGTTTTAACTAACACCTTTACACATGCTGCTTTGGACTCATATGTATATACACAGCATGGTTCACCAGAATTCCGAAGGAACTATGTGTACCCCAGCCAGACAACTCCCTTACCTGCGTTTCAAATACCAGCCCATTATAGCCCAAAAACTTTACCTTTGCAGGTACTTTAATCGTGAGCTCTCTGACATTTATGATGAAAGAGGTTTGCTAAAAAATTATATCTTGATTTTAAGCATGAAATTATAAAGCGTATCTATTATTTAAATCTACTTATATTAACAACTCTTGAGTATGTGTTTATCAAAATTTTTTAATCAGAATGAAGTACATCACTTTATTCAGAGGTTGAACTTATAGGTTTTCATGAATGCTTCAATACTTTAAATACATTTTGATGTACGTAAAACTATAGTATTTTACCTGGTATTTTCATTTTTGATTTTACAGTTTCAGATTAACACTTTATTGCAGTGTGACATGCTAAACATACTTCTGTCTTTATTATTTGCTCAAATAACAAACTAATAGCGTACACATCATAGTGACAACTTCAAACAAAACAATACCTTCACCATAGATTATTAGATAACGGGTGTTAGAAAACTCGTTTTATCACAGTCACCTGTGCTTATTAAAATGTATGTCCGATATTGGTTACATTTTTAAATACATGTCCTGTATTGGTTACATTTTATAAGCACAGGTGACTCTGATAAGACGAGTTTTCTAACACCCGTTATATTATTATACATAAATAGATGAGAATCTTCACTGTAAAAATGATAGTGTTGTTTTTTTAGTTCTGTTCTACGGTGAGTTCAAAAAGTCTTTACATAACGGTTGGCCATGAGCCACAAAAATAATGTCAATTGCAAGTTTTAGAATTTATTAACTGTCATCATTGTGTTGATGGCATAATACTGTTGTGCAAATTTCAATAAAATTGTAAAAACAAAGGTGCTAAATCTTGCAGTAGACATTACTTTTGTGCTCAAGGCCAACCCTTATGTAAAAACTTTTTGAACTCGCGGTATTTTTATTACTTGTGATTTTATAAATCTTTAACCCTCCAGTAATCGGGTGACTAAAAATTACACGAACAGTCGGGTGGTGTCTAGCAGGCCCAATTTTTGAATTAAGAAAATATGTAATATAATTATTATTTTTTTTCATTTATTAAACTTAATGAGTTCTCAGATACATAGTAAAGTATTAGACATTGTATTTTAAGCAATAGCTACAAAAAAAGGATAATTCTAATAATTATAAAGAAAAGTCGTATAAGACACAACGCTAAAAACTTTTTTGAAAAAATCTTAATCTTCAGTTCCTTTTTGGAGGCAGTCTTGACACATGGGTCTAGCATGCTCTAAGCAAAGCCATTTATGGCAGTTTGAGCAAAAATATCGTGTTTTACGGTTTCGGCAGTAGGCGCATCGACCCCTTTCGTTTTCGCTGCGCGCAGGTGAATTATCATCGCTGTTTTCACAGTGATCTATTTCTGAGCGAGAATCACCATCCTGATCTACATCTTCGGCTACTTCTACTTCATCATGGAGTTTCTGTAATCGTTCAATTTCTTTCCAGTATGGATCCATTATTGGCTGAAAAAAATCCTATTAATTTGGCAAAAATGAACAAAAAATTGTCATAACACCGGTTAAAATTGCAGCCGGATGTAATACTCTACTAAATTGAGAATAACTATATTTAATTGTGTTAATTGTTATTCATTCTACTTACTTTTCATACGATTATTGCTTAACACACTTCGTATTTTATAACACAAAAAAGTTACGAGAACTGTCGGGTGGTGTCTGAGAGACCACAATGGCGTGTAACTACCGGAATTTTGGTCACTGAGGCACTATTACTCGGTCCCGTATTCCTTGGATACTACCTGACAGGTACACGAATGCACAATGCGTTAGTCCTAAAATTGCAAATATGCTCGCGCAAAACTTAACTGCATTGTCTCACAGACCCCACCCGACCACTGGAGGGTTAAATTATTTTAGAATTTCGAATTAAGATGTCGAGCCCAGTTCCATTTTAGCTTTTTGCACTTCAGAAGTACGTCTTCAGTTCATGTTTTGTTACAATTGTCTTTTAAACTTACTTTATCACTTAATTTAGTGCCGTTTCACATGGAGCGTATGTTCAGCACTGATCGTCAGCGCTGACCATGCGAGCCATTTCCATACGCGACTTACGCCTTTTCACATGCATATCGCATGGTCAGCAACCGACAAGTCGCTGTTGCCATTCTTGCTGATTATGGGGATGTTCATTTGACAATGTATCGACGTAATAGAATATATGCACCTTTGATTTTCTATTGTGCAAATTAATATTTCCGCATCTATTTTATAATTCATGGCGGTGGTCAAGTATATTATCTACTAGAGCTAGACGGTCACGTGTTTACTAGAATAGGGCAATTCCGACAACTAGGCGAGATGGTACGAAACGGACCATCAGTTCTCATGTGAAGCTACTCATTATAAACAACGGCCCGTGCGCGTGCTGACAATACGACGAAGCAAGGGCTCGACGTATGGCCGTCGTACCAAATCACGCGGATCATACGCGCTTCATGTGAAATTACTCATTTAAACACATGGCGCTTGGTTATATGTCCTGACGAACCGTCCGTATCATACGCTCCATGTGAAACAGCACTTAAGGTTTAACATTGATTGTTCCATTTTCAACTGTGCTGTTTTTATTTTGTTCTGTAGTTTTTTGGTTAAACTCTAGGTTTGGGACACATGCATCATAATTGAGATGGTACACCTGTTGAACACTTTTCTTTTTAAAGAATTAAGTATATTGTTCTTAAATAAGGACCAATATCTGTTCCAGCCGAGATCTGTTCTTCTTTGAATCTTTTTTAATTCTTTTTTCAAATGAAATTAATTGTGATTGATACATTGAGTTACCGTGCTCTTTTAGTGCCCCCCTTTTGCTCCTGATAAAGCCCCCTTAAAAAAGTGAGTCCTTCTGTCTCAACAATGACACGGTCCCAACCCGGAAGATGTTCTGTTAATTATATTGTATTCATTGCATTTCTCGATAAATTGGTTTACTATCTGAAGGTGAATTATCGTGGAGTCGCCATTTCTAAAGCCTGCTTGTCCTGGTGGTTGGTTTTCATATAATGTTTTTATAATTCCTTCCTTGATGATTGTTGCAAATAGTTGTCAAAATTAGATTTATTGGCCTATAGTTCCTTATTTCATCCCGGTTTCATTGCTTGTGTTTTAACATTATAGCAGCTTTCCTCGACTGATTTGCTATCTTCCATTAGTATTTTATTAAATAATAGCTTTACTACTTCAACTGCTTCTGGACGTAATGTTTTTATATCGTCGTTTGTTATTTCATCTGATCCTAGTGTTTTGTCTTTACCTAGTTTGGCAATTAGTGGAGTAATCTTAGGTTTTTATCTCGGAACCGGTCGAAACTGCTCCGATTTTAATGATTTTTTTTTTTAAACGTCGTAAATATAAAACATTACAACCTTTATGGGTTAAAAGTTGACGCTCATTTTTCATTAATAATTTTATTAATTTTATACAGGGTGCTCCATAAGTAATGGGACAAAGACCAACAGTAGATTCGCGAGGCCAAAATATTACGATTTACCCAAAATTACCTTAGTCCAAAAGTTAATATTTATGGAGATACAGGGTGTCAAAGTCGAAATTTTAATCTTAATGTTTCGCTGTAATTTCAAAAGTTTTCGAAATATTTTTATGAAAATTGGGGAAACTACCTTTATTGCGACGAGAAACGATAATCCGCCCTCAATTTTAATATAGCTCTTAAAAGAACCTTATGTTTGCTACAGAAATATAGGGTATAGGTGTAGCAAAAATAAGGTTATTTTAAGAGCTACATTAAAATTGAGGACGGATTATTGTTTCCCGTCCCAAAAGAGGTAGTGTCCCCAATTTTCATAGAAATATTGCGAAAACTTTAGAAATTACAGCAAAAAATTAAAATTCAAATTTTCACTTTGACACCCTGTATCTCCCTAAATATTAACTTTTGGACTAAGGTAATGTTAGGTAAATCGTAATATTTTAGCCTAAGGAATCTATTGTTGGTATGTGTCCCATTACTTATGGAGCACCCTGTATAACATTAATACATTTATTAATGAAAAACGAGCGTCAACTTTTAACCTATAAAGGTTGTAATGTTTTATATTTACGACGTTTTAAAAAAAAAATCAGTCAAATCGGAGTAGTTTTGACCGGTTCCGAGATAATGCCCTATTTTTGCCTAACATTACTCCACTAAATTGCTTTCTGTATTTCCGCACTCTGTATTTGTTCCCATTCTTCTTTTGTCTCCTCCAAGGACCTTATATCCTTGGTTCATAATTAAGTTTTTTTTCTTGTCACTTTTAAATAATTCCTTATACTATACTGTTGCTTGCCTACTTACTTACTCTTCGGCATTACAAGCCGTTGTGGGTCTTAGCCTCGTTCACTATCTTAGTCCATTGTCTTCGATTTTCCACCTTTGTTTGTCTAGTTCAGCATATTATATTTTTTCTTTACTTCCTTGTTTTTGTGATAGTTTTTTGTCTTGGAGTCTTCCAATTTGGGTAGGTTCCGTTTTTGTTTCCTTTATGATATTTTCCATCCAGTTGTACCTACCTTATCTATTTTTCCCAGAATGTTCTTTTGTGTTATTTTCCCTTTAACTTTATTTCTGAATTCTTTCTCACCAATATACCTACTTTATTTGTTTTACTTCGATACTATTTTGTGAAATCTTTCTTTGTCTTTTTTGTACTTAGTTAATTATCATAGTTGTTCTCACCATTCTGTAATCGCTGCTCATGTCAAATTGGTTTATTACACTTGTCTTTGTAACCATTTTGTTATTTGTAGTTAAAATATTTTTTCTGTATTTGCCATTCCACTTTCTACCTGCTCTGGCTTTAAAGAAAGTTTTTCTTATCTATAACTTGTGTCTTTGAGCATAGCTTATGAAGTACCTTCCTCTATCATTTCTTGTTCCATAGCCAAATAGCCCCTCTTTCTTGATACCCAATTTTGCTGTTGAAATCACCCATTGTTATTATGTTCATTGTTATGTTTCTCACTTCTTCTAGTGCTATTTCCAATTCAGTATACAATTTTTCTAGATCCTCATCTGGTACTGATTTAGTTGAAGCGCATACTTGTATAATTACGAGTTTTTGATTTTTGTATAAATTTAACATTATTACTGCTACCTCTTCTGAATATCCTTCTTGCATTTTGCCCAACTGGTTTTTTAGGGCTTTTTTTTAATATAAAACCCTAGTCCGCTTTATCCTTTTCTTTCTCCTTTAGTAAATATTACATTTCCATTCCTTCTTTGCACTATGTTCTCTCCTTCTTGTTTCTACTATACAAATCAAATTCAAAATAAAAATTTATAAAACTATAATAATACCGATCACTACTTAGGCAAGTGAAGTATAGACATTAGGATAGTGACGCAGAGAGAAAAGTGCTTAGAAAGGTGTATGGAGGAAAGAAAGTACAAGATAACTGGGGAAGAAGAACTAACAAAGAATTAAACGAGCCAGACATAATAGCAAAAGGCTTTACATGAAATTTAAAAGATCAACTATTTATTGAAATATAAATAAATTTCAATGTTAAACACACAGCTTAGCTCTTGTAAATACAATATAGAACACTCGAAAACATTTGATGCATTACTGGAAACAAATTATAACAATGCAGTTTCACTGTCTTGCATTAACATTCGTTTAATATGACTTTCTTTTTACATACATACATACGAGGACTGAATGTCTTTCATTTTCATTTTAAGTTGTCACTACGAAGTATGCTATTAGTCAGAGAGTTTGTTATTTGAGCAACTAACAAAAACAGAAGTAGGTTTACTAGTTATGTCTTATGCATTTAACATGCTAATGCGAAACTGTAAAATCAAAAATGAAAATACCATATATACAGTGCAACCTCCATAATCCGAACACATGATAATCCGAACCTCCAGTAATCCGAACTCATAATTAACTCCAGTAATCCAAACAACTTCGACAATCGTAAATTCGATAATCCGAACTAAACTTGAAAATCCGAGTTACGTGCGTCAGAACGCCACTGTTGCATTTCTGATTATGCAGACACAAAATCCGATGTGACTAATAATAATGTTTATGCTAACCGTGGCGTTTCCAGCAACAAGCCCGGCTGCTTACAGCTGACAGGCCGAATTGTTCTTATCTTTCGCCGGTAGTGTGCATTCGATGCCAGTTATTACGAACGTGATTTCACAATAATGTCTCAAAAAAGGAAACATACGACTTTAAATGTCTTTGAAAAAGCTGAAATTTTAAATAAGCTTGATAGTAGACAATGTGCGACACAATTAGCTAAAAACTACGGTGTCGGGAAATCTACAATTAGTGATATTAAGAAAAACAAAGACAAAATTATTAATTTTGTCAGCTCCGCTGAGAGTATGACAACAAAAAAATTACCGACTTTTTTTCAAGCAATACATAATGTTAATGTGTAGTACGTATATGTTGTTACGTATTTGTTTCGTGTATCGATATTCCACATAGAATTAAGCACATACATACATATGTATATGCTAGGTATGTTGCATTGTATCGCCTATGTCCTTAAATAAATGTAATCTTAATGTTTTTATTATGTGAAACACCTTTTTAAGTAAAATTCGTTAATCCGAACAAATGCCAAATCCGAACCACTTTAATTTTTATTAGTTCGGATTATTGAGGTTGCACTGTACAGGGTGGCCCATTTTCGATGTTTCTAAATGGGAAGTACCCTTAATATCAAAGATAGACAAAAACTGATGTCGGGGTCCAGGGCTCTTTTTTGATGCAGGTTCAAGTACCGAAAACAAAATTCCGCTATCTTTTGTTATTTTTTAGTTATAGCCTAAAATTCAAAATTTGCCCATATCGAAAACTTCAAATAACTCTCCTCGTTTTGAAGATATCCAAAAACGGTAAAAACATTCTACAGGCACTTTTTCAAGTAGAATACGATAGTCAAGAGAGATATCTTCTAATTTTCATGTTTTAAGAATTACGACATAAAGTTGGTATTTTTTAAATATAAGTCGTAGTTGGCCATGATACCATTAAATTGCATATTTTTTCTGCTTTCCGAAAATATATAGTTTATAGGGGTTAAATGTAGTAACAATACCATTTTTAAACAAAATCAGATTATATGATGTTGCTAGCAATTAGTAGGCCATGGTTCATGACACCAAAACAAAAAGTAATAGAGCGGTTGCATGTGACGTTATTAGGCTATCAGCTGATCACTTGTAGGATAAACAAAGGGTAGATTTGTGTGCACTGCTATACTAATTTTACCAAAAAGGAAATATTACATATTATATTACAATATCAAACCGAATAAAGATGTGTTTAACCAGATGAGGGATGGTTTAGCCTACATAATTACGAAATTCTCAGTTACTTAAAATTTCCCCCGCGGTCAGTTGATACGAACGTAATTGAAAATTTTATCGTGGATTAAAAATAGGATTGGGGAATGTGATATTTCCCAGAGAAAGCAGTTAGAGAAAAGCTCTAGAAAACAAGGAACTAAAAATTTTGCCAGGTTATACGTAGAAACTTGTAAAATCTCCATATGTCAAGATAATTAAAAGCTATTAATGATAACGCGAGATTTTTTACAAAATATTAAGTTAATTGTTTAATTTTGTTAACTTTAAAAACTGTCGTTCATTTTCAGTCGGGCGCGTTATTGTGTGCCTGGTGACGTCACATGCACCCGCTCTATTAGCTTTTGTTTATTGCTATCATGAACCATGGCCTGCTAATTGCTAACAACATCATATAATCTGATTTTGTGTAAAAATGGTATTGTTACTGCATTTAACCCCTATAAACTATATATTTTCGGAAAGCAGAAAAAATATGCAATTTAATGGTATCATGGTCAACTACGACTTATATTTAAAAAATACCAGCTTTATGTCATAATTCTTAAAACATGAAAATTAGGAGATATCTGAATTGACTATCGTATTCTACTTGAAAAAATGCCTGTAGAATGTTTTTACCGTTTTTGGATATCTTCAAAACCAAGGGAGTTATTTGAAGTTTTCGATATGGCTAAATTTTGAATTTTGGGCTATAACTAAAAAATAACAAAAGATAGTGGAATTTTGTTTTCGGTACTTGAACCTGCATCAAAAAAGAGCCCTGGAGCCCGACATCAGTTTTTGTCTATCTCCGATATTAAGGGTACTTCCCATTTAAAAACATCGAAAATGGGCCACCCTGTACATGTAGTATGATGCATGTAAGGTATTTAACTACAGTCGAACTTCGATAACTCGAACCATGACTTGCCAGAAGAAAAGTTCGAGTTATCAAGACTTCGGGAATTTAATAATAATAATAATAATAAACTTTATTTTACCTTTTAGCAGTACATCAGATGCATATAAAATAACATATTGTGTATTGTGGAGGTAATGTCAAAATACATGTAGGAAAGTAGGTACATATACGAGCCCAGAATCATATCATTTGGCCCAGTTTATATTCAACAAATAATATTTTAAACAACTTTGTTTTACAGACAAAATGGAATATATTTTCAGACAAATTGTTTTAACAATAATTGTAATAACTTTGAACAACATGTTATTGCTGTTAACAGTACTAAATAACAAACAATAGTTAGCTAACAATTGCCAAAAAAAATGCTATAACGATTCATTCCATTTGGCCCAAATATAATGCTTACAGTTACCACTGTGTTACGGCACCTTTGCTTCGTAAAACGGCCTGAATTCGCTTAGGCATAGTTTTTACCAAATTTTTACAATCTTCACGAGTGCACGCGTTCCAAATTTCAATAATCCTTTCTTTTAATTCAGAAATAATCCTAGCTGGTTTAGCTCTTAATTTTTTCTTCATTATATGCCAAAGAGTCTCAATGGGCAATAGGTCAGGGCTGCTGGATATCCAATTTAGTAAACTAATATCATGTTTTGACAACCATTCTTTGACTATTTTCGCCGTATGGCATGCAGCTCCATCCTGCTGGAAGATATACCCGTTTTCCTCTGTTTGTAAGCTATCAACAGACGAAATTAAACTATCTCGAAGAATTGTTATATACTCAGCAGCTTTAACAGTGTCTTCTATGGAGTGTAATTTTCCAGTGCCCTGAGCCGACATGCAACCCCAAATCATAAGAGACGCAGGAAATTTAACTTTTCGGCGTAAATAGTCAGGATGATAAGTTTCTGTTTTAGTTCTCAAAACCGTACTTCGGCTATCTCCAACACACACCTCGAATCTTGACTCGTCGCTCCATATTACACTATTCCACTGAGTTTATGTCCAATTTACAAAGCTTTTTGCCCAAATCAGTCTATTCTTTTTTTGTTTCGTTGTTAGCAAAGGTTTTTCCTTCGCCTAAAATTGAGTACCTTTATGGAAAAGTTATTTTATTACATGGTGTACTTACTTTATAAAAATTAAAACCTAGTTTTTTGAGGGCTCTAAGATAGGTTGATCTTGAAAAATTTTTACCGATTGCTTTGTTCCATTCTACACTTAATTCTCCACAGTTGGAATGACGATTTTGTTTCAAAATACGCGGTAAAGATCTTAAATTTTCTGGTGTTACAATTGAAATTCTACCTAAATTCGGTTTTTCTGTTATTAATTCAGTAGTTTTATGTAATTTTACAATACTTCTAATGGTATAGCGTGACAATTTCAGTTGTTCAGCAATTTTGTCATAAGATAAATCTGAATTAGACAAATTAACAATAACTTTCCGTAAATCAGTCGATAAACTTTTACCACGAACCATTGTTTCAAACTAAATAATGAAACCAGACTGTAAAATTGTTACTAAACACGAGGCAGCAAAACGCAATTGTTTTATTTTAACCACAGGCTGACTTGATAAAGAAAATGAACTTTAAATCACATTTAAATACATGGGCCAAATGAAATGAATCGTTATAGTAATTTTTTGGTAATTGTTACCTAACTATTGTTTGTTATGTATTACTGTTAACAGCAATAACATGTTGTTCAAAGTTATTACAATTATTGTTAAAACAATTTGCCCGAAAATATATTCCATTTTGTCTGTAAAATAAAGTTGTTTAAAATATTATCTGTTGAATATAAACTGGGCCAAATGATATGATTCTGGGCTCGTATGTATGTAATACATTTTTTAAATTTGTTTAACACATTGTTCAAACTCATTTACTGTATAGAAACAATTCTGTATCAAGAATAGTTTAAGCCGATTTTTAAATTCTTTAAATGGTTTTTCTATCCATTCTAGTGGTAGCTGATTCAATAATTCTAAGTGTCTATGCTGGTTGGAAGTTGCTGCTATTCTATGGGCTGGAACAAGTACCTGGTATTTTGAACGTAGATGGTGCTTTGTTGTAGATCATTTTCTTTTTAATTGTGGAAGCTCTGTTTTGGCTCTAAGCAGCTGCTTTAAGATGTACGAAGATGGAAGAGACATTATTTTATTCTTTATAAATAATGGTTTACAGTGTGTGCGTTGTTTCACTTGTTCTATTATGCGTAAGGCCTTTTTCTGTAGTATAAAGACGTCAATGGCATGTGCTGATTCACCCCATAGTTGTATTCCGTAGGTCATACGTGAATGAAAAAGTGCATGATATACTACGATTGTTGTTTGTTTGTCCGTAATTTGCCTAATTCTTCTGATAGCATATAATGCCGATAATAATTTTCCTGACAGTGCATTAATATGCTCCTTCCAAGTCAGTCTGGTATCTACTGTTATTCCTAAAAGCTTAGCAAAACCAGCATTCCTTGGCATTATATTTCGTTTACTTGTCAGAGGCAACTGAACAGTCTTTTCTTCATTAAGAAGAAGTTTGTTACATGCAAACCAAGTTGTGGCTTCTTCTAAGATTTTTTCTGTTTGTAGCGTAAGTTGTTGTTCATTTTTACCTCTACACAAGAAAGTGGTATCATCTGCATAAAGCACTGTATAGGACGTGATGTTGTGTGGAAGATCATTCACGTACAGGCAAAATAATAAAGGGCCTAAAAGCGACCCTTGGGCTATACCATGTATATATGTTCTAACTCACTTTGTTCTCCATTCAGATATACTGCTTGCATGCGATTTGACATGTAAGAATATAAAAGCTCTGAAACTTTTCCCCTTATCCCGTATCGTTCTATTTTCTGGAGAAGAAATTCTCTTTGTAAGCAGTCAAAAAAGAAGCCACACATTAACATCCTACACTCCTCACCTTCTTCAAAAGCGTCCCATGTAAAATTCAGTATGGATATGATAACATCAATAGTTGTTCTGCCAGTGCGAAATCCAAATTGTTGTTCAGAAAGGATTCCACATTTAACCAGAAAAGATACTAAACGTGACAATATAGCTGCTTCTAATACTTTTGCGAGAGTTGGCAGTACTGAGATGGGCCTATAGTTAATTGGAGTTTAAGTATCTCCGGATTTATGAACAGGAGTTACTTTGGCGCTATTTTCATTTTTTGGGGCACAAACCCTTGTTTGAAGCATGCATTGATCAAATCAGCCAATGGTTGTGACAATGAATCAGAACATTTTTTGAGCATTTTTGTGTTCATTCCATATATATCCAATGAGTCTTTTGCTTTGACTCTGAATTATTTTTTCCACTTCCTCAGTTGTTACTGGTGCCAAAAAACATGTATGATTATTTAGTTGGATGTTGTTAATAAATTTCATATGATCGCCTTTACCTCCTTGTATTTTTTGGAGTACATTTTGAGCTGCATTGCAGAAGAATTTATTTAGGTCTTTAGCTGGTGGTGTTGTTGTACATTTTTGTATTGCAGTTGTTTCCTTTTTGATAACACCCCAGATAACTTTTTGTGGGTTTTCCGAGTTTCGAATGGAGTGTAAGTAGTTGTTTTTCTTTTCTTCTGTAGCTTTTTTTAGGTAAAATTCTTTGTAGTTTTTAAGTATTCGTTTTAGATCCTCACCTCCCAGTTTGTTGTAGATTTCTTGTATTAGTGTGAGTGTTTCTTTAATTTGACTAAGCTCGTTACTATAGATGGTTGGTTTGTTTCTTTTATTTGTGCGAACTGGAATTTTCTTAAGAGGGAAAGCAGATTCTATGCATGCAGTTAACTGTTTAAAAATTGCATTAAATTTTCCATCTGCCTCCTCTATGCTCAGTGAACTTGTCCATGTTTGTTTCCTTACGAGATCTTCCAGATTATTGTAATTTGTGATCTGATAAAGTTGTAGCAAACGTGTAGGCGTTATAGGTTTTAATATTTGTGAATACATTATCTATTGTGGTTTTGGATATATCTTGTATTCTTGTGAACTCAGTAATTGTATGTTTCAGTCCGAAGCTGGTTAATGTGTTTAAAAGATCTCTTGCGTTTTTATTTGGCGTGGAGATATCCACATTAAAGTCACCAGTAAGAATAATTTTTAGGTCGTCACTGTATTGCTGTGATACTTTTGTGAGCATTTCAGACAAGATTGAAAGGAATTCTTTGACATCTTCATCGGGAGAACGATAGATACAAATCACAGCAGTTTTTTCCTTTATAAGATATATGCCACAAAGTTCGGCCGTTTTTTCAATTGAAAATTTTGATATAAAATCGATTTGTGAATACTGTTCATCTCTTCTAACGTATATTATATAGAAACACCTCCATGAATATATTGATATCTTATGAAAGCAGCTCCCAATATAAATTCCTTAATATTATGAGTAGTGTAGTTATATTTGTTAAGCCAATGTTCTGAAATACATAAAACTTTGCTTTTCTGTCGTGAACTAGTATCTCAACTGCATCTATTTTGTTTGTTAGGGATTGTGCATTTATGTATGTAATTTTTACCTTGAAATTTCCTTGTTTGTCTTTATTCTTGTCTTTAAATAATAGTATATTATATACCAAGGAAGAGAAGACGTTTTTCTCAGCCGAGCAGTATTATTTCCCGACATGCGAAGCATGGATGAAAATAAGTTGCGAGGCTGAGAAAAGTCTTCTCTACCGTGGTTTATATACTATTTTTTTCACTACTAGCACCTTTATCTCTTTTAATTAATCATTTTTACATCAATAAAAAATAAAATGGCAGATGCATATATTTATTTCTAAATATCTATAAAAATCAAATAGCCTTGCTTGAAAAAGGGGAAGAGTTAATTTCAATTGACATTTGTGTGAACTATTCGGCAGTCGTAATATTCGGCCATTTTAACGAATATTCGGGATAACCGAATATTTCGCCGACTTTATTTAAATTTATCATTCATGACTACTATTTTAAGGTAAATCTAACTTATTTCATTTTAAGCTTGCTTAAAAAATACCAAAAAAGTTTATAGCCTGAAATCTAGCCTTTTTCTAAAATTTCCCGTCTGAAACATATACAGGGTGTTCATTTTAAAAGTGAATGCCTACCACCTTCTGAATAGGCAACACACATTGCATTCCAGAGGTAACTCTGTAGTATAATAAATTTCAAAAACGTTAACAACATAGTAGTCTCAAACCATTTTATGTCAGTGTCAAAATCGCAAATCGCTAAAAAGTCAAGATGTTCAACGATTCAGAACGAACAGACATGTTACTTCTTTTAGGCGAATGTCATAAGAATTACGATGCTGCGGCGATACTGTACCACCAACGATACCCAAATAGGCGAAGACCCTGTAGTAATACACGTCGAAAGTTGGAGAACAATTTAAGAGGTTTTGGATAATTTAGGAAGGATCACGCAAGAACCCGCGCTGTTACGAATGAAGAAAATGAAATTGCAGTGATTACGGTTATGTTGTTTAAGATTCATTATTATTATCTAATTTGTACTTGACTTTTATATTATGTAATTAAAAAAGTTCAAAGGCTACTGTGTTACATAATACTTTTGAAATTCATCAAACCGAGAAGTGATCTTTGGAATGCAATGTGTGTTGCCTATTCAGAACCTGGTAGGAGTTCACTTTTAAAATGAACACCCTGTACTACCTCCTGAATATTAAAAATATTTTACGTTAAAAATAATTAATACTCCGGATTCAAAAAGTCTGATGTCCATGACTAATTAATTACCGAGAATTTAGGGTTTGTAAACAAATTTCTGAACGAAACGAATGCATTATTGTTTTGTCTACTCTTAGCAGGGCAATTTAATAATTGAACAATAAATTAGTTCGCTGGGACCGCAAAGAAACTAAAATAAAAGCTACGATTTCTTAATCGGTGTAATAATAAGGCACGGGCGGAGGAGGGGACATATTATGGTTCAGGATTCAATGTTATTTAAACCATTATACAGGGAATCGGTTGTATGTTTATTGGTTTTTAAATACAAACGCAAAACGATCAACGATTCCCAGAAAATTCGACTTATCGAAGGAGGCGCCAAATATTCTGTTCGAGTGTATCAAGATATTCGAGTAATAGAAGTTCGAGTTATCAACTAAAAATTACACATAATACTCACTCTTGACGCTAACTCCAACCAATTTGTTTCGACTTATCAAAAATTCGAGTTATCGAAGTTCGACTTCTTGAAATTCGACTGTATTTATGTTATGATAGAAAACATACAGTGCCTGTGCATATACAAATATTAAAGACAAAATTAAGGGTTCCTAATTTGTTTATAGCTCGTTATTTATTACGTTTATGCATACAATGCATTTAAGAAACATATTCTAACAATATTTGATAAGGTTAATTGCAGTACTATCCCAGTATTATGTAAACAGTTTTGCACAGTTGTAATTGATTTGACTATTTAAGAGTTGTTGATTATCTTTATTTTTTAATAGTAGCATTGATGGAATATTTCCTGAAACAATAACTAATTGGGATTGTCCTTCCTGACTTGGTTGTACTACGAAACCAGTTGATACGTTTTGAAGTAAATGATAAACATTCTTCAAATAAGAAATAGTGGCTTGAAGTTTAAGTAGATTGCAGTAGATTGTAGTACTATTTTTAAATATACAGTGTCCCAAATTCAAGCTTTACCATTAAGATCTTATTTTATTAAAACAAATAGAAGGTATTTATACAGTTAGAGTTATATTGTATATTAAGTAAAATAGTCATTGTTGATCTTCGTTACTCGGTAAAGTCAGCATACAAATGTAACATATTATGACATTATTATACTTAAGGAGAAAAAAATACTACTTACCTACATCAAAATTATGATTTATCTTAAGATGTGATTTTGATTTTTCCAATCAATTTGAAACTTTGAATATAAAAATAGTTTTTAAGAGACTATTTTAACTCCATTACACTTCTTTCATTACATTTAACCTCAAATTATAACTTTACTTTTATGCAAATCTTTTTTACAGTGCCATTGGCCGCTTCTCGCATTCTAGATGCTCTCGCATTCTAGATACAATTTTACTTGGTTACGCCAATCTTCATTGTCTTCTTATATTTCTTGTACTTATATCTTGCTGCACCTGTTGTATTATCCACATTTGTTTTAATCGTCCTCTTTTATTTCTTCTTTGTGCTTTCCTGTTTAATAATCTTACCGCCATCTTTGTTCATTCATCCTCTGCATCTGCCCTTATCATACGAGTCTTTTCTTTTCCATTTTCTCTGATGTCTCAAAGCGATCCAGTCGTCTTCATATTTCTGTATTTCATACATGTTCAATTCTGGATACTCTACAATCTTACTCAAGGAGTCCATTTCCACTACTTCCTTTTTTCCGTTTAGTCACAGCCCACCTTTCTACTTTGTATAATAAAATACTTAAAATAATAGGGTCTAATATTTGACTTTAATGTTATTACTTATTTCTTTTGACCATACAAGTGTGTGGCTTATTTTGCTTGTATAATTCTACTTGTTACTTCCCTTTTAGTGGCACCTTCTCTAGATATTACTGTCCCCAAATATTTATATTCTTTGCAAGTCCTGATCACCTGGCCATTTATAATGATATCATTGCCTTCACCAACTGCTACAACTAGCTTTTTTGTTTTGCCGTAGTTTACCTTTAGTTAATTTTCTTCATACTATGTGTCTACCAACTTCCTGAGCATATAGTAGGTATGTATTTATTTTCGGCAATTAGTACTTGGTCATCTGCGAACGAAAGTATGTGTATACATTCCTCATCAATCTGTTTTGATCTTTATAGGTGTCTATGTAATTTGTTTCATGTTACTTTTTCTAAATCTATGAATATTAGATGCGTTCCTGTGTTTGCCTTTCTTTTTTCTATTAACTGCTTTATCAAGTGTTGAAGTCCTGCAGTGAAGCCACTTTGATCTTCTCATATAATGTTTTGTGGTTATATCCTCTTTTTAATTATATGCCCATATATCCTTTCAGTCGATGCCAAAACTGTTATACGTCTGTAGTTGATCAGTAAGAACCGAAAGTGGAAACACTGAAAAGACCTCTATTAAAAAAGGTGTTAGACAGGGCTGTGTTTTTGTCCCCGCTACTGTTCAATGTATATTCAGAGGAGATATTCCAAAAGGCATTACAAAATACTAACCACGGAATTAAGGTTAATGGTAGAATATTAAACAATCTGAGATATGCGGACGACACGGTAGTATTCGCGGATATGCCAGAAGGTTTACAACGTTTGATGGACTCAATTGTAACAGAAGGAGATGCAGTAGGCTTAAAACTTAACACCAAAAAAACAAAGACAATGATATTTACTAAAAACCCGAATGTACAAGCCAATATCATAGCACACGGCACACGAATCGACAGAGTCCCTAAATTTAGATATCTTGGATGTTGGCTAACAGAAGATTTAGATCCTGATCTAGAGATATGAACTCGAATAGAAATGGCAAGAACAACCTTTATAAACATGCAAGAGATGCTAACAAACCGCAGCCTGAACTTTGATACTCGCTTTCGTTTCGCTCAGTTTTATACAGGGTGTCCACAAACTCACTTTACAAAAGAAAACTGCAAATTCTAGAGCTCATTTTATGTCGATTTGACGTAAATCACCTTATCCAAAAATGCTTGCTAAGGGAGCTAGAGCTCTTTGAACATGAGAAGTTCAAATCGATTTTTTTTTCGAAAACGGTGCGTCATATTGCAAAACATATTTCTTTGTAATTTATTGTTGCAAATCTCAACTAAATTTTATTAGAAGTTTGGAAAATGGTCAATAACGTAAATATAATAGAAGTATAGTAATTTGTAATACAAGTGTTGAAAGCTTGCGTTTGCCACACGAATGTGAAGTTTGCAGCACGAACGCTAGTGAGTGCTGCAGTCACATGAGTGTGGCAAATACAAGCTTTCAACACATGTATTACACACTATTTTTTCTACAACCACAAAAAATTTAAATATTTCTGCAAAATCAAATCTGACATTCATCAAATGTCATTTATGACATTTTGATTTGCGTGCGGAAAGTAAACAAATTAGCGTGTGGAAAGTTTACTTTCCGCACGCAAATCAAAATTTGAGTGTGGAAAGTTTACTTTCCGCACGCAAATCCAGATTAATCCAGATTTGCGTGCGGAAAGTAAACTTTCCGCACGCTAATTTTCACTTGTTCGGCAAACACTCATTTTCAATACTCGTATCTATGGAGACGAAGTCTGAAAATCCCACTTTCCATGGTGGTTGTAGAAAAAATAATTTGAGAGATGACATGTAATTTCCACAACAACCACTATGCAAAGATTTTCTGATCATATGTTATACACCTGTATAACATAGAAAGATAATAACTTATTTAAAAAAACAAAACCATCTGAAATTTAAATCTACCTTCTATTTGTTAAAATAGCTAAGAGGATGCTTGAATTTGGCGGGGAATAGCCTTTTGATTTTTTTTTTCTTAAAAATACAAACAATAATTTACACTCATATTTAATATATTGATTTCTTTTTTTAATTTATTTTCACTCGTTTTTTATACATGGTATAGGTATACAAAAAATAAATAATAATTAAACAAATCCCTTTTTACTGTTAGAGTAAGTACCTATACAAGTAAGTTAAAGTAATGTGATTTATTCTCAATTGAGCTACAAAGATATTTATTATTATCCAACCAAAGTAAATAACCAATAAACACAGTTAGCAGCTGAGTTTGGGGTTATAAACACCAATTTTCTTGTAAGTTCCATACTTGCTTGTGTTATATGTTCTAAGTATTGAGCTGTATATCTTGCTTTTTCCTGGTGTAGAAACTCTCTTACCGTTATAGCTGTAACATGACAAAATGGTATCTGACAGTGCGAATAACTAGAGTATAAGGTTTTATGGCTTAGTATTATGCACGGTATATGTCATAAAGATATAATCAAAATTGCATGACATGTTTGAGACTTTAAAAAACTTTAACTAATATAATACTTACACTTCTAATTGATAATTTAACCATGTGAATTTATAATCCTTGCAAAGTTGAAATTTTAATGATTTTTCTTCGCTTTCATGTCATACTTTGTAAATATATCATATATAATGATGTTTGCAACAAAGAGCTTTATGAAGTGATTCTAAATATCTACATGTAATGGGCGTTCATTTGAATGTATGATCTAGTTTGCTTTGAAATTGTTTAAGTCATGACGTGCATTAAATGATATGGCCAAACACTTAACCTCATATTTAATACTTTTGGCATTTGCTCGAAATTATTGACAATCCAAAATTATTATTCTTATATTAGTAGGATACTAATTTTTTATTTATTTTAGTAGGTACTAAATAATAATAACCTTTTATTATCGATAATTTGTTACTTATGTGGCTAGGCTGAAAAATAACTTTTACAACTGAGGGTCTCAATCTACGAATAAAAAAAAGGAGGAAGGAACATAATACCAACAGTATGCAATTTAGATGGTGTAGCAATATGGCGGATTTTAAAAGGTCATTGGCTGCAAACACTAAATACGTCAACTTTCAAAGACAAAAACGTAAACAACAGTTTGTCTACCAATAAAAACTCTTGCCGGTTAGTCATATTATGGTGTTTCAATATGGCATGTTATTACCTGAGTGAAAACAAGTCTAATAAAAATGAACGATCAAAAATATATAGCAATAGCCTTGTTTAAACTCAAGCTTATTACCTTGAAAAAAACACGCAAATTCGTTATGTTAATAAAATAAAATGGAAAAACCAACCTAAAGCGTTACATTATATTACAATCAAAAATATAAATTTATTTCGTGAAGCAAAAAAAAGAATTAATATGAAATAATTAGTACCTATTAATGCAAGTTAAATTCGCTGAAGGCGTTAAAATTCAATTGTATATATATTTTAATAAAGCAAAATTAACAATCACCTCGAAGGTAACACACAAGTTTAATGATAAGAAATTTAATAAATGGACTAAAACCAGGTAAATTCGACGACACTTTACAATTCAATAAACACCGACCTTGAATCCTCCAAGCGATCGAGTGGCGAATAACCAGTAATCAAAAATAACTTTTCTTGATAAACGTCAACCAATTTTGCAAGTAACGTATCCAAGACTCCATAAATAATTCAGCCGCAAAAAGGCAATAACCAAAAGAGCCGGAGTACGGTAAAGCAACGGAAAATAAAACCAACAGAAAAGAAAAGAAGCTGTAACAAAGTCGCCATTAACACGTGCGTTCAATGATAAGACAAAAATCTCCACTTACCACCAGTATCTTGGTGCTTCTAAAAAATAAGTTCACAACGTGAAACAAAACCGAAAATCTCGGAAGTTATAATTACGAAAATTCTATTAGAATTAAATAGGTAACTTCGGGATAACTTTTGCCAAACTCAACTGCTTCGGCAGACAACCCAAACGGAAAAAGCCAAGATTTCTCGAACGCAACGCCTATCATCAAACGCGCATGACACTCTCTAACCAAATCAGAAAACCTACTCAAAACCAAAAAGTCAACGTAATCTTTTACCAGTGAATATATAATAAATAGAGGTTCAATAAATGCATTCACCGTAAATAAGCAATTGAAAGGAGCAAAATAATATAACGGAAAATGAACCGTTACAATGTGTGACGTATTTCCGTTGCACTTGTGGTTATGCACCATAATCTTAGTCTCCTTCCTTTTTCTTTTTATTCATAGATCTCAATTGTTGACCAAGGCACGAGGGCTCTAAACACATTTTTCGATCAAGACCCATATGCTATTTTTCAAAATTGAAAATTGTCAGTAGCAACAGCCACAAAGCACTTTAGCGCACATAGTCACTGATAAAGTCCGAGAAAGCGATGCTGTACTGAAAAGTCTAGTACATCCTTGAGCGTAAGTGTATTAGTTTCAATAATTTTGGTTAAGTACATCTTTTAGATACACCATGTAAATATTGAAAGCCATATATATTACTTCAATAACACCATAGTTACCGATATAATGGTTAAAGGATTTTATATATAACATTGTTTATAGATATTAAGCAGCAAGTTATACTTATTTTATCCACAGGACTTGAGCAATTTATCGAGAAGCAGCCCAAGAGGTGCTCGTGTACAAGATAGTTCTCTTACCACAGCTACAAATACAGAAGAAGCAGTTGCCAAAATAAGTGCAATGTTTCCTACTGTGTCTGATACTCACATACGTTTGCTTTTAAAAAAGTAAGTTCTCATTTTTAAGTTTTATTCACTGTAAATAATGTACAGGTTTAGGACAAAACTTCTTTTTAGTTTTATGTTAAAATGTTGTCTTACCATTTAGTAGTGTAGTGGTTTTTCATAATGTGTAATATACAAGGTTATTCAAGTTCAAATCTCAATATTTGAGTTTCAGAAACTTTAAAAGATAATAAGGCTGTTAATTGGAATAATGTTGTACTTTTTAATGCTAATCAACATTCTGAAAATTAATGTTATTTAATCCTTACAGGTTTTGAGATATGATTGGAAAATGTGCAATCTCAATATGGCTATTTTGTTATTAACTTGTTTATTATTAAGAAATTTATACATCTACAAACAAATTCTTAAAGCTTTACCTCAAACTCTTTTTGGTGGGTTACAATAGTAGCGAGTTGAAAAATTTGCACAAGCTAGAAAAATGCTATTTTCTTGTGTACAGGGTGGCCTATTTTCGATGTTTTTAAATGGGAAGTACCCTTAATATCGGAGATAGGCAAAAACTGATGTCGAAGTCCAGGGCTCTTTTTTGATGCAGGTTCAAGTTCCGAAAACAAAATTCCGCTATCTTTTGTTATTTTTTAGTTATAGCCCAAAATTCAAAATTTGGCCATATCGAAAACTTCAAATAACTCTCTTGGTTTTGAAGATATCCAAAAACGGTAAAAACATTCTACAGGCACTTTTTCGAGTAGAATACGATAGTTAATTCAGATATCTTCTAATTTTCATGTTTTAAGAATTATGAGATAAAGTTGGTATTTTTTAAATATAAGTCGTAGTTGGCCATGATACCATTAAATTGCATATTTTTTCTGCTTTCCGAAAATATATAGTTTATAGCGGTTAAATGCAGTAACAATACCTTTTTTGAACAAAATCAGATTATATGATGTTGTTAGCAATTAGTAGGCCATGGTTCATGATAGCAATAAACAAAAGCTAATAGAGCGGTCGCATGTGACGTCACTAGGCCATCAGCTGAACACTTGTAGGGTAAACAAAGGGTAGATTTGTATGCACCGGTATACGAATTTTACCAAAAAGGAAATATTACATATTACAATATCAAACCGAATAAAGATGCGTTTAACCAGATGAGGGATGGTTTAGCCTACATAATTACCAAATTTTCAGTTACTTAAAAGTTTCCCCGCGGTCAGTTGATACAAACGCAATTGCAAATTTTATCGTGAATTGAAAAGAGTATTAGGGAACGTGATATTTCCCATACAAAGCAGTTAGAGAAAAGCTCTGCAAAACAAGAAACTAAAAATTTTGCCAGGTTATACGTAGAAACTTGTAAAATCTCCATATGCCAAGATAATTAAACGCTGTTAAAGATAACGCGAGATTTTCTACAAAATATTAAATTAATTATTTAGTTTTGTTAACTTTCTAACTGGTTATGGTGGTAATAAAGGGTGATAACAAGTGTCAAAGGAAACGTGGTATTTATTTAACAAAAATAACGCAAATAAAACTAAATTAAAGCTGATAACTTACACCAAACGGTTCAATAACCATTTAAAAATTAATAACACAAAAGGAAACAACCAATTTGTAACAGGTAAACAATCAAAAACCAATTTAAAAGAAAACAAGACAACACAAGGTCGTCTTTCCCGTGACGAACCTTGAAATAACGCACGTCAAAATGAAAACCAAAAATACTATTTTTAACCGCGAAATTTAAAAATAACAACAATTGCCGCGATATTAAAATCAGAGAAACAATGGCAGATAACCAAAAACAAGGTACACTAGCAGAACCAAAAAAAGAAGAAAATCAGAACACAACAACGATTTTGAATTTAATCCTACAAAAAATGTCAAACTTAGAAAACAAAGTGGAATCAATAGAGAAAAAGCTAGATGGAGATTTAAAACAACTAAAGCATGAAAATGCCGGCCTTAAAACAACAATTCAAGAACAGAACCTAAAAATTAAAGCATTGGAACGTGAAAATAGAAAAAGAAATCTAATAATTTATGGAATAACAGAAAAACCCAACGAAACCACAGAAAACCTAACTCAAGCTTTCATGGAACTCATGCAAAAATTAGAAGTAGAGATATCAACAACAGAAATAGATTTTATACACAGAATCGGCAAACAAACAAGTGGAAGTATCAAACCAATAAAAATTGGCCTAACAACCTACAGAATGAAAAGTAAGATTTTGAAAAGCCTTAAAAAACTAAAAGGAACAAAAATAGGTATTGCTGAAGATCTAGATAAAGAAAGCTTTGAAATCACGAAAAAATTAAAACCATATTTGAAGGACGCCAGAGGAAGGGGATACAATGCCACTATAAGATATAACAAATTAAAAGTGAATAATGAATACTACACATTACAACAACTAGAACATGAAAATACAGGAAAAGGGGAGAAGAGAACATTGCAAGACTCGCCAGAAGCATCAGAGACAAGAGTGGAACAGGAAAACAAAAAGTCAAAAGAATCAAACTCTGGAACTATTAAAAAGCAAATCAGAATGAAAGAATATGTTCAAACACTCTTAAAACCTATCCCAAGCAATGTACCTTCATCATCAAAAAACGATTAGAAACAATATCACCCTCTCGCGCAATAGATAACAACTACACCACGACCACGGACAACGAAAAAATTCAAACATTAGCAGAAAAACAAAAACCACACTCTCTCCCCAGAATTTCGGTCAAAAGGGGAGAATCAGACCAATACCCTCTAGATCAATACAGAAACAAAACAAAAATAAGGCAAAAAACGGAAATAAGAATTTGTACCCTGAATGTAAGAACTCTAAAAACTGAAGAAAGATTACAAGAATTAGAAGCGGCGCTAAACAAAATTAACTGGGACGTAATCGGCATGGCTGAAGTCAGAAGAAAAGGAGAAGAAATTGTCGAAAGGAAAAATGGATCAATTTTATTTTGGAAAGGGAAAGACATAGGTTTTTCTGGAGTAGGTTTCTACATTAAAAAAGAACTCGCAAGGAAAATTCAAGAAATCAAAGGAATCACAGATAGAATCGCCGTATTAATACTAAAACTACAGGAAAACCAGTATCTAACATTAATTCAGATATACGCACCTACACAGAACAGCTCTGAGGAAGAGATATCAAATTTTTACGACACCTTAGAACAAACAATAAATGACTACAACAAAAAACATAATCAAGTGATAATATTAGGAGATTTTAACAGCAAAATAGGATGGAGAAAAAAGGGAGAAGAAGCAGCAATGGGACCTTACGGATACGGAGAGAGAAATGAAAGGGGAGAAAAATTAGTGGAATTTGCGATAAGCAAAAACCTAACGTTATGCAACACTCTCTTCAAAAAAAGAACAGGAAGACGATGGACCTGGCTCTCCCCCAATGCCAAATACAAAAATGAAATTGACTTCATATTAACAGACAAAAAAGAAAGAGTAGTAAACAATGAAGTAATCAACAACTTCAATTTTGAAAGTGATCACCGATTAGTACGATTAACCATTCAATTGAAGAAAACAGACGAAAGAAGAAAAATGTTCGAAAATTACAAAATAAAAAAGACAACAAACAAAATAGACTTAAACAATTATAGAAAAAATCTTCAAAAATTACAACCAAGCATAAGTGACCTTAACAAAATACAATCGATACAACAACTCTATAACAAATTAGAAACTCAACTACAAGAAGCAGAAAACGAAACACATAAAACAAATCCAAAACCACAAAATAAACCAAAAATGGAAATCCTTACGGAAAACACAAGGAAACTAATAAAACAAAGGGAAAAACTAAAAACAAAAAGACTCAATGATAGAATAGCTAACATAGAATACACGGAAATAAACAAGATTACGAAAAGAGCAATAAGAAAAGAAAAAAGAGAAGCAGAAAGAAAAAAAGTAGAAGAAATATTAAACGCAACTGGATCAACCAAACAAGTATGGAAACAACTATCAATTGGCAAACAATGGATAAATAAACTAAAAGATCCAAATAAAAACAACAAGATAACACACAATCGCGAAGGAATTATAAAAATAGCAACTACATACTACGAACAACTATATGCTTCCCAAAACAAAATTATAAAGAACATGCAAACGGTGGCACAAACAGAAAAAAAAGGAAATGTCCCAAGTATACAAAAAACTGAAATCAGAAAAGCAATCCACAACCTAAAAAATGGGAAAGCTCCAGGCGCAGACCATATTACCAACGAAATGATCAAAATTGTAACGGAAGACATAATTGACCTTCTACATATACTGTTAAATAGAATATTGGATGAAGAAGTGATACCTGAACAATGGACTAAATCAATAATTATATTAATATACAAGAAAGGAGCGAAAGATCTAATCAAAAACTACCGCCCAATAAGCCTTATCTCCAGCATATATAAAATTTTTGCAACAATAATACAAAAACGAATACACAATCAAATGAAAACAAAGCACATTCCAGAACAAGCAGGATTTAAACAAGGATTCTCCACTATGGATCACTTACATGCAATCAGTCAATTAATAGAGAAGCATAATGAACATGACATCCCCTTATATATAGGTTTAATAGACTTTGAAAAGGCCTTCGACTCTTTAGAGCGTAACTATATTACCGAGGCCTTAGAATCTTTTGAAATAAATAAAAAATACATCCGAATAATTCAACGAACTCTAGAAAACACAACTGCAAGGATCAGATTAGAAAAAAATGGGCCGGAATTCAAAATTGAAAAAGGAGTCAGGCAAGGCGACCCATTATCACCAGATCTATTTAATGCAACCTTGGATTACCTTTTCAGCCAATTACCTTGGAGTAACAAAGGAATAAACATCTCAGGGGCCCTTTTATCAAACTTAAGATTTGCTGATGATGTAGCTATTTTTGCTAAGAGTTCTAAAGAATTAGAAAATATGTTAGGGACATTAAGCGAAAAATGCAGAAAAATAGGCCTAAAAATAAATTTAGAAAAAACCAATATATTAACGAACAGCAATAAAAATCAAATAACTTTAGAGGGATCAACAATAAGATACACAGAGGAAGCAGTATACCTGGGAAAAGTAATATCTTTCGAGAATAAAGACAGTAAAGAAATACAGCGCAGAATTACCCAAGGATGGAAAAAATTTTGGTCTCTAAAATCTATTTTAAAGAGCAAAATGTCAACAACTATAAAAAGTAAAGTGCTTAATCAGTGCGTGATACCCACCCTAACTTATGGTGCACAGACATGGTCGCCAAACAAAAGTGATTTAAAAAAATTAAAAACAACACAAAATTCAATGATCAGAAACATATTACAAATAAAACTAAGTGATAAACAAAAAATAGTGGACCTACGAGAACGAGTGCGGTCAGAAGACATAACAATCACCTGCAAAAAATTAAAATGGAGATGGGCAGGCCATGTATCACGGATGGAAAACAGATGGACAGTCGCAGTAACTCAATGGAGGCCAATATTGCAAAAAAGACGAAGAGGTCGTCCAAAAATTAAATGGAAGGAAGATATAGAAGAGATAGGAGGGACGCATTGGATGGATTTAGCGAAGAACAGGAAAACATGGAAAATGCTAGAGGAGACCTTTGCCCGATAACGGGATTTTGTATAGGTTTATATTATTATAACTTTCTAAACTGTCGTTCATTTTCAGTCGGGCGCGTTATTGTGTGCCTGATGACGTAACATGCACCCGCTCTATTAGCTTTTGTTCATTGCTACCATGAACCATGGCCTACTAATTGCTAACAACATCATATAATCTGATTTTATTCAAAAAAGGTATTGTTACTGCATTTAACCCCTATAAACTATATATTTTCAGAAAGCAGAAAAAATATGCAATTTAATGGTATCATGGCCAACTACGACTTATATTTAAAAAATACCAACTTTATGTCATAATTCTTAAAACATGAAAATTAGAAGATATCTGAATTAACTATCGTATTCTACTTGAAAAAGTGCCTGTAGAATGTTTTTACCGTTTTTAGATATCTTCAAAACCAAGAGAGTTATTTGAAGTTTTCGATATGGTCAAATTTTGAATTTTGGGCTATAACTAAAAAATAACAAAAGATAGCGGAATTTTGTTTTCCGAACTTGAACCTGCATCAAAAAAGAGCCCTGGACTCCGACATCAGTTTTTGCCTATCTCCGATCTTAAGGGTACTTCCCATTTAAAAACATCGAAAATGGGCCACCCTGTACTTAATGGAAAAGTTCGAATGAAACAAATTTTCTAGACAAATTTGTTAAATTTATCAAGGATTTAAAACAACTGCAACACGTACATCGTAACAAGTAAACAAACAAACTGTATTGCTAAGAAATAAAGTTTTGATTGCTAACGATTAAAGTGTTGCTAAGGAGTAAAGTGTCGGTTGCTAAGGAGTAAAGTGTTGGGGAAGCCAGGTAGCTCAGTTGTAAGAGGGCTAGGCTTGCATGTTGCAAGTCCCGGGTTTGAATCCCTGCGTTGGTGGAGATTTTTTCTCAGGCCTCTGGGATCGATACTAGGCCTGGTGAGACCATTCACAGTTGGGCTTAATTAACTGTGATAGAGTAACAATACCACTACATATGCAGTAACACACACATGACACAGCCGTCTGACTTGATGTAATGCCTAAAGGCGGTGCCCAGCAGATTGTCCATACACGCATACAAGATACACACTAAAAGAAAGAACGAGTAAAGTGTCGCTAATGAATAAAGTGTTGCTAACGAATAAAGCATTTCTAAGGATTAAAATGCCACTTTAATTATTTTCAACATATTAAAATGGCCGTTTTCCATTGAATACACAAAATTAGCTATTTATGGTATAAGTGAATAAAGAGAAATTTTACCCACGAAAGGAAAAGTTCGTTTCATGAGCTAAACTTTTCCTTTTGTGGATAAAATTTCTCTTTATTCACTTATACCATAAATAGCTATTTAATTAATTAATGGCACATTTCTTCATTGTAATTTTCACCACTTAGATCAAGCTCTTCAAATCTGTTTAATAAGGTGACTAGTCCCCACATTTCTTTTGTAATGCTCATTTCTAACGCTGGTTGTGTAACTTCGCTTTCATTACGATGTCCCTTAATAATATTCTATCCTTAACTTTGCTCCTCCTTTTTAGCAAGGAATACCCGACGCTCTAGGAGCATAAGGGATGGATAAAGAAGAAGAAGAACTTTGCTCCTCCAATTTTGAATCCCCATTTTCTTTAAATTCTCCTTTACTTCACCTCATCATCTCATTTTTGGTCTCCCTTTATTACGTGTTTAAGATGGTTTCTATTCAGTAATTGTTTTAAATGCTCTTCTTTCTCAGCTCATACGATGTGTCCCAACCATCTCATCCGCTGGGCCTTGATTATTCTTATCGTGTCTTTTCCATCTAATTTTTGTCAATGAATCATTTTAGGTCTAATTTCATTTTCTTTTTTTACTGGTCCTACGTAATATAGCATGTAATATTTTTCGCGCCTACATTTTCAAATGTTCTTCTTCTTTTTTTGTAAAACACAAAGTTTCCGCAGCATATGTCACTACTGATCTGATTAAATTTTTATAAATTCTTATTTTTGTGTTTCGGGATACATGTTTTCTTATTTTTCAATACTTTCTTATTACTGTAATAAGCTCTGTTTCCCATCTGTATCCTTTCTTTTACTTCTTGGCTTTTATCATTCTCATATTAAAAGAATCTACTTTTTCGAAAATATATGCATCCTCTTGGAGATCTTGTTTTTTATTTTTCTTTCGCTAATATCTCATGTATTTCATTTTCTTTGGGTTTATCATTAGTTCTCTTTTTGTTTAGCTTCCTTTTCTATCTTCTTATGTTTCTTTTAATTTCCTTTCACTCCTTACTATTATTACCACATCATCGGTATATGCGATCATTTTGTTATTATTTATTATTTTATTTGAAAATACAGAGTAGACGGCCAGTGGCCGATTGGACTCATATAAAATTGGATAGGATTGATTTATTCGTATTCAAGTACTTCGGAACCGTACATCAACTGCGCCTGATGTTCAGACGGAGATCATCTGCGAGCCTCTGGAACAATTATTAGTGATCAGACAATACGGAATAGACTCCACGAAGCTCAAATGACATCTAGAAAACCTGTGAAAGTACCTCGATTATTAGTTCGTCACCGGCAAGCAAGGCTGCAGTTTGCTAGAGAACACCAGCATTGGCAGTTACAGCACTGGCGCCCTATAATGTTTTCTGACGAATCAAGATTCACTGTGTCAGGTCTTGATGGACGTACCCGAGTTTGGAGACGACCTGGGGAACGATATATACCTGCTACAATGGTAGGAACTAAAGCATATGAGGGTGGTTCCGTAATGGTTTGGGGCGGTATCACTATGCATAGCAAAACTGACCTTATCATTGCACGGAATGGTAGTCTAACAGCCCAACGATACCTAAACGAGGTACTCTATACTCAGGTACATTATTTTGCACAAGATGTAGGCCAAGAATTTGTGTTTGTGCATGACAGTGCTCGTCCACATGCTGCCAACGTTGTGCAAAATTATCTTCGGGACCATAAAATTCAAACGCTACCTTGGCCTGCATGTAGTCCTGACCTAAATCCCATCAAGCATCTCTGGGATCAACTAGGGAGAGCTTTTAAAACCTAACCAAATCCATCAATAACAATCCAAGAGTTGGAAACTGCCCTTATAGAGGAATGGCAACGGATTCCCCAAGAAGCAGTTCTACGACTCATCCGGAGTATGCCTCGTCGTTGTAATGCTGTTCTAAGAAGCAGAGGTGGTAATACATCATGTTAAAATGTAAATTGCCAAGACTGTCTTTTGTTTCTTTAAATAAAAAAATCCAAAAGACTTCGTCTTCACTTCGATTTTTGACATTGTTTAATTTATAAGGATTCAAACAAGGCATATTTTTAGATATTCATTAAGTGATATACAGGGTGATTCAAAAGGTATGGTCCAAACTTGAGGGTGTGATTGGTGATGTTAAAATAAGTAAAAAATGCCAATAAACTAATGTCCGATTCACAATTGTTTTCTAGTTATAACAACATTTAGGATAATTTATTATTAATAAAGAGCATAAGGTAAGTTGGGGTAAGATCGGATCTGGGGTAAGAACGAACAGGGCATGCAAAATCGCGACCATGCGTTGTAGTGGGATGATCTATACGGCTATTTGTTATCAGTACTGTTGCTTCATGGCAGACTCGATGGCGCGCAGAGATCCGCACGTTATACTGTACCGCACGTAGATAAGTGAATTAGTGTTAAATTTTCCTTCAGTCAACGTATTCGGACTTGCCCCAGGTTAATACATTCAACTAATTAAGGTAATTTTTTGTGGCCTGAGCAACCTGATATAGACACCATACAAAAAGCGGCCATCGAGAGAGTTTTGCCCGAACCTAAAAAAGACAGACGAGGATCTCGCTTCACTTTTTGCATTGAGTTTTCAGGTCTTAATTTAGGTTAAATCTTCTAAAAGCCGTGTTAAGTAGGTACAATTTGTTAATTATTTAATATTTCCTGTCTTGACTCATAATTATTTGTTTTATTTAAAATTTTAAAGCACGCTTACTAGAAATGCTTATTTTTTTACTTGTTTAAATAGTTGCAGATAGGTAAAATAAATAATGTTTACCAATTTTGATATGTACGACTCCATTAAAGTTTATATGCATAAAAAGTTGTTTTAGTTAAAGAGGGAAAGACCGGAATTCGAACTAGCCCCACAACTCGTTAAATAGTGTTATTATGAAGCTACAAACTGTTGTTCGGACTTGCCCCATTTCACGGGGCAAGTCCGGACACTGCCAAATAAATTTTAAATAATTTTTTTTAACAAGATGGTAAGGCCGATTATTTTTCTGATACGATAACTTGAAAAAGGATACTCTCAACATATACTACCTGTTATAATAAAACTTTATCTCTATTATGTCTTTTAATATTTAGCTTTAAAACTGATATTTACAAATTTTAGTGCGATCTTACCCCAACTTACCTTATACAATTATAAGAAAAATTAAAAAGTATCACCACAAAAGATGTTCAAAATGTCCACCTAGTACTTGTATACAAAGTTGGCAACGCCGACGCACAGAATCTCGAACATTCCTCAACTGTTGAGGATGTTTTCGAATATCTTCAACAGCTTCATTTATCCTATTAACTAAATGGCCCCTGTCCTGAATTTCCGTTGCATAAACTTTTTCTTTTAATGCACCCCACAAGTAAAAATCTAGTGGATGTGAATTGTGCAACGGTGCCCCGTCATGCTGATACCACATGGATCTTCGCATATCAAGATGCAGATCTTCTAATAATTCCGACAAGGCATTATCTAAAAGGTCTAAATACATGTTCGGTGGTCAGACTGTCTCCGGTGAGGATACCTTCTCCCATATTCTACCACAGGTGCACGGGCATTTCCGCTGCAATAACCATACACAAAATGCATTTCTGCACGTACAGAAAATGGCTCCATCATTACCACATTTATTGAAAACTACGCCAATTCAAGCTTGAAACGTCTTCTGCCATAAGGAATTAACATTTGTTTTACTTAGTTCCTTGATAACGTGATTTGGCAAAACACAGATAAAAACAAAGAAAACCTCTGTAACTAGATAGCGGTTGGAAATAAGACATGTGTTTATTGGAATTTTTTGCTTATTTTAACAACACCAATCACACCCTTAAGTTTGGACCATACCTTTTGAATCACCCTGTATGTATCATGTACTCACATGTTCAAGAAATGTGTGTACCAAATTTCATAATTAAATGCCAACCTACAAAAAAATTAGACGGGTTATAAGAAGTGATCTCTATTTTCTTTTGAGCAGTGTATTATTTCTTCTTTTTCATCTGTTTCTTGATTCCAAACATTTACATCTGTCTTCATTCTATTTATCTGTTACATTTAACAATTTACTAAAGTGGTTCTTCCATATTTTTTCCATATTTTCCCATTATCATTCGACATTCGTCTTAATCTTGTTCTTCTTATTCTTCTTTTGTTTCGGTTAACTATGAACCTTGTTATTTCAACTATTTTATCCTTTTCTTCCTTGTGTTTCAACATTTGCCCAGTATTCCCGCATTCATTTTCGGTGATCTTCCCTCTTTTCTTCTGTCCATGTCTTACCTGTACTTAGCTTTGGCTTTTCTTGAAAACCTTTATATGCTCCAAGTTTCTTCTTAAGGGAGTCATGCTCCTGGATGTCTTCGCATGTGATCCCCACTTCCTGCAGATCCCTTTCCACATCAGTGAACCAGTCTCATTTGGTTTTCTTATCGAGAAAGTTGGTAAAGATCCAATTTGTCAGTCTTGCTGTGCTCATTTGTGCCATGTGACCACAGAAGGCAATTCTCCTTTTCCGAATTGTGTCCGATATCTTTTCCATGTGTGTGTATAGTTCATGGTTGTGTTGTCTTCTGTATTCCTAGTTTTCTTTGACTGAACCCAGGGTCTTTCTTTTTTGATTTCTAATTTCTCGATTAGCCCTTTCCTATTCATTGCGAGGCATTCCTCTGCTAATAGGGGATCCAGTCGGGTGACTGTACAGTAGTGTCTGAGCTTGCCATTGAAGGATATCGATTTTTTAGTGTAGACACCGTGTTGATCCGTGACGCGAAGGATTCTTTCTCAGAGATGTTGGATTGTATCCACTCGCGTAGGTATTTAAACTTTTTTATCCCACCTATAATTTATTCTTTGGCGCAGACTTGATGTTCATTATGAATTCCGTTTTCTCAAAGGAGACTTGTAGGTTCGCATTTACCACTTGTGTCTTGAGTTGGTTGATTTGTCTTGCAGATATATCCAGGGACATTGCAAGATCATATGCGAAGGCTAGACAGTCAACTGACAAATTCATGCTTCTACAGCCCACTCCGACGCTGTTTTCAACACCTTCCTTACTCACCTTTTTGCGCCACTCATAGATGACTTTCTCGAGGACACAGTTGAAGAGTAGAGGCGAGAGTCAGAGGTGGTGTTGGTCAGGGTCTGTTGGATACTCACTCTCTTGTTTTGTTGTCTAAGTCCAGTTCTTTCAGGATTTGGATTAGAGTGATTTGAGTCGTAGGCGTTCTTGAAGTCAACAAAGGTCACCTTGAATTTCTTGTTTCTAAACTTCAAATATCAGAGAGTGGATTTGAGATTTATAATTTGTTCGATACATGAGCGTCCTTTCCTGAACCCTCCTTGGTATTCTCCTAACTGTGAATCCAGTTGCTCCTCTGCCTTCGTTTGAAGAACTTCGAGACAATCTTGTAGGTTACTGGAAGGAGAGGTGACATGGTAGTTGTTCACATCCGGTCTGTCGCCGTTCTTAAATAGGGGTTGGATTAGAGCTGACCTCCAACAAGTTGGAAATTTCTCGCCAAATCTCACAGATGATCTCACTCAGCTTATTCATCGCTTTGTCGCCTGTGTGTTTCCATAATTTGGCGACTATCGAATATTCGCGTGGTGCTTTGTTGTTCGTGATTGACTGGTTCTGACTTCTTGTTTTGTGGGTGGTGATGAGCCTGGTTGAGATGGCGATGGGAGTGTATTGTCATCGTGGATGAATCTGATTTTTAGAGCCTCGCAATTAAGGAGGGATTCAAAGTCATTTGCCATGATCTGACAGTTGTACTTGTCGTTGTAGGCCAATTTGCCGTCGGAATCCTTGAAGTGTAGGCTAGGAGGGGTGTATTTGCTGAGGTTGCATCTGAAGGATCTACAGAAGTCCTAGGTGTTGTTATTCTTGAACTCCTGTTCGGTCTGCTCCAGTTGGTTTTTATCAAAAGCACGTTTCACCCCCGGATGATTTTTGCAGCGCGTTTTCTCGCGTCGTAGAAGTCTGTCCAGTTATCTTTGTTTTTCTTGCGAGTTCGATCTCTGCTAGGCCATCTGCCTTTGCCTTATGTCTGCATCACATTCACTAGCCCACCTGTTTCCTCTGTTTTTTTAGTGGGACTGCCTCCTGAGCCGCTCTGACCATAGCCTCTTGTGGTTATTGTTTCAAATCCTCTGGATCCAAGGACTCTAGCATCCGTGTGAATTATGTGTTGAACCTTAGCGTTTCTGTGTCAAATTTATTGATCCTTGTCGGATGGACCTTCCTGGTATTTCTCGGAATGAGCTTAACTTTGAAATTGGAGAAATAGTGGTACAATCCAAGTTGGCGCTTCTCAAAACTTCTGGATCTCTTGTTCTTTCCATGCGATGGCGACGTGATCAATTTGAAACTCGGCAAAGTGGAGGTTCGGGGATGTCCAAGTCTTCTGTTTCCTAGAAAGGTGTTTGAAAGCTCGACTTTTTTTTACAAAGGTTTCTTCTTCTTTGCCCTATTGGACGTTGGCGATTATCATAGCCCATCTGCTTTTATTGACTGTTGATCTGAACAATTCGGTTAATGTCAGTCCTGTCCATGGCCTTTTATTTGTCAGCCAGGATATTCGTCTTCGGCCTGGTCCTCTTTTTCCTTCTATTTTTCCTTGCAATATGGCTTGTATCAATCTGCATTCCCCCCCCCCCCTCATAATATGTCCGAAATACGAGATTTTTCTTTTGTTGACTGTTAGGATTATCTCTTCTCCCTTGTGTAGATGTTCCAGAACCCTTTCATTTATTACTTGGTAAGTCCAAGAAATTCTGAGCATGCGTCTGTAGCACCATAATTCAAACAAAGGTTTACTTACTTACTTAATCGCTCCTCTTCTACCTTTTTTCAGGTGTAGAGGTTTCCTTTCTAATAATTTGTGATTTTCTTCCATTCAAGTCTGTTTCAATTGTAGATCATTTAGTTTGTCTTCTACTTTAATTTTTAATCTGTTTTATAGTATAGTCTCATATATTTTCGCTGGAACACTGATCAGTGAGATTCCCCTATAATTGCCACAATTTTTGGAATCGCCTTTTTTGTATATTGGAAGGATAATGGTAATTTCCCAATCTTTTGGAATTATTTTCAACTTCCATACTTTGTTTATAAGTAGTAGTACGTCGAATCCTTCTTCTCCCATATATTTTAGGGGTTCTGGTGCGATTCTATCGTAACCTGGGGCTTTTCCATTCTTCATTTTCTTTATTGCTGTCTCCAATTCACTTCTTGTTATTTCATTATTTTTTGGTTCCAACTCTTCGATATTCCCTTATATTGTCATGTTGGTTTGGTTCTCTTGTTCCTTATCGTTTGTGAGTAATTTCATGTAGTACTGTTTCCATCTGTGCATAACTTCTTCCTCGTTTGTTAATGTTTCACCTCTTTTGTCGTTTATTTGAGGTAGTGACCAGTTTTTTTTTTTGGCGCATATTTTTCAAAATCCTGTAAGAGTTTTTGGTTGCAGTTAATTCATCTCTTTTTGCTTGTAGGCCTAGTTATTTTACTTTTTTTCCTTTCCTTGAAATTTGATATTTTTTCCATTTTTCTTTTTTCTTTTTTACTTGTAGAAATTTACACGTTCCACCAGGAGGTTTGCTTTTTCTTACTTGTTCTATATGTTCCACATACATTGGTAGCAGAGAATTTGTTTAAAAGCATTCCATATTTCTTCTAAATTTCCATTTAATATTTCCTCATTTTTGTTTTTTAGCGTTTCTGTGATGTTCTGTTTAAATTTCTTTTGGTTTTCTGTATTTCTCAGTTTATATAGGTACTTTTATTACCTCGTGTTGTTTTTCCTTGCGAGTTATTTCTGGTTTATCAATTTTAAGCTGTGAGGTGAGTAGTTAGTGATCTATCCCTCCTTCTGCCCCCCTGTTTACAATGGTATCTGTGAATTCTTTCTTGTGTGTTTCTTCTATTATTACATAATCTATTATAATTTTTTTTCCTGTTTGGTTCTTCTAGTGTAAATTTATGTATGTATTTGTGTTTAAACCAGCTATTTGTTATTGCTAAATTGTTATCTGTGCAAAATTCCAATAGTCTGATACCATTTCTCTTTCTATGCCCCTCTCCATGATTTCTTATTACTTTTTCCAGTTGTTTGTCTTTTCCAACTCTTCCATTGAAATCTCGTAGCAGTATTTTTGTGCCTTTATACCCATCCATTGTTTCTTGTAATTGCTCATAAAATTGTTCCGTTATTTCTACTTTCTCTCCTTCTTTTGGTCCGTATACATTGATTAAACTCAGGGTTTCCTCTTTCTTTATCTCCATTTCCACTAGTATTATACGTTCAGATACCAATTGCCAATTTTTAATTTTTTCTGTCCAGTTTTTATGTATTATGTATGCCAGCCACACCTACCTTTGCATGTTCTTGTGTATCAATTATTTCTTTGTATACTAAATTTCCTTCTAATTTTTTAAACCCATTTCCTTTTATTTGTCTTTCCGTTAATGCTAGAATCATCAGGTTGTAGTTATTAAATACTTCAATAATTTCTTTTCCTTTGTTATTATATCCTTTCGTATTCCATGTCCCAATAATCGTTGTTCCTTTATGTTGCCTTGTTTGTCTTGAAGTATCAATCGGTTTTGTGTGTAGTTAGTTTTTTGGCCTCTTGTCGTCTGCTTTTATTAAAGAGCCCCCTTCTGCTTCTGATCACTCATATTTTATTTTGTTTATTTCTATTTTCCTGTATCCTACTTTCGTTGCCTTTCCTTTTTCTTTTTCCTCTCTGGCCACTTTTCTAATTGCCGCTTGTACTCTTTGTTCCTCCAAGGTTAAATCCGAATCTATACTTATATAGGTACCTCAGTGTTTCTTATATTGCGTTTTTGCTTTAGTATTTTTAATTTTTGTTCAAAGTTCTTCATTTTTACTATGGTCGCCTTTGCTTCCGGCTTTCCCACCTTATATGCATCTTCAATGTCTGCATTTCTTGTTGGAGAAAACTCATAACTTCTTGCTTGGAATTTATGTTATTAAATTCTTTGCCCCTGATAATGATGTTATTTCTCTTACTATTTCTTTCTTGGTTTTCAAGCTTTCTTTTGAGTGTATCTAATTCTTTCCGTAGTTCTGTTTTTTCAGTGTTCCATTCCACTTCTTTTTTTCAATAAGTCTTCTTTTATACTCCTTATTTCTTCTCCATATTTTTTCAGCTGCTTATTGATGCTATTTAATTCCGTCTTAGTACTACTGGTATCTTATTTCATTTCTTTCATCTGTATTGATATCCCTTTATTAACTTTTCTAAATTTTCCATTTTTATTTCCTTAGGTTTCTCTTCCTCCTGATTCTCTCTCTTGTGGTTTGGATTTAGTGCCTCTGTACTTTCTTGCTCCTCTTAAAACCGTCTGCTTCTTTCTCAGGTGTTTTATTTTATTATCTCCTGTCTTTTTGTTTTAGTAATAAAATCTTCTATACTTCCCGCGCTATTTTTCCTATTACCCGTTTCTGACATTGGTCTTTTATTATTTCTAGAAGGTTTTCCACGTCCGCTGCTCTGAGTTACTTTCTCGCCTACGCGTGCGTCCTACTTGTGTATGCTACGCCTCTGGCGACCTTCTCGCGCTTAAAACTCGTAAATTTCTCTTATTTATCCCTTATCCCTGTTAATTAAATTTTTTCTGTGACTCTCCCTATCTTCTGCTTTCTTCTAACACTCTTTCCACTTTTAGATAACTGATAAAACACTGCAAAACCACTTTTATATTCACTGCGTGACTGAACCGTGTTTACGGAAATCTCTTCGATGCACAAAGGTTTACGCCATGGATAATTATTGCTAGGTTCATTGCAGCAATTTAGCAAAGATCTTTGGCTTTAAATCATCTAAAACGTGGCTTAAACTGCTAACACTTTAAATTCTCAAAGAAAGTTACAAAAATTTCTAAAATATTTGTCACAAATTAATTACTACAATTAAAAAAAACATTTAGTTAATTCTGTTAGTTAATCTGACGATGTGCGCCACTTTTTTTTTAATGAAGATACTACATTATTTACTGGTTCATAGGTATATGTCTATTTATATTAAATACTCACATGTCTAAATTCTACCAACATATTTATTAGTTATTTTAGTGTTTGCTTTCGAAACAGATCACAGCAAAAAATAAGCCTGGCCCTATCTTATAGACCACATTCCCTTTTATGATCCAAGCAAGTTAGGAAGAATATTTCTGTCCTTTAGTTAGGACCTCCTACTATCACTTCAATCCCATTGTTGTCCCGCAGGTTAAGCTATTGGTCCTTCTATGTAAAGCCTTAAGACAACTTAAACACAAATTTAATTTTATCAGCCAATTGCAATTTTATCTCAGTTTAACCCTGTTCATATCTCTTATGGTTTCTGAAATCTCATTAGTAAAACATAAATTGAATAACCCCGGTGTATATGTTTTTGGGATCTTTTATATGAAGGTGTATTTTTTTAAATTTAAATTTGGTTATTATAATTAGTTTTATATATTTATATTGGCATGTTATCTTTTTTGTTGCTTCATTATCTTTTTTAAACACTAACCGTAGCTATTCTTTATCACACAATAACTTTTCATTGCTTAGCTAAGCTTGTGCTAACACATCATCTGCTATGCGTTGTTTTTCTAACATTTCTAGGTACCATAATCGAGAGGCTTTGGTAATAAGTGCTTTACAAGTGGAAAAGCATCCAATAACAACACCTGGGCCTTTTGCAACTCCACCCCCAGCTCGTAACATACATCCTGTTCATGCTCCTTTGCAGATGACTCCACCTCTAGGCATACGCTTGGGGTCTAGGGGTGGGAGCCCTATATTAAGGCCTGGTTCTGGGGGTAGCAGCAGTTATGCAAGCGAGGCTTATAGGAATTCACCTAAACCTCACTCACCTAAACTGAAATTAAGGTTTTGTACTTGTAGATCCCATTGCTGGTTGAACACCTAACTGTTGTAGATTTTACAATAGGAGCTGCATGCATTTAATATTATTAATTTAGAAAATCACTGCATTTGAAAATTTCTAGGTGACTGGTAGGTTGTATAACTGAAGGGCATAATTTTCATATGTGTATTTGTACAACAGCATGATCAAATTCTGTGTTTTGTAATTTTTATGCTCTAGAGCAGGCTTAAATATCTTAGCCATTAAATGTAATATTTTTAATGTGAAACTCAAGTTTAGAGCAGTTTTTGCTTAATTCCTTGCAACCATATCATATTCATACAGATTCAAATATCTTCTTAAATTTGGCACATATAAATGTGTGCAGGTTAGCAAATCAAAATTAACCGCGCTACAAAGATGTTTCATCTGCTATGCAGAACTATGCTAACACATTTGCAATTATCTTCAAATTAACAGGGGTATCATTGAAACCTGGGGCACCCCTATTTATTTAAATTATATTTTAAGATATCAAAATGAAATTTGGTATACAGGGTGTATGGTAAAGACACCACCGAAATTCACTTACGATGAACTGAATCGAAAATCCCTCTTCCATTTTTCATTTAAATGCATAGTTCTGTTAAAAATCTCCACTGTTTGAGAATCAACTTTATTCGCATGAAATACATAAATACGTATACTTAATAGGAACTTATTGCTATGCTACTGAACATGAGAACTTAAAAATTATTAAAATTAATGACAATTACTGATTTATTCATGGATCTGTTAATCAATTTAATAACTGTTCAAAATAACCGCCGTTCACATTAATACAAGTATTGGCTTGTCTGAACCAATTTTCCTTCACCCTCCGTAAAACGTTACCGTTTTGCTTAATAATGTCGGCGGCAGCAAAAATGCGTCCCCGAAGTTCTTGCTCCGTTTCAACTGGAGTTTGATAGACTTTAGATATCCTCAAAAGAAAAAATCCATTGGGGTTAAATCGGGGGATCTCGCCGCCCAATCCATCTCTGAGGAAATTCAGCATTTAAGTAATTAGTCACGATACCACTGAAATGAGCCGGTGCTCCATCATGTAGTAGCCACATGTCCCTTCGGATTTGTAATGGGACATCTCCTAAAAGTTCCGGGAGCACATTTGCAAGAAAATTGCAATATGTAACGCCGTTTAAACGATTTGATAATTCATACGGACTGATGAGATAGTCACCCACAATACCTGCCTAAATGTTAATTGTAAATCGTCTTTGGAAATTTCCACGATGTATTTACTTACTTACTTACTTATCCGGTCCTCTTCTACCTTTCAGTGTAGAGGATTTAGAGTTAAGTTTTGATTTCCCTTACAAAAGTCTTTCCATTTTTTTCTGTCCTTTGCTGTCTCCATGGCACTGTTCCACTCACTATTATTTTTACTTAAAACCCTGACTATTTGCTTATCCCACATTTTTCTAGGTCGTCCTCTTCCCTTTTTTTTTACCTTTACCTTCCATACTTTCTTTGCTGTTCTTGTGTCAGGCATCCTTACCATGTGACAGCTCTGTAAGATTCCAGGATTCTGCTCCGTATAACAAAACTGGTACATATACTGTATTGTAAATTTTAACTTTCGTTTCCTTGCTAACCTCCCTTTTATTTATAAATGGCTTTACCAATGAAAAGTAGATCCTATTTGCGCTATTAATCCGATTATTTAACTCCATGTCCATGTGTCCATCACTCTGAATCTTTGATCCAAGATATTTTATGTTATCCACTTGTTTCATAATGTCGTTTCCAATTGTTATCTGGGCATCTATACCTTGCTCACCCAGTACCATTATCTCTGTCTTCTTTAAATTGATCTTCATGTTATATTTGTCCAATTCTTTTTTCCACTGATTTATATTCTCTTGCAAATTTTCCTTAGTTGTTGCACACAATATGAGATCGTCAGCGTACAATAGCTCTTTAATTATAACAGTCCTTAAATTTCTATAACCTATTGTTACACCTTTGGTCTTAGTTTTTACAGCTTTGGTTACTTCATCCATGGTTATAATAAATAAAAGCGGACTTAATATACTGCCTTGCCTAACACCCTTTCTTGTTACAAATGTGTTTGTACTGTAATTATTAATTCTTACTACATTACTTGTTCTTTTATATATGGATTGTATAACTTCTATTAGTTGTTTTGGTACTCCTCTCCTTTCTAAGACGTTCCAGATTTTAGACCTATCTACTGCATCGAAGGCTTTTTGTATGTCTATGGCACAAGTGTATATTTTCTCCCCCTTTCGTATAATTTTCTCACCAATTTGTCTCATCGTGAACACCCACTCTTGTGTATTTCTACCTTTTCTAAAACCCGCTTGCGTATCTTCTAGAGTTGGCTCGATTATTTTTCTTAATCTCTTTTCCACTATTCTTTCGTATATTTTACAGGCCATGCATAGTAAGGATATACCTCTAAAATTTTCATATACCATTTCATCTCCACGTTTGTGTAACGGCATTATGATAGCTGTTTCCCATCTACTTGGAATTTCCTTGTCGTGCCAGATTTTATTTAAAATTCTTCTTAATACTATTTCCCCCTCTTCTCCCATCTTCTTTAGCAATTCGGGTTTAATATTGTCTTTACCTGGAGCCTTGCCATTTTTTAGTAATCTTAATGCATCTTTAAATTCTTCTATCGTTATTTCATCTTCATAATTTCTACTTATTCTTATCTTCTCTTCTTGGTTCACACTCATTTCTCTTTCTTCAGTCTCTTCTGTTCCCTCTAATACTTCACAAAAATACTCTTTCCATCTTTCTTTTATATCTTCATCCTTGGTTAACACATTACCATTGTGGTCTTTAACCCAGTGTATGTTTGGTCCTTTCTCTCGCCTCAAACCTTTTAACATAGAGTACAGCTTTTTACCATTCCCTTCCCCTCCATTTTCCAGATCTTCTCCAAACTTTACCCATGACTCATTTTTTGCCTTTCTAACTATATCTTTTACTTTTTTCCTTTGCTCTTGATACCTGCCATAATCTTCAGTTGATTTTGAGATGAGATATTTTTGCCAACAGTCTTTTTTTATTTTTATTTCCGACTTTACTTCGCTGCTCCACCAGGGTGTCTGTTTTTTCTTATTAGATTTCTTGTTCACACCACATACCTTCTCTGCTGCTTTCGTTATTCCTTCTTCAAAACTATTCCACAATATGTCAAGTTCATTCTACATCAGGTTAATTCTTCTTTCCTCCAACTGATTCCGCACCTCGACATGATATTTCTCTTCGAACTCTTTTTCCAATAGTTTAAAACTTCTAATACTCTTAAATTCCACCTTTTTTAGTGACTCTGAAATCGTTTCCTTTTTCTTCCATTTCAACTTTGCTTCGACCAAATAATGGTCAGTACCTATTTCAAATTGTCGCTTTACCCTGACATCGTTAACTTTTCTTCGGTCTACCTTTTTCATCAGTAACAGATCTATTATCGACTTTTCTTTTCTGCTCTCTACCACTCTCGTGTATTTGTGAATTTCAGCATGTTCAAAGAAGGTATTTGTTACAAATAAGTCGTTCACAATACAGAAATCGATTATTCTTTGGCCATTCGTGTTTAGTGTACTTTCACCATACCTTCCAACCGTTTTCTCTGTTGCTATTTCGTTATCTCCTACCCTTCCATTAAAATCTCCCCCAATCATGAAGGTGTCCTTAGCGTTTTCCAATGTATTTAATGTGGGTTATTGTCACTCCAGTGGTGGCTGTTACGAAAATTTAAAATCCCATTTCGAGTGAAAATACATTCGTCCATTATCAAAATCTTTTTCAAGAATTTTTCATCACGAGCTTCTTTTATTAACCACTCACAGAAAGCTCATCTAGCTGGAAAGTCAGCAACCTGAAGATGTTGGACCCTTTGAACTTGATCCGGATGCAAAAGCTGTTCATGAAGAATTCTGGAAACTGACCACAACGAAACTCCAAATACCCGGGAAAGTTGTCGTATACTTATTTCGGGATTCAAAATCAAAAACACCCTATCCAAAACGTCTTTATGTTTATCATATGCTCAGTACGATGGAGCCCACAGCTGTTCTTCTGCGGAATTAACAAACCTGCTTCTCTTAATCGTAGATCTACTGCTACAAAAGTGCTTCTATAAGGTATTCTCCTAGTTGGAAAACGCCTGCTTTACCATAGACTAAGGGCCTGTTGCACAAAGCTTTTGTTAAATTAAGGAATGATCAAACTTGACAAAAGAACATCATTTCTTGTTTACTAATTTGTTATTCGCCATATGCATTCGAATTTTGATTCGATTTTGTTCACTTTGACGAATGATTAAGTTAACCAAGCTGTTAAATCACGTTTGTGCAACCCGCCCTAAGTCTATATCTGCAAGTTCGCGTATTGAATATGGGAGATTATCCATTTCTAACAATTTGGCAGAATATTCACGGTGACCTTTAAGTAAGTAAAGTACCTGATAACCTAGTAAACCACTTTAATACAAGGAAATTAAAAACACTAATCAAGCAATTGATCGTTGTTGTAATAGGTTCTCAAACAGTGCATAATGACCCTTTCTTATAGAATTCCTTGAAAACTATACATGCTAGGCAAAAATGGAAGAGAGATTTTCAATTCAGTTCATCTCCGCTTAATTTCCCATATGTTGGTATAAAGTTTGAAAGATTTTGATGACAAAGTAAATTTATGCAGAAAAAGATATTTATTGAGCTAGCGCGCCATGACCTGCCTAAAATGAAAGTTAGGATTCCCCAACACTCAAAATAAATTATTATAGAACTTCAACTGCAGCAAGTATGGCACTTGTTTTGTACATTTCGTTTGTTTCAATTGTTTTGATACCCAGTACCTCGATGTAAATGTACAAAATACCGTTTTTCTGAATGGAAATTGAATTTTCAAATTAATGCTACTTTATTGGTATCAATGAAATCCCTGAAAAACACTCATAGTGCCATTTGAAAAAAGAGAAAAACCATTTTTGCCAATTTTAGATCATTCTAGGGGAATCCCTTATCTAATTTACCCTACCCACTTGCCAACCTGCTCTTGACCAGCATGGTAAGTTATGGCCAATTACCCTTAAGATGTCAAGATTTAAAACGATTTTGGATGTACCCCAGGTCAGTGCAATCTCACACTGATTCGCCAGTCTGTCCCAAGGATTCTGGGGGCGACAAAATCTTGACAAAAAAGAAACCATAACATTACAAATCATATAATATAATTATATCATATAATACTAGATCCTTGGTTACAGAAGATATATAAATAGACTTCTTTAGCTCCAACAGGAAAGAACTTTTCAAAGATGTCACTGTTCTAAACCAATTCTCTACCAGTAGCGACCATAGAATGATCAGTGCACATATAAATAGAACTACAAACACATGGCGAAACCCAGAAAATGTAGAGGGATATCAACAATACATAAGTGCTACTCTCCAAAGTGATAAATCCATAAATGATAACATAGATACAATAAACTACAACAAAATCGACACAATTAGAAACCCAAAAGAAATTCTGCCCAGCAAAAAAGAAAGAAGAGAAAATCAGCCAGAGTGCAAAAGTACCTATTAACAGAGAGAAGGAGACTTCTAAGGAAAAATAGAAATTCAAACCAGCAAAAACTAATAAATTTAAACAAACGAATAACAAAAACCATTAGAAATATAAATCACAAAAAATTAGAGAAACTATTGAAACAACAAAAATCTGAAGGTTCTAAAAAAAAATGTAACAAATGGAAAACATGAGATTAGCAAACTCAGAAACAACAGAGGACAAGAGAAGAACTATTACAAATAGATTCTGCATAAAACGATATGAAAGTCAGCCAGTACAACTTCCGATAACAGCAAAAGGGTGTTATCAACCAGGGATTTGACGATGGACCCAACATAACTACGGAGGATATTCAGTATACCCTCAAAAATATGAAAAACAATAGGGCCCCTGGAGAGGACGGTGTCTCTGTAGAAGTAATTATAGTTGAAGGATCAAAGTTATTAAATAAAATCCTTTTTAACCTGTGCCTTCATAATGCTTCTATCCCCCAAAAATGGAACAATAATTCTTCACAAAAAGGGGGGCAGGACCAACTTAGGAAACTATCGACCCATAATCCTACCCAACCATCTTTATAAGCTGTTTACCGGTATAATTGCACAAAGAATAGAAAATAAATTAAACTTTTACCAGCCAAAAGAGCAAGTTGGTTTCCGTCCAGATTTTGGGACAAATGACCACCTACAAAGTCTGAAAGTTCTTATAGAAAAAACAGTCGAGTATAACAGGTATCTGGCATTAATAGTTGTGGACTTCGAAAAAGCTTTCGATATGGTTGAATCAGACTCAATTCTAGGAGCCCTGAAACAATGCCAATAAAAGCTATGTTAAACGAACTCCATGCAGTAGCAAAAAGAGTAGACCCAAAGATAAATTACAATAAAACAAATCTGATGACAAATCTAGTTCCTAGCCAAACTCGGTGAAGAAGAGAGAGGCGGACAAATACGTATACCTCGGACAAGAGATTAAAAGCGGTGGAAACAATCAAACAAATGAACTATAAAGAAGAATCTCCCTAGGCAGGACTGCTTTTGGAAGGCTAAGAGAAATATTTAAAAATGATCTGCCCATTAGTTTAAAATGGAGAGAGTTACCATAAGAGAGCCCCAAATGAAGATCTAGGACAGGGATGGCTTAAACGGTCGATCGCAAAAAGTTTTCAAGTCGATCCCGTAAATAATTTAATTCGCACTTACGTTACGAAATGCTTAGAACTGCGTCAACTTTTGACTCAAAACTTGTAGCTATTATAATATATGTCATTCGTCTGTGCAACTAATAAATACCTACCATTTATAAACTTTGTATTTCTTCCCTACCTAGTCGATCGCTTGCCACCTAATACTTTCACGGGAGATCGTCGATAGTATAAGTCTGAGCACCTCTGATCTAAGACATACTGTGTGTGGTCAGTGAATTAGGAATTTTGTTCAAGGCATTGTGCGCAAAGAACAATATCTTGATGTGATAAATGATAAACGAATACCCCAAATGAAAGAGTGGTTTCCTAATAATGATGGTATTTTCTTACAAGATTGCCACACTCCTATGGTTGTGATTAAACATCTTGCTGCACCAAATAGTCAGCTTCTCGATTGGCCGTGCAATAGCCCAGATATAAATCCAATCGAGAATGTTTGGAAAAAATTGATAGATTTGATCACTTCTAAGCGTGTTACCACCAAGGAAACCCTTATGGAAGAAATAAATAAAGTGTGGAAGTTTAGCAATAAAATTAAGGAATTAATAGACAACTACATAAAAAGCACGCCTAGGCGTATCGCCGCAGTTATTGCCTTTAAAGGCAGTTGGACTAAGTACTAAAATGTTCAGATTATTACCTAAATGTTAAAATATAATAACTATTTAATGACCATATAGTGGTTCTGCTCGGTTTGATGTTAAAATACATTTATTGATATAAATTTAAAAATTCCTAATTCAGCGACCACCCTCTGTATAACAGGAGTCCAAGACATAATAGAAAAAATTGCTAAACTGAAGTGGAGATGGCAGGGCATGTGGCCAGAACGACTGGTGGAAGATGGACAAAAAAGTTGTTGGAATGGAGACCCAGAGCCGACATGCAAAGTGTAGGGAGGCCACCAACTCGATGGACAGACGACCTGAAATGAATAACCTCAAATTGGATTGGAACTGCGTAGAGCAGGGAAAGATGGAAAACACTTGAGAAAGCATATGTCCAGCAGTGTACGTTGAATGCTGGACGATGAGATCATTCTAATTCATCAACAAAACCAGTTTACATTCTAAAACAATTTTTGTTGAATAAACGCTAACTTTTGTTTTATGGCTCCCTAGATTAATGAATGAAATTTTCTGCAAAAATTTACTTTGTTATCAAAATGTTTTCAAACATCATTGCGAACAAGGCACCTCAGTGTTACACTACATTAGGTAATGTTATGTTATGCAGTTGGGTTTACTAGTCTGGATCTCTGGATGTAACTTAAAATAGTCGGTTAATTAAATTAATATTGAATACATAATTTTATTTATACAGTGTGTCCCAAATTCAATCCCCACCATTAGGATCTCGGAAACTATAAAAGCTACAAAGTTGGTTAAATAGGGAAAGTTTTAGGAATTTTAATGCTCATTTCATATCCTTTGGGAAATCACAGCCAACTTTGACCGTTTTCCAGATATCTTGAAAAAACCGAAATTTGGAGTTTTCTGTTTTCCAAATATCTCGGAAAGTATTAAGTTATTAGTTTCAAGACTTGTATATTGTGAACACACTTTTTACGGAGAATCGGGTGGTACCATATTTTTATATTTATGACGCTTTGTCTCTATTCTATGAATAACAACTTTTGATTTTTATACGGACGCCAAATTGAATTTTGTCGTAGCTAAACTCAGCTCCTTTTTCTCTTTTCAACGATGTGGCACACGTACGGGGTTTTTGAAGAAGGGCGGGAATAAAATACATTTTTTTTTTATCATAGCCTACTACGCGAATAAAGAAAAAATGTATTTTAATCCCGCTCTTCTCCAAAAAAACTGTACGTGTGACACATCATTGAAAAGAGAAAAAAGAGCTGAGTTTAGTTACGACAAAATTCAGTATGGCGTCCATATGAAAATCAAAAGTAGTTGTTCATAGAATAGAAACAAACCGTCATAAATATAAGCATATGGTACCACCCGATTCTCCGTAAAAAACTGCCTTCACAATGTACAAGTCTTGAAACTAATAACTTAATATTTTCCGAGATATTTTGGAAAATAGAAAACTCCAAATTTAGGTTTTTTAAATATATCTCGAAAACGATCAAAGTTCGCTGTGATTTCTCAACGGATATGAAATGAGCATTAAAATTCATAAAACTTTCCCTATTTAACCAACCTTGTAACTTTTATAGTTTCCGAGATCCTAATGGTGGGGATTGAATTTGGGACAGACTGTATACAGGGTGTAAACTAAAATAGGCTGGCTCCCTTTTTTAAAGGTAATTTTTGGAGTTGAATAAATATAACTTACACGACAGTACAGAGAAGAAAATATTTGGTGCTCTAAAGCACAGAACGACGTAATAACACTTTTGGTTTCACCGGAAATGACCTCATCTTTCTTAAATGGAATGCCATAACAAAATATGAAATAATAAGTCGTTACGGGCCCTGTGGAGCATGAAATATACTTAAAAACAGGAAAGATAAGGTACTTTATCAAACAGCTGAATGAAAACTGTTTAACTTAGAAGGCTTTGACAAGAACAATGAAAAATGAAGAATTAGGTGTATGCATATTTTCCAGTGTATTGCTTAAACACACATTTATCTTGCATAATATACCCCCCTAAATTTTTTTTTTCAGTTAGATTGCGTTTTAGATATGAAATATGCACTTGAAGTTTTCAATTTCAATTTACGTGCCGAAATGTCCGGCGGAGCGCGCAGCGGGTCGCTGACGTCATCTGTTTGTTGGTTACCGCTGTCCAGTGTGGTCGACACTTTGAGTATATAGATATGGAGAGGGAACAAACCCGGTAAAAGTGTGTCCATCAAAGGGAGAAAGAATCTATACCTGCACTCGCACTGAAATAAATTGTGCGCATACGTTATTAGCGTTAGCCCTTCTGAAGATGTTGTAAAACTAGGCGGGGGATGTGAAACCGTACTTCGCCAAAAATAGCTTGTAGGTTCTTGATTTAGAAAACAAAAATATTTCAAATTCCCGCCTAAAAGTTTGTCCTGGCACACGCGCATATCGCACTTGAGTACGACTCTATCCATCATTGTTGCACAGATGTTGGACACAACTTCGACTGTGGACTTGAATACGGCTTTCCCTCTCCATGTATATATATACTCAAAGGGTCGACATCTGAATTACGCCGGTTCGCATAATAAAATAGACATCGACGTAAATGACAGTGGGCTGAAGCACAGAGCACCAAACAGTTGACGTCATCCAGTACCGTTCCTTGGTTACCGTTCCGCGTTCCGCAATAATCAAACATAGAAGTTAAATAATTTATGCCCGTACTTATAGACAAAACTCGATCTTGCCCTTGAGACCCCCTCAGCCAAGAACATCTCAAGTCGTGTGCTTTGCTTAGCCTGCTGTATATCTTATAATCGCGACTTCGTGAAATTTCGGCGGAGTTCAGGAAAGCAGCGAGTAATCTAGGGTTTTTTTGTTACTTTTGTTGTACCGCGCTGATATAAACGTCAAAGAATATATTTATATTTTAGTATTTATAACCTCTTGTACGTTTTGTTGTTGAGGCACGTGCGAATTGTTAGTCCTAAAAATTTCTTAAGTTCTTTCTTAAGTTTCGTAAGTTCTTAAATTAAGTGGTATTTATTAAAGTGAAAGTTTCCAGGTATCTCAAGCATACTACTAACTGTATAAGGGGAGCAAATTAATGGTAAACCACGATTGTTCACAGTCATAAAGCGGTTTGCTATTAGCGGTAAAATTGCATAAAGAACAGTATCTTTGCTAAATCTGTATCTATTACGAAATTTCAAATCTCCATAAAATTCGAGAGGGTTTTCGGTTATATACCTTTATCTGCTGGTATGTCAAAATGACATCGTTATGTCATTGTATTTTAGTGACGTAAGGAAGTTAATTATAATCCTAGAACCATAATGATAATGAAGTTCAAAACGTCCTAGTATCATAATGAAATTCAAAAAGTACTATTACAATTTTGTTTGGGTTGTGTAAAGATTCTGAATCTTTAGCATGAATAAACTTTACTAAATTGATGACAGCAGATAACATTTTGTATGTAATTCGGATCATAAACGATCATTTATGGTAAATGCCGTGTTATCGGGCTCGGCTGACGCTTCCCCTCGATAATATTCACTGCTAACACCATAATGACCGTCATTATTACATAAATATCTTTTTTGACAGTTTTGACACTATTTCTGCATTTATGGCTTCTTCTACCATATCAAGGTACTCAAAAAACTCTTCACTTTCGTCGCGATCCATGATTTTCAAAATATATATTATTTTGATAACTCGTCACTACACAGCAAAACACGAAATGCGTAACGTCAAACAGTAAAGGAGGCCTCAAGCCCGTCTTAAGGTAGGGTGTGACCAACCTTGAGTCAAGTACGCTCAAAACTCGCTCGAAGTCGTTTTTACTCGGGAAGCAACGACTATAATAGCCATTTTGTTACTTGAGTAATGCTGAAGTTCGAGACCGAGCTGAGTATCGACTATAAGTATGGGCATTAGTAATTTCCAAGTGTTTTGTAGGCATTGCTTCGGACGTCAATTGTAAATGTACAATTACGTCGTTTATACTGTATTACGTGTAAAAATAAAATGTATGCATACACCCAATTGTCAAAAGTCGTCCAACTACTTCAGTCATTAGTTATTATTTTTCATTGTTTTCATTCTAAATTAATAAACTATCACTCAGTTATTCCTTATGATTTACGTTTACAAGTTTAATCTACAAAAAGTACTGAATAGATTTTTAAGAACAGAAGAACATGATCTATTCGAGTAACTAGGTGTTTAATTTCATTAAACATAATTTTTACGTTAAATAATATTAGTTTAAATTCGTTAATTTACATTAAAATTAACTTTACGTGAATTGCAATTGGAAATACTTTAGCTGCACATTAGTACGTCACACCACGCATGCAATAGATTTCAAAACGCATAACTGCAAATCTGCAGTTTTTCATTTTTTTATTTCATAAATAACCAAAGGTTGTTAAAATTTTACTTTAGTAAATATTTACTTTAGTAGATTTTTGTATAAATGCAACGAACTGTGATAATAAAGATTAGTATTAAAACCAATTAATACTCGTTACTTGCTAGTGCCATTTCCAGGCCTTTATTTACTGATATGTGAGACCGCGAATTGGGGCACTAGCTTTCCTCGATTCACCCTCTACATTTGGTGCTTGGAGCCCGAGTAATTTTTACTTTACTACTTTAATAAGAATAATTTTTACTCAAATTCCTATAAAACCTCAACAATTGGCCTTTCGAGCCATAGTTGAACGAAGAGTAATTTTTACTCAAATTCCTATAAAACCTCATCACTAGGTGAACCAATTTACTTAATGCAGAAAAACAAAAACCAGTTCAACAACTTTTAAGGCCAGTATTTCATACTCTATAAAAGTTACGATGGTGCCTTAATTAAATTTTCTTTAGTTACAGGCACCAATAAGAAACATTTTCTGTGAGTCATAGCAACCTTGATAAGGCAAAATAAAGTTTTGAATTTTTTTTTTAATTTGTCAAGTCAACTTATTTAGATATAAAATTTCCGGCAGATTCAAAAAATGTAAAAGTATACATACAGGGTATTGCATTTAAAAATATCAAGTTGGGACCATTTTTAGCAACACCAGAGGTTTTAGTAAATTGCGTATTGATTCAAAAAAAATAGAGTAAAAGAGTGATGTTCAGCATTGTAAGTTTCATTTTTCAATTTCAAAAAATTATAATAAAAAATGGAGTAAGGCTGTTTTTGACTTACACCTTGTATGTTTAAATTTATAATTTAGCTTAGAATGGCTAATCTATTTGAATGCACTTATTGACGTTAATCAACAGATAAATGTTGCATGGCTGAGGTAGACAGTTTAACTAATTCACTATGTGTATAATAATTATTATTATAATTCGATAGGTATATGAAATCCATTTTTCCAAAAGCAGAAGAGACCATAATTTTGGATATACTCAGTTGTAATGATAACAATATTCAAAAAGCGTCAGAGGCACTCAAAGAGATGGGTTTCGAAAAGCGCGATAGCGCTAAATTACCACATAAACGTATTGCGAAAACTTCAAAACCCGTTGAAGAACCACAACCTCAAGTTGCCATTGCTCCAAAGATTAAAACCTTAGATGATAAAAAAACGAGTAAGTTCCTAAAAATTTAAAATTTCTTAAATAGAATTAACATTTAAATGCAAAGAAAATATAAAATTTGGGAGTAGGATAACTCAGAATAATAAAAAACAGTGTATTATTTCTGAAAATGTTAGTTGAAGGGTTGTTAAAGAAAATGTAGGTTACATACTGAAAGAGTACTAATGGGTGCGTTCAGCTGGACAAAGCCTACCGAAAATTTGCTTCAAATATAGTGGAGTGGGAAACTTTAAAGGCATTGTCAACTTATGAAAAGTCGTTTTTTTTTAATTTTGTAATTTGAGTAAACTGATTATTGCATCTTTCCAAAATTTTACGGCCGAATTTTAATTCGTTACCGTGCTATGGGAGCTAAAAGTTTAAGCTATGACGTCACTGATGTCGGTCGCCGGTAAGAGCTCTAGCATAGCTAACTTAGTAATGCAGTATAATAGAGACATAGAGAGTTATCGCAAGTACAACGCTAAATTTAGGTTATGTTGCCATGTTTATACAAGTAATTTTATGTGTTTAGGTTATGTTCGTTGTGTAGTAGCCTCCGGAGGCCGTCATCAGTGACGTCACGTATTGGGGATCTGAATTCCCTATCCGTTTATTGTGGTTATTATCAAAGATATCGAAATTCTATCATTGCGGGCCCGAGACGCTAGTCGAGGGCTAAAGACACGTCGAAGGCCATAAAAGCAAGTTACGCCAGTGGTACATACATAATTTTATGCACGATCGAAGATTTTAAAACTGAAATAAAAGGAATAAATTAATTTTCTACCCACATCGAGTAGTTAGTTGCTCAATTATTTTAATTTTTTACTGACAACTGTCAAATGGTTGAAGCATTTACGCCTAGGAATATTCACATAAATAATTGTGTTGACTGTGTTGTTAATACAAATTACCCTAAATAGAGTTCTAATAAAGAGCATACATTCGATTTTAATTTAAGAAAATTCTTTATAAGACTGTTAAACTGTTTATCAATTTTTGACGTTTCATTATAGACCGGCGGCCTATAAAGACACCCACGGGCTATAAATAGACGTTTATGTCAAACAAATTCAGACATAATTGACACATTATAATGCGATCGTGCATAATAGCTATTTATGTAACGAGTACATAATGTAGGTCTTTATGGACGCGCCAAAAAGTTTATGGCCGAGCGAACGAAGTGAGCGAGGCCAATAAATTAGGCAAGTCCATAAAGCCTAATTATGTACGAATTACATACAAAGCTTTATGTTCAGCTGCATATCAAAATATTTACTTTTAAATTAATTTGAGCTTAAAATGTGTTTTTTGTGCAGCCGGACGCGAAGTGGTCATTTCGCGTACGCAATACAAGACGCAAAATCCGATTTCGCGGCCTTACCCTTAGTAACGGCCGCGAAATATTTTAACGGCCGTTACTAAGGGTAACGGCCGTTAAACTAAACGTCACTTATTTGACACATGAGAGTTGACATAACAGAAAATATGAAAATGTCAGTTTTATTATGTATTTTTTACGGCTGCACAAAAAATGTTGTGTATACTTCGGCCGCGAAATTCTTTAGCGCCCTCGAGATTGTCTTGCCTCGGCCGCAAGCGGCCTCGGCGACAATTTTTCTCTCGGTACGCTAAAATGGAATTTCGCGGCCTTAGCATACAAATAACTATTATAGCTCTAGCCTCTTGCAGGGTGCTGTATTGAATAATCGCCTAGTTACCAGGTTGTTTAACAAACAGAAGCAACCAATCAACGGTCGTTCTACTTAGCACCGGCCGTTTTACTTTATCATTATGGTGCTAGTCCGATAAATGATATAATTATGACCTTTAAACAGTACAATAATCTAGTCATTATGAGACAGCTGAACATAAAATTAATTTATTAACTCGCGGTATCAACTCGCTTGTGGCTACCGCCGCTCGCGCGGTTAAACGTACCGCTCATTAAACATTAATTTAATCCGCATGTATAATAAATAACTATTATGTTCAGCTGTCTCATAATGACTAGATTATTTTACTGTTTAGAGGACATAAAATATCACTTTTCGTACTAGTCCATAATGATAAAGTAAAACGGCCGTTGCTAAGGAAAACGGCCGTTGCTCCTATTAAACAACCTGGTTATGAAACAAAAAATTGGTGCCTTTAAAATTGGCTCACATATCTTTACTTCAAAATTGTTGACAGCTGTCACATTTTGTATTACTTCCGCTTTTTATTATGCATTCTCTAGAACAAAAAATTATATTATCGAAACTTACATCTAGAAAATGTTTCTCGTTTCTGTTTAAATGACTTTGGAGGGCGCTTTCCTGAAGTAGCAGTGATTGATGATAATTTCCGACGTCAACTGCAGCGTACTGTTACCAATTTTGAAGAAACTGGTAGTGTATGTCACAGAACTGGAGCTGGCAGGAAACGAATTCGAACGGATGATACCATCGAACAAGTAAGAGCACGGATGGAGGAAGAACCTACATTGTCGCTTCGAAGGCTGTCACAGGAAACCAATCTTAGTTATGGAACATGAAAAACATTTTAAAAAAAGATTTAGAGATGTTTCCCTACAAAGTACAACTTCATCAGAAATTGTTGCCACACCTGGTTCCAAGACAATTTAAATGATGATGCTTTGGATTTGACGTTCTTCTCAGACGAGTCATGGTTCTATCTCTCTGGATATGTTAATCGCAAGTAAAGAGAATGTGGAGCACCGATAATCCCAATTTCATAAGAGAAACTCCCTTGCATTGTCCTAAAATTGGTATTGGGGTACCTAGCTCTTTCGCGAAGGAGATTGATTGGTCTCATATTTTTTGAAGGGACTATCACTGCGGAAAGATATCAAAACAACATTCTGCAACCATTCATCGATCAACTTGATGATGAGGAACTGCAACACGGTTACTTTCAGCAGGACAATGCCAGACCCCATGTGGCTCGCACTACCATGGAATTCTTGCGACAATTTTATGACGAAAGATTGATTTCACAAGATCGCTATCGACCAAGATCTTACTGCTCTAGATTATTTCCTGTTTCCCTTGTTAATAACACGATTTTTAAGACGCCGGTACATACACTGGAGAATTTACGACAAAGAATCGTAGAAGAATGTAAGCAGCTTTTACAAAAAGTGTTTGATAACATGAAGCGCTGTGTTGCAATGTGTATTGAAACAGAAGGCAGACATTTCCAACATCTTCTGTAGTTTGAAATAGGTTCAGATAATAAATCGTTTTGCAAATAAATTTAACAGTCATTTTTATTTTGAGGTTAGTTTTTTAAGTGGAACTGTCTACTCTATCGCCTCTGGTTGTAAGCCAATTTTAAAGGCGTTGGTTTGCACTTCCACAGCCATACTTGATGAACAGAAATTTTGATCATACTTTATGTAATTCGTACATAATTAGGCTTGTTGGACCTGCCAAATTTATTGGTCTCGCTCACTTCGTTCGCTCTGCCATAAACTTTTTGGCTCGTCCATAAAGACCTAAATTATGTACTCGATACATAAATACCTATTATGCACGATCGCATTATAATGTGACAATTATGTCTGAATTTTTTTGACATAAACGTCTCTTTATAGCCCGAGGGCGTCTTTATAGCCCGCCGGGCTATAACGAAACGTAAAAAATTGATAATAGTATATTGCGGCATAAGGGAAGATATAGGCATATTTCATCCCGAAGATTTCTGCTGCACGAGCGAACGTAGTGAGCGAGGGCAGCAAACGCCGAGGGATGAAATATGCCGTTAGATTCCCGTAGGGCACAAGTTATTTTTCCGCATCCATGAGAAGTTCGTATTAAATAAAAATAGTTGTAATATAATACGTACCTACGTTTTTGACATACAACCTCAAATTACACATGTCAAATTTTCGTATAAAAAATAACTTCTATAATGAATTTATGTAAAAAATAATCGTATTTGCTTGAATTTAAAAAAATAATTACACTTATCAATCACTTAAATGAAGATTTTTGTATAATCAAATAATAATTTTGATTCTAAATTCTATCGGTAGATGTTACGTCGATAGCATGCACGGTAAAAACCCGCAAATGTTCATATCGTCCCGCTTTTTCATATTTACCCGCCATCCTCCATTGTTAACCTCAAATGAAATAAATAATCTGTCAATTACATACCATGGATACGGAAAACAGTTTAACAGTCTTATAGAGAATTTTTTTAAATTAAAATCGAAAGTACAGTATTTTTCACCTAGGATTTGGGTTGTGTCGTCAGTTGGATTGTGAATTTATCAACAGTGCGTTGATAAATTCACAATCCAACTATACTCTATACTTCATCTATTTCTAAACTAGGTTTTCATTACCTATTGCGCACGAATGCGTGTCTAAACAGACAGTTTTTGGATGGGGCAAGTTGACGTCAACCCAAATGCTAGATGAAAAATACTGTAAGCTCTTTATTAAAACTCTATTTAGGGCAATTTGTATTAACACAATTATTTATGTGAATATTCCTAGGCGCAACTGCTTCAACCATTTGACAGTAGTTAGTAGAAAAAAAAATTGAGCAACTAACTACTTGGTGTGGGAAGAAAATTAATTAATTCCTTTTATTTCGGTTTTAAAATCTTCGATCGTGCATAAATTTATGTATGTACCACTGGCATAACTTGCTTTTATGGCCTTGGTACATAAATAACTATTAAGGAAACATAATTAAATATGTTTCACACAAGTCAAATTTTAAGGGTTGAATTTTCACTATTTCACATTTGTGTACTTTAATGCAGAATATAGATATTAATCATCATCTTTGCTACCGCGTCACCACAGACAACCATTCTACTGTTTCTAATTTCTAGCATCGTAATTACCCATTGAACGATTCAGAACAAAAGTGATTATATTAAATAAATTTTCTGGACCTTATGTCACTTGTATATTAATACATGAGCAAACTCTGGCAAATGCACATTGACATTTATTTTTATATACCACGCTTCCTCCAAGAAGTTGAAGTTATTTAAAGAGACAAAAATGCGAAATAATTCCTCGAAAATTAAAACTTAAAGGGGTGAAATTCTTTGAGTTATGCATTCATACTTAAAACAAATTAAATATTATGCATTTATGCTCGAATTGTTGAGTAGGTATATATATTTACGCAAATGCATAATTATCCCAAGCATAGTAATGACATATTGTTATTTATAACAGGTATTTTTATTTACTTTTCCAGTTAAATCAAGGCTACAAGAAAGATATAAAGATATTCCAGAACAAGTTATAACAATAGCATTGGAAAGTGTTGATTTTGATGAGGACAGAGCAAACCAAATTTTACAAATTATGGTTCAAGAAGAAAATAATAAAGTTGCTGTTGAGAAACAAGAAAGGTTAGTAATAATAAACTATTGTTACTATCAAAGAAGTTTTAAACTAGGGAAGAAGCAGGTGTTCGATATGTTGGATATATTGAAAATAAATGTTTCTTACCTATCTTTTTATTGTATGTATTGAAATGGCCCCAAATCTTTATATTTTAAAATAATAGGGCTCCAAACAGTATCCCAGACTCAATAATTATGAATTTTAAAATCAAAAATTAACAATGAAAATTTTGATACCTTAGGGCCGTTGAAGGATTCGTTTATAATTTTGATAATTAGATTATTTAATTTTGAAAAGTTAATATGTAATATAAAAATTTCAATCAAGTTTTATAAATGCAAGCTTTATTACAATAACTTATTTCTAAACTTAACCTAACACAAAAACTATATCTACAAACATTCATACACAAACAATTATTGCTTCGATTATTATAAATTCCTCCAAAGTAATGTTTTCGTTCAATTAATGTTGCAATCCAGTTCACTATTAATTATTACTATTTGTATAACCAATTTTCCAATATAGTGCATTATACATCAAGGGAGAGAAATGTAAGATTTTTCCTGAGGTGTAATTTGTAGCCAGAGGGCTACAAAGCTCCGAAGGAAAAATAGCATTCTCTCCAGAGGGGTATATACTATTTTTTTCACGGCCTAAGTATAGTGATAAATACAGGGAAATTTTCTTTTTAGTATACATATACCCTATGTATACTTTTATAATAAACGCAAATAGGCAACCCACTATACACTATAAACGTTAAAAAATTAGCATGCTGTGGCAAAAATCATCAAATTAAGTTAATGTCAAAAAATTAGTCTTTAACTGTTGCTGTTTTTATTTTCCTTTCTGTTTTGTATTGTTGATATTTTATGTTTTAGAATAATCGTTGAATTAAAATTATGTTGATATTCCACTAATTTTGATTTATTTTTTATTTACAAACATGAAACATAACCTTTACGCACCACGTGACGTGACGTTTATAGTGTATAGTGGGTTGCCTATTTGCGTTTATTATAAAAGTATACATAGGGGATATGTATACTAAAAAGAAAAATTCCCTGTATAATAAGCTCGTGCGCCCCAAATCTTTCGTTATCAAGTAGACATTGAAATTAAAAGCGTGCAGTTCCTAATTCATGAACACAACTATAATTTTACTAAATATCAATTTTGACATTCAAGTGTAGTTATATTTAATAGTGTACCTGCTGTTAATTTTTACAGTTGTGAACATGTAACGTTAAATTTTAATGTAAAGAAATAATTTAAATGTACGAGTATGTTTCAATTTTGGGGTTTTAAACTTTAATAAATATCCAAAATTTAGAGTGGCCGAATTTTATTATTTGATTCATTCATTCATTCCCCTTGGGAATTTTTTGAAAAATTATTTACCTAGGGGATAATTTATTATTTCTGTCACGATTTTTGTATCATAGAAATGGACAAATACTCCCGGCCGTGAAAAAACATTATTTTTGATAAATCCAATTTGAATCTTAATAATTCATCCTCAATTCACAATTATTCTCTATTTAATAATTCAACATCTTATTGAAAAAATTTAATTATTATATGTGTTTTTAATAGAACATACAATGTGATTTTTTAAAAACTCAATTGCAGCAGGCCGTATTCTGTCTTAATAACCTTAGAACTGTCTGTATTAAGTCAGAATACGACCTGCTGCAATTGAGTTTTTAAAAAATCACACCATAAACATGTACAGGGTGGCCCATTTTCGATGTTTTTAAATGGGAAGTACCCTTAATCTCGGAGATACGCAAAAACTGATGTCGGAGTCCAGGGCTCTTTTTTGATGCAGGTTCAGTTCCCGAAAACAAAATTTCGCTATCTTTTGTTATTTTTTAGTTATAACCCAAAATTCAAAATTTGACCATATCGAAAACTTCAAATAACTCTCTTGGTTTTGAAGATATCCAAAAACGGTAAAAACATTCTAGAGGCACTTTTTCAAGTGGAATACGATAGTCAATTCAGATATCTTCTAATTTTCATGTTTTAAGAATTATGACATAAAGTTGGTATTTTTTAAATATAAGTCGTAGTTGGCCATGATACCATTAAATTGCATATTTTCTCTGCTTTCCGAAAATATATAGTTTATAGGGGTTAAATGCAGTAACAATACCTTTTTTGAACAAAATCAGATTATATTATGATGTTGTTAGCAATTAGTAGGCCATGGTTCATGATAGCAAAACAAAAAGTAGTAGAGTGGTTGCATGTGACGTCACTAGGTCATCAGCTGAACTCTTGTAGGGTAAACAAAGGGTAGATTTGTATGCATCGGTATACTAATTTTACCAAAAAGGAAATATTACATATTACAATATCAAACCGAATAAAGATGTGTTTAACCAGATGAGAGATGGTTTAACCCACATAATTTTGAAATTTTCAGTTACTTAAAAATTTCCCCACGGTCAGTTGATACGAACGTAATTGAAAATTTTATCGTGAATTAAAAAGAGTATTAGGGAACGTGATATTTCCCAGAGAAAGCAGTTAGAGAAAAGCTCTGGAAAACAATAAACTAAAAATTTTGCCAGGTTATACGTAGAAACTTGTAAAATCTCCATATGTCAAGATAATTAAAAGCTGTTAAAGATAACGCGAGATTTTCTACAAAGTATTAAAGTAATTATTTAGTTTTGTTAACTTACAAAACTGTCGTTCATTTTCAATCGGGCGCGTTATTGTGTGCCTGGTGACATCACATGCACCCGCTCTATTAGCCTTTGTTTATTGCTATCATGAACCATGGCCCACTAATTGCTAACAACATCAAATAATCCGATTTTGTTCAAAAAAGGCATTGTTACTACATTTAACCCCTATAAACTATATATTTTCGGAAAGCAGAAAAAATATGCAATTTAATGGTATCATGGCCAACTACGACTTATATTTAAAAAATGCCAACTTTATGTCATAACTCTTAAATCATGAAAATTAGAAGATATCTGGATTGACTATCGTATTCTACTTGAAAAAGTGCCTGTAGAATGTTTTTACCGTTTTTGAATATCTTCAAAACCAAGACAGTTATTTGAAGTTTTCGATATGGCCAAATTATGAATTTTGGGCTATAACTAAAAAATAACAAAAGATAGCGGAATTATGTTTTCGGGACTTGAACTTGCATCAAAAAAGGGCCCTGAACTCCGACATCAGTTTTTGCCTATCCCCGATAGTAAAGGGCCCCTGACACGCTCGTGCTTCGTTCCAATTTTACCCGCTCAGGATTGAAACGGACGATTTTACTCGAACCGGAAAGGCGCATTTACACGTTCGTTGTTTTATTCGATGTTAAGGTACAATTTTGAATGAACAGGCTTGTTGTACAGCTAGTATACCAAATACAAGATGAAGCTAAAACACAAAATTTGTGCTGTTAGTATTGCTATATTATTGCTCCAAGGGAAGAAACGTGTCCGTTCGCAGTTATTTAACTTGTATAAATTAAATGCAACCTCACAAATACGCTTATCAATCAGAATTGGTCTGCAGTCTGCATGAACAGTGAATACAAATACACGTTCGGTTTTTACTCAATTTTACCCGAACGGTGTGACGTCACACAGTGAAAACCAAATTATTTTGGATTTTGCTCGTGCCGTGCTCGTTTCAATTTTTCACGCGTGAATTGCGCATACACATTCTGTTTTACCCGTGCGTTATTAGACGGTACGGGTAAAATTGGAACAAATCACGAACGTGTCAGGGGCCCTTAAAGGGTACTTCCCATTTAAAAACATCGAAAATGGGCCACCCTGTACAGGGTGGGGCAAAATAACTTCCTTACTTTCAATGAGGCGTTGTGAAGGAAGGGAAGGTCGTCGAAGGGTGGGGTTCGGCTCAAAACGAGCAGGTAGTCGGGAAGTTTCTGCCCCAATCTTCCTCTGTCGTAAAAATGCCGTGGACTAATTAGCAGTGTGCGTTTGCCCTCGAGACTTATTTTTCGCAAAATCTCTGGCATTTTACTCGTTAGCAACCTTTACTCATTAGCAACGCTTGAGTCATTAGCAACCAACACTTTATTCCTAGCAACACAGTCTGTTTGTTTACTTGTTACTATGTACGTGTTGTAGTTGCTATGTTTCCGTACAAACATAACCTTGATAAATTTAACAAATTTGTCTAGAAAATTCGAACTTTTAGTACTTACCCAAAAAAATAGCGTATTCAACGCGTGAGAAAAGTGGTTTTCTAGCACGTGAAATTTTAATTCACTCGCTAAAGCCCGTGAATCAAACATTTTCCACTCGCTAGAAAACTACCACTTTTCTTTACTTGTAGAATAATCTACTATTATCGTATCATTGATTATAAAGATAACTTTATATTAAACTTTTATTAATAATTATAAAAGTTTGGTTTTAACCATCAAAGAGTACGGAAGTGTGTGCTAAGTGTGCGATTTGCGATAGCTCGGCCTAGTTCAGGCGCGGAATCGGGTCCTTGCCGCTACTTATCTTCTGTCCAGCTGTAAATCTGGTAAAAACTTAAAACTTTTCCAAACCTATACTAATAAATCAACATGTATAATATAAATTCTGGTTTTCCTGCTAATTTAAACACCTACCACTCGCAAAAAACAACAAATAATAATGATGCTCGCATGTTTCATAACTCACAACCTCAGATGCAATGGCAGTCGCAATACCAGCTGCCGCAGCAAATAATTCAGTGGCAAAATCCCCAACAAACATTCATACCTCAGCCTTATCAGCAGGAAGTACCAGCCCAATATCTAACAAATACTCAACCACAAAATTCGACCTACAGTGAAATGCTTCGAGCTCCGATAATAACATATGCAAACCCACAATCATTTATTCCAACAATGCCAATGGATTTTTCACTAAACACCACAACTTCACAAACGCTTATTAATAACAACACTCCCAATGAAGACAGTATGTCGGTCAGAAGTGACCAATCTGAAGTTATAACCTTAAACGACTTCCAAGAAGTTAGATCACGTAATAAGAAAAGGAAAAATACTAATCCACCCTCACAAAAAGCAAAGCAAATAAATTCAGAAATAGCAACCACAAACAAATATGAGGCTCTCGCGAATACAAACGAAGAAGCCCAATCAAGTAGCAGGCAAATCAACAAAGAAAATACTCTTCAAGTCCCTCCCTTCATATTACACTACGTAACAGCAATAAACCCATTGTTAAATCTAGTGAATAGTCACATCGATAAAAAGAACTACCTCTATCAGATAATACAAGGAAATAAAGTCAAATTACAAACCAAAAGCGTGGAAGATTATAAGAAACTTAGGGATGTCCTTGATCAAAATAAAGTAGCTAGACATACATACTCACTAGAAGAAGAAAAAACCTTCAGAGTTGTATTAAAACATATGCACCATTCTACCGATGTTAACCTGATTAAGGAAGCATTGAGAAATGCGGGGCACGAAGTGGTAAACATTATGAATGTCATGAACAGAGAAACAAAGCAGAAGAAAAATATCTTCTTCATTGACATCAAACGTAATTTAAATAACAAAGAAATTTTCAAAATTAAGCACATCGAAAATGCGATAGTAGAATTTGAAGAACCTCTAAAGAAAGCACAGATTCCTCAATGCAAGAATTGTCAATGTTATGGCCACACGAGGAACAGATGCACCAGACAAGCTAGGTGTGTCAAATGTGCAGAGCTGCACGACTACCGCACGTGTCCCAAAAATCGTAAAGATGGAAAACCAGCAAAATGCGTGCTATGTGGTGGTGCGCACCCAGCTAATTACAAAGGCTGTAGGGTTTACGTAGACATCCTGAGTAGAAGATTTCCGAATCAAGTTAAAAAAATAACTATCAACAAACAGCAGCAACCCGCTCAGATAAAAATACAGTCTCAACTGGCACAGAACCAATCTCATAAACCACAACTATCAACTACAACAGCCACTTCATCCTCAAATACAAGAGCTAACCAATGAACAAAATAACATACGCATACCTCGAAATTTGGACCAATCAGCTAAATTATCCAGATACCATCCTACAACAAGTACCCAATCTTACCAGCCAAACAATAAAATCACAGGACAACAAGCAGGTGACCTGACCACCATAATTGCTACAATGCAGCAAACGATACAAGCTCAACAACAAACCATAATTGAGTTAACAAAGCAAATAGGACTCTTAAGAGAAGAACTGATTAAAAATAAAAATGGCTCCAGCATATAAAATAGCCCTTTGGAATGCCAATGGCCTTCTAAACCACAAGCAAGAAGTTGAAATCTTCCTTAAACATCATAATGTAGATATTTTACTCGTCTCAGAAACCCATTTTACACAAACAAGTCAAATTCAAAATTATTGTATCTATTCCACTGAGCACCCAGATGCTGACAGACAAGCGAGGGGTGGTACGGCAATACTGATCAGGCTAGGTATTAAACACTACGAGCTTCCAAAATTTAAAAAAAGTTTCTTACAAGGAACAAGCATAGTAATTGAAGATTGGCACGGTCCGCTCGCGCTCTCAGCAGTGTACTGACCCCAAATTACCCTACTAACAAAGAGGGATTCATCGAACACTTCCGGTCCTAACAGATTCATGGCAGGCGGGGACTACAATGCGAAAAATGTACTCTGGGGCTCACGTATTACTGCACCAGGACGTGGTAGAGTGCTTAGTCAAGTTATACAGGACTTAAATCTTAACTACCTATCAACATATGAACCGACGTACTGGCCCACGGATGTAAATAAAATTCCCGATCTGTTAGACTTTTTTGTAACTAAAGGTATTGCCCCAGGATATCAAGACATTGTGTCATGTTTGGATCTATCCTCAGATCATACTCCAATTATAGCTACAGTAAGCGCTACCGTTATCGAAAAAGAAAAGCCACTGAAGTTATTTAATAAAAGAACAGACTGGTGTTACTTTAGATCCTTGATTCGTGCTAAATTAAATATGAAAATTCCGCTCAAAACCAACGAAGTTATTGAGTCAGCGGTATCCTACTTTACGCAAGTAATTCAAGAGGCGGCTTGGGAAGCTACCCCTGATGTTCCACCTAAACAAACACAAGAATGCTGTCCTCTTGCTGTGAAAAGAAAAATTGCAGAAAAAAGGAAGTTAAGGAAAACATGGCAAATGACTAGATACCCATCGGATAGAATGCGTTATAATAAGGCCACAGATGAACTAAAAACGCTAATCAAAGACCTGAAGAACAAAGGCTTCCAAGAATACCTAGAAAATCTAAGTCCGACGGAAGACACAAACTATGCTTTATGGAAAGCGACAAAAAGAATAAAACGCCAGAATGAACCAATTCCTCCCCTGTGTAAAGCAAACAATAGCTGGGCACGTACTGACTCAGAGAAAGCTGAAGTATTCGCGCAACATCTAGAAAAAGTGTTCCAGCCTCTGCATTCATCTGTAACGCCGGAAGAAGATTCTGAAATTCAGACATACCTAGATACCCCATATCAAATGTCACCGATGCCAAAATTGTTCACTGTAAAAGAAGTCAGCGAAATGATTAAAACAAACCTACATTCAAACAAGGCCCCTGGATTTGATTTAGTAACGGGACAAATTATCGAAGAACTTCCCCGTAAAGGCAGGGTTATGTTAACAACTATTTATAACGCGGTATTGAGGCTAGGCTACTTCCCGGACGCAATGGAAAGTCGCCCAAGTAATAATGATTCTTAAGCCCGGAAAATTGCCAAACGAAGCAGCCTCCTATAGACCGATCAGCCTACTGCCTATACTAAGTAAACTACTTGAAAAGCTGCTTGCCAAAAGACTAACACCTATCATAGATGAGCTAAACCTTATACCCACTCATCAATTTGGCTTTAGAAAGGAGCATTCCACTATCCAGCAGGTTCATCGTGTGGTTGATTACATCAACCAATCTTTTGAAGAGAAACTATACTGCACGGCAGTGTTCCTAGATGACAGCCAGGCGTTTGATAAGGTTTGGCATAATGGCCTCCTTTATAAACTAAAACACACATTGCCTCATTCATATTTTATCATATTGAAATCCTACCTTGAAGAAAGGTTCTTTCAGGTTAAATATGACCAATGCCAAACTGATCTATATCCGGCTCGGTCTGGAGTCCCCTAAGGCAGTGTTTTAGGACCTTTGTTATACCTACTTTATACGGCTGACGTACCTACCAATACACAATCACTGACAGCCACCTTCGCGGATGATAAAGCCATCCTGGTTAAACACAAAGATCCCGTAACAGCTGCCAGAATGCTGCAAGATCATCTAAACGACGTAGTTAAATGGACCAAAAAGTGGAGGATTAAATTAAACGAGACCAAATCGTTTCACATCACTTTCACAAAGTGTAGAGGAAACACGCCACACGTTTGCATTAATAATGTACCATTGCCTCAAGTTTCGGAGGTGAAATACCTCGGCATGCACTTAGACAAAGGGCTAACATGGAAGACACACATATGGCATAAAAGAAAACAACCGGGGATCAAGTTTAGTAAACACTACTGGATGCTCGGAAGAAAATCCAAATTGTCTCTCCGAAACAAGCTCCTGGTCTATAATGTTACATTTAAAACAATCTGGACCTATGGCATCCAGCTATGGGGCTCAGCAGCAAACACCAACATCCAAATTATTGAGAGATGTCAGGCAAAAGTGTTACGTGCTATGTGTGACGCACCTTACTATTTAAGAAATGTTGACATTTTGTGCGACTTGAATGTGGACACAGTGAAAGAAACAATTACTAAATATAGTGAAAAGTATTTAAGCAAACTGGAATTTCATAGTAATCCCCTAGCATTGAATCTTCTTGATAATAGTTCAGACACTCAAAGACTGAGCCGAGTTAAACCACTAGACCTACCGTATAGGTTTACCTAGCAATTAAGAATATAGTTTTTGTTACCATTGTATAGTAAACTAATCAACAAATCCATACTTCTTAAGTAATCTCTAGGTTTAAGTCATTGGACTTTAATCCTCACGCCAGTCCATGCCATATTTAATCACTTATGTATCAGATTTGCTTATTGTGTATACAGATTGCAAATAGTCAATAAATTAAAAAAAAAAAAAAAAAAAATTAATAATTATACATAACATAATAACATAGCAACTTCATAATTCGTTAGTTACATAATATAAACAAACACTGTTTGTGTACATGAATTGTTGTCAATGATACGATAAAGCTTGAAATATGACTCGAATATTGGCGATTTAAACCGACTCGGACGTTGCGTAGTTGACTCGGCTTGCGCCTCGTCACCTAGCAACGTCCTCGACTATTATAAATCGCATAATATTCTTGTTATATTAATAGCTATTATCGTCGACCAGCATCATAATGCTATCATTATTATAGAGAAAATCGTGCATAATATTATACTGTATGTTCCACTGCATCATAATCACTTGATTTATGGATGCATTTAGTGTCCATAACGTGTCACTTTATTGGGCTAGTAGTTTTACTTTATTTTTGTCACTGTCACAAAAATGGAATTTTTTATTTACATGTAATAACAAATTCAAACAATTAAATTAACATATTTATTCTCTGGCACTTGCTGCCAACTCTTCTACACTTTCTAAAGTATCAATTTCTTTGTATAAAGATAATAAATTATTAAATCGTATTCAAACAATTTTTGACATTTGCAACACTAGAAAAGCACACTAAGTTATACCGAATTTTTATATAGGGAAATAAAAAAATTATTTTAGAAGATATGCAGTTCCTCTAGAGCAGTCGAACATAAAGCTTTGTATGTAATTCGTACATAAACAAACTTTATAGACTCGCCTTGTTTATTAGACTCGCTCGCTCACTCGCTTGTTCATAAACAGCGGCTCGTCCAATAAAGTTCTATATTATGTCCTAAAATTACATAAATAGCTATTATCGTCGACTAGCATCATAATGCTATCATTATTGTAGAGAAAATCGTGCTTAATATTATACTTTATGGCACAGTGCCATAAAGTCATTATAACAACAGAATAAACGAACGTTACTGAACAACCACATCAGTCGTTATAGTAACACATACTATATTGTGACAAATATGTCATAATTTTATATAACCTGAATAATTATTATTTTAGCAAAAAAACTAATAGTATATTATAGACCAAGGTCGAGAAGACATTTTTCTCAGCCGAGCAGTATTATTTCCCGACATGCGAAGCATGGAGGGAAATAAGTTGTGAGGCTGAGAAAAGTCTTCTCTACCGCGGTTTATATACTATTTTTTTCACTACTAGCACCTTTATTCCTTTTAATTAATCAGTTTTACATAAATAAAAAATAAAATGACAGATGCGTATATTTATTTCTAAATATCCACAAAAATCAAATAGCCTTGCTTGAAAACAAGGGGAGAGGTTAATTTCAATTGACATTTGGGTAAAACATATTTAAAATAGGCACCTGAGCGCATAGCAATTGTTTCTATTATTAACCAGTAGTCAATAATAAAAAATTATGGACCACTAGGAGAGAAATTCATCTTCTGGGCTCGAAAATAAGGTCAATAATGACATCTTCTAATACTAGTAGTGAAAAAAAATAATTATAAACTAATTTCATAATGTACTATTTTGCACAGTCGCCTCTAAAGTTGACGTTTTACAAATTCTAAACAGTTGCAAAAGTTGATGTTTATAAAATGGTTGCCGTCACTAACGCATAAAGATGGTATCAAAAGCATAATGAACTTTCATGATGTGCATGTTCCGTCGCGGCCAATCCGATGTCACGTTCTGGCAAATGTTTTTTCTTTTATTCTTTACTTGTCACATTAAATACCTACGTACGAATGTTGTACGAAATAATAAAATAAGTATAAAAAGTGTTTTCAGTTTATTGAAATGAATTACTACAATATGGAAAACGAAATTAATAATTTCGAAAAAGATGAAATGAATTATTACAATATGGAAAACGAAATTAATAAATTCTCGAATAAAAAATTTTGAAATTTGGGTATAATCTATTATAATTTATACTGCGTCCGTGCAAAAAATAATGTATGCAACACGTGTGTAAATAAGTTTGATATAACTTAACTTTACACACTTATTACATAAATAATAAATAACTATTATGGTACTGTGCCATAAAGTTGTTATAACAACGGAATAAACAAAGGTTACTTAACAACCACATCAGTCGTCATAGTAACAAATACTATTTTGTGACAAATACGTCATAATTTTATATAACCTGAATAATTATTATATTAGCAAAAAAACTAAATTGAATTTCTTTTAGATAAATAATTGTAACGCTATTCGAAGATAAAATAGTATATGAAATTCGTTTATAATGCAGTATTATGGCACTGCGTTCATGCGCTAATTTCATTCTTGCCGTAATACTGTACATTATAAACTAATTTCATAATGTACTATTCTATCCAAACTGATCCAAACCTATATCCAATAATATATCTATTGATTTGTACTATCTTATGCTACACCAGCACTAGGTGAAGTATATCAATTGTTATCCGGAGGTGATAACACTAAATAAACCCGCTACTCTGTTGCGAGGGCGTGAGGTTCCTAAAAGAAAATAGTAGTGCTCACTAAATACCTAAACTAACGATGTTCCTTGGGCGCCAGGTCCTTATAACGTAAACGTCTTCAGTCGGACCTCCTGAAGAATAGACCTCCAAAGTGAATTGACTTGATAATAAAACGCAAGGTTTTGTAATTAACGAAATAGGATATATTAACTCATAAGCAAAATGACACATATACAAAATTGAATTTGAAAATTAATATTGAAGTTATCATTCAAATAAACCAATAAAGAAATTTATTAAGATCGTAACCAAACATAAGTCTAAATGTAATATTTCTAACAACGAGATCTAATTAAACAAACAAAAAAAAAACTATAGGGAATGTTCAAAGACAATATCGTAACTAAACGAACGAAATAAATTTAAGGTTCAAATTAACCCAAATCGTAAGTAATTAAACGAACGTAGACTGTATCATTCAAAATGGCTAAGATCGTAATTAAACGAACGTAGACCCTCGTAGGGTTCGCAAGGATAATTCTTAAACTAAATTATTAAATACGCATACCCAGAATTGAGCTCAGTTCGTCGTGACCTGCGATTATAGATAACAATAATCCATAGTACATAAATAATAATGTCTTGCAAAACCTGTCGGTACCAAAATTCAATTACGATATAATAAATATTGAAAGCAATAATAAATGACTAAGTTTAAACGCGTAAATTGAGTATTCCTTTACAAAATCAAATTTACAGTGTATAAATTCACGTTGCTGTGACTGCAACCACAATTTTAATTACTCGCACTGGAGTACGATTTACTAAATGACGATTGAAAGTTTTACTAACACTTTAAATTACAATGCAAATTAATTACTGTAAATATTTCTAATAAATGCTTCTAATCAAATTTCTAGTAACACAACTTACTAAAATGTTTTAACATTTAACTAAATAACACAAGATAACCTCAAAATCAAACCTTAACCTTGAGTCTTAAACCGTGTAGATAACGAAGTTGAACTCAGGAAAAATTCTAGTTAATTGCCTTCTAATTATCACGGGATGATTCCTTCGGGTTAATGAACTCCAAACAATTTCCAAACCAACGTGGTGTTGAAATAACACGTGGAAACAGATGTCGAACAGGTGGTTTCTACGAACACGTTGTGCAGGAAAAACAGCAACAACCACAAAAAGTACTAAAACGTACTACAAGAAGGGCTGAAATCCAACGAATACCGTAAGAAATCTTCAAATAAAACCAATGCATTACATACCCAAAAGTTGTTAAAATGCCCTTCGCAATGCTCCTATCAAAATGGTCTACGAACAGCTAAAATCCAAATTAATGCTTAAAAATGATTAAAATCCGAAACGACTACCGTATTAAATTCACTAAAGGTCCAAAAGGCAAACTAAATAGCATTTTCAATATGTCTAAAGCCAAAGTAAACGACGTCTATCCGTGACCGATGACTAAAGTAGAAGAAGCTAAGTAATGAATTTGCCAACAGAATTCTCTGAAGAAAACCAACCTAAAAATTTACAAATTCCCTAAAGATTAAAACCCACTAAGTGAAGGTCAAAAATAAGAAGAGGCGTGACGTACATGCATTATATGCATGCAACCATACAAGCTTATATGTAACTGGGAAGTCCAAATTTATAACCAGACCAAAATAAATCCGATAATTAACGCAAAACAGCAAGTGAGTGATTTCTACCGTAACACTTATTCTATCAAAAGCCTTTTCGTAGTCGACATAACATACGTATAATGCTTTTTGTACTTCTAGACATCTCTCCGCTATTATTGCTAGACCAAATATAGCTTCTCATGTGCCGGACTTTTTATGAAAACCGTTCTGTGTTTTACTGAGAAATTCTTCATATTTGTTTCTTGTACGGTTGTATATGATTCTCAAGAATATTTTTAAAGCGTGGCTCATTATGCGATGATGTTCACATTTAACCGATTTGAATATAAACATGGAAATCAGCCGTTCATCTGGTATTATTCCACTATTGTATATTTATTTCATTATACAATTCCCTCAATTTAGTTATTATATCGGAATCTAAATGTTTGAAATGCTTTGCAGTTATCATATCATCTCCCGGCAGCTTTAATGGCCGCTTCTACTTCACTTTTGAGAATATGTGGTCCTTCGTTTCATTCTATTAATGGATATTCGTCCCTTCTATTTTCTTTGTATACTCTTCCCATATTTTCTATATTCAGCTCTATACTGCTGTTGTTATTCCAAACGTTTATTTGATTTCCCTTCTTAAACAAACCTGCAGCTTCCTTGATCTTTTGATGCATTTCTCTGTCCTTGTGTAAAAATCTCACTTCTTCTATCTGTGCAATCCTTCTTGTAGCCATTTTTCCTTAGTTTCTTTGACTTTCTTGTCTATTATTCCGTTTAATTCTTTATATTTATTTTTATCTTTAATCTTTTCTTTCTCTCTGTTTCCATGAGTTGTAATATTTCCTGTTATCCAATGTATTTTTCTCACACTCTTTTGTTTGGGTAATATCATTTCTGCTGCTTCTATGATTCCAATTTTGATACAGTTCCAGTAACGTTCTATATTTGTTTTGGTGTTGTTATTGTTGCTGTTTTCATTGTTAATCTATTCGATTTCTATTTCTGTGCTGGGGTTGTTTAGGGCATTTATAATATGTTTTTGATATTAAATTTCAGATAAAATTTTGATGTAACGGTGACAGTTGTTATGCATTGGTTTAAGTTATATCAGGGTAGGTATGTCACGACGACCGCCGATTAGACGTTTCTTGAGAAAAACTTAGTAGATAAATGAAAATTCGCTTAATAAGGTTTTGGGATATTATAAATTGATTGATAATATATTTAAGATTGTACAACTTCCGGTTATACCGGAAGTAGACACTAACTTCGTTATTTCAAATTGAACACCCTATATATTTTTAGATATACAGAATGGTCTTTTAACCGCGAGTGCAATGATATGGCACTATAGGGGTCTATCGCTAACAGTTGAGCAGTTATTCGATTGTTTTTAAAAAATCTAACCTTACATTGGACGAATGCCTCTGCGAAATTAGTTCAAAATAAACGTTCTTTCTCAGAGTTTAATTTAAGGGCTCTATCGGCCATGGAATTGTTAGGGTTACTTGACACTAACGCTTGCCAGTACACAGAGTGATCGAAAAATTCCGACCTTGATTTTTTTCAATTTTTTTAAATGGAACCCCTATATTAAATTTACCAGTTAGATAGCCACTATCATAAGCTTTCCTAAAATACCCAACTTGATAGGTCTATAATTAATAAGTACAAAGTTATTAAAATTCAAATTTCCATATTTTAAATTTTTTATGTTATTGGCTCATATCTTATTTTTTTCTTTTTTCTTGACTATGAAGGCAATAAACATGAAAAACTCAATTTTTTAAATAGAAACTCTTATTTCATAATCTTTTTGGAGATGAGTTTTGTTACATAATAATGTTCTATGCAATAGAAAAGCTGAGATACGAGCCGATAACATCAACATTTTGAAATTCAGTAACTTCCTGCTTAATAATTCTAGACCTATTACGTTGGGTATTTTGTGAAAGCTTATGACAATGCCTATCTAACTCATACCGAATATGGGGCGTTCCATTTAAAATTTTTGGGAAAAAACTGGGTCAGCATTTTTTGATCACCCTGTGTATACTGGTAAATTCTAGATCCTAACGGTCCTATCTATTCCGTCGGTGATAGACCCCTTAAATTAAATCCTGAGAAAGGGCACTTATTTCTAATTAATTTCGCAGTGGCGTTGGTCCAAAGTAAGGTTACATTTTTTAAATTTTTGAAGTAAACGCTTATGCCTACCGCGTAATGCTGGATGAACAGAAGGTAAATATTGGTTGGGATAGATGCAAAATCTACGATGCTGTGGAAATTACGAGATGTTTTACATGCAGCGGATTCAATCATAAAGCATGCCAGTGTAAGTCCCAAAAAGCACGTCCAAAATGTGCTGGGCCACATCACTTAAGCGAGTGTAAAGCTGGAGATGAGGATCAAAGATGCATAAATTGTATGCATGCTGTCAATAAACTCAAAATAAAGCTGGACGTCAACCATGCAGCATGGAGTTCATAATGTGCAGTATTCAAACGTAAACTGGAACTCGAAAGAAGTAAAATTGATTTTTTATACGCCGAAATACGATGCGTCACTTTTGATGGGTGCTATCTTTTTTTATTTCGTTGGTGCTACTAGACGAGCGTAAAATACGCCGCGACGCGTAAACTTGAGCGCTTTCAACGCCGCATGTCGCGTTTTACGCGCTCAAATATCTACAACTGAATAAAAACGTCGATAGACAAATAGGAAATAGAATCAGCAAAGCCAATAGAATTTATTAGCAGATTAATAATTAGGGCATCCAAAATTACCGACATTTTCTTTTACCGGTAAAGGGTAAATATTTTAAGTAAAAACCGGTTAACCGGTACATTACCGGTAATTTTTTTTAATTGAAAATTTCGTGATATGATACTACTACTCAGGGCCGCCGAGAGAAAATTTCGGGCCCGTGACAAGTCTTAGATGTCACCGCCTCTCGGCGGCCCTGCGTATTACTTATTAGCAAGCAATATTTCTATAGTATGTGCAAAGGGACAATTAACAATAACCTATTAAGTTTTAATAAGTTTAACACATTAACAAAAAACTAATAAACATATATGCACCTTATTTCTTAATAAACAAAGCAAAATTCATTCAAAACAACGCCAGAAGAATAGGAAAGGCATTACTGCAACTGCAAACCCTTGCCAGGGATAAGAAAACACATATAAACAATAGTTCATTGCACCCCCCCCCCCCAACACCGTGGGATGCACTAGTGGAAGAGAAAGTAAGAAAGAAAAATGGTACAGCAACTTCGAAAAACTAGAAGGATAATGATAGAGAGATGTAACAAATTAAAGATGCTCCAAGAACACCGGATCGCAAACTTTTTTGCCAACAAATTGATGGTTTAACTTATGGTATGTGTCAATGGATACTAAAACAGGAGTTGCATTTACATCCGTACCATTTTACCTCTGTAAAGGAACTTTTAGAGTAAGATTTTCCTAAAAGAGTTGAATTTTGTGAATTATTTTTGCGATCACTGGTTGAATTTAAGCATTTTTATGAACAAGGTCTGCTTTTATCTTGAGAGTTACATTAATTCACAGAATTATTGGCCGAATTCCTACCTATTGTGAATTTACTTTTTTCACAATCAATATTATTATTACTATTATGTAGAGTAGCGAAAATCACGAGTTCCTTTTTATTCACAAAAACTAAACTGTATATACCGAGTTGAGTGAGTAAAATTTGCAACCCATATTGCATATTTCATCAGTGACTAGATCACTAACGTAACCTTATAATAAAATTAGATCAAAGAACTATCCAGTTTCGCAGTGTCGAGTCAGTGGAAGTAAACAAATACACATGAACAGGGCAGAACCTTGTTTACAAGTTGAATTACCTGACGATTTGTGTAAAGCCGCATTTGTATGTAAACTTTTTTATTGCTCTTTACCTCTAAAAGTCAAATCAAGCACCACAAATAACATTCAGAGAATATTTAAATGTAATAACAGCGATGTAACTAAAATGTATGTAACATTCACAGGGTGGCGATTTTTTTTTAGATACAAAATTCCCTGACTTTTCCCTGACTTCCCCTGACCATAAAAAGAAAACTTCCCTGACCATTTCAACATAGGTGGAGTTAGGGGGGTACTAGGGGGTGCTCAGCACCCCCAATTTTGGAATTAGCGCCCCCAAATTAAGTTTTTTATTTCCATTTTTTATTATTTATATCTATTCTCGCAGCGAAAATAATTTTAGCTGACAGCCAGCCTATGAACCTAGACTAGAGACGTTTTTCGAAAAGCATCAAGTATGAAAATGCCATTGCAATATTAATATTTCTTTTATTTTGTATTCTTAAATAAATAAAAGTGGTAAAATTAAAAGTTGAATTCATGGTGTCTTAAATAAATGTTTTTTCGATATCAGAGTTATATCTTTTTATATTTTATTTTTAAGTTACCTATGTAAATTTATAATTAATGACTTTATAGAGTGAATAATGTAAATTTGTCATACCTATACCTACCTAAATTTCTAGAGACAAATGGTTTCTCTAATGTTTTTTAAAAAAGTTTCCTTGATGAAACCTATTTTTTGGAGAAAATATTTTTGTATCGCGATTTTCTAACTTTTCATTAGAGCGCTTGACCTTGAAATTTTCAAAAATTAGTAAAATAAACGCCATGGAGATGAAGTATCTGAGGAAAATAGCGGGGAAGATAAAGTGGGACAGAATAAGAAGTGAAACAATATGGGAAACGATAGAACAAGAATCGATAATAATGAATAAAATAACAAAACGCCAACTGAACTGGTATAGACACTTGATGAGGATGGAACCTAATAGAATACCTAGGAGAGTACACGAAGCAAGGAATAATGTAAAAAGGAAGACCACGAAAGAAATGGATTCAGCAAATAATAGAGGCGGGAAATGAAAGCTATGATGGAAAACAAGAAGGCATGGAAAATATGGGTCGAAATTCAATAAACCAACCCAAATCCGACGCCTGAAAGGGTAAATGGAAGGGGAGAAAGAAGAAGAAGAAATACAACTATCGTAAATCATCTCTACTAAGCCGGATTAGAAAAAATTTACAGCTGCCTTAAAATAGAAGAATTCCTTTGTAAAATGTCAAAATATTTTGGGCAACAGTTTAAAGCCGTCCCTGGTAGGGTTTTTATGACAGGACGTGTCACCTCTAACTCCTCATAATATTTTTATTATCCGTTGTAATAACTTAATAAGTCAGGTAGAAATGACGGGCCTGAACGAACGGGCTATGCAGAACGAGCCAAAGCACAACGATCCGCCACGATGTAAACAAGAAAGTAACAAGTTGACACTGTAGTTTGACACAACATATTTAAATACTGCCAGGTTAACAACATGAAAAACACTACAACTTGTGACGGGAAATTCAACCTGTCTTCAATCAATTTGGATCACCCTGTACATTTGTAACAAATTCATCTTTTTCGAATTGTAAAATTGTATTTAATTTTGGTGGGATTTAGTAAAAGTAATTTTTCTATATCAAATTATTGAATTCAAATTATTTTAAAATAAAAATTGAAAACTAGTATGTTATCTCCATTATTGTCCTAGGAACTTAATTGGCAGTAGTATTTCCCATTGTCAAAGAGAATCTAATAAACAACTGTTATAAGTTATAAACAACTTACGATCCTTATTATCCGTATTCTTAAATTGTGCTTAAATCGACGGTAGTAGAAAATTTCTTTTTAGCATTGTATTAGTTTTAAATTGGTCAGTCTTTGGGCAAAACGTATTATTAAAAATATTTTCGGATTTTTTTTTCAGACAATTCCCTGACCTTTCCCTGACTTTTCCAGGTATAAAAAATTCCCTGACTTTTCCAGGTTTTTTAAGGTTTTTCCAGAAATCGCCACCCTGATTCAGTGGTCGAAGTGGGGGGGATACGGGGGATGGCATCCCCCTAGTTTTTTAAAAAATTAAGCCGTTCCCCTACATTGAAAAGAAAATTAAACCATCCACCTACTTAAAAAAATTAAGACATCCCAGTGCTAAACTACGGGATTTCATTCTTCAAATATGATTTTTAAAATTAACTATTTAGCAGGTAGCCGGTATGTAAGTAACTAGTGTTCAATTCTTCAAAAAATATGATTCATTGTTTGGGTTTGGGCACCGCGCGGCTCCCGTGGAGTTTATTTATTTATTTTAAAATACCCACAGACAAAGCAGCTATCCATTACTGATAAAGACACTCTTATCAATCTGCGTGTATTAAAAACTAAAAAATATTGAAGTATGTGAAATCAAGTATTACATTCTTAAGTTAGATTTTAATTAATCAAATTAAAAAACTCAGGTTTATTTTTTGTCTTTGTAGTATCGCCATTTTATTTTCATAAAGTCATAAACTATCTCACACACGTAAGTAGGTGGGTGGGGGGCACTGAATATTGGAAAATCTAGCACCCCCCTTGTCCCACTTCGACCATTGGTAACATTATTAAAGTTTAATACCCAAGAAGGAAATGCAACTCAGGTATCATTTATCCCAAAATCTTTTTCTTGAGTGGCATGCCCTTTACAGGGCGTTGCTGGTCCCTCTCCTTAATGTCTAAGAACCTCGGAAGCGCTTGCACTTCTACTGCAAGCTCCAGAGAAGACGTACTAGGCAGAATACCTCGGTGGTTTGCCATTGCCTTCCGAGGGAAACGATCGGGTGTTTTTTGTGTTCGTGTGATCCTGCTAATCGAACCCGGGCCATCTCAGTGGTCAGACGCACCCTTAACCAACTGTCATGGATACAAGAACTATCAAACTCACAAAAAAAGAAAACGCAAAAAAGAGAAGAAATACTTCAGATAGCAACAGATTACTACTCCAATCTCTACAGCAGTAAAAACAAAATAAACTAATCACTAACAAATCACAACCACGAACAAGGCAATCAACAAGAAAATTTAACAATTCCAGAAATAACAGAGGAAGAAATAAAAATAGTTTTGAAAAAATTAAAACTAGAAAAATCTCCAGGAAACGATGGAATTAGAAATGAAATTTTAAAATGTAAATCGGAAAAATTACTGAAGATGCTCACGTTACCATTCAACAAAATTACAACAAGGGAACAATTACCAAAACAATGGAACTAGGCCACAATTATATTATTACATAAGAAAGGAGACAAATCAAACATAAAAAACTACCGTCCCATCAGTCTTATACCAAACCTACATATACAGGGTGTTTCTTAATAACATGCTAATATTTAAGGAGGTTATTCTTGGGTCCATTTTGAGAAAAAAACTTCATATGAACATATGTCCTAAAGGTCTTAACTTTTGAGCTACAGGGTGCTAAAGTTTTAAGAAAAAAATCTTTTTTTTATGATAACTTTGGTATGACCCTAGATATTTTTGTGAAACGTAGTACGCATCTTCTATGCATCAAAAGGCATTTTCTGCTGCACAACATAATTTTTTATTCTTGCCAGTGGCGTTCGTGCGGGATTTGCACTGAATCATTTTAAAGAGAAAAGTGATACGCCACTGCTTTTTCGTAAAGTAAAAATTATTTTTGAAATCCTCATTCCTTTCTGAGCAAATCTTGGTCTCTTGATTTTTTTCGTTTGACGTACGGTTTTCGCATAAAAAAAATAAAATTCATTCATTTGCATCTCGCTAGACCACTTACGAGAAAAAACAATTTATGTAACTTTAAACAAAAATTTATTTAAGAGAATAATTTTTAAACGGTAAATTTATAAAATTATGTTGTACAGCAGAAAATGCCTTTTGATGCATAGAAGATGCGTACTACGTTTCACAAAAATATCTAGGGTCATACCAAAGTTATCATAAAAAAAGATTTTTTTCTTAAAACTTTAGCACCCTGTAGTCCAAAAGTTAAGACCTTTAGGACATATGTTCATATGAAGTTTTTTTCTCAAAATGGACCCAAGAATAACCTCCTTAAATATTAGCATGTTATTAAGAAACACCCTGTATAAAGTTTACGCAAATGTATTATTAAATAGAATATATAAACAACTGGATATTGAGCAACCTCCAGAACAAGCAGGTTTTCGCAAAGGTTTCTCCACAATCGACAACTTACACACTATAAATCAATTAATCGAAAAATGCTAAGAATGCAAAAAAACTATTTACATAATTTTAATAGATTACACAAAGGCTTTTGTCTCCAGTAGTGGGTCCTTCCCGGGATTTCCCGGGAGCGAAATCCCGGGAAATTAGCTGCTTTTTAGAATCCCGACTCCCGGGATGCTCTATCTGATCATTCTGTTGATGTTCTGTGTTTTTTAAAAACTTATTTTAAAAATCAACAAGACGTATAAATTAAATATTTATTTCCCGTTTTTCTACTTCAATAAAAAAATTAATTTTGTTTTGTTTTCTTAAAAAAAAGATTTTTTTGTTTTTAATTTTTTAAATAATGAAATAATAAATATGTTTTTGTTTTCTACTAAGCTTTTTTATTTCTTTTCAATAAAAATATTTAATTTGCTCTATAATATCAAAGGTTTAATATTAAAATAAAATTTCCCGGTTCCCGGGAAATCCCGGGATTTAACGAACTTTCAATCCCGATTCCCGGGATTGAAAAAATCTTCGGCAACAGCACCCACTAGTCTCCAGGGCCGCGCCAAGCTATTTCGCCGCCCGTGTGCAAAACTAAATTTTGCGCCCTTACAGATAGCTAATTATAAATTAAAAGGTTTACCTTTTTTAACTGTATTACTTATATTTAAAGACGGTAATAGTATATTACGTGCCAAGTACGGAAAAGTGGAATGTTACTAGACGAGTCTTGTTAAATCACTTTTCTGACGCGGCGCGTATATTATTTTTTCGCATTTTATATTCTCACATAAAAAGTTATCTAAATTTATTGCGATACATTCTGAATAAAATTAATATAAGCACTGAAAAAAGTAGGCGGATTCTCGATAACATAGTAATCTGACAGGAACTGTTTTTGATATAACAGCATTCAATTCAAACAAATAAATACATTTTTTTTAAAATCTAATTCCGAAATGAACTTGAGTGATGAAACTAACTTGGAAAACCATTCAGAAGATATTTTAAATGCTGCCAGAGAAGCTGTCAAATTGCGTTTTAATGAAACCTGACGTTGCTATGCAGTAATGGTTGCTATATTGTAAAGTTACCCATTACTTCACGATTTTGAGTGTACTAATGTAATACATTAGTGTATGAAATGCGAAAATAGTAGATTGTTTTACAAGTTAAGAAAACTAAGAGAAGTGGATGAATCGCTTTTCTTACGAGTTGAACATGCTATTTTTTCGTGTACTTCCCGAAAATCACGTTAATTTTAAAAATAAATATTCAAAATTTATCAAGGTATGTCATTATAGCATTATTTTTCACTGTGGTCGCCATGATTTGTCCACAATTTGAATTAATTTTCGACTTGTCAAAAAAATTATTGGAAAACGTCAGATTATTTTTAAACGTTTTTAAGATTTATAAAATTTATAAAATATTGTACAATACACCTGTGATAATGCATTATTAAGATACGCGTTTGAAATTTGCACCTCGTTTAAAAATTTGAACAATTGTACATTTACTAATATTTATACAAATAAATTGAATGAATGAAAAAAAGTGTTGCTATGAAGAAAAGTGTTGCTAACAAGAAAACTACCACTTTTCTTTACTATTTTTGATTGAACAATATGCTTGATTTCTATCTAGTTCACGAAAATAGTAGATTGTTTTACAAGTTAAGAAAAGTGAGAGTTTTCCAGCGAGTGTAAATTTTTAAATCACGAGCAAGCGTAGCTTGCGAGTGGATTAAAAATTTACACGAGCATGGAAGAACCACTTTTCTTACGAGTTGAACATGCTATTTTTTCGTGTACTTCACGAAAATCACGTTAATTATAAAAATAAATATTCAAAATTTATCAAGGTATTATTTTTCACTGTGGTCGTCATGGATTTGTCCATTTTTACAGCTACTATTTGAATTAATTTTCGACTTGTCAAAAAAATTATGTAAAACGTCGGATTATTTTTAAACGTTTTTAAGATTTTGCGCGGGCTCTGTAGATAAAATATTGTACAATACACGTGTGATAATGCATTATTAAGATACGCGTTTGAAATTTGCACCTCGTTTAATAATTTGAACAATTGTACATTTACGAATATTTATACAAATAAATTGAATGAATGAAAAAAAGTGTTGCTATGAAGAAAAGTGTTGCTAACAAGAAAAGTACCACTTTTCTTTACGATTTTTGATTGAACAATATGCTTGATTTCTATCTAGTACACGAAAAAATATGTTTTCTTATACAGTGACCGGCAAAAGTTCGCAACATATTTATTATAATAGTATCGAAAAAACTTTTCTGGGAGATCGGTTCTGCATGTCCGATAACCTAAAAATCGAATTTTATGTATGTATGCCACGTGATATGGCTGCAAATAAAAAACAATCGCCGTGAAATCGGTGCTAGATGACAAAATATCGAAGAAAGTTATTAGAAAAAATTGCTTAGAATGTAATTTTAGGCCCATATGCTAAATTTCAAGTATTTATTTAAAAAAAATTGAAATTGCAATTTTTCGTAATAATTGTTTTATTAATTGACAAATACCCAATTTTTTTCTTTTAAATAGCTTGATTGAAGTAAAGCCTATGTATATGGATAACAGTGGAAGAACTTTCTCGTTTTTTCCATAATTGACAGGCCTAAATCTAAAAAACAGGTTTTCGCTAGGACGCTCGCTGTTGCAGTGGTTTGTATCTAACAGCTGTATAGCATTTTTACGAATATTTTTATTGTTGAATTGTTTTTGTTTTTTACCGCGGCCGCTCTAATTCTAGCCACGTGCCAATTCCTGCTTTTGTTTATGCCGCGTTGTCTGTTGCTTTATCGGCTGTGCCGATGAACGCCTTCGCACCCATGGCGGCGCGGGCCTTTTTGACTCAGTGGAACACAAAGCATTATTAGAAGCACTAAAACAACAAGAAATACAAGAAAAATACATAAGAATTATAAAACAAATTTACAAAAACAACAAAGCAAAAATAAAAACCGAAAAAGATGGACCATTTTTTAACCCTCGTATTACCGACACAAATTTGTAACACGGACTACCGTGTGGGTTACAAAGTTACCCCAACTTTGTTAAAAATACTCCTGAATTGTCAGTGTCAAAATTGAATAAAAAATTCGGAAATTTACTTAGACAGCAAGGGATTTTCGCAGATTGTCGGAAATTCGGATTTTTTTTTACATTTTGACACTGGAAATTCAGAAGTTTCGTGAACAGCTTATAGATTTCGTTACTCAGTACATAACAATGAATTTTGTAAAATATAACCCACTGTTTGATGAAAATTTATGAAAAAAATGCCACATACCTATATAATTGTTAACTAACAACAATTAGAATAAATTAAAGCTGTAAAATTCGGGAATACATTGCAAAAAGGCAATATGTAGCAATAAATTCGGCAATCACAGACTACCGTGTGGGGTAACATTGTACCCCAGCGCACTTTAATGTGCGATAACTTTCATAAACAAATTATTTTAAAAAAATCTAATAATGACATAATGTGTGTAAAGCTATAACTGACACACTTAGAAAATTTCAATTTGCTAAGGCTAAAATTAATAAAGACATTAATTAAAATCTGACACTGGGGTACAAAGTTACCCCACACGGTAGTACGAGGGTTACCATAGAAAAAGGAGTACAACAGCGTATTAGAAGAAATTTTTAGAAAGTTAAGATGGAGTAGTTTTGGAATAAATATTGGAGGGAAAAGATTAACAAACCTGCGCCTTGCAGATGATGTAACAATCTTTGCAACAAATCCACAAGATATGAAAGAGATGATCACGCAATTAGCTTGCGAAAGCGAAAAAGTGGACTTCATATAAACTATTCGAAAACAAGTATCTTAACAAATGGAACAGTGAAAAGTATACAAACAACAGATGGACTGATAAAAGCGACGGATGAAACAAATTATTTGGGCCAAACTATCTCGTTTAAAAACAAAATACAAAAAGATATCCAGATGAGAATAAAGGCAGAGTGGAACAAATTTCATTCATTAAAACACATTTTGAAAAGCAAAAATTCAATGTTTTTAAAACGAAAAGTATTTAACATGTGCGTATTACCTACCCTAACATATGGAGCACAAACATGGGTATTAACAAAAAACACCGAACAAATGTTGCGAGTTACACAAAATAGAATGGAACGGAGCATGTTAAACATAAAAATCAAAGATCGTATACCTTTGCGTGAAATAAAACAGAAAACAAAAACCGAAGACGTAATAAAAAGATGCAAAATGTTAAAATGGAAATATGCAGGAAAATAGGTGGGCCAACTTAACAACAAAATGGAGATCAGCAGGCGGAAGACAAAAAGGAAGACCAGAAAGTAGATGGGAAGACGAAATAAAACAGATTGCTGGGGAAAATTGGAGAGAATTAGCAGGAGACAGGAGGAAATGGCTCAAATTGGGGGAGGCCTTTGCCCGACAGCGGGATGGTGGCTTATAATAGTACTAATAGTAATAATAATAACAAAAGTAAACTAAACTAAAAGCCTGATTGTTCAGTGCTACTGGAATCAGCATTTATTTATAATCAAGAGGTTCCACCGCAATTTCAATATTGTTATCAAGTTCCCACGTATTATGTTCAACAACGTTAATTACGTGTTGCCCACTGTTTGACCATTTCTGAACAGTAATTCCATTAACACCCTCTATAAGAAGGTTTTTAACATCTGCAAGCTTAAAGGTAGTATTTTTTGCTGCCACGTGCCCTTTGACCTGAGACCAAATTAATTCGATTGGGTTCAGCTCACAGTGGTAAGGGGGAAGTCTAAGCACAATTTTATTTTCTGCTTTCGCCATTTCGTCAATCACAAGAATTATAATTATGTTTGTGTTGTTTTACTACGTAGGTACAGTAGTTCACATTTTAACATATTGTCTTCAAAAATAATACTTTTAGCAGACAACCATTGCTTAATTTGAGGCTTATTCCATGATGTAGTCAGAGATTTTTCTTGTCTTCGAGAGTGATATGGGGCATTATCAAGCACTATAACACAATTATCTTCAAGTAGCAGAAGTACATTTGCAAACTACTTCTCAAAATTTTCCGAGTTCATCTCTTCATGATAGTCTCTAAACGTTTTCGATTCGAAAACCCAGAGACCATCTAACAAAACCCGTGTCACTACCGATGTGCGTGATAATTAATCTTTTACCCTTGCCCAATGGATGTTTTAGACTGGTGGAAGGTCCATTTAAAAATGCTTGTTTTGACGATTTGATGAATTCGTGTAGGTACTTTATTTTGCGTTTGTCCAGCATTGACCCATGTTTCGTCCATATAATAAATTTTTTTGCCTTGTTGGCGATACTTTTGTATTGACCGTAAGTCATTTCTTCTCCACAGAACTATTTCTTTTTTATCCAATAGCATACTGTCTCAGCCGCGTTTAACATGTCTAAAGTTTAATTTTTTAAAAGCTTGTGGACGTTGACCTTTTAAAATTTGGTAAATCCTCATCTTCGTTAACAACGTGAAGCACTTTTTCTACAGTAGGTAGGCAACTCATTACGAAAAAAGAATTAGTGGACTTTTCTACAAATTACAGTTTGCACAAAATCGGCAATGCTGTCCAGAAGTTTGGCACGTGGTTTAACTTTTTTTGTTGATGATAAAGTACGGCTACGCTTATATTCAGAAATTACGCTGTACAGGGTGGTCCAAATTGGACACTTTTGATAGGAAACACCAATTTCTAGAGGGGATAGAAAAAACTAACCTACATGTTACGAGCTCGATTTTTGTGAGAAAGTGAATGCCGAAAACCGCACATCGATATCTTGAACTGTTTAGAAGATATAGGGTGGTTTTCAATTTTGTGCATTTTTGACGCACCCCCGTAACTTATTTATTTATGAATATTTTTTGTTTCTGTAAAAACATTCTTAAGGCACTTTTTTTAAAGGAATCCAATGGTGTCCCAAGTTTTTTTGTAAAAAGAATGGTTTTGAAGCTATGACATAAACTTGTATTTTTTCTTATGGACCACCCTGTATATTTTTGCATATTCTTTTTCTAAATATATAAAATACTTGCTACTTTCCTTTTTAAACATTTATTTTATTGCTGTTTCTAAAATACTATAGATGAATTTTGTAAATCTGGAGTGCCATGCTTGAACAATAAAACGAAATAAACTTACAGCTGTTATAAAATAAATGTTTAAAAAGGAAAGTAGCAAGTATTTTATATATTTAGAAAAAGAATATGCAAAAATATACAGGGTAGTCCATAAGAAAAAATACAAGTCTATGTCATATCTTCAAAACCATTCTTTTTACAAAAAAACTTGGGACACCATTGGATTCCTTTAAAAAAAGTGCCTTAAGAATGTTTTTACTGAAACAAAAAATATTCATAAATAAATAAGTTACGGGGGTGGGTCAAAAATGCACAAAATTGAAAACCACCCTATATCTTCTAAACAGTTCAAGATATCCATGTGCGGTTTTCGGCATTCAGTTCTCACAAAAATCGAACTCGTAACATGTAGGTTAGTTTTTTTCTAGCTCCTCTAGAAATTGGTGTTTCCTATCAAAAGTGTCAAATTTGGACCACCCTGTACACAGACCTCTCACTAACTCCTGTAAGCTGGGCAGATTTTGTGATTATTTTAGAAACTAAAATTTTGGGATTGGATTGCAATTCTCTCTTGTAAGTATTTAAAATCATTTGTTTTTCAGCGCTAGTTAGTGGAGTTCGTTTGCTTCTTTTCTTAGGAGGAGACAATTCTAGTGCCGGTTGGTTCAGATGCAGATTCTATTGAACTTGACATTGCTAACACAAAACACAAGAATTATGAACTGATACACCTTTACATTATGACAGGAAAAAAGCAAACTAATGGTCACGTTGATTTATACTTTAGAAAAAATCATATTAAGAATCTTCTTGTCTAGGAATTAGTGATGTGGGTTGCAGATTTTACTGACTCGACATACAGTATAGTATGGACTTTACTAAGTTATCAAAGGATAATTGAGCGTAGTTTTTTTTTATGACCCCTACAAAGTCTATATGTATTTTTGGAAAGCACAAAAAAGATGCAATTTAATGGTATCATGGCCAACTACGACTTATATTTACAAAATGTCAAATTTACGTCATAATTCTCAAAATATGAAAATTAGAAAATATCCGAATTGATTATCATGTTCTACTTGAAAAGATTCCTGTACAATGTTTACACCGTTTTTTGATATCTTTAAAATAAAGGAAATTTTGTATTTTGGCCTATAACTAAAAAATATCAAAAGAATTTTGTTTTCGAGACTTAAACCCCCATCAAAAAAGTGCGTTGATCTCCGACATCAGTTTTTGTCTATTAGTGCAGGGGCGTTTGTAATTCTGTGGGATTTTTTATGAAGGAATAGTATGACTATATGGGATGGATAGCTCATGAACCATACAATCACGTATTACCAGGTGTTTTGCCCGATTTTGTGGCAGAGGGCCTGTGTGACGTCATAATTTCAAGATGGACCATAATCTCTTTTTTTATCTTTAACTCGTTTATGGTTGGCTCTATTCAAATTTAGTTCAGACCTTTTTGGTTCCTAATAGAATAAGCAACAAAAACGGTTATTGCAATTTTTTTGATATCTGTTACCATGTCCCAGATATACTTTATTGTTAACAACGAAAATAATACTCCATTTGATTTTTCTAGGAAACACAATAATTATTATACAGGGAAATTTTCTTTTTAGTATACATATACCCTATGTATACTCTTATAATAAACGCAATATACAGGGAATTTTTCTTTTTAGTATACATATCCCCTATGTATACTTTTATAATAAACGCAAATAGGCAACCCACTATACACTATAAACGTCACGTCACGTGGTGCGTAAAGGTTATGTTTCATGTTTGTAAATAAAAAATAAATCAAAATTAGTGGAATATCAACATAATTTTAATTCAACGATTATTCTAAAACATAAAATATCAACAATACAAAACAGAAAGGAAAATAAAAACAGCAACAGTTAAAGACTAATTTTTTGACATTAACTTAATTTGATGATTTTTGCCACAGATATTAAAAAAATTGCAATAACCTTTTTTGTTCCTTATTTCATTAGAAACAAAAAAGTTTCTAACTAAATTTGCATAGAGCCAACCATAAATGAGTTAAAGATAAAAAACGAGATTAGCGTCCATTTTGGCGGCCATCTTGAAATTATACGTCATACAGGCCCTCTGCCACAAAATCTGGCAAAACACCTGGTAATACGTGATTCTATGGTTCATGAGCTGTCCATCCCATATAGTCATAACATTCCTTCATAAAAAATCCCACGGACTAGGAAATAATTACTTATGCCCCTGCACTATATCTTCAATGTTACGGGTACTTCTCATTTAAAACCATCGAAAACGGTCCACCCTGTACTGTTTGACACCTTTATTCTCTCCATTAATATCTTCTTTACTTCGCCATTCTTGTTATTCTTCGTTATTTTCTACCTCCAGTTCTTCTTTCCATATCAATTCGTGGGCATCATATTCTTCATCATTTATTATTAGTTTGTTCTTCTAAATTCTTGCTTTATGTCCATTTCGACTGCCTTTTTTTTGTATGATACAAAAGTATTTCCTTTGTATTCTTTTCTTGTTGGGTTAGGGTATTGCTTAACCAGTGGTCAGTTTCTTTAACTTTTTTTTGCTTGTTACACAATTCTATTTTCTTCTTCCGCTTATGAAATAATATTAGACTGGTCTTGCTTGAGTTGTTTCTTTTCAATTTATATTATGATTTGAAAACAACTATTTTACTTTTTAATAACAACCTATATTTCAAGTAGAGTAAAACTACAACACTTAATTTCTCTTGAAAATATTTAAAAGAACTTTTATGGAGATTTCAACGCCTATCTTAAAAAACTAATCTGTTAGTACAAACATTTATATGAATTGTTTTTTAATTTAATTTAATTTAATTTACACCCAGTATATTGGGTATTCTTTAGTACCTAATACATAGGCCACATCAAGTCATAAGAGGTTAAATCGTATACATTTTATAGGTGTTTAGTTTTTATAAAACTATATTACAAAATGTAACATAAATGGAAATGTTTTATTTATCATGTATTCCATAGTAATTATATAACATCCGACCCTGTATGTATTTTTAGTGGAGAAGATGCTATTAAGGAGATTGAGCCCTCTATGCAGTCAACGTCAGCAGTTTCATTGTCACAAAGTCGACAGTCTTTAAAATCCATATTAAAAACAGAGAAAAGTGATTATTCTTTAAAGGAATCTGGAAGTTTCAGCAGGTAAGTGAAAATATACATTTATCGCCTTAAATTACATTTTTAAATTAGCCAAATAAAATATTTTTGACAAATTAATTAGCTTTAGCTTGTAATAGAAATGTGAACAATGAAGAAACTTATTGACATGTAAGGAAGCAGACATTTATTACCCAAAATACAAAGTTATTGTTTTCAACAGTAAGAATCAACGCTACGCAATATTTCACAATAAATTACGTTTGCTATTCCACATTTTTTGTCTTTTTGGATGAAGTATCTTGAGATACATAAAACTTTTGTTTCGTCAAACAGCAACCAGTAATGTTCTTTATGTCATACTGGTTTCTAAACCAACGTTTTTTGGACGATTTATAGAACAAAAAGTGAAACCTTAAAGTCTTAGAACTTTAAAGTATCATTTTAAAGTCCTAGGACTTTAAAGTGTCACTTTTTGTTCTATAAATGCTAGTTGCTAGGAGATCCGAACAGTTGCGTCTTAGACGACTTACTTAAAACTAATACTGCGACACATTGATGGAGATTTCTTTTAATAATTTAACAACTTTAGAAACCATATGTATGTACCTCAGACGAAAAGTGTCTTTAAGGTACCTACTCTCAAATAATAGCCCGAGGGTTTGTACGTCGCCCGCGCGGGCATAAAGACACAAAAAAATAACCTTTATTAATAAAATTACAAAATATGACATAAAAGTTTGTATGCACCGCGGGTATTAATAGATGTGTAATTGTGTATACCCTCGGGCGACGTACAAACCCTCGGGCTATTATTTGAATGTAGGTACCTTAAAGACACTTGTCGTCTGAGGTACATACATATGGTTTCTAAAGTTGTTAAATTATTAAAAGAAATCTCCATCAATTTGTCGCAGTATTAGTTTTAAGACCCGGATTGGACCATCCTTAAAGGAGTAACAGAAAACAAAACTAACCCTTATGCAAGGTAACATTAAAACCTAAGAAATTACAGTGAAAAAGCTAAGGTAAAAATTAAGGCGAAGAACGAACTATTTAACGGAAATGGAAGAAATTACAGAAATTGCTAAAAGAATAAAAGAATTGCACGTAAAACAGAAAGAGTGGGAAAAAAGTGTAAATGAATTAAAGAGATTAAATACAATTACATCACAACTGGTAGAACAAGTAGAAACCAACAAAAAAAGACTTGAAAAATTAATAAACAGGTCCCGAAATGCTAACGAAAGAATAGAAACGAATCTCGGTAGAACTAGAACAACAAAATACACAATAAGTATATTAAAATATGTATGTGCATGAATGTAGAGGAAAGAAGAAATATGAAAATAAATGGTAATGAAATTGAGTTTGTGAACGAGTTCACATATTTAGGAAGCGTAGTGGCGGTAAATGACAGTGTACTGAAAGATGTGATGAGCAGAATTAACAAAGCCAGAGGTGTATATATGAGTCTAAATAATGTGTGGCATGCAAGTACTTTAACGCTGGGAACAAAAGTGCGTGTATTTGATTCAATGGTAAAATCCGTCTTACTCTATGGATCAGAATCGTGGTTAGTTACGAACCAAATAAAACAAAAACTTCAAGTGTTTGTGAACAGGTGTTTGAGGGGCATACTAGGAATATGGTGGCCAGACAGACTTTCAAATGCAGAACTATGGATAAGAACAGGACAAATGGACATCAATATGGAAATAAGAAAAAGAAAATATGGATGGATAGGGCATACGTTGCGCAAAAATGAAAACGAGATTTGCAGAGAGGTAATGAAATGGAACCCGCAGGGATACAGAAGTAGAGGGCATCCGAAAATGACATGGAGAAGAAGTATAGAGCAAGAAACGGGCAAGACTATTGCACAGTTGTGTCAAACAGCAACGGAAAGGGAAGCCTGGAAAGAATACACTAACACCCTATGTCCCATCAGGGAATAACGGGTTCATTATTATTATTATTATATTAAAACAACTGTTACGGAAATCAAAGATAGAGAATATATGCGAGAATACTGAAAAAAAGTTAATCAAATTAAACATAAAAACTAACCCAAAAAAATCGAGTCATTATACACATAAGAAGGAAAAATTACGACTAGGAACATGGAACCTTCAGGGGGTATACCAGGAAGGAGCAATCAAGATGCTGGCGAATGAAGCGAATAAGTATAAACTAGACATATTGGCATTACAGGAGACACACCTAAAGCACAACGATACAATAGAGCTCGAAAACCACATCCTGTTCACCAGCGGAAGTGACAAAAGAACATACGGTGTTGGGTTTTTAATAAGCAAAAGCCAAAAAAATTTAATTAAGAGTTTCGCTCCGATCTCAGACAGAATGTGTTAAAAATAAAAGGAAAAGGTAAAGACATAACAATTATAAATACACATGCCCCTACGGAAGTAAAAACACCCGAAGAGAAGGAAGAGTTTTATGAAAAGCTGGAGGAGACATATCACAAGCTACCAAGAAGAGAAATAAAACTGATAATGGGAGACATGAACGCAAAGCTAGGAAGGGAAGAAATATACAAAAAAATCACAGGAGGAGAAAGTAAACACAAGGAATCAAACAATAACGGAAGCAGACTGATTACACTTGCCATGGAAAATAATATGAAAATAGTAAGTACAGCCTTCAGAAGAAAAGAAATACACAAAGCAACGTGGATGGGCCCCGGAAACACCTATGCAAACCAAATAGACCATGTCTTAATACAGGAGCAATACTCGCACTTGATAACAAACGTAAGATCCTACAGAGGGGCGGATATTAATTCTGACCACTTCCTAGTCGGAATAAATATGAAAAAAGAAGTGAAGCACAGAGCAAAATCGAAGGAAAGATTAAACAAAAAGCACGACATACAAAAATTACAAAATGAAGAAATAGCTGAAAAATACAAAAACACGATAAAAGAAAAATGTGAAGAGACAAACGAAACACAACCGCATACAATAGAGCAAAAATGGAGACGGATAGAAGAGATAATAAAAACAGCAACAGCCGAGAACATCCATAAGACGAGAAAGGAAAAAAGAAAAACATGGATAAATGAGGAATGCAAAGAAGAAATAAACAAAAGAAAAGAGCTGAGATTAAAAATGCTACGTGCTCAAACGGAAGAACATAAATTGACGTACCATCTAGCATACCAAGAGCAGAGAAGAAAAGCAAAACAAACATGTAGAAACGTGAAAAGAGCATACAAGGAGAACCAGCTAAAATAATAGAAGACAACTTTAGAAACAACGAATCTAAGAAGGCATACAAGAACATAAGAGAAGAAAGAGGAGAATTTAAAACGAGACCGTTATTCTACAAAAACAAAGAAGGGAACCTAATAGGAAATGAAGAAGAACAACTAAAAATATGGAGACAACATTTTTCTGAGATTCTGAACCAAACTCAAGAAGAAGGAGATAGTGGAACGGAAGAGAAAATAACAAACAGGAGTACGGAAGAAACCGAAGAGAGCAACCCGCCGTCAATAAAAGAAGTAGAAGAAGTAATCCAAGCTATGAGAAATGGCAAGAGCCCTGGATATAATGACATAACCGCAGAAAATATAAAAAAGGGAGGGAAAGTGCTGACACAAAAGTTACACAGTATAATCACAGAAATTTGAACAAATGCAGAATGGAATAAAGCCCTAATTCTCCCAATCTTTAAGAAAGGGGATAAATCAGTATGTAGCAACTATAGGGGCATCGCTCTGCTAGATACGGTCTACAAAATAACATCGACACTCATAAAACGAAGACTCGATCAGTATGTAGAAAATGAACTAGGAGAATATCAGGGAGGCTTTAGGAAGAATAGAGGTACCACGGACCAAATATTCTTACTAAAGCAAATAACGCAAAGTTATTGTGAACACAAAATTCCTCTTTTCATGCTATTCATAGATTACAAGACGGCGTATGACAGTATCAACAGGAATAAACTATACAAAGCTATGACAGACTTGGAGATACCAAATAAATTAATAAATCTAGTCAGGATGACTATGAAAGCGACTAATAACCACGTAAAAGGGAGGAGCGGTCTATCGGAAGAGTTCGACGTAAAATCAGGACTAAGACAGGGCGACCCGCTCTCGTCGCTACTATTTAACTTAGTCCTAGAGAAAATCATTCGAGAAGCAAAAATAAAACGAGAAGGTACCATACACATAAATTTACACCAATGCATAGCATACGCCGATGACGTAGCCCTCATAGCAAGAAGTGAAAAGCACTTAAAGCAAATTACTATAAGACTAATACAAGCAGCAAAGGAATACGGCCTCGTGATAAATCAAGAAAAGACTAAATTTATGAAAATAGACGCAACACAAGAACACCAAAAACAGCCAGATCTAAGAATCCAAACAAACCAAGGAGAAGAGCTAAGATTTAATAGTGTGAAAGACTTTGTATACTTAGGTGTTTTAATAAATAGCAAGTGTCACGAGTCCACAGAGATAGAAAGAAGAATAGCGAGGGGCAACAAATGTGTAGGTGCCTTGACTAATTTATTAAAATCAAAAAATATCTCTCTAAAATATAAAGTGCGGATATATAACACCGTAATAAAACCCTCTATGCTTTACGGGAGTGAAACATGGATCCTAAAGAAAAGTGATCAATATAAAATAGAAGTGTGGGAAAGACGAATACTAAGGCGAATACTAGGTGGTAAAAAGACAGAAGAGGGATGGGAAAGAAGAACAAACGCTGAACTATACGAAATATATAAAGAAACACCAATTACAGAAAACGTAAAAATACGCAGACTGCAATGGCTAGGACATTTGAAAAGGATGGAAAATACGAGGGTGGTAAAAAACATTGCTTGGAAGAAGGCTGAGGGAGTGCGGAAACGAGGTAGACCGAGGAAGACATGGGAAGAGGTAATAATGGAGGACCTAAAGGAAAAGGAAATAAAAGACTGGAAACAGAAAGTAATGAACCGAAAAGAATGGAAAAAGATTCTAAATAAACGCTAAGGGCCTAAAGGCCTATGTTTGTAAGCGTAGATAATAATAATAATAATTAGTTTTAAGTAAGTCGTCTAAGACGCAACTGTTCCGATCTCCTAGCAACTAGCATTTATAGAACAAAAAGTGACACTTTAAAGTCCTAGGACTTTAAAATGATATTTTAAGTTCTAAGACTTTAAGGTTTCACTTTTTGTTCTATAAATCGTCCAAAAAACGTTGGTTTAGAAACCAGTATGACATAAAGAACATTACTGGTTGCTGTTTGATGAAACAAAAGTTTTATGTATCTCAAGATACTTCATCCAAAAAGACAAAAAATGTGGAATAGCAAACGTAATTTATTGTGAAATATTGCGTAGCGTTGATTCTTACTGTTGAAAACAATAACTTTGTATTTTGGGTAATAAATGTCTGCTTCCTTACATGTCAATAAGTTTCTTCATTGTTCACATTTCTATTACAAGCTAAAGCTAATTAATTTGTCAAAAATATTTATTAATAGATGTGTAATTGTGTATACCCTCGGGCGACGTACAAACCCTCGGGCTAGAGGCCCTCGGGTTTGTAAGATCGTCGCCCTCAGGACATAAACATCTACTTAATACCCTTCGTACATAAATAACTATTTATATCTAAGGTTAAAACAACAGCATAAAATCAATAGTCATTTGCTATGGAAATTGTTACTGTCAACAGAAATCTGTATTATTTACTGCTGTAGCATCTTTACAAATTAAAGTTTTGTGTGTTTTTTTTAGAGTAATCGAAGAATCCAATAGCATGGATAGCATTGATTATAGATCTCCAAATATAACAAATACACAAGGAGCAAATAGAAATCTTGTTAAAGGAGCCAATCACGAGTTGCTGTTGTAAGTTTTAATAGTTCTCTGAGGTAAATATATTTTTAATTTTGTTTGTAGAGAGGATTACATAAAGTGGCAAGGACCACAACCAGTTTTGATTCAAGGACCACAAAAAGGACTAGCGAAAGGTCCAAATTCTGCCTTGCTCGGTGTTCGAACTTATCAACCGTGTGGTCCCAACAGTGAGCTACGAAAAGGCCCAAAATTTGGTTTAGCTAAAGGAAGCCTCTTTTCGCAATTAAAAGGTGTTATTATTGGCGAATCCCGTGGCAAATAGCAGTTTTCTTGTACCATTCTTTAAATATTTCGAATACTAATGCTTAAATTTGGAATTAATTCTTTTAAAACTTTGATTTGGTTTTTTAAAAATTCTTTATATTTACAAGCACGGTCCCTATGTGTATTAGTTTGTAACTAGAAAACTAATTAATCACTGTGAACTTCATTTTATTTTGCAAATGAAATGCATTTTTTTTTTAGTTTCATAAATGTTATTATTTCGTTACTGTACTTTATTAAGATAAGCGTCCACTAATCTGCACCATACAGATTGGAAAAAATATTTATCCCATTAAATCTCATTGAATTAAACACAACTATGTTCACTGGTCTACATCGGACCAATCAACTCTCAGTAAATTTCTTCAGGATTCTCAGGATTCTGTGCTTTATGTGTGGATGACGTTATAGGTGCACGGATCGTACACAATGAATTATCAAAACTGTTATCGTTCTTTTGTATCTCAAATGGTAGAATACTTACTGACTGCAGTGCCTATTATATTTTTTGCAGGATTGATGCAATAACAAAAATTTAATTTAGAGATATTTGAAAATTATTTTAACATTTTTAAAATTTTCAGTTGCCAGAATTTGCCTGACCATGCAAAAATAGATATAAACGCCTTCGGGGTTCGAATGCTGCTGAGGATAAAATCCTGGTGGTGGACGCACTATTGCAGGGGTGCCCAACCTGTAGCTCGCGAGCCACGTGTGGCTCGCGCCGCCTTTTGATGCGGCTCGTTTTATCAACGATGCGCACTTGTAGATGCTAAATGCAGTATCAGGTTTCACATTAAAAATATGTTTTTCCTGTATTTAATTTGTTTGAATTCTTAATAAATAGGAGTATAAGAGTACATAATTACAAATATTCTTTAACATATTACAAATTGTTATTGTTTGTGCATTATATACGTTTAAAATTGAAATATTAAAAGTGCAAAATATATCTGTGGCTCACCTAAACCTTCTAAATTCTAAATTGGCTCGAGTCAAGTTAAAGGTTGGGCACCACTGCACTATTGTATAAAAAGCTAAACTGCCCTATGCTTGCAATCTGTACGATGCGCACCAATGAAGGCTTACCTTTATAAAACTTGAAAACACTTAATTTTATTCCCTTAAATAAATTCAAACAAATGTTTGATAATTTTTTATTATTGGTATTCTTTAATATATGTATGTACAGTACTTAGAATTTTGATTAACCGGATTAATTAATACAGACCTTAATCCATATAAGCAAAAATCCGTATAATCGTATTCATTTATTAGAAGCTCTTAAAAAGCGTTGTTGTACATAAATAACACTATTTTTAATTATACTTATTTACGACGAGGTGCTATTGTAATTAATCTTCGTAGAATAGATTTCACCATAACTTTCCAGTACTTTTACCATAACCTTCCTTACGCAACTTTAGAACTGCACTGGGGACATATTGTGATGCAGTACGTACGAAAATGCTACACAGTTTCAGGGGAATCCCTCAAATACGTATGTATAAAAAGGGGAGCTATATGTACATTCTAAATTTAGAATGCTGAATTGCATGCTACACAAACAATGATCCGGATAACAGAAGCCCACAAGCACTGCACTTCGAATAACAACGAATAACAACATACATAATGCAAAAAATAATTGATCCGGATAACCGCAGAATCCGGAAAAGCAAAGATCCGGATAATCAAAATTCTACTGTATATTAATTTGGCATATAGATTTTGAATACCTATCTAAATTTGTTATGGTCGATTGCACAATTATGTATTATTTTTAACTTTGGATTATTTTGAATAAAATTACATTTGTTGATGACATATAGCTAATTGTCATAAATATTCGCAATTTGATGTTGCAATTTTAATTAAAATAATCCAAGATGACCCTAAAAACTGACCATTAGAAGTATACATGTATTTGATGTGCTCTATCTCAGTGTTAGTTAAATGCTTGTTTAGTTTCAATGTTTAAAACATGAGTACGAGTTAAAAATTTGTTTCTGTACTTAAAAAAAAATGTTACAGTGTTGTTTAACTCATGTAGTTACTTTGTGCAATAATAATAATTTTGTCTATTTCATTCAAAAATATCTGTTAAAGCATAATCTAAAAAACTGCAAATGGGTGTTACGTTACAAATAAAGTTTAAAATCAGCAATTGCAGGCACAAATTTATGTCTATATTTTTAGAGAAATTATATTACCTTGTGATAGTGTTCAATGTAAAAGGTAAAGAAAACTGCTATTAAAATACTATGTCTAATAGTTGTAGTACTGCATAAATATGTAAGTGTGGTTTATTTGATTAGTATAGGTCTTACAAGTAGTTACAACAAAATTTATGTACCCTCAAAACAAAGAAGTTGTATAAGATATGAAAAACAGTGATCATATCGGTTATGTTATTTTACCACAGCAAAAAAATTGAAGTTACTTGATAAACTGTTACATACTCTGATTTAAAATTTCTAATCAAAATTATTCTTGAAAAAATTTTTTAAAAAACTTCGTCATAACTAAGAGGCAGACAAAAGTAAAATTTTGTCATGGTATGGTGTTTTGTCGTAAATTGGTTTTTTCTTTAATATCTAGAAAACTAAACATATTTAAGATGGTTGTATGAAGAAATGCACATAAAAATCGGCAACATTATATGTATTCGCAAGATATCATCCCCGATTGCTTGTTATATAGGAAATTGGCCTGCAATTCAGGCATGTAGCGTGTCAGCTGTAGCAACTATTTATCACATTACACTGGGGTGCACTCGTTTTGCACAAATGTAATCGGCTAAATTCACCACTTTTAATGTGACAGATATTACTTGTTCACATGAACAACTCGAGGTGTACGAGCCTCTTCACATTTCAGTTGGCCCACCCTCGTCTTTATTGAGCAAAAATACAAGTACTAGGTACATAATTATCAAATTGTTTTATTCATTTAACATTTTCAGAATCTCTTAACCACAAGAAATACCTATCCAGTGACTAAAACCGATAAATTAACACAAAATGAGAATAAATAGAAAAAATACGAGTAAATACGTAAAATTAACAAAAAAACAATTTTAAGGTTTACCACTGGGTAACATCGCCTTTATTTTTTATAACATCCGAAATTCTTTGGGGCATAGTATTAACCAAGCTTTGCCAAAATCCCGGTGTAAACGAATCCCATACTTGCTGAAGCCTTTGCTTCAGTTCAAGGATTGTTTTAGCGGGATACTCTGTAGCACCTTTTTCATCTCATACTACAAAGTTTCGATTGGAGTCAATTCGGGACTACTAGAAACCTATTTCAAAAGTAGGATACGGTAGTCTTCCACCTGTTTTAAGGCTTTTTTTTGAGGGGGCATCTTGCGCCGTTCTGCTAAAACACAAAATCTTGTCCTGATATCAAAAAATATTCTTCAACGACTGGTAAAAGCGATTTTTCGAAAATGTCGTAATAATTTGTTTGTATCCACAGTTCCTTCAATAAAATGAGGTTTTCCTACTCATTTGGATGACATGCTACCCGAGACCATCACCGATGCAGGAAGTTATACCTTCCTTTTCAGACGGGTAAGATGGAGCGCCTCATGATTTTTGCGAATAACTCGACTTCTACTGTCTCCACTACATACTTGGAATTGGACCTCATCGCTCCATTGTATTGCACGCCATTGCTGAAGTGCCCAATCCATATGTTCTTTTGTCCATCTTACTTAATTTTTCTTCTGATTTGGCATTAAAAGTGGCTTGTTTGTGTTTGGCTTAAAAATAAATTTTTTCCTTTTCCACTTTATTTTTTATAATCAAACAATTTACTTTGTAAGTACCAATTCTCATTTTGTGAGCTTCTCTGTGACATGTGGATCTCGAAATTTGCCTTTCGACACCCATCACTCCACAGAGCACTTAACTCAAGGTAATTGGCACATTGGTTTTTCTCGATAATTTTTCTATCGGCATCTGTAATCTTACTTTTTCTCACATATCGAGGCTTTGTGGTGGCCGAACTGGTAATTTTATATCTTCTAACTATATTTCTTACGCTATATTATCGTGATAACTAATAAATCTACAATTTCTCAGAATTGGAAGATTTAATAATAATCTAACGAATTTTTTCATTGATAATCTTTCCTCAATCCATTTTAACGAACATAACTAGCTTCAAAGTGCATTCTGACAGTTATTTGCAGTTTATTTTGGCATCATTGTTCCAAAGCCAATTTCATTATAGGCTTACTTTGTAACAAAATAAAAATAGGTTGATATATGTATTAAAAAACACACCGTATTTGAAGCATTTTTGATTTTCTGCTAAAAATTTTAAAAGGAAACGATAATGTTGGTGTTTTCTATTGCATATTATTAAATATACCCCGTTAATTAATTTAGGACCTAAAAAACATGTAGTATTTATTATTTTTTGGTGATGCCCAAAAAACTAAAAGTTCAATAGGTGGGCCAACTGAAATCGGAAGGGGCGCATACAGCTTTGTTACTATAAACATTATCGATGCAACATTTGTTAAGTTAATAAAATAGTTATTTATGTTACAAGTACAAAATATAAGACTTTTTTGCCGAGCCGCGTTTTATGGCCGAGCGAGTGTGGCAAGCGAGGCAAATAAATAAGGCGAGTCTAAAAGTCCGTTTTTGTATGAGTTAGGCCGAGCGCTCACCGAGGTGACGTGACATATGACATGACCCACAACGTGACAAGTGACTTACTTGTTTCACGTCACTTCATATTAAACCACTATAATAGTAATTTACGTTACAAGTGGGAAGTGACTTATTAAAGTAGGTAAGAGTTTAGAGTTTTATGGACAAAGCGACGAACGAGCCGAGTCAAGAATTTCTAAAGGAGTACTTTAATAATAACTTCCCGTACATGTATCGTATAACGTTTTATTTCATACTGTAAACAATTTGATTTTTTAATTTTTACATGTGACACTTTTTCAATAACGTCAACATGTGACATTACGGTTAGGTTATCTGTGACTACGGTATCAGAGCCCTACAGAGCCGGTAAGTGTTGCTTGGTTACACTTACCGGCTCTGATACCGTAATAGCTCACGTACCGGACTCAAAATGGCGCCGGGAAACTGAATTTACCAGACAGTCTGAAATAAATACACTAAAGGTACCACCATAGATAAATTAACCAAGATCTCTGATGTCAATGTGCGTTAGGTTTCAGTATGAATACTTTTGGAGCACGGTTAAAGATGGCACTGCATGAAATTTTCTTTATTTAACCAGTATTGTTACAGTAGCCCAAAACAGCAAGCTGCATGTTATTTGTTTGGTCATTTGTAAAATTCTTGTGACGTCAGCAGATTAGACAACTGACCTTCACCATAGATTAAAGGGATCTTTTACCTATGCCTTCACACAGATTTAACAAGAAACTTAAAGGGAGTTCGTATTTTATCATATTTTAGTTTTGTGTTTCGTTGGGAAGTGAAAATACGTATTTAAATTTTTGTAATAATAAAAGGATATGGCTTTAAAATACGTTTTTCTACTCCCACCATGGAAAGTGGGATTTTCAAACTTCGTCTCCATAGATACCAGTATTGAAAATGAGTGTTTGCCGAACAAGTGAAATTAGCGTGCGGAAAATTTACTTTCCGCACGCACATGCATGATTTTCGGTGCGGCAAAGTATAATTTTGCCGCACCGAAATCAAAATGCCATAATGACATTTGATGAATGTCAGATTTGATTTTGCAGAAATATTTAAATTTTTTTATGGAAATGTGGTCGTAGAAAAAATAGTGTGTAATACATGTGTTAAAAGCTTGTATTTGCCACTCTCATGTGACTGCAGCACTCACTATCGTTCGTGCTGCAAACTTCACATTCGTGTGGCAAACGCAAGCTTTCAACACTTGTATTACAAATTACTATTAAACACTATCGTCTTTTTGAATGCTTTTAATTTTCATGTCATTTTTCAAAAAGTCCGTACTATCATATATTAACACGATTTTTTTTCATTATGTGATTTAAAACTGAGGAAAAAAATGTATTTTATAAATAATTGAAAGAAACTCTTTGATTTTGGAAATCATCTCTTATTAATATGAGTTAATTAATAATAATTTTACAACTAAGTACTGTTCTTATGGTAATCTAGTAGACAAATTTTGCCTTTTTAAACGGAAAACTGTGACAAAGTGCAAGAAAAAATACATATTTACACGAAAAAATCCCCCCAAATGTATTCTTGTGTTCATATTTACAACCGTTCTCTTTAATTTTCGCGAAGAGTTTTTTTTTAAATAAAATAATTCAAAATACAAAATTCAAATTTAGAACGTTGGAAGTAAGAAATAAACAATTGCGCGTTGAGTAAGCCAAATTTTAGGAATATGATAAGAAATTACTCGTTTCATATTGATTAGTTTCGGAAACTGAAACGTTTTTTCAATTTCTGCTTCATCTAGAATTAATAAAATTTGCTGAATGAAATGAATGTTAAAGCTATTTTTATAAGTTAGCTTTAGATATTAATATAAACCTTAACGAGTATAAAATTGAAGACATGGACTAAATCTAAGTTATATAAAAGTGGAAGATCATCGCAGTCCAATTATGTTGAAATAAATAAGGGTTTATTTCCTTTGAAAAAAATTTAATTTTACAAACGTTTCGAACATTAAGTTCTTCGTCAGTGGGAACAAAAAATTATATTTACAAGTAATATTAGCAGATGAAAATTATGACATGTTTTTTAAAAATTCTTATTTTGACACTAATAAGAATTTTTAAAAAACATGTCATAATTTTCATCTGCTAATATTACTTGTAAATATAATTTTTTGTTCCCACTGACGAAGAACTTAATGTTCGAAACGTTTGTAAAATTAAATTTTTTTCAAAGGAAATAAACCCTTATTTATTTCAACATAATTGGACTGCGATGATCTTCCACTTTTATATAAACCTTAACGTTATGCACACATGAAAAAAGGTAGTTGTTTCCGTATACCGTGTGTTTGACTTGGGGCGAACATAGGGAAATAGCATGGGAAATCGTATACAGCGTCACCGCAGCGTCCGCATCATATGGGACATTTTTTTTATTATTTAGTTTACGTAAATTTAGATTTCATGAACAGTTTTTGCTTTGAAAATACCGCGTGGACGATTTTTTTCTTATCGATCGCCTATACCTGTCAAATTCGACATATTTTCAAAAAAATTACAAAAAGTTCTGTTATTTTTCAAAATTTCTATAAATGTTAAATGTAAAAGTTGTTTTTTTTCAGTTTTCTACCCTCCTACCAAATTTGAACAAATTTGGACAACCTTGATATTTTAAAAATATGTATTGATAAAAATCACTATTTCATAATTTTACAGAAACTGTCAAACATTTTGTTTTCTTAATTTCCATGACATTTAATTCTTTTCTTTCCATAGCATACTTCTTAGCTCAAGGGCAACTTGATTCATGATTAATTTTTAAGTATTAGTCCAGAAAAACATTTAATTAAATTAATTTAGCAAGAACTGGAGGTCTATTACTTGGCAAATAGATTTGAGAATTTCGGTTTATGGCATTTTTGAACTGAAATGACCTTTTCTACTGTGATAAAAATGAATAAAGCAAATTTTGCTGTGAAATGTTGAAACTAGAGCAACTTTGCATCAAGTATGACATAATTCTATTAGCATATTTGGAATATTTTTTGAAAAAATCCAATTAGAAACATTTTTAAACAGAAAAAAATCCCTTTGGCAGATGAGTGTATTACATCTTTACGGGTCTTTTCGGATTTTAATAAATTCGAATGAGCCAAAATATTGTTAGAAAAACGTGAAAAATATCAAGGTTGTGCAAATTTGTTCAAATTTGGTAGGTCGGTAGAAAACTGAAAAAGAAACAACTTTTGTACTTAACATTTTTCGAAATTTTGAAAAATAACCGAACTTTTTGTAATTTTTTTGAAAATATATCGAATTTGACAGGTATAAGCGATCGATAAAAAAAAATCGTCAACGTCATTTTGCATTATTTTCAAAGCAAAAACTGTTCATGAAATCTAAATTTGCGTAAACTAAATAATAAAAAAATGTCACATATGATGCGGACTTTAACGGTGACGCTGTATATGCAGATTCCTGCTCCCCGTTTGAGTGGATAGGATTGATTGTGGTATCAATCGAAAGACAAAAAGAATGCACTTAATTTGATACTACTTTACTTGAATTTGTTACTTGTTTAAGAAAGAATAGCTTAAAAACTACAATACGGTATATAATAAAATATTCGGAATATTTGTTTAAATAAACTCAATTTTTATTACAAAAATTTTTAACTCAACTTTACAGTTCATTTTTTTTTTAAGAATTTGAATTGAAGCAGTATTTACTGTAGAAGATAATATTAAACAATACAAAGGCTTAAGCTCAGTAACGTAAGAACATAAAGAAAGAATTTTAAGAATGCGTTATTTAATCCGCTTAGGTACGGTAAATAAAGTCTCAAAATGGCTGAATTGGTAAAAGAAATGACTTGGGAAGTGGTCTTTCACTCGTTTCTCTAGAACTGACGACGTAACGCGTGTCTAACAACGGTAATTCGTGCTACTGAGGCGACATCTTAGAACGAGCTCCTGAACGTAGCGTAAAAACGTAACCGTAGGTCAGAGATCTTGGTTAATTTATCTATGGTACCACGTTGTTTTACATTATCACACCAATAAGGATGTACCCAAAATCGTTTTTTATTGCGATTGTTGTTATTAATGTTTTAGATTAACTAAAGCAAGAGCATCCTCATCCTCTGAAAATGACATAGTGACATGTTACTATAAAAATCAGTTTGATGAGCGTTATGTCATTTAAAAGTCATGTCACTGTCAGATCACTCGTCATGTTGTATGTCACGTCACCTCGGTGAGCGCTCGGCCTTTCATATATAGTTTTATGTTCGACTGCCCTGAAATGATATTTCCTACTTAAAATAATGACGTTTAATTTAATATGACAGTTTGATATGACTTTGTTACTATGACTACCTACCTAAAAAGCTTAGAATATAAAACTAACAGGAATGAGGGTATCGCTTTAGTAGCTATACAAAAAGTGTGACGGAAGTCGCCATTTTGATAATCTATTTGTAGTCATAGTTTTGAGACTGACACCTAACAAATAATAGGTTAGTTGTGCTGTTTATGGTTTTTCTCCAGCAAGGACAAATACTAATTTAGGGATAACTTTCCATAAGTAAGTACCGGGTGATCATCAGAATTTGGTGGTATTTTATGCTGTGTGGTTTGACATATTGAGAAATTAATAATAAATTGACAATTGTTATACAGGGTGTAAACGAAATCAGGAACACCCTCCTTTTTTTCCACAAGTTTTAAGTTAATGAAATGAAATTTTGGGATGTTGAATTATTGGTAAAAACGCATTATACGATGTATAAATCACTGAACTAGCGCTTCCGGTTTAACCGGAAGTGACATCAACTTCAGATTTTTAAATAGCACCCTGTATATTTTTTATCAGATTCTTGTACTACTCGAAATTCTCTTCAATGGTTTTTTCAAATTTAAAATTGGTAAATAAATGGCGTAGAAAATTGCAATTATTTCTCTGCAGGGAGCTGGCTATGAAATCAATGTTCAAGTTAGCAATATTTAACAAGTGGGCATTCAAAATTATTGTAAACATGTTTTAGTACAATTGTGGTAAAAAATCGAAAGAGCTAGAAGTGAATATGTTTTCATCTCTAGATAGAAAATGTAGCGTTTTCGCATAGGGTTTATCGTGAAGAAAATACTTGTTTTCGTATCATGTGTAGAAAAATTTTATTTTCAAATTCACATCCTCCCTAATTTAGGAGGTGGTTTATTTGAATAAGTTGTTTTTTTGTAAATAAAATTTGAAATTTAACGTTTTGTAAACTGATTAAGTCTAACAATAAGCAGACACGATTTCATAAAAGTAAGCCGATATTTCTGAAATTTTGCATGGATCGATGATTTTACATTGCGAAAAACTTTTCTTAATGACGTTTTGCCGTACTTGGTATAAAAAGGCTACTTTAACTAAATACAAAATACTTTTTATCTACCACCAATGTCTCCTTGATTTGAAACAATCAAAAATATACTTAAAATTAGTTTCAAGCAAAGCAGGGTTTATCCCCGAATATGCAATTTAAATTTAAAAATTTTTTGTCAATCATACCTCTTTGTAACTCAATCCGTGTACATACTATATGTAATCTTTGAAAAAAATAAAAATTGAAATTTTTTCAAAAACATCTGTGTTAGAGCGTTGTGAAAAACGTAATACCTCCTTGCCGGACCCTGTATTTTATTTCTTGCAGCTTCTAATTTTTGTACATTCATACTTTTACTACATTTTTTGTCAGTTTACGTCTTTGAATATTTTATATTCCAAGGTTTACGTATCCCGTATTCATTTTAAACGGTACGCCACTGACATACCGGAAACATTCAGCCGCCATTTATATCATCTATCTTGGTCACACATATGTTTTGTGTAGTCTCATTCTTGTTAGTTTTATATTCAAAGCTAAAAAGTTAAAAGTTAGTCCAAAATCACCTACTTTTAACTTTTCAGGTAGGTAGTCATAGTAACAAAGTCATATCAAACGTCATTATTTTAAGTAGGACAGTCGAACATAAAATTATGTATGTAACTCATACAAAAACGGACTTTTAGACTCGCCTTATTTATTTGCCTCGCTTGCTGCGCACGCTCGGCCATAAAACGCGGCTCGTCCAAAAAAGTCCTATATTTTGTACTTGTACCATAAATAACTATTACATTACTTTTAGACAGGGCCCTGCAAACTTAATAGAAGGTGAACTGAAATGTTGAAATTTCCATATTCGATTATAGCATGAAAGCAACAAACATTCTTAAAACGTTTCTTCTGCAGTCCCACCAAAAACAGTGCCTACATCATATTTTAAACACAATCTTTATGCGAATACGAATCTATTTAATTATAATTGAAATCAATTTAATTATCAAAAAATCCTATGAGTGCTTTTATGGTTTGTATTGATTCACTTATAGCGTTTTTTCACATATACAGAGTGATCCACCATTCCGTGCTTACTCGATAACATTGTTATTATACAAATCAGAGGAAAAAGTTATAGAGAAAATTGTCTATAACTATAGCCTCAGTAATCTAAAATTATTTTCCGCTATACAGAGTGTTGCATATTCAAGGATAATAGAAATTATGGATTGAACTATTTAGCATCTCAAATCAACGGTTTTTGAAGTATTGGAAAATTTGCTACGATTTAGATGTTATTAAAACCGAAGTTATTCATTAACCAGGAAAGAAAAATACTTGAAATTTGGCACACTCTAAGAGTTTATGCTGCAAAACCTTTATTCATGTGTGTTTTTAAAATAAATTTATATTACCTGTTTTGTTCATTGGGTGTCACCCCAAAATAAAAACTCAACTTGATTATTTTAAATAAAGATTGTTGTAGGTTTTCAATTTCGAATTCTATGTTCTATTCAAATAATATGTAAGAAAAGATAATATGCTCCATTTAAAGTAGGTAACAAAGCCCTTTGAAAATGGAATACTGTATAATGGAATATATTTTTAAGATATAGAGCAAAAACAAAAACGTTTGACCAGCACAAAGGTATTCGTAGAGAAATCCAAAATCCATTATAAATCTGCTACTAATGAAGAAAACGTTGAGTAATCATCATATGGTGATAAGCGACCTTACATAAGTACTGCATAAATATAAATAAAAAATTAACAGAAGAAGAAGAGTACCCGGATGTGGTAGTTGTAATAATATAATAGTATAATGACGTTGTACCAAAACAAAATAAGATATAAATAAAGACGAGTCGCCGGTAAAAATGTATGAGTTTTTGAAAAAAGTTATTTGATGCAGCGAAAAGGACTCTTGGTGTCATAAATAGAAAAATGAAATATATAGGAAATGTTCTCAGAAAACTTAAAGAAAAAAAGAAAACATAATATACAGGGTTTGTCAAAAAGTCCGGATTATATGGGACTTTTTTTTATTAAAGTATTTATTATACTTTTAATGTTCTTAGTAAAAATATCGAAAATGATGATTCAATTTAGAATAAAAACAACTTTGGATCAACGATGCCGTCAATTTTCAAAAGAAAAATAGTTTGTTGCAAACAGTATTTTTTCAAGAGAGTCCAGGCACGTCCAGGTAGGCAATTATTTGTCGAAATAAGTTGATTTCACACGTTCCATCAGATTTCAATGAAAAACATTCCGAATTTTGTAGTATACTTGGAAAATTCAATAAAATGAGTAAAAAATAATATCCGAATTTTTAGCTGAAAATTTGCATACTCACATAAAATACCATTCTGAACAACCTTTTCAAATGAAATATTTCGAAAAAATTATAAATAAGACCATTTCTGAAGATTTTTTTCAAAAAGTGTTAAATTTGACAGGTAGGTACAGAATGTTATTTGACCAAATCTGTGTGTACTTTTTTTAGTCCTTAGACAAGCATAAACCAACGCTCTATTGATTTTTTTAATAAATACTTTAATAAAAAAAAGTCCCATATGATCCGGACTTTTTGACAAACCCTGTATATGAAATGTATATCAGACGGAACACCAAAACCTACAATACATACAACTACCAAGCTTAGTAAAAACGAACGTAAGAGAAGAGAAAGAAGAATATTGGCACAGGCTATGGATATTGGAAAATGGTAAAAAGAATCAAAGAAAAATACAAAGCACTTCACTAAAAGCAATGGATCGCACATTATGCCAACCTGCTCCAAGAACAATGAAAACAATACTTATGTAAGTTGAGAAGAAAACGTAACATAACAAGACAGTATTTAGAAAGCACTTAATAAAGCCAAGAATGAGAGAACACCAGGACTAGGAAACTTATGAATGGAGGATCAAGTCGCGGGGCGTTAGTGCCGATACCTTTACCTATATAAGAAAGGTTACGAAAAGATGTGCTCTAATTATAGAGGAATAAGTGTTATCCCAGCTATAGCAAAACTATTTTCCATTGTAATAATATGTAAGATAGAATAGCAACATATACAACTGAATGAGGAACAAAGTGGTTTTAGAATGAGGCAGGCACTCCTGTTAACATTCACATTGTGAGACAGTTAACAGAAAAAAAACAGAGACAAACAGTCATGTACCTATGACCTTTATAGATCTAGAGAAGGTACCTATATGATAACGTACCCAGATGTAGATTAAGTCAAGCGATGAGAAGAGCAAATGTAAGGGAAAAGTGAATACAAATAATTAACAAATTATATCACAATACAGAGACACAGATAAAAATGGGTAATACATTAACCTCGCTGATAAAAGTAATGAAAGGTTGCGGGCTACCACCACTATGTTTTAATAAAAAATGTGAAGGGATGGAAATAAAGATAGACGATGCAACCCTGCACTGTCTCCTTTTTACTGACGACCAAATTGTGTTCGCACAAGATGAAGAAGCTATGGAATACATGCTTAGGGTATTAAATGAAGAGTTCGGAAAGTGGGGACTGAAACTAAATTATGAAAAAACAGAGTACGTGTGTATTAGGAGAGAGGCCCAAAGTGTAAGAATAGAAAACAAAGATATTAAAGCCTGCACTATGTTTAAATATTTGGGGTCACTTCTAAGTTCTACGGGTGCATGTGAGCAATACATTAATATGACACGAATAATAATGGAAAAGAGAGCAACAAAAACACTGTATGGATTAATATGGAATAGAAATATCAGTAGTGGTAACAAAAGGAGATTATTTCATAGCATGGTGAAGAATATCATGTTATACAGGGTGTTTCTTAATAACATGCTAATATTTAAGGAGGTTATTCTTGGGTCCATTTTGAGAAAAAAACTTCATATGAACGTATGTCCTAAAGGTCTTAACTTTTGAACTACAGGGTGCTAAAGTTTTAAGAAAAAAATCTTTTTTTTATGATAACTTTGGTATGACCCTAGATATTTTTGTGAAACGTAGTACGCATCTTCTATGCATCAAAAGGCATTTTCTGCTGTACAACATAATTTTATAATGTTACCGTTTAAAAATTATTCTCTTAAATAAATTTTTGTTTAAAGTTACTTACGTAAATTGTTTTTTCTCGTAAGTGGTCTAGCGAGACGCAAATGAATGAATTTTATTTTTTTATGCGAAAACCGTACGTCAAACGAAAAAAATCAAGAGACCAGATTTGCTCAGAAAGGAATGAGGATTTCAAAAATAATTTTTACTTTAAGAAAAAGCAGTGGCGTATCACTTTTCTCTTTATAATGATTCAGTGCAAATCCCGCACGAACGCCACTGGTAAGAATAAAAAATTATGTTGTACAGCAGAAAATGCCTTTTGATGCATAGAAGATGCCTACTACGTTTCACAAAAATATCTAGGGTCATACCAAAGTTATCATAAAAAAAAGATTTTTTTCTTAAAACTTTAGCACCCTGTAGCTCAAAAGTTAAGACCTTTAGGACATATGTTCATATGAAGTGTTTTTCTCAAAATGGACCCAAGAATAACCTCCTTAAATATTAGCATGTTATTAAGAAACATCCTGTATAGAATAGAAATGTGGGCGCACACAAAAAATGTAAGAAACAAAATTAGATCAGTAGAGCTTGAGTAACTGAAAAGTTGTTTACAATTTACAAGGAGAAATGAGGCTAAACAGAAGAAATTTGGAGGAGGATTGAAATCACCTGTTTAATAACAAAAACGTTAGAAAATAGAGAATTCCAATGGTATAGGCATGTCCGATAAATGCCAAGAAGAGAGATGTACAAAATGATTGATACAATGGTCTCCAAAAGGGAAAAGAAAACGAGGTAGACCTTGTAAGGCCTATATAAAAATTGCTGTGGAGGAAAGAGGATTAGAAGAAGAACACTGGGATAATAGAAATTTATGGAAACAAAAGACGATAAACCCTATGGGGTAACAGCCTTAGAAGAAGAAGATATAGAACACTTTTCTATGTAACCCTTTTCCTCTTATTTCTAAAATAAAGATGCTATCAAGCAAGCATGGAATGCTTGACCCCCCCAGTGCACTGCACTGTTTACATTAGAACTAAACTACCCTGGCTTTTAACCTGAGTGCAATTTTTGGGTGAAACACTCAGAAGTAATACCACAAGTGACTAGAATTTTACCGGCAACTTTTTTGCCGTCATGAACACGGCTGCTTGTTGTGACGATTTTCTAAAGCAACAAGCAAGAGTGATCGTGACGGCAAAAATTGCCTGTAAAATTCTAGTCACGAATGGTATTCGGAATGACAATTCCTTGAATTATAATGAAATTACTGAAATACTTGTCACTCAAAAAATTTTGACAGACATTGTCTCTAAGCAACGCTGCTAGTCGTAAAATTCCCGCGGAAATTTCACTAGTACTGAAATTTCCAATATAATTCGATTGTGATTGCTTCAATTCACCAAAATACTGTGATTTCATTGGATGACAGATTATGAGTGGAATTGTCCAAAAAACAAATTTTTGAAGATTCACCTTTTCTCTTGTTTTACATAAATTCCGTAAGACGGTAAGACAATAACAAATAATAATAAATTGTTAATGATATAAATAATTTGGTGTTTTGTTTTATTTGATATTTATTTTTTGAAATTAACAACGATGACAATAGCATTTTCAATTTTAGTAATTATTTTTTTAATAATCCACGACTTTGGAAAATATGAAATAATCATTTTTGCCTTTGCACTTGACAGCAGCAATTACGATCAATGCTGCGTTTATTCCACTGAGTGCAAAAAAGCTGCATCGTAATTTTACGTGAAACACAGTGGCACTAAGAGAGTGTTCACCATGCTGTGTGAAAAACGCTGTTGGTGTTTCATATGCATATGTGATAGGTTCAGAAATAGCATCTCAGAGTTATGGTTACCTAAGGAGAACAAATTTTAATCGTGATATTCGAGACATCTGATGTAATGAACAAAAAATTACAATAATCTGAAGAGAAGTTCAAAGGGGTGTTGATGTTCAAATATTTTATACCTATGTTACAAAGGGGTGGGGTGTGTTCAGCCGAACCTAGCATTAGCCTAGTGAAAAGTAGTATACGTTAATTGTCAAACTGAATGGAGCGAGAAATTTTAATAACTATAAAAAATAGAGAAAATGAGTGAACACTTAACTAAGGAAAAAATTTTACAAGCGAATTTTTTTGCAAAGGTAAATATGTTCTATGTGAAGACCCTGATTCTTAACTATTTCCCTGCATCAGTGTTTTCAGCTCTGAAAAACTTTCACGGTCATACCAAGAGAAAGACTGTTCTGCTCTTCTTGTAAAATTTTCCAAGGGCCATCCAATGTGGTAGCACAATGCTGAAACATACGTTGTTTCAGCCAGTTGAAGCCAAAAACAACCATAGGACTGGCATCAGGAGACTTTTGCAGGAATCTCACTATTGCTTATAAGCTCTGGACCGCCACTTTCTTTGACCTCTGCAGTGTATTTCTAGGTCAATTTTGCAATGAACACATTTTCTTCCTTCGCAGGTAAAGTTCTGAAATTTTTTCTTCCATCAAATGCTTCAGCACTTCTTTGACATGTGCTTTGCATTAATTTTCATTTTTGATGACACTCGGATAAGTCCTCTTCCCAAAATGATTCCGACCACCATGGGTTGGGAACCATGTTTCATAAATCCAAGTTTTGGGCACGCTTTCACCATCTTTGACGTAACAAATCTTGCGTTTCCCATTGCAATAGTTTGCTCTAAACCACACTTCATCCAGTGACACCACATACTCTGATCTTTGACCTACAAGATGCTTCTCCTTCAGCTTTCTTCCATTTGTCTTATAGTATGCGACGCTCGTTGCTTTTAGGACATGAACTATACCTTTCTTGGCCTTCTTTTTCCCTAAATTTTTGTAGATTACCTTCCGGTTAATCTTTGGGTCAACTACCACCCCTTGCTGCTCATTCTTTCTGACATCGCCAGTTACTTTTGTAGGTTTCCATTTCAAAGGCAGGAGAACAATATTTTGCATTGCACCCAAACTGATATTAATTCCATCGGATTTTAATTGAACTTGAGCAGAGCGCTGGAATAATCTTAATCTTGCCTGGAAAGAATTTTCACAGCAGTCTCTGTTTCTGGTGATAACAATTTTGGCATTTTTTGGTTGATAACTTAGAAAATTGACAGACACAAAGTCGAAGCTATAAACAACAATTATTTATGCGCGCTAGTTACCAGCTGTCAATCCGCTGGCTACTGCGATATCGTAAAATTTTAAAGTTAGAATTTTCACTATTTAACTTTTGTTTGTTTTTAAAATAGAATAAAAATTAGTAATTTTGTTAGTGCTCTATCACAAACGACTTTTCAGTCGTGTCCAGTTACTACCATGTAACACTAGCATAAGCAAAGATAGCGCTAGGTCTGGCTGAACACACCCAAAGCTACTTAATTATTTTTAAGATAAATAATTCATATTACAAAATGAGCTTTTCCAAAAGCGAATTTACTTGGTTAATAGATACAAATGAATATTTTTCTTATAAGAATAGTAATCCCTATCCCTACTTAACTTTAGATTCCTTAAAATATTTTAACTCTGCCATCTGCTCAGTGAATAAATAGTACCTATCTAGAAAGACATATCTGTTCTTTTTTAATACAACTATAATAATTAGCCCTTTAACATTCTTGAATCATATCAAAACATACCCAAACTTCCGAATACCTAATTAAACCACAATAGAGAAAATAAAGTAATAGGTGAATTCAGTGGCGGCTCTAAACGTTATTAAACAACTTGCCACAGATGGCTCAGCTAAGCTGGTAGCTAGTTGAAAAATAACTGCCAGCGGATTTCAATATTATTTTTCTTTCGAAACTACATGTGTTCCATAGCGTTCAGTAATTACTAAATTTTCTGAATAGCTAAATTCTAGATTGTACTAGATAGTTGAGGCAATTCAATTGAAAGCATCTATCGTTCTCAAAACGGTCTTTATATACTGGGTGGTTAAAAAAGACTTAAACATCGAGTTGGCTGTGAATTTCCTGTGCACAATGAAATATGCCGCTCTTTTGCAATGCTGTTATGCAGTATGCAGGTAGACTATTGCAATTACCCATTTTTATAAACTGTCTGATCAGAAAGACATCTCAATAAAGAAGCTGTTTTGTTGTAAAGTGCACAGTTTGCTGTTTCTGTTACTTAATTAAAGTGAGTTGTCACCAGTCAAAACTTGATGCTTAAACACGCATAAAAATTGACATAGAAACAAATTTCAAAGTCAGCTAGGTGTATGTAGCTCTTTTTATGCATCCTACAGTAACCTAAACATATCCAGAATGCCTCAAAAATACTTCCATTTATTAGTGTTACTGAATGTGTTCCGTATACCTACTAGCAAAAATTGAATAAATATTAATGATCATTAAAACAACACCAGAAAGGCGTAACATCTTGTAAGCATTAATATTATCGACAAAATCGTATTGCATTTGCGTTGTTATTGATAATTTTAATTTATTGATCAAGAATACTCATTAATGCCTTCAAATTGGACTGTTTGTGTAATTTCTATTTAATATTTCATAATTTTTGTGTTTTGATAATTTCTTTCATTGATAACATGAAAAGGGAATTTCTTCTTAAACTCCTAGAACTTTTATTATAAAAAAGAAATTATTCGACGTTTCTTACCTAACCGATTAATATTAATTTGATCTTATTGTAATGGTTGTAATGTAAAAATGCAAATAATTGGAAGTGACTAAAATTTAATATTTTCTTGGAAAGCACATTTTATAAAAAAAATCTTATACCTTATAAATTCACCTCTCATAAACATTTACTATCGCAATAATTCTGTATTTTTATTTTAACATGAAATCTAACCTATTTTTAAAATATTAAGTGCATGCGCTAAATAATTGTGTGTAGATAAAAGCATGTTTAGTGGAGGCTGTGGCTTGAAATTTATGCCGCCCAATTTATAAAGAAACAAACGTATTTTTCTTGCCATTTGAATTAGCTGTTTAATGCATTGACTTGTTCTGCACGTTGTGTAATAAATTTTCACCGAAAATTAAAATTTAAAAAGTGATAATATTAAAAAGCCATATGTTGTTATGAAGAATCTCATTGGGCTATTCAGGGCCAGTAACCAATTTGCTTGTTTTTAAATTTACATAATGAATAAAACTATGTATTTGCCACCAAAACTTATTAGATACCTACCTACCATAGGAAATGTCTGTATAGGTATGTTAATTTAATACAAGGTGATATTAAATGTATACAATTTTTAGTTACAATAAGTGACATTTGCTTATTTTAACATCAGAAATGAAATATAGATCTAAACTATTATGTATAGTAATGTAAATGAATATTATTAAATTATTTTGAATGCAGAGTAATATTTTTGTAATAAAATTTCAAGCTGAATGTTGTACATTAATAAAAAGTATCGAAATATGTGGTCATAAAAGGATTGTTTCCTGTATAATATGTATTGTAGCATTGTTAAATATCAATTGTAAATGTAAAGTGATTTCCCAAACAATAGTACAATTTAGGTACCCAATACTGCCCAATGTATTTTAGATAATTACTTCTACATCTACTTACTTTTATAGGTAACATATATTTTTCCAAATTCCGTTTAGATAAAACAACAACTGTGTTAGAATACTCTTGTAGGTATTTATTTCACAATATGATACAAATTAGTGTAGCTAAAATATTTGTTAATGTACCTACCAAGTTTAATAGGTCAGTATTAAGCTTTAATTGTTATCAACTAACGCAGTTAATTCAATGTAATATGTATTCAAAATAAAATAGTAAAATGACAATGTCGTTTTTAATGTCTTTTCATGAAAAGATATCCAAAATTATCCCTACGAACACCCGAAGGTTGTAGTTTGGCTCGTGCAACAGCTTTTAACAAGTTTAACGTTGGAACATTTTTTAATAAGCTAGAAGAATGTTACACCCGCAATCCTAAGTTTGCAGATGGCACACGATTATTTAATCTGGACGAAACTGCTACTATGACTAATCAGAAACTTCATGTGAAAGTGATTGCCGAGAGGGGATCGAAACAAGTGAGCAAAGTTACCAGTGGAGAAAGGGGAATTTTAGTTACCACTTGTATGATTGTTAGTTCAGCAGGAAACTGGGTTCCACCTGCAATGGTTTTCCCACGAGTGAATTTCCAAAACAAAATGTTTCGCGGGGCTCCTTCAGGAACATTAGGATTGGCAAATAAGAGCGGCTGGATGACTCAGGATACATTTATAGAAGTGATGAAGCACTTTATAAAGCATAGCGGGTCTTCCAAAGATAATCCATCGCTGCTCTTGTATGACAACCATGAAAGTCACGTTTCCATCGAAATGTTGAATCTAGCCAAAGAAAATGGGGAACGGTACTAACATTTCCGCCCAGTTCAACACACAAGTTACAGCCCCTCGATGTTGGAATCTTTGGCCCATTTCAAAAATATTATGATTCTGCTGTCGATAGTTGGATGTTGCACCATCCCGGGGAAAGATTTTCTATATATGAAGTTGCCGAATGTGTCGGAAAAGCGCTTGAGAAAGCATTGGTACCGGAAACAAAAACAAATGCATTTAAAGCTACAGGCATAAGGCCATTTGACAAACATATCTTCAATGATAACGACTTCCTATGCAGTTCGGTGACTGATCGACCGACACCTGACGGAATTGAAATATCTAATGAAGCTGAAATACCTGATCTTTTAATTCAACCTGAAGCGTTTGCTAATTTAAACACAACTCCTAATCAGTCAAATATAATACAAACCCCATCGTCAACAAGTAGCAAACAGCAGTTGGAGCTATCAGTTTCAACAGTTATTTCACCTGCCGAATTTAGAGGCTATCCAAAATCTAAGCCACGTAAAGGCAATAGAAAACCAAGAAGAAAAGGAAAGTGCATGATAGCAACTGACACACCTGAAAAAAATGAAATTGAACAACATTTTCAAGAAAGACAATCAAGGTTGAAAGGAAAGGTTGCAGTTAAACGGACAATCGGCACAAAAACTAACAAGAATCCCATAAAAAAGAAGAAACCTGTATTAGAAGAAAGCTCAGGCAGCGAATCCCTACCTGACCTTAGTTCGGATTGCGAAATTTTTGATGAAGACCTTGATAACACATTAACTCACAATTTTGAAGACTTGCAAAGAGACGCAGTAAAAGGAGACTACGTTCTTGTTCAGTTTAAAGCAAGAGGTACAAACGTTTTTTATGTTGGAAAAGTTATTAAGGATATTAATGACAATAATGAAATTGAAGTAAGTTTTCTACGTAAATCCTTGAAACTTGAAGGAAAGTTCGCTACTCCTAATGTTGCAGACATATCTTTTGTTCCAATAAAAGATGTAAAAATTATATTACCAAATCCTACATACCTTGGACAGACAAAAAGACAGAACTCTTATTTATCATTTCAGATTAATTTTGGGCAGTTAGATGTGTGTTAAGACATCTTAAATGTGATAATAATGAGCATTGATACGTTAGTCTCATGGTTGGACGAGGGTTGTCTCACTGTTGGTCAGACCTTTCCAACAGTGAGACATATGTTTATTTTTTTTAAATTAAATTTTTTTCATTTTGTAGTGAATAATGTGTACTGTAGCTTCATATGTTGGTAGCTTTTAGTATTTTGAATTATTATGTATAAAAATAAATATCATTATTTTGAATAAATAATTAAAATAAAATCATATAAATTTTTTGTCTCATTGTTGGGCAGTCTCCCCTAAGCGCAATGTACGAATTCCACGTCCCCGAATATCCTTACCTTGCTGGAAATTTATCTAACAGTCCCGTCATCCAATGCCTCTGCTGAGAGGTCTTTTTCTGCATTAAAACGAGTGAAAAGTTAGTTAAGATCAACTAATCAACCATGCGGCAAAACCGACTCGACTGGATGCTCTTTCTTGTGGTTATACATAGAGAGTGAAAGCATGGACAGCATTGACTGCTACAACATCATGCAAGACTTTGTTTCCAAGAAGTCAAGAAAGAAATATATTAGTGTTTGTTAGGAAGTTTTCGTTATGTTACCTATAAAATTTTATGTTATGTTCACAGTTTTTGATTTAATTTTATTATAATCTTTTGTTTCATGAAACATGTTTTTTGCTTGGATTTTGCGTTTTTTTTTTTTAATTTGAGATTAGCTAGCTCTACAAAATAAGATGTAATACATGGCTTTGGTACAATAAACAACTTATGGCTAGGAATAATAACAATTTAGAGGCAGGATTTAGTGATCATATCCACACCTCTGGCTTACAAGCATTTCAATTCTTATATTCCTTAGTACTGATTAAATTAGATGAAAAGTCCTGTGGAAGCTTGCGCTTCAGTCTTCTGTGTATGTTCTTTTGTCCAATATTTAATCTAGTTGCACTTGTGCACTGCACTATATTTTTAAAGAAGTTAATAGTTAGCATTACCGTTTAAAAATTATTCTCTTAAATAAATTTTTGTTTAAAGTTACTTACGTAAATTGTTTTTTCTCGTAAGTGGTCTAACGAGACGCAAAAGAATGAATTTTATTTTTTTATGCGAAAACCGTACGTCTAACGAAAAAAATCAAGAGACCAGATTTGCTCAGAAAGGAATGAGGATTTCAAAAATAATTTTTACTTTAAGAAAAAGCAGTGGCGTATCACTTTTCTCTTTAAAATGATTCAGTGCAAATCCCGCACGAACGCCACTGGCAAGAATAAAAAATTATGTTGTAGGACAGCAGCAAATGCCTTTTGATGCATAGAAGATGCGTACTACGTTTCACAAAAATATCTAGGGTCATACCAAAGTTATCATAAAAAAAAGATTTTTTTCTTAAAACTTTAGCACCCTGTAGCTCAAAAGTTAAGACCTTTAGGACATATGTTCATATGAAGTTTTTTTCTCAAAATGGGCCCAAGAATAACCTCCTTAAATATTAGCATGTTATTAAGAAACACCCTGTATACACCGGTATGTTAAGTTGAATCATTTTGTATAAGAGTCCTTCCAGCCAGACCTTATCAAAGGCTAGTTCCAGATCAAGAAAGATTGCTGCAGTGAATTTCTTTTCTTCAAATCCTTTCTCGATTATTTCTGATATTCTAAGAAGTTGGTGAGAGGTTGAATGAGCCTGTCTAAATCCAAACTGATGCGGAGGGATAATTTCGTTTTCAAGTAGAAAATTTTGCAGTCTGACAAGCTTAACCTTTTCAAGGAGTTTAGCTAGGGTTGACAATAAGCTGATGGGGCGATAGCTATCGGGATTTTGCTTGACCTTTCCAGTTTTGTAGATTAGTAGTTCGCCAGCGTTTTTTAAATACTACAAGTAACAGTGTTTCGTGTTTTTTTTTATCTAAGGGCCCGAGAATATTAAGCGCCTCAGGCCCCAATGTTTCTTGATCCGGCACTGTTCAAAGTGCATATTTTGAAAGTTTCAAGTGCATAGATGCACGCATATTTTCTGATTTTAAAGTGCATAATTATCCGGGGTCTAATGATCAACTATCAGCTTGTTGTTTGATTTCAAAAAATGGCTGATAATTTTCACAATTTTATTATATTATAGCGAAAAAAATTTGACATCTATCTTAAAACGGACTTGATTTAATTTTGCTGTTAGAATATAATTGAAACTGCCCTTTGATAAAAGATATTTGGACAATTCTATGGTTGACATTAATATATACAATAATCTAAACCTTATGTACCCGAAGGTGTAAGGTAATACAAAAATAAATATCAATTTATTTCACTATTTAGTCTTTCAGTCCATATACTAATTTTCTCCACTTCCTCTTGTCTCTAGCCAGCCTTTTAGCAGTTTCTTTCGTTATCCCTCTTCTCTGTAAAGCTTGTTCAATATTGTCCTCCCAAGTTTTTGGTGGCCGACCTCTCTTCTTCCTTTCATTCATTCTTGTTTGCCACACTTTTTTACTTGTCTTCTGTCCTCCATCCTTGTTAAGTGTCGATACCACCTTAACTGGCTTCTTTCTACTCTCTCCGCTACAGATACTACCCCCAGCTCTTTCCTCACATCAACATTTCTAATCCTATCCATTCTTGTTATCCCTAGAATTGATCGTAGGTATTTCATTTCTAAGTTTGTACTTCATTTTTCCAAAAATTCAACTTTCACAGCCGAAGGTTAGAATAGGCACAAATATCGCATTGTAAACACTTATTTTCGTTCTTCTTGTAGTTTCTTTTTTAATGCATTTCTCACTGAATAGTACATATTTGCTGCGCTTTGTATTCTCGCTGTATATTCCATTTCTTGATTTCCTTCATTGTTAATGTATACACACAAATATTTAAATGTTTCGATCTGTTCCAGTTTCTTGGTTGACATTAATGTTATTTGTAATTCTTGAGCTGTAAAGGAGAATAAAACATTCCTTATTTTTAATTTTTTTCATCATTTATTTGTTTTGTTATGAGAAAAGCAAAAATGAATATAATTATCAAAAAAGTATAAAAGAAAATAAATACTTTTACACCTGAACTTCCCAACTTAACCCGTTTCCAAATATTATGCCAAAGTTTTGTATACTATTAAGAGCAAGCCTGGCAACGGGATTTACCTACTCCTTCAACCTGGAAGCAATCAGGAATTGTCTTTATTTCTAAACTCGGAAGGGACTTTTCCCAGGCCAAGGGTACAGACCTATCACTTGCATCATCTTTTATGCATATTTCATCCCCATTAACATGCTTATTAATTGGAGAAATCATGCGAGACTGTTCTTCACAAATTGTGAAAGTTTAACAATCAATCTATTTGATGCCCTCAACAGAAAAATTCCTAGTTTTTGCTTCCTGTAATAGCACATGTATAATTCCATCGGAACCAGATGCTTTCTATAGTTTAAAGGAATCAATAGCTCATTTAATGCTATATCCAAGGACCTTCGTTTAGGAAGAGGAATTGCGGTCGTATTTAAGAAGAAATTTGGGCGACTAGACGCACTCGAAAGGCAGAACCCCACGGTCGGCCTAGCTTTATACCTCCCAGATCAACAATGATTTATTTATTATTTGGTTACGAAACAGTTCCATTACCAGAAGCCGGATTATGGAGACCTCTGGAATGCTCTATGGGATTTGAAGAAAGACCTGTTCGCTAGGGGCATTAAGAAGTTGGCAGTTCCCAAACTCGGCTGTGGGCTGGATCGGCTAGATTGGAGGAGCGTACGAAACATGCTGGAGGTAGTCTTCAAGGACTCCGGTGTTACTATCCTGGTCTGCAGTTTTGATTCAAAGCCTGTACTAACACCAAAGAAGAGTGTAGACTGTTACTTCTACCGCAGTGGGACATGCAGAAGAGGAGATCAATGCCGCTACCGTCATGCCCCGTTCTTCAGGAATCAAGGGCCTAAACCTGTTCCGGGACAGAACAGACTTGAAGAGGGGGGCAGTGTAACAAGCGGCAGGTGTCAGGTGTTCGGTGAATCTACAGCACTGTGGAACATACGAGAATGAAAGCTTGCCTATATTAAAGGCGCGCTCGCTTACGAGTCTTCAGTCTTGAACTGATATGCGCGGCGATGATTGTGAATACGTATAAGCGGTATAAATAAATAGTAGTTAAATAAATAACTGTTACAAATAAATTACTTTAGTGTTCGGTTTTAATATTAGTGTTCCGTTTAGTTTTACGTTAGTGTTTAATTGTTGTTCTTTATAATTATTTCGTACTTTAAGTTTGTTTAATAAATTAATTTACACCACGAACCGAGTTCATTTTAAATAAACGTTGTAAAAATGTTACAATATATAACGTTATAAGTAAAGAGATACCTACTCACCTCTTTTGTTGTTGTTACTGCTCCTCTATGCCGAGTGATGGGCGTTGGGTGCAATTTTAGCTGTTATCCTTAATATTAATAATACTTACTTTACTTCTTTGTGTAGAAAGTTTCTATCGTCGGGAGATGACAGAATATACGTTCAAAACAGCAATAAATTAGTACAGTAATCCCTCGACCTACGTAAATTGGAAGTTACATAATAAATATTTCAGTTTGTTTTTATATTCTTTTATATATTTTTCATGCTTTTATAGTTTATATCCAGAGTAAATGCTGCATGATGTTTCATTTATAAAATAATACGTACTGTGTAAATAATATACATTACATTGTATGTAATAATAAAAAAATATTGCAGTTTCTTACAAAGAAATTTACAAATTTGACTTACATAACAGTTTATAGAACGCAGTACTTTACGTAACTCGGGGGATTACTGTATAATGTGTATAAATTTTATCTTTCAGAACATGCAACCAAAGTAGAGGCAAAATACCCAGTAAAGGAATATAAAATAATATTAATTTGTCGCTCTGCCAATATTAAGATCCACGAGCCATCACCGAGTGATTAATAAAATAAATTTCGTACAATTATCACCTTCCTTGTAATAGTTTTGAAGGACGAAAAATTAAATTGTAAGTATTTTTTATTTAGTAGCAATTTGTGAATAGTACAATGTAAGTTAAACACAAAGATTCTACGCATATACATATCGTACGGTTGCTAAATTAACATAATTCATCCTTACGAGTTTTATGAATGAATGAATGAAAGATCATCAGTGTAATAAACTTAAAACAAGAAAACTATTTATTATTCTGCAAATTATAGCAAAAGTTACAGTTATTATACTTAACACTACTGCGAACTATATTATAAAATTCTATAACCTAAGTACCTCGGTAGGTTGTATAACCGAACGGGCTTAACAATAGAGGCACATGATAATGATCGTTTGGTGCTCTACAGTCGAAAACAATCTAAAAAGTTTTGTTTTTATTATCAGTGATATTGCTTTAATTACACAAATCTTTTACTTACCTCTATAAATGGATATAAAGTATCTTGTTTTCTAGCTTCAAAGAATCTATCAACATCATAATGTAACTTGTACCTCCCTGGGGTAAAGTCGGCTCGTTCTAAGAAGTTCGCAAATCTACCATCCGGATTAGTAATGCCTTCGTTGATATAGGTCCATCGGCCTTCGATAAGTTTATATAGGCTTACTTGAAGTCCAGATACTGGGATGCCTTTAGATGTATCGAGCACGTGTGTTGAGATTGGTGGTTTTGTTGTCGCCATTGGATTTACAATTTGTTGTCGAAATTGCTAATAAAAAACAATCTTTTTTATATTCTGTTAAGGTAGTTCATGTAAACTTATATATATTATTATGAATAATCGAAGTCATCGTGATCGTCTTACACCTGTTGTATTAGTTGAGTTTGTAAAATGATTTTTGTATTCTACGCGTTATGTGAACAAATGGTAGTAATTATTATTAGCCTGTACAAATCCCTATATAGGGCAAAGGCGTCCCCTTTTCTTTTATTCTTTGCACCTTCTCAAATCTACTCACTTATTAGTGAGGGGGTTTTGATCTACTCTGCCAGTGACCGGCCCTCGTGGGAGAGAGGTGCCGCATTAAACGGAGCAGTCGGGCCACCCATCCCAGCACTGACCCGAGACAACGCTGCTTAACTCTCGTAATCGTGCGAGAATAGGGTACCTAGCGGTAGTAATTACTTATACCAAATAAATAGTCATATAATAAAAATTAACAATTATGGCTGGATGGTCTTCACCACAGCCTATTGGAAAATACCGGAATTGTAGAAAATAAAGAACATTCACCGTAGGTGACAATCTTCAGTTTTTCGATTTGTAACAGCAAACTTAAAATAACTGCAATGTTTACAACTGGCAAACTGATAAGTAAAGTAAATAGAAACATCTTTTTGTGCACGATTTTGCATTGTCCTGCTTTCATTACACGAACCTCAAAAATAAAGGTCTATCGAAATATTGGCCACCAAACTTTTAAAATAAAAATTTCATAATTACATTACATCTCCTAACTGAGTTCAAAATATTTTTGGTACCTATTTAGGCACCTTAGGAAATTATCCGAAATTCGGCAAAAACCAATGGAATCTTCACAATCATAAGAGGTGCTATATTGGTAATAAAAAAACGTGACAATGGCTTTGAAAATTTGTAAATTTAAGGAATAATACCTGGGTGTTAAAACTTTTTCTTTATTCAAATCTGAAGACACTTTTACTTCGCATGCATGTACTTACATATTTATGTGTATCACTATTAACCAAAATAAACAACATTTTTCTCACTAATCAATCATCTTAGAGTCTACAAAAAAAATGAAAATGCATAAATAAACCATGTTATAAAAGAAACTACTCTACTTAAGATTATACTCGGATTTCGTGTTGAACTTATGAATAATCGATCGTAATTTTAGTATTGATCGAATGTAACCATCTACCATCTCTTTGACAAGCATTAACAGCTGCAGATGCTTCGGTTACAAGCCGAACACACCGTTCTACTGGTTGAGTATGACAGAGAAATTTTGGGAATGTTAGTGTTTCGTCATCATCGATGCACCTCTTGATTTCATCTCGACTAATTGAACGTGTTAAGGGAGGTTCAACATTTTGGTAACTACTGTGGCTTATCAGGTCGTAATATTTTTGGGCTTTAAAATTCAGTTTTGGAACTCTAAAATGCCGAACGACTTTACTTTCATCTTTGTTGGTCTTTGCATTTCAGCACATGACGAAGGCCTAGCTGTCTAACATTAGCATCTTTGTCAATAAGCATAGCTAACGGTATATTTTCAGGGTGGGTAAAGATTGCGTTTCTTTGAATTACAGGATCTATAATTTCTTTGATGTTTGGAGGAAGATATCTGCTGTATTGAATTATTTTCCACAAATGTCGTGGGTCGTTCCAACACGCTGATTTTGTCCAAATGGGTACAGATACTCTAACTAAGTATATACGTGACTAAAGTATATGTACCCACTTGGTTTGATATCAAGACAAAATCAGCATGTTGGAACGGCCCACGACATTTGTGGAAAATTATTCAATATAGCAGATAACTTCCTCCAAACATCAAAGAAATTATAGATCCTGTATGTAATTCAAAGAAACGCAAATTTTGCCCACCCTGAAAATATACTGTTAGCTATGCTTACTGACAAAGATGCTAATGTTAGACAGCTAGGCCTTCGTCGTGTGCTGAAATGCAAAGACCAACAAAGATGAAAGTAAAGTCGTTCGGCATTTTAGAGTTCCAAAACTGAATTTTATAGCCCAAAAATACTATGACCTGATAAGCCACGATAGTTACCAAAATGTTAAACCTCCCCTAACACGTTCAATTAGTCGAGATGAAATCAAGAGGTGTATCGATGATGACGAAACACTAACATTTCCAAAATCTCTCTGTCATACCCAACCAGTAGAACGGTGTGTTCAGCTTGTAACCGAAGCATCTGCAGCTATTAATGCTAGTCAAAGAGATGGTTACATTCGATCAAGACTAAAATCACGATCGATTATTCATAGGTTCAATACGAAATCCTAGTACAATCTTAAGTAAAGTAGTTTCATTTATAACATGGTTTATTTATGCATTTTTATTTTTTTTTGTAGACTCTTAGATGATTGATTAGTGAGAAAAATATTATTTATTTTGGTTAATAGTGATACACATATTATGTAAAGTAAAAGTGTCTTCAGATTTGAATAAAGAAAAAGTTTTACCACCCAAGTATTTTTCCTTAAATTTACAAATTTTCAATGTGTCACCTGAAGATGTTGCCCGAAATTATTCAGATTTTGACGGCTTATCACTGATATACCCAAGGAGTACTATACCATATGCCCATATACAAGAAAGGTGATAAACTTAATTGCAACAATTATTGGGGAATTAGTCTATTGAGCATTGCTTATAAAATTCTGGCAATAATAATACATAACGGATTAGAACCAAATTATGAATTGATAGTTAGTCAAAATCAAACAGCATTCATGAAAGGAAAATCGACGATCGACCGGATATTCTTTTAAAACTTATAATGAAAAAACCTGGGAATTCAACATATCACCTATTTCTAGATTTTAAACAGGCCTACGATAGTATAAGCACAGAACAATTACACAGAATCTTGGAATTCTTTAAGATACCAAAAGAAACTAGGCTCGATATACAGCACATTAGAAAAAACGTATACACAGGTGAAGGTGCATATCACAATATCGGAACTGACGCAAATGAAACAGGTTTAAGGCAGGGGGATAGCCTAGCATCTGTATTATTTAATATAGCTCTAAAAAAGGCGATTCAAAGCATTGACATTGATCCAAATGGCACAATATATCGTAAATCCAAGCAAATGTTTATATACGTCGATGATATTTATTAAGATAATAATAAACGAAGCTAAGACTAAGATAATGGCCATAACCAAAGGCCGCCCCAAAATCAGACAAAACATAATAATGGAACGATACAATCTAGAAGCGGTAAATAACTTCAAATACCTGGGAGTTTTAATGACAAGCTACTGTGAAGAAACCACTGAAATTAAAGCCAGAATATCGCAAGCAAATTGAGCAACATATTCACTTCGTAAAATATTTAAAAACAACGATACTGGCTGATAAAATGATGATATACGAAATATTAGTCCGACGAATAGTAACTTATGGCAGCCAATCATGGACAGTAACACAGAGGAATGCTGAGAGATTGGGTATCCTTGAAAGAAGGGTATTAAGACTGATTGTTTATGGGAGCTGTTAAAGATGGGGAGATATGGAGAAAACGGTAGAATCATAAAATTTACCAAGAGTATGAGGAGGCCGACATAGTGACATATACAGGGTGTTAGTAAATAAGTGCGAAAGATTTTAATGGGTGATTGCTGAGGTTTTTAACATTGGAAATGTTTATGCGCTCGCTCGCTTATTGAACAAAGTTACAAGCTTTTTAGTACCTTTTGCGACATCGGCACATCAAGCAACCCGATGACCTCAGAATAACAAACATTAAGCGGTCTTAATGTGTTTTGAATAACCAAATATGTAACAATTGAGTTTATAAGAAAAACACGTTTTGTTGAGTCTACATACGCACCGCGTTGATGACGGTATTCACGAGTAATTAACATAGGCAGATACCGTATGTTTATTGTGTGTTTTAGATGAATTTTTGGTGTCGTTTAAAAAGGATTTGACGCGTTCGTGGGACGAAAATATTCCAACGTAAACAATAGAAGACGACACGAAAAGTTTGCATGTGGGAAAGTTGCTTCGATCGTTTCAGTGTCAAAGTCTTTAATTCACAAAAACAAAGCAACGTTAGTATAAAAGATTTAGTATAAAAGCTCATTCGAACTCGACCGATCAACAATGAAATTATTAATGTCCTTCTTTTCGTGCCGTTTAGCACTTCGACATCCGATCCAACAATAATGTTTGGTATGAGATCACCAAACATTCGTAATAAACGAATAAAACAGCATAAGAAGAATAGACAACTGCTGCAAGTGTAAGGCAATACGTATAGTCGTATTCGTATTACAAACAGGTACAAACTGATTGAATATGTATTATCTTTTATTTATTTAGTTTAATCGCTATTTATGGTACCAGTGGCGTACCTATATTTGGGAGGCGGAGGGAGCAATATGTCTTGAAGGCGCCTTAGGATATTTTAGGTCAAAAACGTGTAATATTTCTTTCTACAGGAATTAAAGAGGCCACACCGCCACTATTTAAGAATATAGCTCACTCGGCGTTCCGTGAGTGAATAAAGAAAAATGTTATCCAGGAAAGGAAAACATGATAGGGTGGATACAATGTTTATAGCAACACTTTATCCACCCTTCACGGTAAAATGTTGCTTTGATAACTAGATTTGACACATTAAAAGGCCACTTTTTAATTTACTCTCAGAGGTGCGATAGTTCCACAATGTCGAAGTCGTAACTGAGGTAAGTTTATATGTTTTATGTATTACATATGGCATTATCATTTCCAATGTATCCGATGGTTGCAAGGATTGCGAAATCTGTGAATTTTTTATGTAAAAAGTTCATATAAACCCATGTCCGAAAACGTTTAGTTTCCAAGATACAGAGTGTTTAGTTTCTCGTTTTTTTTTTTTATATTTTTTTAAATATTTCAAAAACGTTTTGAGATATTCACACAAAATTGCAATTTGACAAGATGACTATCTATTTGGGAGTATTTGACAGCAGCCTACTAGATAGCCCAAACCGGTTTTGTGGTAGGTACAATAATTAGAAATAATTTTTTATCTTGTAAACGGCTACATGAGCGACAAAATACTAACAGGTCATTTTTGTTAACAATTAATGGAACATTTAAAAAAACATTTTCGAATTAAAAAAAATCAGTGGCGTGCCTTTTTTTCTTTAAACATATGTCAACGCATGGCCGTACGGACGCCACTGGTCTAAGTGGAAATATTCTGCCTACTTCAGAATATGGATATTTATCATGTCATAGCGTGTCCCAAATTTTGTGTGAATATCTAAAACATTTTTGAAATATTTAAAAAAATATAAAAAAAAAACGAGAAACTAAACACTCTGTATCTTGGAAATTAAGCGTTTTCGGACCTGGGTTTATATGAAATTTTTACATAAAAAAACTTCAGCAATCACCCATTAAAATCTTTCGCATTTATTTACTAACACCCTGTATAAACATAGGGCAGTTAAGGTGGGCTGGACATCTGCATCAAATGAATGCAGATGCTGTGTCAAAACGAATAGAAGAACAAATCCCAGAGGGTAAACGAGACAAGGTATGATCACGCAAGCGGTGGAATGATTCCGTAGCGCTAAAGCTTGAAGAGGCCAAGGCCGGATATGGGCTGTAGTACCGCTGCGTAAGTAAGTAAATTATAACGAACAATTGAAATTCACTAAGGCAACACTATTATTTCTTGGCCAACTATTTATTTTCCCATGATTAATGTTGATTTAAAGGCTGGCAGTACGGCGCAGGTTATACAATATAGAAAGTTAAGCAAAGACCTGCTTGGTCAGAATTTGAATGGGTAACTACTCTGGTTCATGCATATGAAGCGATAATACGACCAACCGCCTTGTACGCAAGCGAAACATGGATAATAACCAAACAAAGTGAGAACAAACTGGCAATATGGGAGAGAAAAGTCTTAAGAAAGATTTTTGGAGGGGTAAAAGTAGCAGAAGGGACATGGCAAAGACGTACGAACACGGAGGTGATGGAAATGTATGGGAAGCCGGGAATCATACAAAAGTTTCGAGCACAGAGGGCTAGATGGTTAGGCCACATCATTCGGATGCCAGAACAAAGAATAATAAAAAAAATACTGTACCTAGGAGAAGGTAGCAAAAGGAAGAAGGGACGCCCAAAGAAAAACTGGTTTCAAGACGCTAAAAACGATGTAGCAGAAGCAGGAATAAGAGATTGGAGGGAAAGAGCGAAGGAACGAGAGAAATGGAAGCAAGTGGTCAAAATGATAGAAGCCAAGGGCCGATAAGGCCTGTAGCGCTAAAATATATATATACGTATAACTACTCTGGGGCTCGGCATGTCCGGTCCCCTCGACACTGTAAAGGTATGAGAGGGTAAAAGGAAAAGAAAGAAAAAAATATTGATTTTAGAGCCATATTTCAAACATTATGCATAATAAATCATATGTATTCGAAAACCTCTTAAAATGGTCTTTCAAATTAAGTCTACACCAACTATGATTCCCATAAAAAAAAAAAAACAACTGAAAAACTATCCCATATACAAAAAAAAATGTTTATGTTATTGAAGATCTATAATATACCCAAAATAAATAATTCTATACATAAAAGAGTTATTAAATTTAGAAGAATTTCAGTAATTTTTAATTCTCAAGCATAAACTGAAAACAAAAGATTGCCCATTTCAGTTTCCAATAACAAACAACAAAGCTACTCAAAAATCTTAATTTGCTTATTAACATTGAAAATAATCATGAAGTGAATATTTCTGACCTAACTGCTTTAATATTTAAATATTTGTATTTTATTTATTTATTTATAGAGCGAATTGGCAAGAAAAAAGATATACAAGTTAGATATTTAAGAAATCTACCACCACTACAAAAACATTTTTGATATTCAGTTATTGGGTTCTTAATTATTTTACAGCTAAAGATTAATTATAACAGCAAGGTTTGCTATATGAGGCACAAAATTGCACACAAAAAATATAATGTATTTTTATATTTTGCGTTTATAATGAGATCATTATGAAACTTGATTGTAAAAGTGTAAAGCATTAAATTAAAATTAAAATTAGTTTAAACTGGTCATATGATTATTGCAGTTATTTTAATTGAATTAAATAATAAAAAGGATCGAAATTAGGCTTAGCTATGGAAATGTAAACCAATGCCTTTTAAATTTTCATATTTATTGCTTAACTGATATCAGGGGCGGCGGGTTTTGGATTTCTAATCGGGTGCAAAAAATTATCATTTTGGTTAAAAGTGAGCATGGCCTATTTAAACGCATTTTAAGGAAATTAACAATTTTAGGGCCCAATAAATAATTGTAATATTTTAAAAATTAAAAATAAATTTGGAATTTCGATTTGATGGAAACACAAGGGAAAAACACAAACAATTAGATAATTCTTTTAATAACAAGAAAACATTAAATTTGATACAGTAGGTACATCACTTAGCAAATAGCAAACGTGTTTCGGCGAATAGCCGTGCGGTTTATGAACTCTGTGGCTACCGCATTCTTATCAATTTCATCGTCGAAATCTTTATGCACATGTAACACTGCTATATTATTCAAGTGACGTTGAGTCATATTGGCCCTTAAGTAAGTATGCAACCTACGTAGCGCTGAAAACGATCTTTCTGCGGTGCAGGAAGTGGCTGGAATGGCGAGAATAATTTTTATAAATTTAGTAATTTCTGGAACCAAACTAAATAAATGATTATTTGATTTTACAACGTTAACAGCATCATTAAAAACGCTGAGGGTTACATTTTGTTGTTTACAAACATCTAACAACATATCACGATGTAAAAGAAGCCTATCCTTTTCAAAATCATTTCTATAAAAGTCAACAATTTTAGATCCGTCAGACACGCTACACCAACATAGAATAATATATAACTATACTGGGAGGTGGTATCCAATTATTCTTTGCACTTAACTTGACCATCGCGATTGTCTAGAAGCCGACAAGAGAGAACTTTCGCTTCAGTTTAGCAAGCGAGTGCAATAGAGCGAGCTAGCGCAATAGAGCGCGAGCGAGAGCGAGAGCAAAAGCTAGAGCGCATTTCAAACGAAAGTTTTCGTTTGTCGGCGGTCGGCCTGTCTGTACTCGCCTGCAGTTTACTCTGCGGCTCGCTTTGGATGCTCAAGTACAGCTGGCAGGTGTTTGTTATGACTCGCAATCGTTGATAACCGTTCCGCTTGCGATTTTTTTACGTAAACATTTTCGGTGATTTACTAGGCAAAAATGCAACAAATATATGCTTATATATTATATCATGACTAGTTTTAATTGGGTGCTACGCACCCGATTACATCTCCGACCGGGTGCAACCGACCCCGCGCACCCATGTACTCGCCGCCCCTGACTGATATTACTGTAAATCTTATTAAGTTTATTAAAATTACAGAACATTCAGCGCCATTTGAAACTAAGAATGGGGTACCTACGCCAAGGCTTTATTATGTCACTGCTATTATTCCTCATAGCCTTAAATGAAGTATTACTACACACAATAAGTACTGAAAATAGATGAATCACTTGGGGTATATCAGAATCACTAGAAGGTTTTGATTTTGTGGACGATATATGTTTGCTCGCTCATAGTAGAAATCATATCAAGGAAAAAACGATCAACTTAAGCACAGAAGCAGGAATGAAAATAAATAAAAGTAAAATCAAATCAATACATACATATAAACGCTATGCCTACCTAGATATGTATTGATAACGAAATTATCGAACAAGTGGGTTTACATATCTAGGAAGTGTGATGGCCCCCCATGAAAATGGTGTACTAAAAGATGTGTGTGTAAGGATAAACAAAGCTGTGTATATTTCACTAAATCAAATATGGAAGTGTATCAACATTCTTTCTCTTTTACCCTCTTATACCTTTACAGTGTCGAGGGGGCCAGGCACACCGAGCCGCAGAGTGGTCCACCCATTCTTGTTCAGGCCAAGTAGGCCGCTGCTTAACTTTCTAAATGTCAGTCCCAACCTGCCGTACTGCCGGCAACATAAAATTAAAAACCACATTAAAAGTTTTTAACTCTATGGTCAAATCTGTACTTTTATATGGGTCAGAAAGCTGGTCAATTACTAACATTATTAAACAAAAGTTGAGTGTTTATAAAAAGATGCTTACGATTTATACCATAAGAACAAAAATTATTTAGATAAAGGGTGGCTTTGGAATTCTGAACGTACCTATCATGTAGAACCAACAACAAGCTGAACCAATCAAAGGCAGCGATTTTGTTCACCATGGCCATCCGTTATCTAAACAATTTTTGTTCATATGGTATTTAAAATATGGTGGCCGGAAGTTGTGAGTAATTCCGAGCTATGGACGAGAGCAGAGCAGGATAGAAATTAGAAAAATGGGATGGCTGGGACACACCTTAAGAAAAGACCCAAAAGAGATAAGCAGGAAGGTTTTGCAATGGAACCTCCAGGGCACAAGGAAGCAAGGACAGACGTGGAGAAGAACATTACATAAAGAAACTAACAAGTCTATCGCACAGCTTAGTTCCCTAGCAAAAAAAATAACTGAATGGAAAAATGTAATAAACTCCCTATGTCTCACGAGGGACTAATGGGACATACTACTACTAGTACTACTATAAACGAGTAATTTCAGACTCAAAACTATGATTCAAAAATGAATACTTTTTGAGTCTGAGTAAACAGTTTCACTGCAAGCAATTGACGTTTTTGACAAATTTCAAAATTTTATTACTGAATACAATACGAGCCTTAATAAAAGGCATGTTTTGCTTTCAGAGCCACACCTGATTTCGATATTTTTTTGATCATACGCTACTAATAGGAAAAGAAAATCGCGTAGCAAACATGTTAATTTTTACAAATTTCATATTTTGCCAGATACTTTCGAAAGTTTAAATTTCTCTAATAGCACATTTTGTATTTTGTAATAATGCAGTGGTATCACATGCTTTAAACTGATACGTACTTGACAAAATTAAAAAAGACAAATATTACCGCTAACATGAAAATTAGGATTTGAAGTGTACATATTTTACTAAGTCAACAAAGATTACAATACTCAACACACATTTAATATTTAAGTAACAAATTATACAGGATATTTCTTCTACATAAAAATTAAAACCTATTCTTAAATTTGCTTTGTTCATACCAGTTACAGAGAAATTTTTATAATTCGACCATTACTTATTTGAACAAATTGCCACAAACTCTACATACTATTTCTGGCGATTAATATATTTGCAAAAAAATCCATCCGTTTCTGTTCAAAATAACCAACAGTTGGTGGAAACGGCCGTAAGACTAAATTGTTTCTGGAAAGTAAAAAATATGCTGTTTGTAAAATTAGATTAGAATACATTATCGTGCAAAAATTTTAATCAGTTATTTATGTAACGTCTGCTTTACTGCATAGAGATTTTAGTCAATGTTATGATTAGTACCGTTAGTAATTTAAATATATTCTCTATTAAGGGTTGGTTATTTTATTGCCGACAACAGTTTTTTATAATCCTATTCCTTGATAGATATTCTTTTATTTTTATCAATACAGGATGAAAAATTATAAATAAATGGAGACCTTTTACCAAGTAATAATTCTTATCTTTCTAAAATCTTGCACTCACATTAGCAGCACACAAATGTCCCTTGATTACTGAAATTCTATTAACAAATTTAATATCATCAACACCACTCTGCATAGTTACCATCTCAAACAATCTAAGCTGGCCGATACATAAGTGTAAGGGTCACATCACAGAAACTCCTATCAGTATTTCATAATTACAGTTTGTTGTTTGATTATCAGAAATGGTATATTTCAAAGTTTACTCAAATTGGTAATAATTATGTAAATTTACAAAGCTATACAAAAGTTAACTACATATTAGAAACATTAAGAATTACTTACAGTTTTCAAAATTAAAAGTTCATATTATTATTATATCATGATTAATTCATAATTACTTCTGGTAGCAGAGCATAACTATGGTTATTTTTATGAAAAAGAATCCCACTGATATGGACATTTACTTATCAGAACACTTATCTAATCAAGGTTGTTTGTTATTTATAAATTACTGCTTTTAAATTATTATCATTTTAATACATATGTATATACACAAAGCTAAAGTAATAATTCTTGTTAATTTGTGATTTTTTATAAACTACTTGGTTATTTGATCTAAACTTTACTTGTGAAATCATTTCATACTAGGGAGTTATCGCAAGTTCAACGCTAAATTTAGCGCACGTTATTTTCGTACAATCGCACGAATGCGCATGCGCCTACATTTAGCGTACGCTAAATAAATAACCGCGGTCCGCTATTTTCATAAAATAGCGGAGTTTAATATCGAGGACGATTTAAGACTCCTGCGAGATGTAACTGGTATAAATCCAGTCCTTAACACTTCCAACTGAAAAATTGTTCATAAAAATCTGTGCCTCAGGTAAAACGTTCTCTCTAAGAGTTGAAATAACGTACGTAACCAAATGGCGTGCAAAATCTGTAAAATTTCAAAACCCGTCTTTTAAATTAGCGGACGTATTACGTCTTTTAATTTAACGTACGACAGCTGTAAAATACGACGTTGCTAAGCAACTCAGACGTTAGCGTATACGTCTTTAAAAAAAAACGCCATGCAAAAACTCTCTAAAAACATCACGTGATTTTAGCGTTAACGGAAATTTAACGTAGTACTTGCGTTAACCCTCTACTATTAATAAGATGCTTAAATCTTCCATAAATACTGATTATAAGCAGAGATGAAACGAATATAGATATTTTTTACGCAAACTAACATAAAGATATAAGTGCTAAGGTTAACGTGAGTCCCAGGCTAGACGTTATACCCCTACTGTACAACATGTCTTCACTGCAATCGGAAACACCACGCTTCACCTATGAAATCTGCTACAAACTTGAAAAATGTTACCACCACAAAATGTTGTTTGGTCTTCACTTGGCAAGAGAAACCAAATGTCAAATCAACGATCAAAGTTAACTTATATTTGGACTTATTTTAAAATTATTTGGTTATGCCGAATATTCGTCACAGATATTTAATTTATTTTGACTACCAAATATTCGTTTCATCTCTAATTATAAGAACAAAAAATTTCAATGAATGTTGCAGTACAATACAAGATTTAAACATTTAAAGCATGTATTTATTTTATTCAAGATGCCCGATTTCCTGAACATTATATGGATAACTTTTTCTATGATGAATTCAATTGTGGTACTCGAGGTGCTGTTTAAAAGCTATTCACAAAAAATCGAAAAAATTGTTTACCTATTCTATTATCATATGTGGTTAATTTATTTTTAAAATTAGAAAAATATGCTCTGAATTCGTTTACAAAAATTTTTTTGTAGAATAATCTACATATTTATGTAAGTTAAATGGTTTTTTGATAAATGTTACCATTTTCAATTAATTGGCCAAAGCTGTATTTTTGAATTGGAAACCATCGTTGACTGTGACAGAGTTGAAATGTAAATGTTTTCTCTTTTCAAGCATTTAACATAAGCCGTACTTACTTATATTTAATTTAATAAAAAAAATAACTATTTTTCGATTTACTAAATCAAGATAACCATGAAACAATCCATAAACTATAGGTACCGGGTGTAACACGATCATGGTATACCCCCCTTTTTTCCTTTAGTTTTCAAGATAAATAGTTGAAATTTGGAACATCCTATATAATTATTAAACGTCACTTTTTGACATATTAAATGATTTATTTCCACTTCCGGTTTCACCAGAAGCGACACTAACTTTTGATTTTCAAATGGAACACCCTATATATTAATGCATTTTTGAATTCTGCATAATTTTCTGTATCCAGTGATACCACATAAGTGACATTTCAGTCTTCAATAATTATTTTAATTTAATTTTTAGTTTTCTATTTAAGTGCGCCATGACTGTTCCGATTTATTCTAATTGAGCCGTGTAATACTAGAAAAATCGAAATCCCGTCGAAAATACTAAATTATGTGATTTATGAGCAATTAAAGTTTATCAAAATGGTTTTTGGGATAAAACACGATCTTTTCAAATGTAACCATATTGGTACCGCGGTACCATGTATTGCCAGCATTAATAAGGAATTTATTCATGTGCCTTATCAAAATCTGCGATAAATACAATCAAAATTACAGCTAAGAGGAAATATTATTTTGTTCCAATTATAAGGTAAGAAGTAAATAAGGTGGCTTTGAAAACAATGAAAACCATAAAAACGCTGGTAAATCAAGAAATGTTTGACAAGCTAAATATTTCATTGTTTTCAAAGCCACCTTATTTACTTCTTACCTTACAATTGGAACAAAATTGTATTTTCTTATTTCCTCTTAGCTGTAATTTTGATTGTATTTATCGCAGATTTTAATAAGGCATATGAATAAATTCCTTATTAATGTTAGCAATAAGTGGTACCACGGTTAGGGTTACCACCTTTTAAAAACTGTAAAGGAGGACATAGAAAAAAACACACTATATACTATACAGGGTGTTACTTAATGTCATGCAGATATTTCAGAGGGTGATAGTACTCAACAGAAAAAAATGTTAATATACATATGATCAAAAACGCGCCATTTTCGATATACAGGGTGGCGAAGTTTCAATTCTTTTTTTATATTTTGCGTTTTGAGATAATTATTTGAAATTTAGTATAGCTACTATCCTTTAATAATATCAAAAAACCTTTAGCGCCCGAATGTGCGGTGCGCAGATAAGACACAATTACACACAAAAAGCACGAGTATATTACTTGAATCGAATCAGGGTTGGCAGGATGGTAGGTGACACAAGCACAAGTGTACAAGACACAACACAAGACATAATGAATACAATGCGCGTGCGTGAGCGTGACTGCGTGTTCAAAACTCTCTCACTCTTACGTTGCCAATTGCCAACATAATGCGATAAAAAAATGAATTTGAAAATACAATTTCAAACATCAGGATTTAGGAGGACATTTTTGTAGTAAAGGAGGACAGAGAAAGATGTGTGATAAAGGAGGACTGTCCTCCACAATGGAGGACGGGTGGTAACCCTAACCACGGTACCAATATGGTTACATTTGAAAAGATCGTGTTTTGTCACAAAATCCATTTTGATAAACTTTATTTGCTCATAAATCACATAATTTACTAGTTTCGACGGGATTTTGATTTTTTTAGTATTACACGGCTCAATTAGAATAAATCGAAACAGTCATGGCACACTTAAATAGCAAACTAAAAATTAAATTAAAATAAATATTGAAGACTAAAATGTCACTTATGTGGTATCATTGAATTCAGAAAATTCTTGTAAAAGTTAACTTTACCAAAAGTTTAACTGTATATTGTAATACCGGGCCTTAGTGTTACTGTTTAAGTTTTGTGGAGTCGTATTTAGTTTTTTGGCTATTTACTTCCAGACCTATATCGATTGTTATTTTACTTAGTTCTAGAAACATATTTATTAGGCCATTTTTAGTTCTCGATATTAATGTAATATTGTCTGTGTATTCTTCTTCTTCCTCTTATGGCCGAAGCCTAGGCCGATGGCCTGTTAGAAACTCGTAAGAACGAGTTCTGTGAGCCCTCTTAGCACATATGCTGAGCAGGAGGCTAACCTAACCCATCGAGAGAGGTGAAGAAGATCGACCCGCAGTGTTGCGAGGTTAACGATTATCAAAGGTGTTAGTATGATAGTCTGTGTATTATTTATATTTATTGTTCCATTACAATTCATTTTTCTCAGAACACTTTCCAATGCAATACTAAACAGTTCGGTTGATAATGCATCACCTTGTTTCACTCTGTTGATGCATTGGATTTCGTCTGTATCGCCCACATTTGTTCTTATTACAGCTGTATTGTTTTCTAAGGTCATTTTTTTAGGGGTTTTTAATTTCGTTCATTCCTTGGAATAATCTATTTCTATTAATTTTATCGAACGCCTGTCGAAAGTTTACGAATAGGATGTGTAACCCAATGCTGTATTCGTAGCTTTTCTCAAGTATTTGCAATATGATATGTAGCGCGTTAATTGTTGATTTGTTTCTTCTAGATCCATATTAATCCTATGAAATTTTCAGTGTATTTTCGTATATATTCCAGGATTATTTTGGATAAGATTTTGTAAGCTGAGTTTAATGGCGTTATTCCTTACTTCCACATCAGCTAGGGTTCGGATTTTTAGGCATCTGCCTTTTCTGTTCTAAAGCAGGCAGGCAAGTACTTTTTATACTAAAATGTATTACGTCAATTTTTGATAACACTAAACCAAATATAAAATTGCCTAAAATGCCTATTTCACAGATGTTGTGCCTATTTCTAGAAAATGTGATAGAATAGCTTATTTTTAATGTTTAATGCCTATATTTTGCCTAAAATTTGTTTTAATGCAGTTTTACTTGCCAATTCTAGAAAATGCGAGTTCCTTAATTTATGCAATCTATTTCATACCTTCTTGTAGTTTTCGAAGAACTGATAGCAGTAAAATCTAAATACTGCTGGTTCATTTAGTTCGTTTCAAACAATCGTAGTGAACACGTCGTCTATTTTTGAGAATATTGTGTAATACATATTTTTAGTGAAAATGCCAGACTGTATCAAGTTTGAGTTCCAACTTACGATGTTTAGTGGAAGACAGACAGTCCGTGTATTTCAACAGATGGGAAAGTGTCCAATAATACAGGGTGGGGCACGGGAACCAAGTGTTTTTGGAAAGGCTAGTACTCGGCTATTAGGAGAGGGAGGGTCGTGCGGCAGGTGGCATTCCATACCTTGGCTCATAGCATTTCGCTTTCAGTTGCCATTTATTCCCCTTGGTTGCCATCAAGGAGCCATGGACACTAGAACACCGCACGTTCGCATATGATTGTTTTGTTAGGAGTGGCGAGTCGGTGACCGCGGTTCAGCGTGAGTTTCGCCGCAGAGACATTCAGCTGCACTTCGAATCAGCAATCGTACTGTATCGACTGTGCAGAAATTGAATGTAAGGGTTACCCCCAACGATTGAATTTTGCACAGGAAATGCTTGCACTTTATGAGCAGAATGAAAACATAATGGTGGCAATGAGTGATGAAGCCCATTTCCACCTTAATGGGGCCGTCAACAAACAAAATTGTTGGTATTGGGCTGCTGAAAATTCGCGACAACTGTATGAAAAACCGCTGCATGCAGTGTTCTAGCGTCCACGGCTACATGATGGCAACTGAAAGTGAAATGGTATGAGCCAAGGAATGGAATGCCACCTGCCGCACGACCCTCTCCCTCCAAATGGCCGAGTACTAGCCTTTCCAAAAACACTTGGTTCCCGTGCCCCACCTTGTATGTAAAATGTAGTATAATCAGTGGTTTGTTACGCTAAATTTACAATATTCGTCCCATTTGTATTTCAAATACCTATTCTTTTTGTATCAAATAAAAGTTTTTAATTTTTAGGTCTATCTCGTACATGCTTATTTTTGCCTAGATAGTGCCTATATTGCATTTTTTAGGTGCCTTTTTACCTGCCTATAATGAGCATATTTAATGCCTAAAAATCCGAACCCTACGATATCACCTTTCTTTGGAATTGTGATTATTAGTGATCTTCTCCATTCTTCTGGCATTTGTTCTTTCATCCATATTATTTTAACCAGTTTGCACAGCTCATCAGTTAATGATTTACCTCTATATTTAATTAGCTCGCTGTTCATTCCATCCCAACCTGGTGATTTTAAATTTTCTGATTTTTTATTACCTCTATTATTTTGTTTTCATTTGGCTCTTTTTCATCTTCTTGTTCGTTGGTAATTTCACTTCTTTGTTCTTCATTTTGTACTATGTTTAATATTTGTTGAAAATGTTCCTTCCATAACTTTTTTATTTCATCGCCATCTTCTACTGCTTTTCCTTCGTTGTTTTTTATCGCACGTCTATTTATTGCATTTGTCCTGTTCTGTCCTCTTCGCCTTTTGTAGAACTTTTTAGTATTATTCAATTTCAACGATAATATTGTTGATCCATTCCTATCTTTTCTTTTTGAATTTTTTGTAGCTCTCTCTTTTTTTCTATTCTGTATGTTTGTAAGTCTCCTTCTTTATTTAGAGGAAATAATAAAGGAAAATTTTACATTGTACTATGGAGGTGCTAATAAACAAGGAAGTAAGGGTACAGGATTTATCTATTGAACAAGCTAAAAAATGAAGTGTTATCCTTCCAAAGGATAAATGAAAGAATAGGTAACTTTTTTGCCAGCGAGCTATTGCAAACAATCTGATAATACGTAGTACTTATTATGAGAGAAAACAAATGGGGACTTGGGTGAGCCCAGGGGAAATTAACCATATACTCTGCTCTAAAAGACGTGCTGATAATATAAGAAACATATGATCGCATCGTGATTGTAACTGTGAGTCAAACCACTTTCTAGTGTTCTGCTTAATGAAAAACAGGTTAAACAAAAAATATTTAAAAAACGTAAACTGATAACAAACAATGGAAATGGAAGAGTAAATAAGTTAAATAACAGTGACGGAAAATATAATTACAAGAAACAAGTAACAGAGGAGCTAGGAAGAACCAGACAATCAGAGGACATACAATAAGAATGGACAACACACCAATGCACAGCATGAACACTTGGACTTGCATTGGAGTAAACACAAAAATCAAAAATGAGTGGCATGACGAGAAATGTAGGGAAAACATAATGGGGAAAAAAGCAAACTATGGAAGAAATATTTAAGCAATCCAACACAAAACAACCAGCAGCACTACAGCATCCCCAAAAAAATACGAAAATTAATTAATAATTTTGAGCTCAAAAATATCAATAATATAACAATCATTCAATATTTTATTTCATACTTTCTGGTAAATTCAGTTTCCCGGCGCCATTTTCAGTCCGGAAAGTGAGCTATTACGGTATCAGAGCCGGAAAGTGTTACCAAGCAACACTTTCCGGACTGTTATTTTATGCACCCAATTAGAGCCCGTAAAAGTGTAACCAAGCCACACCTACAGTAATGTCACATGTTGACGTTATTGAAAAAGTGTCACATAAAACTATACAGGGTCCTGCAGCTCACCTCCCGTCTTATGTAGCTCATTTATTAATAGACATAGAATTTTTATAAATCGCAGACGTTGTCTGTACCCGAGGGCGCATTTCAGGAAAATATTTTTGATTATACAGGATGTTCTCAAAAAGTGTGACGTCATTATGATATATTTTTTTAGATTACACGCCCGATATTTTTTTGCATATTTAGGTTCCTCTTGTGGTTACCTACATACCCCTAAAATTTGGTTGAAATCGGTTCAGCGATTTAAAAAAAAAAAAAAAAAAAAAATAGATAAAAAACTGTTTTGCACTACTGATTTTAAAACTTGATAAAAAATACAAATAGTGCCTCGTTAATAAAATTAAAAGAGGTACCTATTAAGTAAGGTAATATCAGTTTCGTTAACCTAGTTTGGTTGATCCGAATTATACAGTTTGTTACCAAAACGAGTTTTCGCCGAATAACTTTTAATGTGTTAGGAATTTTGATAGGGTTGTATTTAGAAAAAATGTTTATTTTTTAATTTAGAATCGAATGCCATAAAAATATACAGGGGCTCCAATTGAAAATAAGGGAAATAAATTGCTTTAAAATTTGAAGAGTTTGACACTACATTTTGGACACCCTGTATAATTCGGATCAACCAAACTAGGTTAACGAAACTGATATTACCTTACTTAATAGGTACCTCTTTTAATTTTATTAACGAGGCACTATTTGTATTTTTTATCAAGTTTTAAAATCAGTAGTGCAAAACAGTTTTTTATCTATTTTTTTTTTTTTTTTTGAAATCGCTGAACCGATTTCAACCAAATTTTAGGGGTATGTAGGTAACCACAAGAGGAACCTAAATATGCAAAAAAATATCGGGCGTGTAATCTAAAAAAATATATCATAATGACGTCACACTTTTTGAGAACATCCTGTATAATCAAAAATATTTTCCTGAAATGCGCCCTCGGGTACAGACAACGTCTACGATATATAAAAATTCTATGTCTACTAATAAATGAGCTACATAAAACGGGAGGTGAGCTGCAGGACCCTGTATATGAAAGGCCGAGCGCTCACCGAGGTGACGTGACATACAACATGACGAGTGATCCGACAGTGACATGACTTTTAAATGACATAACGCTCATCAAACTGATTTTTATAGTAACATGTCACTATGTCGTTTTCAGAGGATGAGGATGCTCTTGCTTTAGTTAATCTAAAACATTAATAACAACAATCGCAGTAAAAGACAATTTTGGGTACATCCTTATTGGTGTGATAATGTAAAACAACGTGGTACCTTTAGTGTATTTATTTCATACTGTCTGGTAAATTCAGTTTCCCGGCGCCATTTTGAGTCCGGTACGTGAGCTATTACGGTATCAGAGCGGGTAAGTGTAACCAAGCAACACTTACCGGACTGTAATTTTATGCACCCAATAAGAGCCCGTAAAAGTGTAACCAAGCAACACTTACCAGCTCTGTAGGGCCCTGATACCGTAATCACAGATAACCTAACCGTAATGTCACATGTTGACGTTATTGAAAAAGTGTCACATGTAAAAATCAAAAAACCAAATTGTTTACAGTATGAAATAAAACGTTATACGATACATGTCCGGGAAGTTATTATTAAAGTACTCATTTAGAAATTCTTAACTCGACTCCTTCGTCGCCTTGTCCATAAACATCTAAACTCGTACTTTAATAAGTCACTTCCCGGATTTGTAACGTAAATTACTATTGTATAATTATTATATAAATTCAACTAATTAAACCGTTTTTAGAAAGAATTATTTTAACTGAAGCTCAAGATTTTATTCAAGGGGTGAGTTTTCACGAAAAAGGGGGATGTTGCGGACACTCGTTGGATGGGAACTTTTCGGGCTTTTGTTCCTACCCCTATTGGGAATATAACTACGTGAATATAAAAACTTCATACCTACATTATTTCTTCTAAAAAGTACTATTTTCGTATACTAATATACGAAAATAGTACTTTTTAGAAGAAATGATTGAAAATAAAAGATTAAAGACAAAATGTGCAACATATGGATCAAGGACACCATTTTAACTACAGCAGCGATTCTCAATCTGTGGTACGCGAAAGATGAAAATTTTTTGAAAAATTATATTTAAATAATTTGAGCCTAATTTAGGATTAAAACTAAGTAATTTAGAAGAAATATTAAGAAATTGTGTTCTGCAGAACAAGCTCAAGGTTCTCATTAATTTTAATTGAAGATTTTTACAATATTTTGAATGCCTTTTTACATAGTTTTTTATGAAATAACTTTGGAAATGCTACTAATAATCTTAATAGATATTTTGTCTCTAAATAAATTAAATATTTAACTTTTATTATGGTAATTATGATTTGGTTACCAATAAACTACAATAAATATTTGTTTATTTGCCTATCAATTTTTTGCCTAAATGTTAATAAAGGGTGGTAGTACGAAAAAACTTTGATATTCTTTGGGTGGTAGGGTGGTACAAAGAACCCAATAGGTTGAGAACCGCTGAACTACTGCATTATAAACGTACCTATACATGCAAACAGAGGAGAATGAGGAAGAAGAAAAAGATACATTCTATGACCAATGACAAAAATAATTATTGGGGACCTAAATGCAAGGAAACCATCTATTACCAACAACAGCGAAATTCAGTCCTCATGAAAAAAGTAATAATATTGGAGAACTATTAATTCAACTAGCATAATCACTTAACATGGTACTAGCAGGAACTTGATTCAAACATAAAAAAATTCATCAACTAACGTGGAAGTCACAAGATGGGAAAACAAGGAACACAATTGACCCCTGCATTATTGAAGGACGTCACTTAAACATACAAGATATAAGAGTGTTTAGGAAACCTAACATCGACTCAGACCATTTCTCTTGGTGACAGAGGTCAGGGCCAGGATACTAGATATCAAAAAGTAAAGAGGGGAAAGCTGCAGGCAGAAGAAATAGCCGCAAAGTTTACTTCTAGCCCGTCAAAAAGAATTACCAACATAGAAAAAGAGACAATAGATGGTCAGTGGCAGATATGCAAGAAAACAATGTAACAAACGGCTCATTCACCAAGAAAGAAAATCTTTTGACACGGATTGTGAAGATGTAACAAGAAAGAAAAACGAAGCATATGAAAAATGATACAAAGGGAAAACGAAACAACAATTAAAGAATATAAAGAAAGAGGAGAAGAAAATACTACTACGAACAAGAACAATAAAACATAGAACAGCTACACACAACACAAGAAAATTCTACCAAAAAAAAAAGAATTTCAAACAATGTGTAAAAACCAGGAAGGCAACATCGTAAGTGGGGAAAAAGGAAGTCTTACAAACTTGAAGAACGTACTCTGAACGAACCTTAAACCATACAAATAAAATTTAAGAATATGCATAGTAGACGGAACAATCCATCACGATAGGGGACATACAAGAAACAGGATGTCATATACCAACCAGAGAGGAAGTAAAAGAGGCAATTAAAAGAAAAACAAACAGCAAATCACTAGGGGCAGAATTATTCAAAACAGGGAACGCAGCACTGGAAGACCAAATACAGGGTGTTAAAAAACAAATGTATGATATTTGTAGGACATATAGTACAGACCAAAATAAGCCTAAAAGTCTTAATAAACAGGCGTCCTAAAATTAATCGTTTCATATTTATATTATGTTCGAAAATAGAACCACGGGACGGCGGTTAGTTTTTTCAGGAAACCGGTACTATTTACGTATGCGGTTCCTGAACCCTTTGGTCAAATCTGCAAACCACAGTAACCGCGATGAATGCGGTTTCCTGGTAAAATATTGTGAAATGACCTTAAACTCACAACTACTACACACTACAGACCATTCGCGCAAGAAAGTGACAGTTGTTTTATAGGTTATCTGTAACCACGCCGTTCGAAAATAATAACGCGAACCGTAACCGTTCAGGAACCTCGAACCGTAACCGCGGTATTTTCGAACATAATATTAATGAAATCTTAAGTCAGCAAATGTCAAGTATAATAACTAAATAAAAAACTGATAGGCCTACTATCATTTTTCTCTTACCAATAAACGTTGCAGTGATTACACTAAAGGCATTGGTCCGTATTCTGATCTCATATTTAAATTTAACGTCATGTGTAACTACCATGGCAACATCGTGTATCTCTCTTATACACATATAAAATTATATAAAGCTATATCGTTTTATGTTTACGCTAAACACGACTTTAGTTAGAGACAACTTTAAACATAAGATCAGAATACGGCCCAATGTCAACTTATGAAAGGTCGTTTTTTTTTTTTTATTTTGTAATTTGATCGAGTAAACTGAGTACTGCACCTTTGCAAAATTTTACGGCCAAATTTTAATTCATTACCGTGTTATGGGAGCTAAAAGTTTAAGATATGACGTCACGAATGTCGGTTGCCAGTAAGAGCGGAATGCCGAGTCGACTAATAATACTAATAACCCGGCATCACGGGTGTTGTGTTTGTTTACTAGCCTCAGGAGGCCGACATTCGTGATGTCACGTATCGGGGAAATGAATTCTCTCTCTACCTGTTTATTGTGGTTATTATCAAAGATATTGAAATTCTACCACTGCGGGTAGTTTTACGAATATTTTAACTAACGTATTTCGATATTTACTAAATATGTTGCATAAGTTGACATAGTATATTGTACTTGTTTTACACTATACTTTTCCGACGACCATTTTTCCAATTTTTCATTTAAAAAAATTTGAACCAGCACCACACTTGCAACACTTTAAATATTTATTTTTTAACAAATGACGACTTTTGACGTTGCCCGCCGCCTGCTTTGTGTGGTTTAGCGTGTGCAAAGTTTTGCACACGGGCATTTCACACAGTTTCGTTGCTATGCGAAATTTGTTATTTTCAATACTAGTAAACCGTGTGAAATGAGTCATTTTTCATAGTGGTCGTCGGAAAATGCCTTTAAATAACCGAGACTAATATTGTAATCAACCATATCTCTGAAACGATTAATTTTAGGACACCTGTTTATTAAGACTTATAGGCTTATTTTGGTCTGTACTGTATGTCCTACAAATATCATACATTTGTTTTTTAACACCCTGTATACTCCCTGATATGGCCGACCAACTACAACGTAAAAACTACAGGGCTATAACATTATTAAATGTCGCACATAAAATATTCTCAAGCGTATTAAGTACATACCAGATTACAAACCACCTGTGTTTGTATGGGAAAATCGGCAACTACCAAGCTGGCTTCTGCAAAGGCAAATCAAAATAGATCAAATCTTTATGCTCAAACAAATCTTACAAAAAAAATGGGAAGAGAATATAGAAACACACCACCTATTCATCGATTTTAAATCAGCATACCTTAGCATCAATAGATAAGAACTTTATACAGCTATGGAAATGTTAGGCTTTAGCAAATACCTCATCAGACTGACAAAATTGACTATGAAAAAAGTAATATGCCATGTGAAAATTCAGCAATAACTATCGTCATTCTCCTCTGACAAAGAACTCTTTAATGTTTAACAAACAATAAATTAGAAATAATTAACTATAAATTTAAGCAAGTTAACCAAATTGATTTACTTGGGGGTTTTAATTAATACTGCTAATAATCATAGTGCGGAAGTGAAAAGATGTATAACCTTAGCCAATAAAACATTTTATGGGCTTAAAACGTCACCACTAACAAATCATCTATCAAGGAAAGCAAAATGCAGAATCTATAAAACACTAATCCACCCAGTACTCACATAATGGATCAGAGGCATGGACGCATGAAAGATATAAACAGCATTGGATGCTTCGAACGGAAAATACTAAGCATAAAGTTTGGGCCGACTACAGAAAAGGAGTGGAGATAACTTTGAAATTTACCAATTACAGTGCAACCTCGATAGTCCGAACTAATAGAAATTAGGGTGGTTCGGATTTTGCATTTGTTCGGATCAACGAATTTTACTTAAAAAGGTATTTCACATAATAAAAACATTATTAAGATTACATTTATTTAAGGACATAGACGATACAATGTAACATACCTAGCATATACATACAGTGTGACCATAAAGTTTGGAACAAAATTCATAATTGCCTTATTTAATGTTTTTCATAGACTTTCTTACTACTTAAATGGCCGCGTAAAAAAATTGGTCCCTTACATTACATAACATTTTTTTTGAGAAAATAACACACTTTAAAAAATAAAAATTTGTCTTTAATGGAAAAAAATTATTATTACACCCAAAAAAACAAAGATAAGAACAAATTCGGCCTGTCAGCTGTAAGCAGACGGGCTTGCTGGCTGCTGGAAACGTGACGGTTAGCATAAACATTATTATTAGTCACTTCGGATTTTGTGTCTGCATAATCAGAAATGCAACAGTGGCGTTCTGACGGACGTAACTAGGATTTTCAAATTTAGTTCGGATTATCGAATTTTCGATTGTCGTAGTTGTTCGGATTACTGGAGTTAGTTGTGAGTTCGGATTATGGAGGTTGCACTGTATTTTGGTTGAGTTGCCCAAACATGATTTAACGGCTTTGTCAAAGTGAACAAAATCGAATCAACATTCGAACGTATATGTCAAATAACACATTAGTAAACAAAAAAGATGCACTTTTGTCAACTTTGATCATTCGTTAATTTAACAAAAGCTTTGTGCAACTGGCCCACAGTCTCGTCAATAGAAGCAGCAAGAAAACAATGGCCTTAGCCCATAATACGAATGGAAATGAAACTGAAACACCACAGAAGACAATCTTCTCAGAGGACCCAGGAGGTATCAGATCGATTGTGCGACCAAGAAACAGATTCTTAGATGAAGTAACGAGGGTCTGCAAGTGCTGCGAGTACAACAATGGTGGACTAAGGCAAAAAACAGAAAGGAGTGGAAAAATGTGACCGTTTTTCAACATGTAAACATGATAAGTAGTTCTACGATACAAATAAATACGGAAATTTAGACAAGCACCAAACAAATTAAAATTAAGCTCCGAAATAATCAAAATAATTATAATTGCTCAGTGCACAAGATTATGTTTCTTGAAATATTAAAACATTGTGAAATTGTAATATATCGTATTGAAATTACTTTTTTAAAAGGCTCAGGCTATTAATTTTTAAAGTGGAAACCTGAAATACCTATTAGAATATCTATATAAATAAGTACTTCGAAAAAGGTTGTGTAAAAATTATTTATATACATACCAAATATTATTACATAGCAAAAGCGCCAATCAATTTTATTGCATTATTAAAGGCTAATCTAAGACAGGGCTCGTTTTACAAAAAGCACCAACAATGACAATAACCAAATCTTCCTACCTTCTGGAACTGCACAGGTAATGACTCAAGTGGAATGGATTCTTCTTCTTCCTCGACTTCTTCATGTTCTTGATCTTCCTCATCTTGTTCTCCATCTTCCATTTCTGTATATTCAACGATCGCTTCTCCATCCTCACCTTGTCCTTCATCGTGGTTTCCCGAACCAGAACTTCCTAATATAACCTCGTGTTGTTGAGACATTTGTTCTTTATTCTGTAAAGAAGAAAGATATTACACATCGAACAACGGCAAAATGGCTTTCATACATACCTTACGAATACTATGAATTTGGGCTGCTTTCTGATGTCGAATTGTACAGGTGTGTTTAAGAAGACTCAATCGATGTGCATGTAACGTCTTTTGACAGTATAAACAGTAAGCTCTCGTAGGTTCTCCTTGGACTCCACGAAGCCAACCTAGACGAGCAGAATAACATTTCTTATCCTACATAAAAAAAAGGGACTGATAAAATGTACCTTTAAAATCGGGCATACTCTCCCATGCTGTTCTGTACGTTTGTTTATAATACTTTCCTTTAACGGCGCCGCTATTTTCTGCTTGAGGTGAAGACACCGGCACACCTTCGTAAGCTTCGTCAAAATGGACACGAATTACACTAACGCCTTGAGAACCGTCATGCGATTCCTCATCAGGTTCACTTTCCATTTCACGCGCCAAACAAAATTAAGTCACCAAAAATAAGAAATATTACTAAACGGTGAAATGGCGATTTAGCGTCATTCTTGGGATTTTTGATGCGGCGCTATCTCACTGAGCAATTGTTACTAGATGCAGGGTTGCCAATTCTATTTCATTGGAGTCGCTAACCGGTTTCGTAAAAGTCGCTAATTTGTCACTCAAAGTCCCTAACTTTTTTTAATTAGTGCTTAGTTTACAAAAAAGCATAAACCAATGCAGGGGATTGATAGCCATAATAAACAAACAATGAATGGCTTGCTTATATTTGCAGTATTCAAGGCTAGTACGTCATTTTTGGAGTATCATGTTTCAGATTACACTTTTAACTCTGTTATGCCGACTGACTGCTAACACAATAAACATACATTTTACGTACCGGCTGGGCGGCTTAAGAAAACAACTGCAATAACAGGCGACTGGCATTTCTTTTAGGACTGTAATCAAATACAGATTTAAAATAACGAACTCAAATTTGCTTTAAGTTTCGGGCGCTTAAGATTACATAAAATCGGCAATTTCGAAAGGGGACAGGTCAAAAAACCCAAAAATGTAAGTAGTTAGATTTTACAAGAAGTAGCTAAAATAGTCGCTAAATCCTAAAAATTAATTTATGTCGCTAGACGTAGTTCCTAATCCCCTAGATTTAACGACTTTCCCCCCAAACTGGCAACCCTGACTAGATGCGCTGGTTGTACGTTTTGTCGTCAGAGCGGCGCATCCTATTCCGTCAATAATTTTTCCATTATTATGTCGGTAGTGAAAACAAATATGTATAAGTTGCACCTATGCTAAATAAACTTGTTGAACACTAATTTTAAAATATATACACGTAAGTACATAAGCTAACAAGAATTTATGTCGTCAGTATTCAAATTCAACCAGTGTGGAAACTAACCAGGGACAATAGGAGTAGCGGGAAATTAGTAAAACTTATATTGATGGCAAGAGTAAACTATACTTTATTTTTAAAAATATTTTATAACTAAAGTTTAAATGTATTTAAAAAATAGAAAGTTCAGCTTTATTATAATGATTTAGTACGATTTTTTTAAATTCTTATAAGTTATTTTGTTTTTAAATACAATTATTCGCTTACAGAAACCATACAAGCAATAATTCAATTTTAAGAAATTTTACAAATTAGACAGGCATTTCTTGTCTTCCCCAGTAATCTTATTATTTAAAAATGAACCAGGAGCGACTAAATACAGAGAGCCATTTACAATGTTGCCATATTTCTATATAAAAAGCGGCAAACTTAAATTTCAATTTTTATCGCTGTTCCAGATGGTGATGTTTAACTAATAAAATATACATATTATACTATTCAATAAATTTCATAATTTCATACAAATAAAGAATTTAAATACAGCAATCTATATTGCACTTAATAAATAAACTTAGTAAGTGCTTACTTCTTTTTTTCTTTTTGTGTGTGTATTGTATGCGTGTATAGCCAATCTGCTCGGAACCGCCTTTAGGCATTACTTCAAGTGAGACGGCTGTGTCATGTCATCATGTGTGTGTTACTACGTGTGTAGTGGAATTGTTACTCTATCTCATAGACCAGTCTTCCGAGTAGGTAGAGCACAGTTAATTAAGCCTAACTGTAAATGGTTTCACCAGGCCTAGTATCGATCCCAGAGGCCTGAGAAAAAATCTCCACCAATGTAGTGATTCGAACTCGGGACTTGCAACACGCAAGCCTAGCCCTCTTACAACTGAGCTACCTACATTTTTTTTTATATAGGTACAGGGTGGCCCATTTTCGACGTTTTTAAATGGGAAGTACCCTTAATATCGGAGATAGACAAAAACTGATGTCGGAGTCCAGGGCTCTTTTTTGATGTAGATTCAAGTGCCGAAAACAAAATTTCGCCATATGTCGTTATTTTTTAGTTATAGCCCAAAATTCAAAATTTGGCCATATCGAAAATTTCAAATAACTCTCTTGGTTTTGAAGATATCCAAAAACGGCAAGAACATTCTACAGGCACTTTTTCAAGTAGAATACGATAGTTAATTCAGATATATTCTAGCTTTCATATTTTAAGAATTATAACTAGTGTTGCAACGGTTACGGTTAGGGAACGGTTTAGTTCACGGTTTTTGCTATTATACGGTTAACCGTAACCGTCTATTTTCCACGGTTGTTATACGGTTCTTGCAGGTAAAAAAGAAGTTAACGAAAATTTAATGTCACCAAATATACCTCATACATCAAGTCCTTTTTCGTTTTGGAAAAACTGTTATACGTTTCCTCATTTGAAAATGCTGGCACTTAAGTATTTATCATATAAACCATCATCAGTTAATTCAGAGAGGCTGTTCTCCACTGCAGGGCTTGTGCAAACACCCAAGAGGAATAGGTTGAATCCGCAGAATTTGCAAATGTTTTATGCTTCCTAAATAAAAATTTGCCTGCTGTAAATTTTGAATACTAATTTTTGTTCGTTTGTTCTTTTTTGTATTTTAAATTTTAAATATTTTAACTACATTTTTAAGTAGGTAGATACAGATACCTACCTATATTTAAAAATTTAAATGTTTGTTTTCTTTTTTAATCTCTATCAGCTTTTATCGTTTACAATGTTTCCTGTTTATTTATATTTAGAACGTTTAATTTTACGCTGTTTTTTTGTAATACAAAAATGTAGTTTAGTTTTTTTTACGGTTTTGTTTTGTTTAATTAATGTTTTAAATATGCCCTTTCAAATTGTTGTGTTTTGTTTTGAAGAATAAAGTTTATTATTTTATCATTATGCGATTCATTATAAAAACCGTAACCATAACCGTAACCGTAGGAACAACCGTAACCGTAACCTTAACCGTATAACCCGAAACCGTTGCACCACTAATTATAACATAAAGTTGGTATTTTTTAAATATAAGTCGTAGTTGGCCGTGGTACCATTAAATTGAATATTTTATCTGCTTTCCGAAAATATATAGTTTATAGGGGTTGAATGCAGTAACAATACCTTTTTTGATCAAAATCAGATTATCTGATGCTGTTAGCAATTAGTAGGCCATGGTTCATGATAGCAAAACAAAAAGTAATAGAGCGGTTGCATGTGACGTCGCTAGGCCATCAGCTGAACACTTGTAGGGTAAACGAAGGGTAGATTTGTATGCACCTATAATTTTACCAAAAAGGAAATATTACATATTACAATATCAAACCGAATAAAGTTGTGTTTAACCAGATGAGGGGTGGTTTAGCCTACATAATTACGAAATTTTCAGTTACTTAAAATATTTCCCGCGGACAGTTGATACGAACGTAATTGAAAATTTTATCGTGAATTAAAAAGAGTATTAGGGAACGTGATATTTCCCAAAGAAAGCAGTTAGAGAAAAGCTCCAAGAGAGACTCAGAAACTAAAAATTTTGCCTGGTAGAAACTTGTAAAATCTCCATATGTCAAGATAATTAAAAGCTGTTAAAGATAACGCGAGATTTTCTACAAAATATTAAATTAATTATTTAGTTTTGTTAACTTTTAAAGCTGTCGTTCATTTTCAGTCAGGCGCGTTATTGTGTGCCTGGTGACGTCACATGCACCCGCTCTATTAGCTTTTGTTTCTTGCCTTCATGAACCATGGCCTGCTAATTGCTAACATCAAATAATCTGATTTTGTTCAAAAAAGGTATTGTTACTGCATTTAACCCCTATTAACGATATATTTTCGGAAAGCAGAAAAAATATGCAATTTAATGGTATCATGGCCAACAACGACTTATGTTTAAAAAATACCAACTTTATGTCATAATTCTTAAAACATGAAAATTAGAAGATATCTGAAATGACTATGGTATTCTACTTGAAAAAGTGCCTGTAGAATGTTTTTACCGTTTTTGGATATCTTCAAAACCAAGAGAGTTATTTGAAGTTTTCGATATGGCCAAATTTTGAATTTTCGGCTATAACTAAAAAATAAGAAAAGATAGCGGAATTTTGTTTCCGGGACTTGAACCTGCACCAAAAAAGAGCCCTGGACTCCGACATCAGTTTTTGCCTATCTCCGATATTAAGGGTACTTCCCATTTAAAAACATCGAAAATGAGCCACCCTGCACATTTATTTCAGCATGTTCCATTACACTCAATAAGTAATGCTACATAAAATAAGAACATAATATAAACTTAATATAATTCAAATTTGACCATCTAATTTAAATTATAAAGCAAAAGATCCCCATAATTAAAATAACATCGGATTTTTACACAAAATAAACGAAATTTCTTAAATACTTAGGATATAATGTAAACTTACATCTAATTTAAATTATAAAGTAAATAGTCCAGTAATTACGTGCTGTACATTACCTTTAGCTGGAAAAATTTGCGGAAGTTTTGATATTTGGCGATTTTATGTATTTTGAACTGCTTTTTTCGATTTTTTATTTTGCCACCTCGTATCTCTGCCGCCATATTGTAATAAAGTGCGAAAAAAAAGAGATTTTTCAAGATATCTCCTTACCCGTTGCTTTTACAGCAAAAATGACTCTGTAATAAATTAAACTGCATAATTTTCTCTACAAAATTGGTCTTTATCATTTTTTTCATAAAAAAAACCCTTTTCGCGTACGAGAATTACAAAGTTGACCAAGTATGCAACGTGTAAACCAATACGAATTTTAATGTGTTGGGCCTACCGCTCGGATGCAAAAATTGGCTGTTGACCTCGCCCTCCCCACCAATGGATTGGTAACGAAAAACCTATAGGTCAATGGGGTTGGAAGAAGAACACGATATAATAAGAAGAAGGACAAATATGGTCTTGTCCCTCTGACTACACTCCAAGCACATGCTCCAGAAGTTCTTCTTCGATTAATTTCTTGTAAATGCAAAAGGGATGCACAAAAGCAGGACTCAACTGTTCTACAATTTGCTCAAACTGTGACAATAAATGTGATAACATGCCTCAAGTTTTGGAAGATAGTGATGAAGATGAAGACACTGATACGATCTCAGAACCACTGTTTAATGAAATTGATGCAGAAAGTAGAGAAGAAGCTACTGGGCCAGAATTGATCCCACACGACTCTGAGATAAAGCTGGTTCTTCAGGGATATCAAAGCGAAAAAAATTAGTGTAATTTTCACTAAGCAATTAATATGTGGATTAGGTCTACTGGGGAATACACAAAAAAAAAACGCGCCATATAAGTACTCTACCTCATGGTGATGTGGAAATGGGTATCTATTACTTTTCACTGCACGTTAGTCTCCTATCCAAAATGGGTCGGTTTTATGAAAAAATGATAAGGACCAATTTTGTAGAGAAAATTATGTAGTTTAATTTATTACAGAATCATTTTTGCTGTAAAAGCAACGAGTAAGAAGATATCTTGAAAAATCTTTTTTTTCGCACTTTATTACAATATGGCGGCGTCGGCGGCAAAGATACGAGGTGGGAAAATAAAAAATCGAAAAAAGCAGTTGAAAATACACACAATCACCAAATATCAAAACTTCTGCAAATTTTTCTAGGTAAATGTTTACTGGACTAAAAAGACTATAAGTTAAATAACGTCAAATTTTATCGATTTGACAAAATAAACGAAATTTCTTAAATATTTTGTAACAAGTTCGTTATTACTTGGAGGCCAATCTCCATTTTTCATAATAATACTGTTTCTGAGTATCAGTCTTTGATTCCTTAATTTGCCACAATTAAAAAATACATGCTCCACTGTTTGTTCTTCCCCACTATTGCACGAGCATAACACGTCGAGAGTTATTTTATATTTATGGTAATAACGTAATAAGTAATAACTAATAACTTTTTAGTTTGCCATCAGTGGCATAGTGAGGGGGTGTTCAGGGTGTTCGAAAGAAACGGGCCCGCAGGCTCAGGGGGGCCCGGCGACCAGCACCCTGTAATATGTTACTGCAATACTGCAACATAATGCTATTTCCTATTTCTTTTTCTTTATAGATCAATAGCGCAAACAAAAGATGGCCGACCGACCGCTAACGAATACCCCTCTATTCTTCTCTGGCGCCGCGGCACTAATTGTTTTGACTAATGCCGGGTTTACATTTGCTAGTTATTCGTCCGAGTAGAGTAGGTAGTCGTGCCATTACTCGCATAGAAAAAGCATGTCTAAACAGCTAAGTACTAGCACAGCTACTTGTTACTAGCAAGCTAACTCGGCCCTGGGTCTACTTTTTAGCATGAGTGAGTCACTGGCACTCAGAAAAAGCATGTGTCAAAGTACTACATGCCAGTACTTCCCCGAGCTCATTCTGTTCTCCGCTCTGTGGCATGTCATTGATCGTTCTCTTGAGTATATAAATTATATTAATTTATTTAAAATGAGGCGATGGAGTGAAAGTAAAACTAGTGAATTCGTTTCGTATTATTCAGAACAGAGTGTTTGTACATTACATCAAAGTTATACCGTAATAAACAAGCAAGAAATATTGGGCCGTATTCTGATCTTATGTTTAAAGTTGTCTCTAACTAAAGTCGTGTTTAGCGTAAACATAAAACGAAATAGCTTTATATAATTTTATATGCGATATTGCCATGGTAATTAAACATACCGTTAAATTTAAATACGAGATCAGAATACGGGCCAGTGTGTATAAAAAATTATTAGAAGTTATTAAGTTTGCGGTAGTGATTATTCCATTCAGGATGTACCTATGTATGTAATCGTTAACCTCTTATACTTTTCGGTGTTGAGGCTGGTGCGTTAGCGTATGTGGTCTTACGCGTGAAAATGCACAATCCGGCCCGCTTGAGAATTACGTGATTAGTGCGCGGTTTTTTGCCTACATACAGCACCATGTGAATAGTGTATGTGTGTGGACGTATAGAACCTTGTTAGTCTACCTCGTAGGCCTGTATTCGGAGGAGAGCGTCGTTAATTAGATGCCCAACGACGAATGGTCATCAGGGCTCGATAGCGATCTCCGGTGAATCTTGCACCCAGCGAGATTCGAACAGGGGACTAGGGTAACGCTATCCTGACGCTCTTACCACTGCGCCACCCTGGCCCCGCCCATTCAGGATGTAAAAAAATATTCTTCTTCGCTTCCATTTTTTGTTTTCTAGAATCTTACTTAGTTCAGATGTTAACACATTGCTGATTGATTGCACAAAAACACTCTTCGCTGCTTTATCCATGCTTCCTGCCTATTAATTTTCTAAAACATGATTGAAAATGCATGCTAGCTTACTAGCAACGTGTCAAATGAAAAAGCACTAAAATTTTCTGGTACCACTACTAGCAGATCGGTACTCGGCCGAATCAACTAGCAAATGTAAACCTGGCATAAGTCGCAGCGAATTTAAGTAAAAATGCAAAACGATACATTATTTATTATTTTCACACGTGCATAGCTCTGATATTTACTTTTTCGTTTTTGGTCCTTTGATTTGACTCAGTTTACTTGCCGAGTTCAGTGTTCAGTGTCAGTAGGAAGTTGGTGCTGGGTGCTGGATGTTAGAACGCGATTGAACTAGATATGCTACGACGATGCCATTTTCACAGCTTGTATGTTTTACATATGTAAAAATAAAAGTAGTCAAATGATATTGTCGATGGTATTATTATTATTATTTTTTTTTATTTCTTGTTTTCACAGCGGAAATGCTGGTTTTTAAATCAATCTATGGAGAAGCCCTTCAGCTTAACCCTTAGTGAAAAATGTACGTGTAATGTGACATGTCTGTAAAATTACCGCACCCTGCATAATGGTAAGTAAGCCCAAAGGTAGCTTTGTTTTGCTTAAGTATTTGCTGAAGTTGTTACTCACTACACCATCAACTGAAATTATTTTTGGTGCTATATCTACTTCCTTGAGTTTCCAGAGATTTTTTATTTCTATGGCTAAGTTGAGGTATTTGTCAACGTTGTGCCGTTTTTATAAGGTTGTGGGTCAGCGGTATAGCCACATCGATGAGTAAACCACTTTTGTTATGTTTATTTATTAGTATTATTGAAATCTACTGTTCTATCTGTTGTGATCGGCCTATCCCAATATTGTAATGCGTTGTTGGACTCCAGAACTGCATTCGGTACATATTTATGGTACGGTGGATAGGACTGAAAAGGTTGTATTTCATGGCAAGCTGTTGGTGAATTATCTTTGCCACTTGATTGTGGCGGCCTAAGTAGGCATTCTCTGCTAGTCGTGGGCAACCCGCGGTGATATGCTCAATCGTTTCACCACGCTGACTACACTTTCTGCATACCTATATCAGTCACTGTAGATTTCAAGATATTTTTCTCATAATTTCTGGTTTTAATAACTTTGTCTTGAATAGATAGCATGAAACCTTCAGTTTCTGGATATAAGGTGCCCATTTAACACTAAAATCTTTATTTAGTGTGGTATCAGCAAGCTGGAGTTCAAATTTTCCATGAAGAAGTTTATCTTTCCAAGACCTTAAAGCATCAGGGATAGTCGGCTACTGTGTTTCTAGGTCCCGTAAACTTAAGTTTAAAGGGGTATACGATCTATCGCTTTCCACTATTTTCTGAATTCTTATATCGACATGGGCATGGAAATATTTGCGTATATTAGATATTTGGGTATATTAGATATTTGGGATTTACAAAGTCGGTCGATGTTTAAGAGTCCCCGTCCTCCATCAGCGCGTGGTAAGTATAATCTTATTACAGACGAGTTTGGGTGTAGAAGTCGGAATTTGGTGAGCATCCGACGGGTAAGTCTGTCTAATTCGGCTAGATCTGTGTCACTCCATTTTATGACACCAAACGAGTATGTTAGAACAGGTACAGCCCACGTATTTTTGGCTTTGATCAGATTTTTTGAGGTAAGTTTAGTGTATTATTATTATTATTATATCCATTAGGGACAGATGGTCTCTCTGGGAAGCCCTCCTTCGCTCACCCCGGGGATAGGACAGAACCTAGCACCCGATCACTCACGTTAGAGGGTTCCCAGATCTCATACAGGCTCTACCAACTTCAGGTCGGATGACTCATCATACCTGGCATCACCTGTATGGCCCTTCCACGTGCTCGCATCCCAAACCCTGGTGATGTGCGAGCACGGATTACACCACCTCGTGGGCCCTCGCAATGTGGAGGGAGCCAAGAAGAACGGCTTTTTGTATTCTGCATTCTGCAGGTCAGGGAGGCCGAAACTGACCTGCATTCCGGGATGATCTCAAGTTCCCGGACGAAGCTTGCCTTTATTCCGCCTAGGACCCCAATAATCAAAACGACCAACTTGACTCTATGTCCTGGATACAATTTTCCAAGTTCGGACAGGAGATCTCTATACTTCTCCTTCTTCTCGATCTCCTTAGATGTAATGTTAGGTTCTGCTGGACAAGAAAGTTCGATGACATACAAACATTTGACATCTAAGTCCAGCAGGACTATATCCGGCTTGGTTGCTTGGAGCTGTCTCGTGGTGGGAAATGAATAATTCCAGTATATACGACATCTGGTATTTTCCACCACGGACTCGATCTCAACGGGGACATACGGTATTACAGGTCCATTGTCAATACCGTAAGAGTGCCTTAGATGATAATAGAGCACTCTCAGGGCTGCATTGTGTCTTCTGATGTATAACGACACAGCGAATGAGGGGCATGCTGACAATATATGCATAAGTGTCTCGGGATGGGCCTTACACGCTCTACAGGCAGTAGGAAGATGTTCCTGAAAGACGATATTACGATACACTAGCGCAGTGGTTCCCAACCTTTCTCTCCTTGCGAACCCCTTCTAAAAACTGAAAAAAATTAGCGTACCCCCTGTGTAGTCATTAGTAACAGTAAAGAAAACAATAAAATTTGGTTGTTATTAACAATTAACTATTTCCATCTTGCCTAATAGTTCATAACGAAAAACTAAAACATAATCGTGAAACGTCTACAGGCAAACATTAATAAAACTAAAGTGATAGCTTAACCTTAACCTACAAAAAAATTAATACAAAATTAATTGAATAAAACAGAACATTCATCGTAGTAGGCTGAAAATAAAACGGAATTATCTTTAATGTCAATGAAAACCAACTGGTTCTTAGCTAAGCCTCCGTTGAAATTGAAAAAACCCTTAATGGGATATACAGGGTGTCCCAGATCGAGTGGGATTGCATGGGTAACTTTCTTATTATTGAAGATGGAGATTTGGTTAAATTGGCAATGTCTTGCAGTTTTATATGCTGATTTAAAATCTGTTTGAAAAAGTTCAAAATGTCGAACCCGCCAGAAGTTATTTAAAAAAAACCAAAAACTGTCATTTTCTTGTATGTCAAATATTTTCGTAAGTATAAGAGATACGAAAAAAAGTTTCATACGAATGTCACTGTTTTCGATAAGACCAATTTAAAACTTATGTCAAACAAAAATTCAAGATGGCTGCTTTTGAGGTACTCGTATCAACTTCCTTAAGTTAAATGGACGACATATTGGATTTTTTGGTTAGTGAATAGAATTTTTTATTCTCTTTTCAACGATGTAAGATAACATATTATTGAATAAAATATATCAGTAAAATTAATTGTTTTTACATTTTAATCAAGTAGGCTTACATGGATCCAAACAAAATTAGCTTAAGTATCTGCTTTTTGACAGATTGTAATAAACTTTGTTATTGTTTTTCATCATAGCTACTTACCTACTTGATTATACATTTAAAAAGTAATGTCACGATGTTTTTTGTGGTTGAAGTACTTAGTACTTAGTACTGAATTAACATGTTACTAAGTATTATAGGAATTACATACAAATGTTTTCTAAAATAAATTTCACCTAATTTTGTTTGGATCCATGTAAGCTTACTTGATTAAAATGTAAAAACAATTAATTTTACTGGTATTTTTTATTCAATCATACGTTATCTTACATCGTTGAAAAGAGAATAAAAAATTCTATTCAGTAACAAAAAAATTCAATATGGCGTCCATTTAACTTAAGGAAGTTGATACGAGTACCTCAAAAGCAGCCATCTTGAATTTTTGCTCGACATCAATTTTAAATTGGTTTTATCGAAAACAGTGACTTTCATATGAAACTTTTTTTCATATCTCTTATACTTACGAAGATATGTGACATACAAGAAAATGACAGGTTTTAGTTTTCTTTAAATAACTGCTGACGGGATCGACATTTTGAACTTTTTCAAGCAGATTTTAAATCAGCATATAAAACTGCAAAACATTGCCAATTTAACCAAATCTCCATCTTCAATACTAAGAAAGTTACCCATGCAATCCCACTCGATCTGGGACACACTGTATAGGGATTTAAAATTCCGCCATTACAATATTATTTTCGCGAACCCCCTTTATAAACCTTGCGAACCCCTGGGGGTTCGCGAACCACCGGTTGGGAAACACTGCACTAGCGAGTTAAGGACACCATCCTGGCATGCCAGTACAAACCCCTCAGTCTCGGACTTCAGACCGGCCGAATTTAAGAAGGCGAAGGTAAGTTCTCGAGAAAGACCCTCTCGCTCCACATGACGAAAGAACTGGGAGTGTATCGCCTTTCCCATATGTTCTCTCATCAGACGATCGTATTCTGCCTTCTTCGTTCTTGAGCTGACGGTTGTCACATGCTCCTCAAGATTAGGAGCACCGTCGGCTTTTCTGCAGCCCTGCGGGACGCTTGAAAAAGAAAGGCCCCGTTCCTCGCTTGCTCATGTGACCTGACAAACAACATGAGCGGATCATTACCTTTTAATACACGGTGACATGTATCCAGAATGACACGATCGTGCAGACACTCCAGGCTTAGAAGACCCCTTCCTCCAAGATTACGTGGGAGGTAAATGCGCTGAACGGAGGACTTCGGATGCAAACTACGATTGATGTTCATGATCTTTCTGGTTTCTCGGTCGAGCGTTTGTAACTCTACGACGTTCGCAAGCATATTCGTCGCGGCGACCTTATTCTTACCCGACAGTTGCGATCGCCAAATCTGTCGGAGACGCGATTTATACTTGCTGCGGAGAGCCTTTTTTACAGCGGACCCATCCTGCATGCCACTTTGCTGGATGCCCAAAAACTTGTATGTCTCTCCGACATCTAGATGTCTCACGATGTTCCCATCTACCAGATGAACATCTTCAATCTCATCCGGTGGTCGGCCTCTGTTCAGATGAAACACAGCGCATTTGTCCATCCTCAAACTCATGCCGATCGCAATACTGTAAGTAGACACAGTATCAAGAGAGCTCTGAAGGTCTCCCCTGCTGCCAGCATAGATCTTTAAGTCATCCATATAAAACAAATGGGTGACTTTATGCTGGCGTCTACTGCGCGGCCCAGCCATGTAACCTCTGCCTTTCCTGAGCTCGATCGATAGCGGCAATAGCGAAATGCAAAAGAGAAGCGGACTCAAGGAGTCCCCTTGGAAAACCCCGCGCTGGATTGTGATCCACTCTGTAGATACCACTTCCTTGTCGGATCTTATGGCAAATTTTGTCTTCCAGAGCAGCATCAGACTTTCTACACATCTCGCTATATCAGGGTGGATGTGGAGGTCTCCCAACAAGCGAATGATCAACTCGTGGGATGTGGTATCAAACGCCTTCGCATAATCCACCCAAGCCATTGAAAGGTTGCGTCTGTAGTGAACTGCATCGCTGCATACAACATATACAGCGGTCTACTAATAAGTTGTCTTTGCAACCTGAATGGCCTCGCTTCGATCCTCGCTGTTCATAGATGTTTTCCCATACGGGAGCAATGGAGCTCAGGATACGTTCGTATAACACGCTGGTGCAGATTTTATACAGCGTGTTGAGACAGGTAATTGGCCTGTAGTTTTGGGGTCTGGACAAATCCCCCGATTTCGGGATCAGCACTGCCCTCCCCCAGCCACTCTGGGATAGTTGCGTGACCCGAGATAAATTCAGTAAACACCCTCGCGAGATGAGGGTGCACGGACGGGAAGGATTTCCACCAGAAATTATTAATGGCGCCAATTCCTGGGGCAGAGAAATTGCGTTTTCCTCTGAGGGCGCGCTTTATCTCAATGTCCGTTATGGGATGGCTTTCTTCAGCTTGCGGAAGATGTTCATCGCAATACTGTCGGAACTGTGCTAACACGGAACTGGGTTGCGAGGAGCTTCGTTTTTTGAACGAAAAAGTGAGGAAGGATTGGAGCTGAAGATGTTATTCTCCTTAATCCACCTTACTTTGTTAACCAATTTCCTCTTGGCGAGAGACAAAGCTCGAACTCTATCTACTGCCTTTTGCTTCATAAGGATTATTGTATATAGGTTGAGCGTGTGATAGTTAGCGCGAAACCTGCTAATAATGCGCTTAATTTTTGATGTAGGTCGGATAGTGCCTTTAAGAACATCCATCACACATTGTATCTTGGATATCTCTCGTCGTGCAACCGTCACCTTTTTTGTCAACTGCTGTATACGCCGTTCATCCTTACGTACGTTTTGGTTGTTGTTGCGTACAGGACATAAAACAGTGGCGGCTGCGTATACAGCTCGGCTGACGTCCCACAGATCGTGGTCAGGGGTCAGATAGTCCTTCAGAATGCCATCCATCTGAGCCAGGTCTTCGGCTCTCGGTTTTACTCTAAGGTAGACTTTGATATTTCGGTCCTCAATATTGCCTAAAGCAGCTCGGAATTCGGCCAAAAGATCTCTCTGAGGAGTTGAACATCTCTCACATGCTCGTTCTCCAACAGAGGTGGCTCAGTAGGTGCAGAAGTGACTATTTCCTGTTGATCTTCACGCTGCTTTGGCATTTGGCGTTTGAGGGAGGCTACCTGGTCCCGTAGGTTTTGCTGGGACATGAAGTTAAGCTCCGGATGGACCTCACACCACAGAGAATGGAGCCTAGACATGTAGCCTCTTCTCCTAGGCGAAACTGCTTCGAATAAGTTAAGCAGTTCCTGTTTCAACTCCGGCGTCCACACATGACGACGCCGAGGCGGGTTTCTGCCGGTGCCAACTTGATTGGGCATCTCCTCCGAGGCTGGAGGCCCGTTGTGCCCGCCAATTCAGATTCTCCCAGATCGTAGTGGAACCGTGTATAGGCCAGTCGGGGGGTTGGCCCAATCTGGCCGCTCTAGTGAATTTGCAACTTCCATTAGCTTACGCCAACTTCTGCCACCGCTACACGCGACTACCGCTTCCCTAGAGACTGGGGCAACTTGACTCCGGAGGGAAGGGGCGCCCATACCCTATCAACCTTAGAAAGATTGCCGTATTATTATTATTATTATTATTATATATCGAAGCTTGCCTTTATTCCGCCTAGGACCCTAATAATCAAAACGACCAACTTGACTCTATGTCTTGGGTACAATTTTCCAAGTTCGGACAGGAGATCTCTATACTTCTCCCTCTTCTCGATCTCCTTAGATGTGATGTTAGGTTCTGCTGGACAAGAAAGTTCGATGACATACAAACATTTGACATCTAAGTCCAGCAGGACTATATCCGGCTTGGTTGCTTGGAGCTGTCTCGTGGTGGGAAACGAATAATTCCAGTATATACGACATCTGGTATTTTCCACCACGGACTCGATCTCAACGGGGACATACGGTATTACAGGTGAATTGTCAATACCATAAGAGTGCCTTAGATGATAATAGAGCACTCTCAGGGCTGCATTGTGTCTTCTGATGTATAACGACACAGCGTATGAGGGGGCATGCTGACAATATATGCATAAGTGTCTCGGGATGGGCCTTACACGCTCTACAGGCAGTAGGAAGATGTTCCTGAAAGACGATATTACGATACACCAGCGTGTTAAGCACACCATCCTGGCATGCCAGTACAAACCCCTCAGTCTCGGACTTCAGACCGGCTGACTTTAAGAAGGCGAAGGTAAGTTCTCGAGAAAGACCCTCTCGCTCAACATGACGAAAGAACTGGGAGTGTATCGCCTTTCCCATATGTTCTCTCATCAGACGATCGTATTCTGCCTTCTTCGTTCTTGAGCTGACGGTTGTCACATGCTCCTCAAGATTAGGAGCACCGTCAGCTATATGCCGATCTGGTGAGAGCTCTTGTAGTCCGAGCTTTTCTGCAGCCCTGCGGGACGCTTGAAAAAGAAAGGCCCCGTTCCCCGCTTGCTCATGTGTCCTAACAAACAACATGAGCGGATCATTACCCCTTAACACACGGTGACATGTATCCAGGACGACACGATCGTGCAGACACTCCAGGCTTAAAAGACCCCTACCTCCAAGATGTCGTGGGAGGTAAATGCGCTGAACAGAGGACTTCGGATGCAAACTACGATTGATGTTCATGATCTTTCTGGTTTCTCGGTCGAGCGTTTGTAACTCTACGACGTTCCACTTCGTAACGCCGAAAGAGTACAGAAGAATCGGGGCAGCAAGCATATTCGTCGCGGCGACCTTATTCTTACCCGACAGTTGCGATCGCCAAATCTGTCGGAGGCGCGATTTATACTTGCTGCGGAGAGCCTTTTTTTACAGCGGACCCATCCTGCATGCCACTTTGCTGGATGCCCATAAACTTGTATGACTCTCCGACATCTAGATGTCTCACGATGTTCCCATCTACCAGATGAACATCTTCAACCTCATCCGGTGGTCGGCCTCTGTTCAGATGAAACACAGCGCATTTGTCCATCCCCAAACTCATGCCGATCGCAGTACTATAAGTAGACACAGTATCAAGAGAGCTCTGAAGGTCTCCCCTGCTTCCAGCATAGATCTTTAAGTCATCCATATAAAACAAATGGGTGACTTTATGCTGGCGTCTACTGCGCGGCCCAGCCATGTAACCTCTGCCTTTCCTGAGCTCGATCGATAGCGGCAATAGCGAAATGCAAAAGAGAAGCGGACTCAAGGAGTCCCCTTGGAAAACCCCGCGCTGGATTGTGATCCACTCTGTAGATACCACTTCCTTGCCGGATCTTATGGCAAATTTTGTCTTCCAGAGCAGCATCAGACTTTCTACACATCTCGCTATATCAGGGTGGATATGGAGGTCTCCCAGCAAGCGAATGATCAACTCGTGGGATGTGGTATCAAACGCCTTCGCATAATCCACCAAGCCATTGATAGGTTGCGTCTGTAGTGAACTGCATCGCTGCATATACAGCGGTCTACTAATAAGTTGTCTTTGTAAGCTGAATGGCCTCGCTTCGATCCTCGATGTTCATAAATTCTTTCCCATACGGGAGCAATGGAGCTCAGGATACGTTCGTATAACACGCTGGTGCAGATTTTATACAGCGTGTTGAGGCAGGTAATTGGCCTGTAGTTTTGGGGTCTGGACAAATCCCCCGATTTCGGGATCAGCACTGCCCTCCCCCAGCCACTCTGGGATAGTTGCGTGGCCCGAGATAAATTCAGTAAACACCCTCGCGAGATGAGGGTGTACGGACGGGAAGGATTTCCACCAGAAATTATTAATGGCGTCAATTCCTGGGGCAGAGAAATTGCGTTTTCCTCTGAGGGCGCGCTTTATCTCAATGTCCGTTATGGGAGGGCTTTCTTCAGCTTGCGGAAGATGTTCATCGCAATACTGTCGGAACTGTGCTAGCACGGAACTGTCTCTCACAGGGATGGCATTCTCGTAGATCCCCTTCCAGAAGGTCTCTATAACGTCAGCCGACGGTGGGTTGCAAGGAGCTTCGTTTTTTGAACGAAAAAGTGAGGAAGGATTGGAGCTGAAGATGTTATTCTCCTTAATCCACCTTACTTTGTTAACCAATTTCCTCTTGGCGAGAGACAAAGCTCGAACTCTATCTACTGCCTTTTGCTTCATAAGGATTATTGTAGATAGGTTGAGCGTGTGATAGTTAGCGCGAAACCTGCTAATAATGCGCTTAATTTTTGATGTAGGGCGGATAGTGCCCTTAAGAACTTCCATCACACATTGTATCTTGGATGTCTCTCGTCGTGCAACCGTCACCTTTTTTGTCAACTGCTGTATACGCCGTTCATCCTTACGTACGTTTTGGTTGTTGTTGCGTACAGGACATAAAACAGTGGCGGCTGCGTATACAGCTCGGCTGACGTCCCACAGATCGTGGTCAGGGGTCAGATAGCCCTTCAGAATGCCATCGATCTGAGCCAGGTCTTCGGCTCTCGGTTTTACCCTAAGGTAGACTTTGATATTGCGGTCCTCAATATTGCCTAAAGCAGCTCGGAATTCGGCCAAAAGATCTCTCTGAGGAGTTGGAACATCTCTCACATGCTCGTTCTCCAACAGAGGTGGCTCAGTATGTTCAGAAGTGACTATGTCCTGTTGATCTTCACGCTGCTTTGGCATTTGGCGTTTGAGGGAGGCTACCTGGTCCCGTAGGTTTTGCTGGGACATGAAGTTAAGTTCCGGATGGACCTCACACCACAGAGAATGGAGCCTAGACATGTAGCCTCTCCTCCTAGGCGAAACTGCTTCGAATAAGTTAAGCAGCTCGTGTTTCAACTCCGGCGTCCACACATGACGACGCCGAGGCGGGTTTCTGCCGGTGCCAACTTGATTGGGCATCTCCTCCGAGGCTGGAGGCCCGTTGTGCCCGGCAATACAGATTCTCCCAGATCGTAATGGAACCGTGTATAGGCCAGTCGGGGGGTTGGCCCAATCTGGCCGCTCCGCTCTAGTGAATTTGCAACTTCCATTAGCTTACGCCAACTTCTGCCACCGCTACCCGCGACTACCGCTTCCCTAGAGACTGGGGTAACTTGACTCCGGAGGGAAGGGGCGCCCATACCCTATCAACCTTAGAAAGATTGCCGTACCCGTATTATTATTATTATTATTATTATTATTATTATCATTATTAATGTTATCCTATCTTATTTCTCGACTATACATTTGTCGGTTTAATTTCCGAGACTCAACCAGAGTCCTAAGAATTTCCTCTGCTAAAGGACTTTACGCAGGATGTGTGCTGAACCTAGTAAAGCGATCTTTTGTGCCTCAAAGACTGTCGGTTTTCCTGGGATCAAATCAAGCTGATTCCGAATTCCCTTTCTGACAATGCCTAGAGTACCTACAACCACTGCAACGGTTCTAGCCTTGGTGTTCCACATCCGTTTAATCTCAATTTCTAGGTCTTTGTATTTTGAGATCTCTTCGGTTTCCTTGATCATGATGTTGCGATCTTCTGGTACAGCAACGTCTATAAGTAGACAGTTCTTGTTCTTCCTATCGTGGACCACTATATCTGGACGATTGGCCCTAATGGTATGGTCAGTTTGAATACCGTAATCCCACATGATGGTACAGTCCTGCGTGTTGACAACAGCGTCTGGGACATGTGAGTACCATTTATCGGACATTTCTACACCAACATCTTTGCATATTTTCCAGTGTACATAACTGGCCACCCTGTTATGTCTGTGGGTGTACTCGTTTGCCGCTAAAGTGGTACATCCCGACAATATATGGCCAACTGTTTCTTCTGCTTGTTGGCACATTCTGCATTTGCTGTCGACTTGTAACTTTAGAATTCTCTGTTGATGGTACCTGGTGTTCAGCGCTTGGTCTTGTGCAGCAATTAGTAAGCTCTGTGTTTCTCCTTTCAAATCAGAACTACGGAGCCAGGCTAAGCTAAGTTCTTTATCAACGTATGGCTTGTTTAATTCTTTAAAAATAATTGACCATGCAGGGGTTTATTTTGAGTGTACTCTAATTTTGCCATTTCCATCCTTGTTTTCAGGATATTACCGGAGTCTGTACGTCTCTGTCGGGTGTTCATATTGTCGGTATTTTCTGGTGTTGGAGATAAGGTTTCAGGTCGATCGAACTGTTTGCGGATATTGTCTGCTATGCTGGCTAAGGAGTTGCATCTCGCTTTACTCGCTTCGTGTGCCTCAACCATCTTTATGAATTTATCTTTACCCTGTCCAATGTATTCACTCAGTCAAACTATAGCAGTGTTATATGCAGACTCCAGTTCGATAAGTCCACGTTCTCCATTGCGTCTTTTGATGTATAGTCTTTCGACGACTGCCTTAGGGTGATGAAGACCGTGCATTGTCAGTAGTTTTCGAGTCTTTCTATCTATTTTTCTTATTTCGTCCGATTTCCAATCAACTATTCCAAAACTGTAGGTGGGAATAGATATGGCTAAGCTGTTGATGGCATTGATCTTGTTTTTAGAACTGAGTTTACTTCTAAGTACCAGCCGCACTCGTCTTTTATATTCTTGTGTGATTTTTGCTTTCATTTGTTTGTATTGGATTTCATCCCTTTCATCCACTCCTAGATATTTGTATACGTCATTCTGGTCTAACTGTTTAATGATTGATCCGTTGTTTAGTTGAGTATTTCGGCTTTCCGCTCTTTTGCCCTTCTTAACTGCAATAGTTGCACATTTGTCCAAGCCGAATTCCATTTTAATGTCATCAGTCATCACTAAAGGTTTTAACGATATGTATTACTCCTCTAAGCTGTTCTTCGCTTTTAGTGAATATTTTGAGGTCATCCATATAAAATAAATGACTGACGGTGTTGTTATCATCAACTGCATATCCCAGTGCTTCTGTATTGATCGGGTTTGTCAATGCTATAAGAGACATACAGAAAAGTAGAGGGGACAAGGAGTCGCCTTGGAATATGTCTCTCTTAATGGAGATCTTTTCTGTCTTTACGCTGCCATTTTGGTGAAACAAGTGCATCTCGGTGTTCCAGCCTGTCATTGACCCTTCAATGAATTTAATTATGGTGGGATTTACACGGTATATGTATCTTTAGCGCTTCAACAATCCACGAGTGAGGGGCGCTATCAAACGCTTTTTTATAGCCAATTATTATTATTATTATTATTATTATTAAGGGTTTTATTGTTATTATTTTGACAGCAAAGCCTCACTACGCCACTGTTTGCCATGTTCGGAAAGCATTGCTGTTAGTTCAGATGTTACAGGAAGTTGCATTCGTAAATTCGTCACTGCACCTTTTATCGAGATTTCCCACTTAGTTTGTCATTTTATTAAACTTTCACTTTTCACTATATTTATTATTTCGCTTTGAGGAATTTTGTTATACACTATATCAGGGGTGCTCAAACAGTCGATCGCGATCGACCATTCTATCTCGAAAAGGTTTCAAGTCGATCGCGTAAATAATTTAATGCACACTTATGTACGTTACGAAGTGCCTAGAGCACGCGGCAGCTTTCGACTCGCATATCTAAACTTTGTATTTTTTCCCTATCTAGTCGATCTCTTGACGACTAGTATTTTTACGGTAGATCGCCGATAGTATCAGTCTGAGCATCCCTGCACTATATCTTCATCAGATAGTAGTGTAGCTTCCGTCGCAAGCTGATCTGCTTTCTCATTACTAGAGAAAGGAATATATGCAGTAGATTGTTGCTAAAATATGCGCATATACACGGTGTTTCAAAAAAGAACATGGCATAAATGATACGGCTGAAATAAGTGGGGTTTGCTTAATAAACATATGTCCTAAGACCCTCCATTTTTGTGTTACAGGTTACAGGGCGTCAAAGTTAAAAATTAAAAAATGATTATTGCCCATAACTTTGACGGTAGTACACATTTTTTTACTCAACTTGGCAGACAGTTTTACTGATATAAAAGACACATAACTGCAAAAAATTCGTTTACTCACTTTTGCCAGTGGCATACAGCAGCAGTACGGGACCCCTTAACCCCCCGTATTTTGTACGACACTGCTTAAATTTTAATTTTGGTTGCATTTTTGAATTTGGCAATGCTTTTTGCGTAAATAATATATTCTTGTTTCACTTCTTTAAAGTGGATATTTTTCGAGATATTCGTACATAAAGAATGGGATTTACACTAATGCTTATTAGTGTTTAAAAACATAATAAGTAAACTCGACATATCAATAAACACCCTTTAGATTTCAGAAGTAATAGGTGAATAGAAATTAGAATGGGGCTGAAACACATTGATATGCAGTGGCGGTTGCTCCATAAGGCCGCGCGGCCGCGCGCCCCTTCTAAGAAATGCTAAGGAACACACAATTTTTTTCTAAATTATTAATATTTATTTTACATACATTCTATGACTAAGTTCAAATTTCAACAAAAAATTCAACTCTATCCAAACATCCGCTCCCATCTCTAATTGTCCGTCCTCGTTGAGATCTCTAATTATCCGCGTCCTCAACCAACAGCCGCGGAAAATCTGCGGCCTTTAACAAACATTATACATTGCCGCCGAACGACTCCGGAGACTAGCCGATAATAGCCGATTGTATAAGTTACAGCAGGCCGCGATTTTAGCGCGGCCTGCTGTAACTTATTGTTGGAGCAATGAATCTTCTTTCATTTAATCGGAGCATCGCAAAGATTCGTACTCGTCTACTCGTAGCTATTCAAATCCTGTTATTTTATTAAGAAACGTTTTACAGAATTATTTCATAATAAATGCAATTAGTAGATATATTTTTTACTGCAAGAAATAAAAAATAACTAGTGAGCCTTTTAGAACTTTAAATTTGTAACAAAAAGATGGTTTTCTTTCAGTTACATGAAATTGTTTGTTTCAATTTGTATATCATTACAATATTCGGTGTTCAAGAACATTTAAAGAAAAATATCATATTATGAAAATATAGGTAGCTACCTATTTAAAAAAAAAACAAACTAAAATATGTACGATTGCTTAGATAACTAAAAATATTTACAATTTTATTTACAGTCGATTTAAAATATCTAAAAAAGTGGGTAAAGAAGGATATATTCAAATCTAAATATTGTTTGGGTTTCAGCTTCGATAGCTTCAAATTACCATCAAATTTATTTACGCAGTTAGTAGGTGTATACTTCATAAATTACGCAATAACCGTCATGCAGTCTAATATTTGTTATGACTGAGAATGAAGTAATCGATACCTAATTATTTTGAAAGCAATTATTAGAACTCGTGAAAGGCCGAGTAAAACTACCTAGAATGATAATAGTAACTAATCATTAGAAGTACCGAATACATTTATTTGCGGTTATAATACAGACAGATCAATAAAAAAACCAATTAGGGTAGGCTGTGAAATTGAATTATTTTGAATGGGTACTTTAGCCACATCCACAGAATGACATTTTATAACGTTTTTAATTTGACATTTTTATTGTAAACAAAGTTTATAACCTTAAATTCATGTCAGAAATGTCATTCTGTGGATGTGGCTAAAGTACCAATTCAAAATAATTCAATTTCACAGCCTACTCTAATTGGTTTTTTTATTGATCTGTCTGTATTTACTTAAATGTGCCAATTTTCAGATTTGTATTTATGTAAATTGGTTCGGAAAATAAAGAGACAAATTTTCCCGTAACTTTTGGTAGGTTATTTGGTGTTTGACTTCTGGTGCGCCCCTCCAAACTCAAACCCCACGACACGCCACTGTTGATATGTGTATTGTATTGTGTACTACCGTCAAAGTTATGGGCAATAATCATTTTTTAATTTTTAACTTTGACGCCCTGTAACACAAAAATGGGGGCTTTTAGGACATATTATTATTAGGCAAACCCCACTTATTTTTCAGAGTTCTATCAGCCGTATCATTTATGCCGTGTTTTTTTTGAAACACCGTGTATATGCACACTATTTTTTAAATGTATGCAGTAAATATTGAGAATATGCACATGCATAATATGCAATAGCATATGTTCAAAATCGACTTTAAAAACGATTTATGATCAATTTTAAAAAGCCAAAAACAGATACACGCATTAAAATTCAGGAATAAAATAATAGCAAAACATTTTTAATGCGTTTTATATACGAAACCGCGTAACTGCGAGTTCACGCGCAAGTCGGGGCATCACAAATCGGGGTATTATTGTAATTAGGCATTTACCGTAATCCCTTGTTGAAAGAGGCGTGCGATTTAAAGTACGTCTTCATTACAAGGGCTGTAGGATATATTGCACTAATAATGCTTAATTGATTTGACTTTTTAAATGATGTAATATACAATGATCTGTAATAAACAAGGGCTTAGTGCAGAACCTGGTGTGGCTATAGAGGCCATGTGTACTACCCGGTCTTTTGAGGAAATCAATTACTTAGATTAAACTATCTGTGACCTTAGCCATACCAAATACAATACAAGGTATGATGATATGAAAAACCAATAACACATAAAATTGGAAACCAATCGAAAAAAAATTAAAAATATGAAATTTATCCATGAATATGCACAAAACGCCTAAATATGCAGAATTTTTCAAAATATGCTAAATAGTGCAGCGGCATAGTATAAAAATTCATAACAATTGTGCATTTAGTGTTAAAAGCATAAAATTTTTATCATTATTGGTACATTATGAACTTGATTTTAAGATATTGGGGCACTTCATATTCCATCTCTAAAGGTTTATATGTTTCATGTCCCCAAAACATTTTGCTGTTAAATTTTAAAAAAATATTGGTTGTTGTATTGTTTTTTTAGTTTTTGTAGAACGTGTTTTATTATTTTCTCGAAAAACCAAGTGATATATTGGTTATACATTTTTTTTTAATGTTAAAATTAAAAATGTCACGACCGTAATGTGTCCCTAGGTATGAATTTTAAAACTAACTATATGTTTTCCTAAACTCTTTATTTCTATAAATAAAACACTAAAACACTTTTTTATTGTCACGACTATAACAGGCTAGTTTCACCGTTTTAAAAGCCTCCGCTAGGGCCACGGTGGCGATTAGTCAAAGGTGAGTGAAGTATTTGTAAACAATTTGGTGTGTCATTGTGTGATTGTTGGTTAGTGAAGTGAAGAAAGGTTAATCATGTCTAAGAAATTTGTACTCATAGACCCTTTGGCACCTTCAATATCGCAACAACAACCGGCGACGACAAATTGGGAGTTATGTTTCATTTGTCAAGAGGATACATTGCAACCTTTAACAAATCCATATTTATCAAAGAGAAAAGACATTGGTTCCAGCTGCAAATTATTAGCTGAACATCTTAGCAAATTTGATGAACTAAGTTCTCTGCCGAAGCAACTGAATTTGAATCGATTAAATAATGGTGAAGGTATTGAATTGACTCTTATTAAAAATAAAGCTAAGTGGCACCAGTCATGTAAGCTGAAATACAACAGCACAATGCTTCAAAGAGCAGAAAAGAGAAGCAGAGAAAACCTTGAAGTTGTAGATGAGGATCAAGCTGTCAAACCTAAGATCACAAGATCACACTCGGGGAAGATTAATACCCCAGAAACTTGCTTTTTCTGTAGAGAATCAGCAAATGCTACTGAACGTCTTCATGAAGCTTCAACGCTTCAGCTAGACGAACGTGTAAGAGCAAGTGCAACAATAGTTGAGGACACAGAACTCCTGGATCGATTGAGTGCAGGGGACATGGTTGCTTTGGAAGCGAAATATCACAATAAGTGTTTGGTAGGCTTATACAATCGGGTAAGAACTGTCAAGACAGCACAAAAGACTGGCACAGACAGGGACAATAAGATATCTGGTATTGTTTTTGCAGAATTAGTAATGTACATTGAGGAGACACATCAGCAATCAGACTGTGCCGCAGTATTTAAATTATCTAATCTAGTCCGACTATATATCACGAGATTGGAAAGTTTTGGAGTCCTTCTTGATTCTAAAGTACACAGCACTAGACTGAAAAATAGAATACTTGCTCATTTTCCACATCTACGATCCTACAACAAAGATCGAGAGATTTTATTAGCATTTGATGAGGATATTGGTGCTGCCTTAGAAAAATCATATGAAAAGGACAACGACAATGATGCAGTTATTCTCGCACGAGCAGCACAGATTATACGTCGAGACATGTTTCAAGATTCAAATCCTTTTGGTGGGTCTTTTCCAGAAGGTTGTCATGAGAACTCTGTTTCCAGCCTTTTGTTAGCTCTAGTAAACATGGTGTTGGAAGGTCCGAACATTAAAGATCAAAATGCTGAATATGCATCACCTGCTTCCCTTTCCATAGCCCAGCTAATTAATTTCAACAGCCTCAAACACAACCGCAAACAAGGAGACACTCTAACATCTGTTCGACACAGAATTGCTCAGGAAACACCTGTTCCAATCTACATTGGCCTAATGATACATGCTCATACCCGTAAAAAAGAGCTTGTTGATAAGTTATTTCATCTTGGTCTCAGTATATCATATGATCCTGTCTTAAAACTTTCATCACAAATGGGGAACAGTGTGTGTGAAAGTTATTATCATAACAATGTAGTTTATCCATTATCTAGAAGTAAGAATGTATTTACTATCGCAGCTGTAGACAACATTGACCATAACCCCTCCTCCACTACGCCAAAAGACTCATTCCATGGAACTGGAATTTCTTTGATGCAGCATCCAGTTAGTAGTGATTGCACAAGCAGTAGCATTCTTTTACAGATTCCTGCTCAAACTCCAAACACAAAGGCATTGCATCAACTACCGACCAGTTACACAGATGTTATGCCAGTTAATGTTAAAGTAAAAGGTTCACCTGTATCTACAGCAATTATTACATCACTGAAGAGGACTGCCTTCCAGGAACATATAAAACAAGAACACGAGTGGTTGGAGAATGCAAGAAAGATTTTAAGTGAGACAAATCAAGTAATTCCAGAAGATATATCATGGGCTGCATATCATGCAAGTCAACAATCAACTGAGGTCACACTAATTTCACGTACAGCTCTTTTGCCTTTGTTTCATGAGAGTGCCCATACAGTGGCCATGATTAGACATTCAATGAACGTAGTTAAAGCTGCTGTTAACGATTTAAACCCTGGACAAATACCAGTTCTTACATTTGATCAGCCTTTATATGCCATAGCAAAGGAGATACAGTGGAAGTGGCCTGATATATATGGAGAAGACCATTTTGTGGTTATGTTTGGAGGGCTTCATATTGAGATGGCCGCTCTGAAAAGTATTGGAAAATTCCTAGAAGGATGTGGTTGGACTGAAGCATTGGTTCAAGGAACAGCCGATTCATTCTTGAATGCAGCACACATTACCCGAGCAAGAAGAGCACATCAAATAACAGTAGTTGCGTTATATATACTTAAACACAAAACATGTGATACATATGCCCTCTATACGACGGAAAATGGGGAGTCTTGCTTAGACTATAACCAGTGGTGTGAAGAAAGAAAATGTAGTATACATCCACAGTTTCATTACTGGACGATTGTGATGGAAATGGAACTGTGCTTACTGACATTTGTACGCTCTCTTCGAGTAGGTAGCTTCTTTCAACATGTACGTACTTAGATGCTTTAACAGAGCTTGCACTTAATTTTTTTGCATTAGACCAATATAATTATGCTCGTTGGATTCCAGTTCATCTAAAAGATATGGCTGAATTATTAGTCAAGCATCCAACGATTGCCAAAGAGTTCAGTGATGGCCATTTTGTTGTTCAAAAGACTAAACATGATTTTTCTGCAATTGCGATTGATCAGGCTCACGAGCAGAACAACGCTTGTATAAAAGGGGAAGGAGGTGCTATAGGAATCCTCGACAATGCTAACGCCCTTCGTCGATGGATGGTAGCAGGTCCCGAGATTGCCAGAGTAATTGAAGAGTTTGAGAAAACATTCAAACACAGAGGAAAACAATTAGAAACACGCCATCACGAGCAGACAGCGAGCTTCCAGACAGCATTTGCTAAAGATGTACAATCATTATTGAATGTGTTTGAAGATTTTGGAAACCCTTTTGAAGAGAAAAGCAAAGACCTGTTACACCTACAAAGTAAGGAAATTGCAGCCCCTTCTGTTACTAAAACAATACAAGACATACAACAAATTGGAAAGGATCAGTTTACTTTATTTGTGGAAGAACGTCTTGTAAGGAGAATCAAACCATTGGATGATGTCATACATCGAAACAACCTCCTCTTATTCACCAGCTTAACTAAAAGGACTTCAAAGGAAGGTTCAAAACTGACGTCCATGAAAAGAGAGATTGAACTATTTTCTCAGCTGTATATTGCCTGCCAAACCAGAAATGGAAATCTGGAAGAATTTTTCAAACACGAAAATCAGATATATCCTCCTTCATTAACTCGAGATGGAAAACTCAATATTGCCACAAAAAGTAATCTATTGACATGCTTTGAAACACTTTCTGTTCCACAGACTGAGCAACCCATAACTACAAGTATGGTCGTTGATGGAGCTGCAATCATTCATATGTTGTCTCCTGGTATTGCCAAAACATTTGATGATTGTGTGGGATATCTACAAATCAAATTCTCTTAAAGGTATTGCAAGATCCAAGAGAGGAAAGGGAGTGAAACTGCGTGTGGTTGGAAATGCACCCATACCAAGAAACTGGAAGGACTTCGTGCGTGTAGATATTAACAAGACAGAGATATTTCGCTTCCTTTCAAAAGCTGTTATAGAAGCATTTAACGATATTAACAAGACACTTATGGTCACAGATGAAGGTCAGATCCTCAGTAAATCACCGCAAGTTTTATTACATTTGATTTCTCCATGTAATCACGAAGAAGCTGACACCCGAATTTTATTGCACGTTGCACATGCAGTTCAATGTGGGCACCGCAAGATACTAATACGTACCGTTGATACAGATGTTGTGGTTCTTTCAGTGATGGTAATGCAAACATTTCCAGCTGATGTTCAGCTTTGGTTAGCTTTTGGGTATGGAAAAATGTTCCGTTACTTAGCTGCACATGAGATTGCCAATGCCCTTGGACTTGAAAAATGCAGTGCACTGCCAATGTTCCATGCGATAACAGGATGTGACACAGTTTCTTCTTTTGTTGGACATTGTAAAGTGACCGCATGGAGTACTTGGAATTCGATGCCAGAGTTTACACAAGCACTACTGAATTTGACTTGTACCCCGTCCAGTATTCCTGTGGAAACAATGTCCGCAATAGAGAGATTCGTCATACTATTGTACGATCGCACAAGCACAAGTACTGATATCAACAAAACCAGAAAGAAACTATTTACAAGGAAAATCTCAGTGCAAAGAATTCCACCAACATTAGATGCACTCAAGCAACATGTTAAGAGAGCCATATATCAGGGTTGCTACATCTGGGGCCAGACACTGATTCCAAATCCTGTACTACCTCCTGTAACAAGTTGGGGTTGGATTAAAGTGAATGATAACTATGTTCCAGAGTGGATAACAATCCCTGAAGCAGCTTAAAGCATGTGATGAGCTAATTCGTGGTGGTTGCAAGAAGGGATGCAAGAAAGGCTGCAAATGTAAGAAAGGCAAATTACCATGCACGGATCTATGCATATGCGAAGGGGAGTGTTCCAGGGTTCCCTAAAAATTAAATTTTGCACTCATTTTGGGACACCCTTTATTATTATGTTTCAATAAACTAATATGTTAGTCTCAATTTATTATCAAATTTACTGTATTTTTACTATTAAAGGCCAACTACAATGTTCTAACGCCCAAAAATATGCTGAATCTAAAATAGCTTCAATACAAAACACATACAGACTTTAAAATAGCTCGCAAATCTCACGCATGCGCAATACAAAGTGCCCCAATATATTAAAATTATGTTCATATCACAGTATAGAAACAACCAGTAGTTTCACTTCATGTCGGAACCTTTGATGTTCGTGTCGCCGAATATCTACTGCGCACTACTCCGGGAGTGGATTTCATCAGCTAATTTAGAAGAGGGAGTTTTGAATTTGACATAACTTGTTACATTGAAAATTCCTATGAAAACAGGTTAACGCCTTCCACGTGTTTTTACACCAGTAATAGACGCGTAATTCACTACGCAGATAGCTAGGAGTTGAACAAGCGCACTGTAATATAGCGACACAATTTCGGCCAAGTGCAACTACTGGTTGTTTCTATACTGTGTTCATATAATGCACTAACAACGATAACAATTTTATGCTTTTATCACAAAATGCACAATTTTTATACTATGCGGCTGCACTAAAATATTAGGGTGTCCCTTAATAATGGTCATTTTGACTTTTTGTGTTCTCACCCCCTAGCCATTCTAGAATGACGTCAGCTGAAAAGCAATATGGCCGGCGACTGGCACACATAGTCTTGTTTACATTTACAGCTGTTGATTTAAATTGATTAAATCATCAAAATGTGATATGTTATATGTCCATTATGAGTGTGTTGATATGTAAACTGTGTTGATATTTATATTTGTAACGTCCATTTAGGTGTTTGCTCTGCAATCTTATTAAGTAGTGAAGTGAATATTTATACAATAAGAAATATAGCATTGGTTGGATTTAGCTGTTTTAAATTTTCGTTATTGTTTCCGAAAAATCAAAAATGCCTTTAACGTGAGATTTCAGTCTAATTCAGCCTACATAAACGGTCGCGAAATTATGTACGTCGGTAAAGTTAATATAAATATAACGTGAATAGTTATAAATAAACAAACTGTACAAATAAATTACTTTAGTGTTCCGTTTTAATATTAGTGTTTTATATTAGAATTAATATTAGTGTTGTGTTTAGTGTTAAGTTGTTATTTCGTGTTTCTTCGTTGCTTAATAATTTTAATAATTGTTAATAAATAATTCACACAACGAACCGAAGTTTTAAATAAACGTTTTAAAACCGTTACAGTGTATTGTTGTAAACTGTGGAAGTAGAGCAGATAGGGATAAAGTTTAATTTTATAGAATATCAACTGCACTGCAGTTTAAACATAAAGTTAAGTTAAACGAAATTTGTTCAGTTTGGTAAGTAGCAATATTGATTTATAAATTATAGAATAAGAATTAAGTTATAAACGGAATTTCATTTATATAAGGTAACTATTCAATTATACTAATTAAATAAAATTAATACGTTTTCCGAAATAAATTATACCATTTAAATGGAGGAATCAAAAAACAAGGAAAATTCCGATCCAGTACCTTTAATTTGGGGTGGAAAATTCTTTAAAATAAAATTGGATGATGGATTAAATGTACAGGCTGAATATACCTATACAAAATGCCAAAAAGTGATTAAAGGTAGAACTGATGCAACAACAAATTTTAAAAATCATTTAAAGGTAAGTCATTATATTTTTAGAATTCCTTTATTTATGTTAAAAGCAAATTGTAAATTATTTAAATAAAAATTGTATTTTCTATTTTGTTGTTTCATTTAAAATAACTATTTTCCATTTTGCATTTTACACACAATCGAAAAAACTATTTTGTATTTTGTATTTTAAATACATAGAAACCATTTTGTATTTTCTATTTTAAATAGATTTTAGAATGCATTTTACTCATCTCTGGATTTAACAGAATCAAAAATTAAAACACAGAAAGTCTGTAGTAAACATTTTATAACAGGTAAAGTGCTATAACCTGAGGGCATAGTGATATAATAACTGCGAAAAGAAAAGTAACATGTTTATATTTGTCGAAAAAGCAATAGGTACTTTTTTAAATAATTAAACTTTTGTTTAAAGCAATGTAATAAGTTTTAATTAAACTCGTTAACAGTATAACATGCAATGATGGGTCGTCGAAATGCGATGATATTCCTTAACACGTGCTATGTTCCGCAAAACTTACCTATTTTTAGTAAGCTGTAAGCACAGAAAAAACACTGTCACAAATTTAGGGCCTCTTATTTTTATAACTTATACCTAACATAAACTATTAATGAATAAATATTTACAAAAACACAGAGCACTTTAACAAAAATTGAACACAAACTTCCAATTCTCACACGGCGGTTAAGTAAACACTGACAATGTGTGCCAATCGTCGGCCATTACGGTCTCGTAAGTATCACGTGATCTAGAATGCCTAATTCAAGAAACTAAAAAATTGAGGTGTGCAAAATCCTGGTCCGGTGGAACATGGTTAACCCGTGCCACCGAGCTGGTCAAATTTCACATTTAAATAACATTAAATTTGAACATTTTTTCAATTTCACTTTATGATGAACGTTTTTTTCTCGATTTAACATATTCATTACAGATCATTATGTGGTAATATGATCGGAGGCCGATGTTAGTTATTTTGAACGTTAAAAGTACACCACACTGGAGTGCGCGGTAGCATTCGGAACTATTAGTACTAGTACCAAGGCCCGCTGAATTAATATTGCATATAAGGCTTCATTTAGCCAAGACGCAATTAGAAAGGACGATAGCGCCATTTGAGATGAACTATACATTTCTCCCTTAAAAAATGTATTGTTCGCAGCAAATGGCGCCATCGTCCTTTCTAATTGTTTCTTGGCTAAATGAAATGGGCAGGCCTTATATGTAATATTAATTCAGCGGGCCTTGCTAGTACCGTCACCTGCGTTAATTAAAAACGGGGTTTATAAAGCCTGCCGATTAGAACTGTTTGACAGTTCATCGACTAGTTCAAATTTAGTCCGTGGTGCTAGTTATCCTTTCACTGACAGCGGTATTTATAATTTAAATTTGTTAATTTTTGGATATTCAACAAAAATTACATTCTAAAAATGTCTTGTTACATCCCTCCTTGCCATAATTTAAGTCCGGGCGTAACTTATCAGGAGTTTCCAAGTAACAAAGTCAGATACTCTTTGTGGATAAGTAATAGCAAGGCCCGCTGAATTAATATTACATATAAGGCCTGCCCACTTTATTTAGCCAAGACGCAATTTGAAAGGACGATGGCGCCATTTGAGGTGAACTATACATTTCTCCCTTAGAACGTTATGAGACTATAAAAAAATTAAATAAATAAAAGTGTAAGAAGGGTGCAGATACTTACTACTTTTCCTCGGCACGAACCACTGTGATACTACGTATCCACAAAGAGTATATATTTGACTTTGTTACTAGGAAACTCATGATTTGTTACACCCCCGGCGGGCTTGAACTATGGCAAGGAGGGTTGCAACAAGACATTTTTAGAAAGTAATTTTTGTTGAATAACCAACAATTAACAAATTTAAATTAGAAATACAGCTGTCAGTGAAAGGATAACTAGCGCCGCGGACAAAATTTGAACTAGTCGATTATCTGTCAAATAACCCTATACGGCAGGCTTTATAAACCCTGTTTTTAATCAACGCAGGCGACGACTTGTACGTTACTCTGATGTACCATGAGATCGAAAAAAAGATGATTCTGAGCAGGCCTTGACTAGTACAACACGATTGGTTACATTGGTTCTAGAATGCCTATGAATTATAATGTGACAGTGACATTTCAAATGTAAGTCAGTTTTGCAATCTTGTTTCCAGAATTATTTAAGTTTATCGTTGTAATACTAGTAGTCCAGTCAATAAAGCGGAAAAATCGTCAAAACTTCTAAACCCGCAAAAACAGAACCGATTTTGATGAATTTTTTTTTAAAATGTTTGTTATACTAAATTATTCAAAATCAGAAACATTTCAGCTGGCGCTCTCAATTATTTATATTGTTTAAATAATTTAAAAGAAAAAATTTGACAATTTTTTTTTCGATGAAATTTTAACAAAGTATAAGTGACTAATTTTGAAAATTTAGTTTAAAAAATAATTTTTGAATTAAAAAGTTTCAAAATTTCCATTGAAAAATGTTAATTATTCAATCATTCGGATGCAAGGATTGAATTCCAAATTTGAAATATTTGAAAAAACTTTGTATAATTTGTGTATCTGCACTCTCTTGTTCTTTGCAAATGCAACAACAATTAACTGTAGAGTCTACAGTATCTTGTTGCTGTTCCTGTAACATATAAAAGAATGTTGGAAAATGTTTTTAACACATATGATTTTAAATATGAGGATCAAATTCAAGGGGAAATTACAGATGTAAGACAGGAAATATATTTCTAATAATTTAAAAAGATTTCATTACATCCAAAAAATAATTTAACACAAATTGTTTTTTCAAATAATCTTAACGACGAGCATGACGGGCGGAAAATTTAGTGAAAAAAGTACTGTAGAATTAAAAATATTACACTTAAAGGGCTAACATTTTTAGAATCGTTAAATCAATACGTCTCAAATAAGCAAACAAAATTTAGTTAAGATTGAGTAATTATTTATTAAACGGGAAAATTTTTTTAACTTATATGCAACGCAAGCGATTTTGCTGTAATGATCAAATTACAAAAAAATTTGATTTTACAGCATATAAATGTATCATAATAACTGTAATAATGTAATATAAATGTAACATAATAATAAGAATAATAACTCGATTCTTCAAAATGCATAAACAAACTTAAAAGCAAATATAATCCAATTATTTTCAATACAAACCAAGAATAAATGACATATAATTACTTTTTCCATCGTATTTTTACTTGTCTCTTTGCACTTTTTTCTAAATTTTAATCAATAATTAAGTTCTCTTCAACAATTTTCACTAATATATTAAATATTTAGTGTTAAAAACTTATTTTAACAGATTAATAACCTCAAAACACACGCATTCGCTCCGAAAATCATGGTGAAACATCAGGAGTTTGACTTTGAATTCCTCTACCTGCGATACAAAAGGTCGATTTCTTGTGCGTGTTTAGATATTCTTATAAAAGTATTGATTTTTTCAGTTGACAATATACATATTTCTATATATTTGTATATTATCTTCTTGCATCCGACTGATTGAATATTAACATTTTTAAATGGAAATTTTGAAACTTTTTTATTCAAAAATTATTTATTATACTAAATTTTCAAAATTAGTCACTTCTAGTTAAAATTCCATCGAAGAAAAAATTTTTTAATAATTTTTTTTTTTATTGTTTAAACAATATAAATACTTGATAGCGCCAGCTGAAATGTTTCTGATTTTGAATAATTTAATATAACAAACAATTTAAAAAAAAAATCATCAAAATCGGTTCTGTTTTAGTGGGTTTAGAAGTAAAAACCTTCATTGACTCGACTATAGTGAAGGATCACATTTTGAACACCTACTCTAACATGTATTCATCTTAGTTTTCAGTTTGTTCCCTAAATAAATACTGTTTTGTGTTTTAATTTATTTGACATTTATTAACCTCTAACCTACTGCCACATTTTGAAATCAGTCTTGCCAATCGTGTTGTACTAGTCAAGGCCTGCTCAGAATCATCTTTTTTTCGATCTCATGGTATTAGCGCACGCAGTATGTATTCAATTGACGGTGAATGCATTGAAATTATTATATCTTACAAATACATATCAGGTAAACATTATCAAGAAGCCAAAGCAATATTACAGCAATTAAAGGTAGTGAATGAGTTGGCTGAACGCGCCATTAAATTAGGACTGATTATAATAACAGACTTACTGACTTACATTAGATGTTAGATGAAGATCAAAGATATTTCATAATTCAAGTAGTTAGCGAGTATAGTAAAAAATATCCAGATTGCAATAAAGAAACGATGTTGAAAAAATGTTGTAGACATTTTTCAAGAAAAACAAGTAATATCACATGCAATAAACGATAATCACATCATCACATCAGAGTAATTGGGTATTTTCCATTTCTTTCAATTTTCGTTATATTTATGTTTCTACGCAGAAACATACGCCACTAACGGCCTAAACATATTAAAAACATGTTTATTGAGAATTTTTTGGCAAAAATCGCTTTAGAAAATTCCTTAAAATTGGCTATTTCAAACCCGCTTCGGAAACGCATCTCATTGGCTATGACTGTCGTGACGTCACCGGCCATATAAATGGCGTCTGCTACCTTGTTTTAAAGTGGTTTCAACGTAAGGAAGATCGTCTCCGTGTCTTATTTCGGTGTTTGCGAATTTTTTGAGTAAAAAATTGCATCAGTTGGTTTTGTGAAAGCCTCATCCAACAATTTGCCATTTGTAGATATGTTTATGGTGATGGAATTCATGAAAAACGATGAGCGGTTCAATGCAGCAGAACTAAGGGGAGCAAAGGCTACTGCGTAAGTATTTTTTCCCACGACCATATAAGAAAGTCGCTCCTAACGCACAACAAACTAGGCGCGAAAGTTTACAATATCACCCGTGAGATTGACTTTCGCAAAACAAATGAACAACCCGTGCGATATGAACACGTATAGGGATATATCGCACAGTTTGCGCAATAATAGGAAGCTGCGGCCGCTTCAAAATAAAAAATGACGGTCGTTTTACCTGAACTGTCAGTGTTACTTTTTGACATGTACATTTTTGGTCGTGGGAAAAATAGTGTTCGTAACTCGTTCGAAAGGCAAATATCTCCGCTCGTGTTTATAAATATTTCTACTCGTGCTCCGCTACGCTCCGCACTCGTATATCTATTTATAAACACTCGCTTGATATTTGCTACTTTCGACACTTACGATACGAAAATAACTATATGTTACTGTTGTAATATACATAATGTAATTATTAAAGTTACTATTATTTAACGGTATTTATTCAAACAAAAGAAATTGTTACTGGTTTGGTAGGTATATTACCTATAAGTTAGTTAGGCTATGCAGGAGTACCTAATTCTTGTTTTAGTGTTTTGTTTACTTATAACATATGGAAATCGTCACTAATTGTTGGAAAACTGTAGGAATACGTGAAAAGTTACTGAAAAAATTTATTTTTTTTGAATTTGAGCCTATATTTAGCTTTAAATCGGTAGATTTTGACTTGGTGTCCACTTATATTAACTAAGTTCGAGGGATTTTCGGGGCTTTACAGGTAATAGGCGCCTGAATATTATCTTCGGTAAAAAATAAACAAATAAGGGCAGCTGTTTTTAACTAAAATAATCGAACGGTTACAGAGGGACTATTAAATAATATAAATAAATTTTTTTATACAATATGAGCCCCACAAAATTAAATTTTATTAAACCTACTGCTTCGAAGGAGTTCCAGAAACAATTGAAAGAGACGCAATTGCCTAATGTAGTTTTAACTCCAGACTAATTTACCTTTACTTATTTAACGCTTTTACATCCACTGGCAATATTTGAGTTCGGTGAATTTTTGGTGATTTGCAGGTAATGGGTGCCTTACTATTATTTTCAGTAAAATATGAACAAATACAGTTCAGTTGTTTTTCAGCTCAAAAGGCGCGCCCTTGATTCAATTTTTACTTCTTTCGAGGACAGCTTATCATTCCCCCACAGTATTAATTTCTTCCAATCTTTGCTGCTATACATTGAAATGATCTTGGCAACAATAAAATGTGGACTTTGATTTTGGAAAATCACGTCTCGCAGCTTTAAACCACATTTTTCTGCGTGCGTAATCCTTTGGCACCGCCACAAATTTTTTTCCTGGTGTACTCACAGAAGTACTTGTGCAAGCTGGCACAAAACACCACTTATTTTGCTTACTCTCCATTTGTGTTGAATGTAAATAAAAACGACTGAATTACTTTACAAAAATGCGAACAAATACCACAGGAAACACGAAATAAACCATACGAACTGTGGGACAGCTGTGTAAAGATATGACCGGTGACGTTGATCGTGCTGTCGGGCGTTTACGCGGGAAGTTTTTAGTTTTGAACTGAAATAATTTTTTTCTTCAAAAACTCAAGCTGCATTGATTTTTTAATTAGGTTTTGGTGATATGCTACCAATAATCTAACGTTTGAAACAGAATTTGAAAAATGAGAAAATACCCACCTTTTAACGTTCAAAATAACTAACATCGGTCTCCGACCATATTACCACATAATGATCTGTAATGAATACATATGTTGAATCGAGAAAAAAAGTTCATCATGAAGTGAAATTGAAAAAATGTTCAAATTCAATGCTAATTAAATGTAAAATTTGGGCAGCTCGGTGGCACGGGTTAACCAGGTTCCACCGGATCAGGATTTTGCACACTTCATTTTTTTAGTATCTTAAATGATTACAGAGGGTGAGAGCACGAAAAATTAAAATGACCATTATTAAGGGACACCCTACTAAATATGCATTAATTAATTTGTATCAGTTAACTCTAAACTCTGTGATTTGTCCACATTATTGATTGTTTCGCAAAATATGCAAAACTTACATTATATGCAGTTTGCATAAAATCCTTTCTCTACTCATTACATTCGTTACCGACATGTGCCTGAACCCATGTAAATCTTATCTCCCATTATTGTTCCTGCTTTAAATCGTAAATTCGCTTTCTTATATTTTCGAGTATGCAATCATAGTTTTTCTTGTTCTTTAGTAGGTCTAATGTTATTCTGCTGTCGGAATATACTGCCCCGGTTTTTTCGCTTTCCGGAATGTTTATTATTTCTTGTATCTCTTCTCTTCTAGTGCAGTTTGTATTACCAATTTCTCTGCTTCATTATTAGAACACTTGTCATGAAGTCGGTTCTTGATTGTGTACCATAGTTCCTTATTCCTGTAATATAGCGACACCTAATCCCACTTTCTCGCACTGGTACCGGAGAGTCAATCATTGGGTAATTGACATCTGCATCTACCCTTTTAATCTTTTAATATACCTTCACAGTTCCTTCCAGCTTAATTATTATGCAATAAAACACGAAGTTTCGTATGAAGCGATAGGCTTTTGCTATTCTTAAATTTATATTCATCAGTCTTACAGTCTTTGAGTTCGTTCCAATAATCCGGCTTGAAATCTTATTTAAACCAAAGAGCAGTATATTGCTCTTTACTTAAACTTTTCCCAAAATTTTACTAATGCAACCTACTAAAATTCTTATGCTGCCAGAAACAGAAAACTCTTACGATTCCAGAAATGTAAAAATCATAAGTTGCCATTTAAAAAAGGAAAGTTGCATGCCCCTGCACTTACACATACATGAGGTAAGGCAAATTTAAGGCCGCAGATATATGGAGCACTTACCATCTAACAACTTTTGTTGAAAATATGTTTTCTAAAAGTCGACAATAAAAGGGTGATATTACTTTACTTTTCCTCACCCTGTATATAGAATTTACATAATTCGTTAAAAAATATATTTCCCCAAACGAGTAAATCAAGATATACTATAGACTATATTAGGTATGCTAGGTTACTACAGCGCACGCAATATGAAAAATACATACGTACGTCGACATGACATCATGCGCAAAATACCAAACCCCTTTAAAACGTGTACAGCTTCCAGAAGCAAACAAAGTCCCCGGAAAATATGTGAACTAAATTTAAAAAATTGCAGTGGTAAAACGTTCGTCCAATCATCACTAAGAATTCTCAGAGCGTACATTCCCAGGCAAAAGTAACACCGACACGCTAAGGGGCCGAGGTCGCGTTAGTCGTATTTTGCGTTGGCAGGTTATTTTTATGTTTTGAATTTTTGTTGTTAATTAGCCTTTATAAAAACAATCTTTTTCAAGGCTCTTTTTTAGTGGTTTTTGAGAAAAACTGTATGTATTATGTACATTATATCTTTTAATATAAATATTTAAGTAATAATATGATTTTAGAGTTCATAACTCCAAAACAGTAAAGATGCTTGTTTTTAAATATTGATTTACATCGATTTTCAATATTTTATATACACTGCTCAACAAAATTATCGCATCACTCAATATTCATAGATTGCAACTATTTCTTCTGTGTTCTAATGCTAGATTCTTTATTTTAAACATAAAATAGAATAAAAAATACTAATTTTATTAAAAATAAATAACAAACAGCAATAAGTTTACAAAAAGAAGAACACATAATACTAACTCGATTTTTTTTCCTTGAAAAAGAAACAAAATAACATAATACCGCGTATTCGTACCTCTGGCATTAATAACAGCTTGCATTCTTCTCGGTAAACTATGAAATACGTTTCTCACTGACTCCCGCGGAAAATTGTCCCATTCTTCAGTCAACGCCCTACCAAGGTTTGCAAGTGAAGCAGGAGCGACTTCTCTTTGTCTGATTCGCCTTCCAATCATGTCCCATACATGCTCGATGAAGTTAAGATCTGGACTACAAGCTGGCCAGTAGGCCAGTCCATGACTTGAATTCCTGTATCACGAAGATACTGGAGCGAGACCCGAGCCACGTAGGGTCTGGCATTATCTTCCATTAGTACAAAGTTATCCCCATTAAACGAGCGTTCAAAGAAATTCCACCCCATACCATTATTGAACCACTTCCAAAACTCGTAGATGAAAGAATGTTTCTTGGAGCGTACTGTTTTCCCACATGACACCACACACTAATACGTCCATCAGACAATGTTAGGCAAAATCTTGACTCGTCTGTGAAAAGTACGTTGCTCCAGTCGTTAATAAACCAATTAATGTGTTCACGAGCAAACCTTAACCTGGCCACACGGTGTGTTCTGGTTAACCGGGGTCCAGCAGCAGGCTTCCTAGGCCCCAATCCCACATCCATCAATCGTCTTCTAACGGTTTGAGCACTTATTCTTACTCGTCGTACTTTAGAAAGCTGATTTTGAATATGTCTTGCCGTCACAAAACGTTGACGAAGAGCACTCATTCGAATAAATCTATCGTCTCTTTCGGATGTGGCCCTCTTTCGGCCTTGTCCTCGTCGGCGTACATATTCTCCAGTCTCTCTGTATCTTCTGGCTGCTCTAGATACCGAAGATTGCTAAATTCCACACACCCCAGCCACATATATCTGACTACGACCTTCTTAGAGGAAAGTAACAATTCGAACCATTTCTTCATTGCTTAAATGTCTCTGTTGACAACGAGGATGCATTACGGACAAAAATTAAATGCACCTTACACAGAAATCACCTCAAACCAGTCGATTACTGACACAAGGATGAGCTAGAATGAGCTTTGTTACTGATTATTATATGTTTACGTGAAAACCATCAACGTCTCCTATTTTTTTTTTTTAATATTTCAGACAATGAAGATTCAAGCTTAGACATCAATCTCATATCAAAAATAATTAAATCCATTATTTATAAAGAATATTCCATTTTGATAAGGTGATGCGATAATTTTGTTGAGCAGTGTATTTTAAGTAGATATTTATATCATTCCATAGACTTATAGCACACACTTTATAAATACGTTAAATTCTGAATTCGCCATCCATAAAACATTTAAATTTACCGCTAAGATACTTTTTATCTTGAGTGTACTCTTCAAATGTAGAGCCACCAGGACACGCCCCTTGAGGGACTTTGTTTTCTTCTGGGAGCTGTATGCGTCATGTTGTGATGTCATTTACCGCGTGACGTAGGTATGTATTTTTAAGATTTTGGGCGCCCTATAACGTTAACACATACAGCTGACCGAAGCAAACAAGAGAGCTGAGGAGGCGTGGCGAGAGCTGCAGTCCTTTTCAACGTACATTCAGGTTAAAAAGGATTTCTCCGGCAGTTCTAACTATACCGGGTGTCAATGAAACCTGGGGCACCCCTATTTTTTAAATTATATTTTAAGATATCAAAATGAAATTTGGTATATGCAATATACTCTTTAAATGGCATTTTTTGACATAGAACACACGTTTCTGTCACTTCCGATTTCGCCGGAATTACCTTCAATTTCGTTATTTTAAATGGAACACCCCGTATATTTATACATTTTTGGAATTTCCATTTCATTCTACGTATGTTATATCAAGTTTGAAACATTTTGATGGTAAAGTAAATGCTTGCAGAAGAGTTTATTTATTAATCTAGGATGCCATTATCTGCATAAAATGGAAGTCAGAGTGCTACGACACTCAAAACAAATAATTTTAGCACTTCAACTGTAGCAAGTCTGTCACTTTTTTTGTGCATTTTATTTGTTTCACTTGTTTTGAAACCCAGTGTCTAGATTTAAATGTCCAAAATACGGTTTTTTTTTTGAACGGAGAGTGTTATTCCGAATTAAATTTTCATATTAATCCCGCGTTATTGGTATCAATAAAATCCTTGAAAAACACTCTTTTTAATATCCTAGTGTCCCACCTTAGTGCCATTTGAAAAAATAGAGTTGTTCTCGAAAAAGCATTTTTGCCAACTTTAGATCATTCTAATACAGCAACTAAAATAGTTAAAGATCTAAAACAATTTGTCTCGAGTGTTGGGGCACCTTGACTTTCATTCTGGGTAAGTCATGGCACTCTAGATTAATTTCTGTTATGATTGTAAAACGAATTATTATGAAATAGAAATACAGCTGCCAAGTACGATGCAAATTTGACAACTCGTAATTTTGATTGTGGATGTACCGAACTAAATATTCTTACGTGATTGGTTAAATACCTTGCCGCTTAAAATATTTTAAATAAAATTCTTTTAGTTCGCATATTTTCCGACTCTCATGTTTGCTTTGGCGCGCTGTAGGCCAGGGTTGCCAGATCTCACTATAAATCGTGAGATCTAACGATTTGATGTGTTGTCTCACGATCTGGCTATAGAACCATTAAATCTCACGATTTAAAAAAACAATGCCAAAAAGCAATTTTTTTCCAGCCTTAACAATATCAAAAAGCGATTTTCCAGCCTTTGGCGTCCATAATTATTCATACTAACAATTCGGGCTTTACCATTTAATACGGCTACGGCATAATATGGCATGGCTGATCCTAGTGCAAATAATGTCGAGCGAGTTTTCTCCCAAATTAATTTGCAAAAAACTCAAATTAGAAACCGACTTAAAAGTAATACTTTGGAAGGGCTGTTGTTTACTAAAAGTTTAGTATCCAACAGTGGCTATGATTTTAAAATAACCCCCGATCTGGCAAAAAAAAATAAATAGCGAAATGTATTCATCAACAAAGGAAGTTGCTGCAGAAGTCCATTCATCGGACACAGACTCGGACTAAATAGAGTATCTAATAGTCGTTTTATATATTAGGTTTTTCTACGTCTGTTAAAAAACATCACTTTTTTTCATTAAATTGCGTTCATAAAGTACTTGCATAATTAACACTCGAAAAGCGTGAAAAAAAGTGCCATAACGTTTCATTTTTTCACTCTTTTCCCGTGAAAAAAAGTACCGTAGCGTTTCATTTTTTAACGCGTTTTCAATTGCTGATCAAGTAAATAGGGTGCTGGAAACAAACGTCAGCTAACTTGTCAAATCAACTGTTTTGTGTTGTGCAAATTGCATTTTCGATTTTGCTGTGTCGTTTTGTGATAATTTTAAAAGAAAACAAGGCGTTTTAAATTAAAACTTTATAAAATGGATACCGATAGTGACGAAGAATGTATTACATGCACACCAGAAGAAATTGTCACATCTGCAACGGATGCAACAATGAATTTACTGCCCGATAAATCTAAACAGCAATACTTAAAAGAGTACAATTTGTTTATGGAATGGCGTGTTAAAAAAAGGCGTAAATAGCTTCAGTGAAAGAGTTTTATTAGCTTACTTTGAGGCAAAATCAAAAATATGGAAATCGTCAATCCTGTGGTCAACTTATTCAAAATTAAAGTCTACTTTATTGATACATAATGATATAGACATAAGAAAATATCCGAAATTGATGGCATTTTTGAAGAATAAATCAATTGGTGTAAGATTGCATTACCGACGCCGATAACATCATCCTCCAGCTTGGACATGTTGTTATGGTTATTGTATCGTAACTTGAGATTTAGGTGTTTTATCCAGCTGGCGATTAGAAAACAAATAACAAGCATTGACAGGTCCATTTAAGAATTTGTTCGTGGTACACGTATTATAATTAGTGTTCAATAAATTCGTGCCATAACTGATTGGAGTTTTTCACTGTTGTCTTACATCTCAGAAGTGGGATTTTTACTTAACTTGCGACCTGTACGCGTGTGTTAAAGCATCAAGTGCCTGTGTGTTCAGTATGTCTAAAATCGGGCGATCCACGACTCCGGAAGGTCCAATACCGGGGCCGTCGACGCGGAGAAATGTTTCACCTCGCGATTCACCGATATCTACCCCGTCAATGCCTAAGCGAAAGTCGGTTTCAAAGAGAACGCATGAAATCACGTCGAGTTCGTCCACGTCCTCCACATCCTCCACATCTGGCGACGAGGAACGAAGGAAGAAGAAACGAAAGCTGAAAGGGTTGGAGAAGCGACTACACCGAATGGAGGATCGGCCTAGTCGAACGTATCCTGGGGAAGAGAAGATGATTCCCGTATTCGATCCGCAAAAAATGGAACAGTCAATTAGCTGGTGGGTCCGTCGAGTGGATGATTTGGCCAAATGCTATAAATGGGACGACCGTACGGTTATTCGACTGTGACAGAGTGACAAGGATGGCACGGAGATGGTACGATACGCAGGAGGAATTTATAAATTGGAGAAAAATGAAAAAGCTGATGATCAAACAATTTACTAAACCAGTTTTTCACTGTTGTCTTACATTGGATATAAAGCAAAGAAATCCAAAACCTTTTCGAGAGAAGAAATGTATAAATTTCTATTAGAAGCTCCGGACGAAGACTATCTGCTGCACAAAGTAAAATTTACTTTTTAGAAGGTGCTCGTTCAGTGTAATATTAATGTTTGTATTATACGTATTTTAGGTCGCTTTAATATTTGGAATAGCAGGGGCCTGCAGAAGAGAAGAGCTGTATAAAATAGTAGTGGAAGATATTAAAGATAATGGAGAAGTTCTTATTATTACAATACCTGATTCTAAAACTCATATTCAGCGCCGGTTTACTGTTATTGGTGAAACATCTGTAAATGGTCTAAATTTAATAGAAATCTACAAAAAATATAAAGCCCAACGTCCGAGTATTGTTAAGACCAACCATTTCTTCTTGCAATTTCGAAATGGTAAATGCAAAACTCAGGTTGTAGGAATAAACATTTTTTCAAAAATTCCCTCACTTATTGCATCGTACCTAAAGTTACCGAACGCTAATAATTATACCGGTCATGCATTTCGACGATCCTCGGCATCTCTTTTGGTAGATTCTGGTGGCGATTTAATCCAACTGAAAAAACACGGAGGTTGGAAGTCCAGCACAGTTGCCGAGGGATACGTCGACGATTCTATGCAGAATAAAATTGACTGTGCCACCAAAATCTTAACTGGGGTTAATGATGTCAGTAGAAAATATACCTTACCGGATAACAGTTCTTCTAGTAATCTTAATCACTCTATTGTAAATAAAACTATATCCCTAAATACGTCAGATGTAACTAGTTCAAATAGTAATTTAACTACATCAAATGTTCACATTAACAATCCCAGTAATTGTACCTTCAATATTAATGTTACTAAATGAATAATCTATACCTATGTTAAAGAAAACTAGTTATTAATATGTACTATAGTTAAGTATATAATAAGCACGTTTTAGTTCTGACTTAAATCGTAGAAAAAATTTTGTATGAAACTTGTGCGAAAAGTAATGCTTTTCGCACTTGTTACATAAATAACTAATACATACATATTTTTAATAAATGTTCGTTTGTGTAATAAAATAATGATAATTATTAATTTTTTTTCTACTGCGCGCTTCGCATTTGATGAATAAACATAATAACTTAATGAAATTGTGTCTTAATCCCCTCTGCACACATAGTAAAACGACGTTATTCGAAATCTCACGAATTCTCAGAATTTCTAATGACAAATCTCAAGAATTTTACTCTTCCCCATCTGGCAACCCTGCTGTAGGCCAAATTCTCTTTATAATTACCGGGATTAAAATTAAACTAAACTAAGTAATCCTGTATCCACAGCTCCCATTTATAGGACACGTTTGTCTATGTAGTTCTGAAAAGAACTGATTTTTCACTATGTAACAACACAAAACACAGTAATAAGGTAATAACCAAATCACATCGAACGCCACTGCTGACTAAAACAATAATGATTCACCCCTCGTTTACCACAATAGATTCGTCCAAACTAATTTTGGGTTCTGGACAAGGAATAACTCGAAAATCTTCAAAAGAGTGACGGAATAACTGATTGTGAGACAGATACTGACTGAATTTAGTTAAGTATTCTACTTACTGGTAGTCAGTTTTTTCATTTCATTTGTTGTTTGTTTTTTATGTCAGAACTGGAAAGAATAAATGTTTTCTCCATGCCCATCTAGTAAGTTACACGGTCTGCGCACTGAATAGGCGATACTGATAGTGCAAGCTTGCAATTTTTTAATTTACCATCAATAAAAGAGATGACGCTTTAGTCGGTAAGTAGAATTCCTACGGTAAGTAGTGAAATGTTCTGTGACGGTAAGTAACTTTGCTGATTTTATCCGTTGGTTGTTTTAATAACGGTCATCCAGCACTCGATGGCGTTTGTTGTTGTTGATTTTCAAGGAAGTTTAAGTTACTTAAACTTCCTTGTTGATTTTGAAATTTTTTAAATTCAAATGAGTTTTTGATTTACGGTGTTAGAGTTTTATTGCTAGAATTAACAAGTTAAGTGTTAAGTGCTAGTTCAAGTGTTAATAGTATTTTAAAAATGAGTCGTTACAGGCCTTGTGCGGTACATAATTGTTTAAACATTAATAATTCTGTTCAACATCGTTTTCCGAATCCTCAGAAATACCCAGAACTTTTCAGTATGTGGGTAAAACTTTGTAATAATTCAGAACTGCAAGGGAGATTGGCCCTAAATGTGTACAAAAATGCGCGTGTTTGTCATCAACATTTTAAAGGCTCCGATTTAGGATCCAATAACCGTTTAAAGTGTGGTGCCGTACCGCAGTTATTTTTAGAAAGAGGTAAGTTAAGAAAAACTTTTCTTTATGTTCAACTTTTAAAGGTTGTAAATATTACATATACATATTGCATATTTTGGAATCAATATTTTATTTGTACCTGCAGGCAATGGCATCGATGTATCTATGCGAACAAATAATAATACTTCTGAAATTCCTAATGATATGTTAGTGGATAAGCCAGACGTGTCAACTAATATTCAAATTTTATGTAAGTACCTACCTCAGTAGTTAAGTTTATCAAAATTAAATATGCAAGAGTAAAATAATGATCGATCTTAGAAGTGAGTTTCTGCAACATCTTTAAAAAATTTTGATATTAAAGTGCAACTCAAAATTCCTAAAGTTTCTGAAGTTATGATAAATTTATTTAAGGGAAAATTGAAAGTTTGCTTGAAACTAGCTCACACGGGATTTAAATTCCGTCATTAAAAATTCTTTGCAAACTGCCCACATAAGAATCTTGCTAGTTAATCTTGATTAGGTAGGACATATGACTACAACAGTCAGTGCCATAAATTTAGAAAAAGAAAAAGGAATACTGACCTAATACCTATTTATATTGAAAAATTTAAAATTACAAAATTTACCTTTTCACAGTACTATCCTATAAAACGTTTGGTGAAATTGTGTGTCATTTAGTATTAGTATAAGTAAATATCTATTTATTCTGCAACTTTTTAATTAATTTTCAATTTATTATAGGTGATCAACGCGATATTATTCAGCATGTTGTATCGGACCACACTTATAGTGCTGTATTTCCACATGAAAATGATACAATAATTACAGACTGTGATTCAATACAAAACTCAGACAAAATATCACAAAAAACAAGTAAGTATATGTATTCATTCTACTGTAAAACATTTCAACAATTGTGATTTAATTTAGGTACCTAGTTCTTTTTTCATAACATTTTTTTATACATTTTAGAATCAAATACATGGCTTAGACAGATGAATATCACCCGTGAAGGAGATTTAACCCCCAGAGCAAAGTTTTTATATAAGAAAGCACGATCCTTTCAACAAAAAATGTTTATTAACTGTAAACGAAAATTGGATTATAAAGCACGATTACACAAAGCAACTAACTTTTCCAAATTGAAAGCATTTCAATATCTGGCAAAAAATTTAAATCCAATTACAATGAGATTTTTTGAGTCCCAGCTGAAATGTACAGGCCGTAAACTTCATGGGAGGCGATTTACTTTACAGGATAAAATTACAGCGCTAGCATTGCTTAAGCAAAGTGGTAAAGGATATAGACTTTTATCAAAATTATTTATTCTTCCATCTAGGAAAACCCTTACAACACTTTTAAATCATATTTCATTGAAACCAGGATTAAACAAGCCAATTTTTGATAATTTAAAAGTAAAAGTTAAAACTATGAAGCCCCAAGACAAATTCTGCACATTAATTTTTGATGAAATGTCTCTTCAACCCCATTTACAATATGATAAACACAAAGATCTTGTTCATGGCTTTGAAGATAATGGGACAACAAGAAACAGAAAAATTGCAGACCACGCTTTAGTTTTTATGATTAGAGGAATCTTTAGAAAATGGAAGCAGCCAGTTGCCTATACTTTTTGTGAAGGCACTACAAAAACAGAAGATTTAATGCGGTTGATTAAATGTACCATAACTGCTGTACAGAATGTTGGCTTGACTGTATTAGCAACTGTATGCGATCAGGGTGCAACAAATGTGGCTGCTATAAACAGGTTAGTTCAAGGTACACGGCAAGATTTTCTGCGGCAACAAAAAGATCCACCTCACGAATTTATATTTTATGTAAATCGCCATCAAATAATACCTCTATTTGACCCACCACATCTCATGAAATGTTTACGAAACAACATGCTAACGAAAAACATACATTTCAAATTGAATGAAGTCAATAGAATAGGTAAATGGGAACACATAATTGCAGCATATCACATCGATTGTGGAGCTGGAGAATTTAGAATAATGAGGAAATTAACAGAGTTGCATGTAATTCCAGAAAAGATTAAGAAAATGAAAGTATCATATTGTACGCAAGTATTTAGCAGTCAGGTAGCGGCAGGCATAGCTTTAATGAGTCGAACTGGTAAGTGTGAAAAAATTTATGCTGCAAATCAAGTATACTAACACCAAGTTATAATGTTGTTTTTAGGCACAAGAAGCAGTGACAATCAAACTGTAATGCCAAGGGATGGACAGGACACTGCTGATTTGTTGTTATTTTTTGATAAACTATTTGACAGCGTAAATGGTAGTTCCACAACAATTTTACCTGGCAAAGAGCTGCGTTGTGCAGTTACTAAAACATCAAATCATATCGACTTCTGGAATTCTGCAATAAAAATAATTGGGGAAATGTACTTTGTTAACAAAAAAACAAGTGAAAGATCAGTCCCTCCTTGTTTGACAAATTGGGTTAGAACTCTTAAAAATTTTAAATTGTTAACTTTTATTATTCAGAAATTAGGAGCAAAATTTTATTTACCAAGAAATTTTAACCAAGATCCCATTGAAAACTTTTTTTGTCAAATGCGACAGCATGCGGGTCGAAATATAAAACCAACTGCTGCTGCTTTTGGATCTTATTTTAAAAGTTTGTTGGTCAATTCGTTTATGTCGGTACATTCAATTAGTGCAAATTGTGAAAAAGATAACTGTGATGGTTATCTTTTTAATCTTGAAAGATTTATTACACAAAACTCAGGTTTAAAAGAACCCGAATCGGAGTATATAACACCAGATCTTCCAAATTTACCAGATGATATCTCCTACATAAAACGACCAATTTAACAAGCAGCTATTGGTTATATTAGTGGATATATTACCAAAAAATTACTGATTAAATTTAAATACTGCCACATTTGCAGATCTAATATTTTAAGTGACACCATATTACCTGCACATCACGATTTGATAGTTGCACGTGAATATGGTGGTGCTATTGCACACAGGCTAAAGTATTGCAATTTAAACTTTATAAATTCAATTACTTTTATTTATAATCATACTTTGTATATGCTACCAAGTATTTACAATTATCCTAATTTATTACATACCTTAAAAATGTTTATAAAGGATAAAATTAATTTTAATTTCAAGACATGTGAACATCGTTTTGTTTTAGAAGATGAAATACTTTCAAATTTAATGCAATTAATTATTTTTAATTATTCTAATAGTGTAAATAGTAATTTAAAAGGAAAAGATAATAGAATAAATTTAAAAAATGAATTTTTAGTATATGCTAAAACAAAATATAAAAAAACTTTGCATGTCAAATAAGTTGTTATAATTATTGTGGAATTGTAGAATTTGTATAATACTAATATTAATAACTGTACTTAGAGATTACGTTTGTAATTATTATTTTAGAGTAGATAAAATTTTATTCAACTTTTATTGAGATGCGATATTAGAGGTAGTGAGTTCGATTCTCAACACCGAGGTCATTCCACTTTGGAGGTTTCATCTACTAACGTGTAGGTACTCAGTCCTGTAACTGAATTCGTTTGTATAGGTATATATATATATATTTTAGCGCTACAGGCCTTATCGGCCCTTGGCTTCTATCATTTTGACCACTTGCTTCCATTTCTCTCGTTCCTTCGCTCTTTCCCTCCAATCTCTTATTCCTGCTTCTGCTACATCGTTTTTAGCGTCTTGAAACCAGTTTTTCTTTGGGCGTCCCTTCTTCCTTTTGCCACCTTCTCCTAGGTACAGTATTTTTTTTATTATTCTTTGTTCTGGCATCCGAATGATGTGGCCTAACCATCTAGCCCTCTGTGCTCGAAACTTTTGTATGATTCCCGGCTTCCCATACATTTCCATCACCTCCGTGTTCGTACGTCTTCGCCATGTCCCTCCTGCTACTTTTACCCCTCCAAAAATCTTTCTTAAGACTTTTCTCTCCCATATTGCCAGTTTGTTCTCACTTTGTTTGGTTATTATCCATGTTTCGCTTGCGTACAAAACAGTTGGTCGTATTATCGTTTCATATGCATGAACTTTAACTGCTCTCGACACATCCTTTGCTTTTAATATATTTATTAGCGATCCGACTGCTCTATTCCCCTTCAATATCCTTTTATCTATTTCATTCTCTTCCTGGCTTTTACTTGTTACTGTTACACCTAAGTATTCAAAGTTGCCTACTTTTTCAAAATTGTATTCTCTTTCTGTTGTTTTGATTTTTATATAGTTGTTTTCTTCTGTCACTTCCGATTGCATTTCCATGAATTTTGTTTTTTCTTCGTTTATTTGAAGTCCATATTTCTTTGCCGCGTCTTCAAATGTTCTAAAGGTTTTTTCCAGTTCTTGTCTTGATCTTGTTAGCATTGCAACGTCATCTGCATACGCTACTAATTGATGTTTATTATGGAAAAGCACTCCAGCCGTTTGTATTCCACTTTCTCTCATTATCGCTTCCAACACTAGATTAAACAGGTTTGTGGATAGCGGGTCGCCTTGCCTTAAC